>CM055117.1:489931728-490531728 GCA_029206835.1 Rana muscosa | reverse complement strand
GCAATCAGTTATGACACCAGCCATTTGATGACTTGACAGTTTGGTTCAATGCACAAGGGAATGTGAAAGCTAGCACTCACGATATGCATTAAGTGTATAACCCCTATTCCAAAACAGTTGGGATGCTGTGTAAAATCTACATAAAAAGCAGATGTAAGGATTGAGAGTATATCCCAAAGAAAATGCGGACTTTGTGGGCATATCATGAGGCAAAATAATAAAAAAAAAAGGTTATTTTATTAACAAATCAATTTAAATGACTCAAAACACTTAAACAACACCCTATTATTAGACAAGGTCAACAGATACCCAATACAATAATTGTGAAGGTTAGGATCCTAAGCAATTCAGTATATATATATATAATTTGTTTTACAAATTATGATCCAACCACTCCTCCACACATTGCTTGTCAACACGTTTCGTAATTTTGTAGCTTCCTCAGGACACTGGGTAGGTGCTGATAGACCTTGAATAAAATCAAGGGAACACCACACATCACAGACTATGACTCACAACCCATCTACGCCAGGAGACCAGCTTCAGATATCGCGATCAATATATCTGTATAAATCACTGAAGGCACTGTTTTTCAGCCGCCGAAAACAGGTGTAGATATCAAAAACATGTAGCATAGTATCTCTCTTACTGATAGTACTCCTATCCTGTATTCACCAAATGGTTGTTAAGCCTCATCCATACCTTGCAACAGGATATACAGTCATTTTTGGGTTCACTAGTGATGCCAGACCCACTTGCCCTATGTAAGGTAAAGCTACCTAACCTCCCAGAGCTGTTTAATGATGGTGTCCCGGCGGCTTGTCCTTAGATGAGGCTTAACAAACATTTTGGTGAATACAGGATAGGAGTACTATCAGAAAGAGAGAGATACTATGCTATATATTTTTGATATCTATATCTGTTTTTGGCAGCTGAATTTGGGTGCCCCCCATCTCTTGTTTTGCCTCTTTAAGTGCTTTTGTTGTTGCACACAATCTACTTGCACTGGAAATTATCAGTGATTGCGGTCCTCAGTGGAGGTTACACATGCCCCCTCCTTCACTCATTTATACACATACAGTGGGTACGGAAAGTATTCCGACCCCCTTAAATTTTTCACTCTTTGTTATTGTAGCGGGTACTTGAATTTAAGGGAGGCATCTGGGTGGTAGTGTAACCCAGATGCACAGATTGCTAGGGTATCCGAGACCCTTTTCTGGTTCTTGGAGGACTCTGGTGGTGTGAGGTTCCTTGTGGCCCACAGGTGGCGCTGTTGCCCTGGGCCGGGGCTGAACTCACACCGCAAGACTGTACCTGTTTGTCCTCCCCTGGAGCTGGTACAGCGGGGCGGGGAACCCGCTGTGACGCAAAGGGAGAGGGGATAAAAGGGGCGGACGCCCTTACCACGGGGTTCAGAGTTGGAGGACGCGGCCGCACCCAGGCACCTTCGGCCTGGGTGCTGGCGTTCCAGTGTTCCGGGCCTAGGTGCCCTTGACCTGGCCGGAGCGAGGATGGAGTCCATCCCAGGCACCTTTAGCCTGGGGTGAGGTACTAATGCGGAGGCCTGGGGCTCAGTACCTTCGACTGAGTTCCGCGAGGGTGGAGGAATCCGAGGAGGGCCCTAATTCCTTGGGTGCCCGTGTCTGAGTTTGTGAGGACTGGTGTGCGGAACTTCTCTGGAGAGTCCCGGCGCAGCATCGCTGGTGACAGAGAGGCCTCCTGTTTCTCCCTTGGACGGATCTCCTTCCCCTAGCAGGGGCCATGCTAGCAAAGGTAATTCACGTTCTACCTCACATGGTCAGTGGCAGTGACTATCCGCCACTGGTGATATCACAGTGGTTAGCATCAGAAGGGAAAGGATTGTGCCTCGATCTATTCCCCATTATTACTCAGTAGAAGAAACTGTTTATTGTTTGGCAAGAAGAATAAAACTGAGTTGGACCTATTCACTGTGTGGAACTCTGGTTACTAGGAGCAATGGAGTCAGGAACAAAGTACTGGACTTGACTCTAGGACACCTGCACAGGGCCCAATCTTCTGGCTTTCACCTCTTAGTTATGGAGGACATGGGCCGTGGTGTATCTCATCTCTCCCTCCCAGGGACACCTAGACAACAGCCGCATAACCGATAAAGCAAGAGAGAAAGAGAGAGATCGCTACATTATATTGCAGCCATTTGCTAAAATCATTTAAGTTCATTTTTTTCCTCATTAATGTACACACAGCACCCCATATTGACAGAAAAACACAGAATTGTTGACATTTTTGCAGATTTATTAAAAAAGAAAAATTGAAATATCACATGGTCCTAAGTATTCAGACCCTTTGCTGTGACACTCATATATTTAACTCAGGTGCTGTCCATTTCTTCTGATCATCCTTGAGATGGTTCTACACCTTCATTTGAGTCCAGCTGTGTTTGATTATACTGATTGGACTTGATTAGGAAAGCCACACACCTGTCTGTATAAGACCTTACAGCTCACAGTGCATGTCAGAGCAAATGAGAATCATGAGGTCAAAGGAACTGCCTGAAGAGCTCAGAGACAGAATTGTGGCAAGGCACAGATCTGGCCAAGGTTACAAAAAAATTCTGCTGCACTTAAGGTTCCTAAGAGCACAGTGGCCTCCATAATCCTTAAATGGAAGACGTTTGGGACGACCAGAACCCTTTCCTAGAGCTGGCCGTCCGGCCAAACTGAGCTATCGGGGGAGAAGAGCCTTGGTGAGAGAGGTAAAGAAGAACCCAAAGATCACTGTGGCTGAGCTCCAGAGATGCAGTCGGGAGATGGGAGAAAGTTGTAGAAGGTCAACCATCACTGCTGCCCTCCACCAGTCGGGGCTTTATGGCAGAGTGGCCCGACAGAAGCCTCTCCTCAGTGCAAGACACATGAAAGCCTGCATGGAGTTTGCTAAAAAAAACACTCACCTGAAGGACTCCAAGATGGTGAGAAATAAGATTCTCTGGTCTGATGAGACCAAGATAGAACTTTTTGGCCTTAATTCTAAGCGGTATGTGTGGATAAAACCAGGCACTGCTCATCACCCGTCCAATACAGTCCCAGCAGTGAAGCATGGTGGTGGCAGCATCATGCTGTGGGGGTGTTTTTCATCTGCAGGGACAGGACGACTGGTTGCAATCGAGGGAAAGATGAATGTGGCCAAGTACAGGGATATCCTGGACGAAAACCTTCTCCAGAGTGCTCGGGACCTCAGACTGGGCCGAAGGTTTACATTCCAACAAGACAATGACCCTAAGCACACAGCTAAAATAAAGGAGTGGCTTCAAAACAACTCAGTGACTGTTCTTGAATGGCCCAGCCAGAGCCCTGACTTAAACCCAATTGAGCATCTCAGGAGAGACCTAAAAATGGCTGTCCACTAACGTTTACCATCCAACCCGACAGAACAGGAGAGGATCTGCAAGGAGGAATGGCAGAGGATCCCCAAATCCAGGTGTGAAAAACTTGTTGCATCTTTCCCAAAAAAAATCATGGCTGTATTAGATTAAAAGGGCGCTTCTACTAAATACTGAGCAAAGGGTCTGAATACTTAGGACCATGTGATATTTCAGTTTTTCTTTTTTAATAAATCTGCAAAAAATGTCAACAATTCTGTGTTTTTCTGTCAATATGGGGTGCTGTTTGTACATTAATGAGGAAAAAAATGAACTTAAATGATTTTAGCAAATGGCTGCAATATAACAAAGAGTGAAAAATTTAAGGGGGTCTGAATACTTTCCGTACCCACTGTATCGTGATAACTGAAGCTGGTCTCCCGGCGTAGATGTGTTGTGAATCGTAGTCTGTGATGTGTGGTGTTCCCTTGATTTGATTCAAGGTCTATCAGCACCTACCCAGTATGTCCTGAGGATGCTACATAATTTGTTACACAAATATATATATATATATATATATATATATATATATATATATATATATATACTGAATTCCTTATTTACTTAGGATCCTAACCTTCACAATTGTTGTATTGGGTATCTGTTGACCTTGTCTAATAATAGAGTGTTGTTTAAGTGTTTTATGTCATTTTAATTGATTTGTTAATAAAAATAACCTTTTTTAATATGGGGTCTTCCCTTTCTACATAAAAAGAAGAATGCAGTGATTTGCAAATCATATAAATCCAGATGTTGCTGACAATAGCAAATAGAAAACATATGGAATATTTAAACTGAGAAAATGTACCATGAAATTAATGGCAGCAACACATTGGGACAGGGCAACAAAAAGCTGACACATAAAGTGGTACTAACAAGAAAGAACTAGACCAGGTTAATTTGGTTAAGTTAATTGGCAAGTAACACGATTGGGGAAAAAAAATAGCATCTTGGAGAATCAGAGTGTCTCGGCAGTAAAGATGGGCAGATGTTCACCAATCTGTGAAAAGCTGCACCCAAAAATTGTCAAACAATTTCAGAATAATGTTCCTCAATGTAAAATTGCAAAGACTTTAAAAAAAATCATCATCTACAGTGCATAATATCAGAAGAGTAAGAGAATCTGGAGAAATCTCTGCAGGAACAAGGTTGAAATGCAATTTTGGATGTCTGTGATCTTCGGGCCCTCAGGCCTCGTACACACGACCGAGTTTCTCGGCAAGAACCAGCAAGAAACTTGCTGGCAGAGATGTCTTGCCGAGAAACTCGTTCGTGTGTATGGTTTCTCGTCAAGAAAACCGACAAGTAATCTCGACGAGAAAATGGAGAACCTGCTCTCTATTTTCTCGTCGAGATTCTCGTCGGCATGTTTCTCGACGAGAAAAGTGAGTGTGTGTACACTTACCTGTCCTCCGGGAAGCCCGCGCATGTTCGAAATGAATTTGACGCATGTGCGGTAGCTTCCTAGGCATAGGTAGGGTATACCAAGATGGCGGCGACGGCATCGAATGTGACGAGCGCATGCTCGTCGTAGTCGATGATGTCACCGCGTACGCTCCATTCAAAGAACCGCGGGTTCTTTGAATCGAGCGTGTGTACACTCGGCCGGGACACGTTTCTTGTCCAAGAATCTCGTCGAAAAAAACGACATGTTTTTTTCGACGAGAATCTCGGCCGTGTGTATGAGGCTTCAGACGGAAAAACTGACATGATTCTGTGATGGACATCACTGCCTGGGCTCAGGAATACTTCCAAAAATCACTGTCTGTTCGCTGTGCCATCCAAAAATGCAAGGTAAAGCTCTATCATACAAAGAAGAAGCAATATCTGAACATTCTGAAACCCGCTGTCTTCTCTGGGCCGAAGCTAATTTGAAATGGTCAAATGCAAAGTGGAAAACTGTTCTGTGGTCAGACAAATTCAAATTTGACGTTTTTTGGCAACCATGGGTGCCGCATCCTCTGAACAAAGAGGATCAGCACTCAGTTTAAAAGCCTGCATCTCTGATGGTATGGGAGTGCATTAGTGCGTATGGAATGGGCAGCTTGCACATCTGGAAAGGCATCATCAATGCTGAAAGATATATTTAGGTTTTAAAGCACCATATGCCCCCATCCAGACAAAGGTTTTTTTTCAGGCTAAACTGCATACTGCTTCTATGACAACAGCATGGCTTTGTAGTAGAAGAGTGCTTAACTGGGTGCGTAACTGGCCTGCCTGCAGTCCAGACCTTTCACCAATTGAAAATATTTGGTGCGTCTTTATATGAAAAATACAACAAAGAAGACGCAAGACTGTTGAGCAGTTAGAATCCTATATCAGGCAAGTCTTGGGACAACATTCCTCTCCCAAAACTCCATCAACTTGTCTCCTCAGTTCCTAGACATTTACAGAGTGATGTTAGGAGGAGAGGATGCTACACCGTAGTAAACATGGCCCTGTCCCAATTAATTTTTTTTTTAAATGTGTTGCCGCCGTTAGTTTCAAAATTATCTTATTTTTTTCTTAAAATGGTACATTTTCTCAGTTTAAACATTTGATATGTTTTCTATTTTCTATTGTGAATAAAATATGGGTTTATGAGATTTGCAAATTAACTCATTCTGTTTTTATGTAGATTTTGCACAGCATTCCAACTTTTTTGGAACTGGGTTTGTAACTGTTTTGGGAAACATCTAAATTGACAAGTGCAGTTCTGCTTTAAAGTGGTTGTAAACCTCAAACATAAAATATGAACAAAGCATATCCCTATATGGTGTGTGCTTGTCTCAAGAGCATTAAGTATCATTTCTGTCTGCTGCTTCAATCCTCTGCTATCAGCATGAATCACTTCTGACAATTTTTCCTGACACCAATAGAAAAAAGGTGACGGGAGGGAGGGACTGCCAGCACATGGCCTGTGATTGATAGCTTCAGCTCTGTTGTTGTGTGCTGTGTGAAGAGGGATGTGTCCCTTCCCTCCAATCGGCTCTCAGAGCTTTTCACACTGAACTCTGCAGTGTTATTTCAGCTCTCTGACCATTGTTTTCTGAAAGCTCAGACAAGCTTTATACTGTAAGTTCTGGACTTTGAACGGATGTAGAGAAGAGAAGACTGGAGATAAACAGGTACAACATATGTAGGAGGATTTGTTAGGTGACCAAATGTATATGTAGCACTAGATCCACTAAGCAGCATAGTCGGACAGCTCCCTAGCAGAACAATGGATTCTTTGACACTGTATATCTATCTGCAGCGGCTTGTAAGCATACACAGCCCCTCAGCAATCAACATTTTTGGGACCAGTGCCATGTATGATACAGCCCCGCAGTGTTGAGTGATCTTTTACTTTTATGAATAAATGATCAGCGCTACAGGACTGTATTATACACAGTCTCAAAAGCCCCAATTATTCATTCATAAAAATAGAGATTATGTAATGTTGCTGGGCTGTGTGATCTATCAGCCGTGTCCATGTAGCTTTACAAGCAGCTGCATATACTGTAGATACACAGTACCGGAGGGCAGTGTGATCTCTTAATATTATTATATTATATTACTATTACACATAAACAATCAGTGCTTCCAGGGCAGTGCTGATTTTTTATTCATTGTAGCAAAAACAGTTATCTTAGAGAGGGGGAAGGGCTTAGTGCTGGTTGTACCTCCCCTCACAGGAACACCTGTAATTTGGGCTTGAGAATAGGGTGGAGCTACAGCCAGAAAAATTAGGGCTTCTAATCTCCAATTGTACTACTGCATATAGCACGTGGTCCCTTTTTGATGAAACAAAAGTTTAAAATATGTAATGAGCATTCTTCTTCTAAGTCTAGGAAGCAGACTGATCCAAAAAGAACAACTTTCTATATGCACTTGGTCCCCTTTGAGATTAAATAAAAGTTTTCAAAATCGAATTAAAGTTTTTTCGTTTTTTTTTTAAGTCTAGAAGGTAGGGTTAAAGGCTGTAACATTATTTCTCGCTCCCCCAGTACTTCTCTCCTGTCTCTGACATTACAGGTTGTGGACGGGCACTCATTGTCCTCACCTACAGTGCAGGATTATTGGTCCTGCATTGTACATGATGGTGACTGTTTACGATCGCTGGCTGGAGCTCCTTTAATTAGAGGCTGCAGTGGACCAGTTGCACAGCGTGGAGAAAATCTGCTATAGCGAGGAATAAGGTAAGTATTACAGCCTATTCCTTGACTAGCATTTAATTCTTGAAATGCGGGAAGGCCCCACTGCAACAGTATCTTTTTTGTTTTTCTTTTAGCTCCCCATAGTTGGTCTTTAAAGTCCAACTCTGGGAAAGTTAAAAATTATAAAAATAATCTCTTGCTGTGGGGCCACACTGCTAGGATTAATTGCTCATTTAGGTCTTGGGAACTTGTTTTACATATCTGATCCTCTGCACTGCTAGACTGGTTCCCATACACTACATCGGTCTAAGGTCCTGACATCATGAATACCAATGCAGGGTCCATAGCCCTGCATTGGAGGTGATGACCCAGAGGGACAGTCCACTGCCTGAGCAAGGAGGAGTGTCATCTGCTGGGGAAGCAGAGGATAAGGTAAGTGAAAGTGTTTCTCCTCTCCCCTAGAATAGGCAAAGAGCAACTAAGCCTTGCAGTTTAGGCACAGCCTCACTGCAAGGGGTCATTTTCAAATTCCCCAGAGCAGGGCTTTAAGAAACACTAGTTGCAAAAGTGTTTCTTGCATTATACATATCTACATTAATATAAAATACAAAGTCCTGTTTGTTTGTTTTCCATTTTTTCACCTTTTAAATTTGTGACTTTTTTTTTTTATTTGTCATCATTTAGGGAAGTTGTGGAATACATGGTCCAGCACTTTAAGCCTCAGATCTTTGGTGACCGTAAACCAGTTTATGATGGAAAGAAGAACATTTATACAGTTACAGCACTGCCGATTGGTCACGAAAGGGTAACATACACTTTGAGTCTCGGGTGGGGTGGGTTGGTGCAGTATTTAGGACTTGTTCACACCAAAATGTGCACCATACATTGCATTATATAAAACGTTTTCAGCACACTCTTCAGTTAGTCAGCATTTCAGGTAGGTTATCTTAATAATACAGTAGAGGACTGCTGCAATCTTCAGATGATTGGACACTAGCAAAAACTTTTTCTAGTGCTAGCCCTCATATAACCCAGCCTACTCCGTGAGGTTCCATTTTTTTTCTATTGTACTTAGGTGATGGACCTGTTCTTCTCTGGAGAAGTACTTTTTCTTTTTAAACCATTGAAGTTTTTATCATCTGAATCTTCTATCAACATCTGTTTGCTTATTGTTTTGTACTACCTAGCAGCTTCCAGATCAGATCAGTTTTATTTGGTGTATACCTCAGGAACTGTACCCAGACCCCACTGTATGGGGCTGGACTGTAATATTTGCTTCAGGCACTGGATCCTGCGATGGATGCTCACCTCTGCATGAAGTGCAGTGTGTGAAGTTAGCTGCAGGGTGCTACACAGGTCCAGGATCATGGTCCATTCTATAGTTCCCAGACCCTGAAGACTTCTTCAGTGATATTTCTTCTGTGATGGGCAAAGCCTGGAACTTACTAGGCCCATTGTCCTTGATAAGGTAAGACAGGGTTTTCCTGTATAACGGATTCTGGTTTCTGGCTTTGAACAACACTATCCGCAGGTAATTGCATACTATGCGGTTTAGTGAGCAGAGGATTGGGGTGGTGTTCATTTTATTTTGGCACTTCCTGCCATTTGTCTCTAATACTTCTCAGCGAACAGTTTTGAATTTGGCGCTTTTTCCCTCATCTGAACTTAGCCTCAGAAGGATGAGGTAACTGCGTCATGCCTCCCAGATAACATGCTTTTCACCTGCCTTCTCCACCAAGAATGCACATTGCTGCATTCTCATTCCCATCTTCTGCAAAGACACAGCCATAGGAACTCTTGTCAGCACATGGGTTATAGTGGCTCCTTATCTGGACACACAAAACTCCATCCATTCCTCTCTCCTGAACCACGAGTACCCCACTGGGGATCTACTCACTAACGGTGGTAGATCATAGGTGCAAGAGAGCTGGGACAAAATGGTCTAATAGCTTGTGTTCCACAGACTGCGTACAAGAAACACAGCGCACCCTTCAGGGTGATAGCTGTTCCCTTGTCCTGGAGCATTATCCTATATTAACACAGCTCCACTCATCTGACTCTGGCTTCCTCTCAGGCACTCCCCATGAGGTCTGCCTGACCAAAACAGATTTCTGTAACACTTCTAGATTCTTTGATTTCCAGAGCTCTACTTTAGTGATCCACGCGCCCCCTTAAGGCACCATAAACATCTACTGCGGGTTGTGGCAAACCTTCTCCCCTCTAAGCCCTCTGTAGCTACTAATGAGCCTTTTTTGCGCTAAAGGTTAGCCCCCATTTTTGGAGGGGAAGGGGTAGTCTACTTACACTTGCCCTAATTTAGAAAATACTTCTGGAGCTTTACTTTCATTTCACTTTTCTTTTCTTTTCTCTACCATCCAGAAGAGGTGCACAATGAATCCTGATTGCTGTCCTCTTTCTCTCTCATATTTATCCATGTCTACTTACTGCTTAGGAAAGAACAGGGTTTTTCTAACCCCACTCTGACCTTATTAGTACTATGGGTATTCATCTCCTTTCCTACCTGGAAGAAACTTAAAGTGACTGTAAATTATCATCTTGTAAAACAACCCATTCAGTTTAAAATATAAATAAAATGCTAAATATTTTTGCATAGATATAAAAAAAACATTGTAAATATATTTTTTCCCTTTTTTTTAAATAATTGATTACATTCCCTTTGTTCTCAGCTGCATAAGAGCTGGGGGGGGGGGGGGGAGCAGCAGCAGCACACTGAGCTTCTGATCATTGGAGGAGAACATACCGAGTTTCCAGCATAGCTAGAGAACTGACCACATTGTGCTCTTCTGCTTAGTGTGGCCAGTTTTTAATAGGAAAGCAGAGGGACTGTCAGGAACACTAGGGATTTCACACAAAGGAAGCAATACAAAGAGAACTGGATACTTTCTCATAAAAGTACATGATACAGCAGGCACATATTGGGAATATGAAGTGTTGGGGTAACAAACGCTTTAAGGACTTACCAACTCCTACATAGCAAACCCTGTCCTTGAAGGCTATACATACCAGCATTCACATGATGCATTGGTACAAACCATTTCAGTAGTCGGGCTCCCACAAGTCCTCTGACCCAGCCATTCGTCTACCCTGTAGTTAGGCCAGTGTTTCTCAACTCCAGTCCTCAAGGCGCCCCAACAGGTCATGTTTTCAGGATTTCCCTCAGATGAAACAGCTGTGG
Source organism: Rana muscosa (assembly GCA_029206835.1). Classification (NCBI taxonomy): domain Eukaryota; kingdom Metazoa; phylum Chordata; class Amphibia; order Anura; family Ranidae; genus Rana; species Rana muscosa. The sequence continues at coordinate 490,521,017 of CM055117.1, read as the reverse complement.
TAATTACTAAGGCAGTGAAACTGATCAAATCACCTGTGCAAAATAATGGAAAGCCTGAAAACATGACCTGTTGGGGCGCCTTGAGGACTGGAGTTGAGAAACACTGAGTTAGGCTGTGCCAAAACTCCTGTAGAGCTGAGACTAGATCTCCTATGGCAGGGGTTTTCTTCCCATCTAAGGAAAGAAAGCTGAGAGGTTATGTCCATCCATCCTTGTAAGCCTTTTCTTACTGACAAGATTGGAATTTTTTTGCCTTCACCATGTCTTTATTTGGTGCTGGATTATTGGGGTACTTTCCTCAACTCCTAAGACAACTGGGGGATACCTCAGAGACTTGCAGCCTCCTAAACCTGATTTCATGCTTTTAGTGCCTGACACTGCTTCCCTCCATACTTCCTTAAGGCAGTGCCTACATTCTTCCATGTTTTTTTCCCCTGACCTTTTATTGTTAAGGTGCCAATTTCTTACCTGGCACCCTCCTTCAACACTACATTCTTGTCCATGTCTGATCTGTGCTACAAAAAAGTGTCTGGCAGCACTATTTAGTTGCATAAAAATAGTTTTTTTTTCTATTATAGGGGTTGCACTTTAAGACAGCCCAGAGGTTTACTGCTCTCGGGTCCCCGGTTCTTAATTGCCTTTACTTGAGGAGGCAAGCTCCACAACCTACAGTAGAGCTGGTGCTATTCTGTTTTACAATGGCATGTCCTCCCTAGCTTCAGTCCTCAGGCCTTGTCATAAACCTGGCTCACCCTTCTCTCCCCTTTGCGAATCACCAACTCGCCCATTTACAGACTTGGGCAACTGTTCTGCCTTCCCTTCCTTAGGTCATGACCTTTGTCCTGGGTGACATCTTTTCCTATTCTGTATTATAAAAGGTTGCCATCTCCTTGTCCCCAGAATTTCCCTTTCTTCTCCACCTGCGGTCTGTAGGAGCTTCAACTCTTGCCTACCTTGCTCGGCTTTCTTCTTTAGCCTCTGGCTGCGCTTCGGCCTTGTCAAATTAATTGCAGATACCCCTACTTGCCATATTTTCGTTATGGTGGCACATTCTTTCTGTTGTATTGGATGCTTCATTCAAGCAAATTAAATTCCTCCTGCTCTGTAGTCTCTGGTAAGATAGTTTCACCTAGTGGCCTGATAGGGGACCTCATCCTAAGTTCTGTACCCATTCCTCATTTTATACACCCTCCTGATGGGCGCTGCATACAGCATTTTAATTTTGTACAATGTAGGTCCTGGTCGACCTTGTACATCCTCTCTTAATTTTTTTAGGCCTTGCACCTCCTGTGCAGCTTTCTACTAAGGAGGGCTCTTCCTTGTCATCTGCTGGGAATCCTGCAAGACCTCATGGCCAAGCTGAGCCCTATCTTTCCAAATAAAGGGTTTCCCTTTCTGGGGGATCCTCATAAGAGTGGCTTCTCCTTCTTTCTCTTCCCAGAAATGGCAGTAATTTTGCCTTTGTTGCTCCTTCTTCCATTTGGAGACAGGGTAGCCTGGAAGCTGGTTTTCGTCTTGCTCTCCTGAGGCATTTTTTTTTATCCTTTGGGAACGTCTATTCTTTTCCCGCTATGTCCTTTCAGGCGGCTCAACATTTAGTTTTTTGCTCCCCCTAGAGGTTTGAGTCAGGCATGACATGCCTCCCTTAGGATCTTACCCTTTTCTCCCAATTGCCTACTGAAAGGTCCCCTTTGGGTTTCCTCTCTCCTCTCCACCTGGCTGGGTGGTAATTTTTTGTCTTTTTCTCACTGGGCTTACGCGCTCTGAGAACAAGTTCCTTTTTCCCTGCCTGCGTTCATTCTCCCATTGAGGTTGGGTTCTGGGGCCTTTAAAGTACCTAGTGTTTCTCCTAAACTAATGGTTACTAGGCGGCTGTTGAGTTGCTGCTGTCGCTTGCTCCAGCAGCATGGTGCTTCTACTGTTAACAGTTTGGGTCTATTGACCACCGTTCTTTTTTTTTCCTGTAGGCCTCTTGCTGCTGCTTAGCTGTTTTATTGCCCACCCCCCTTAATTAGAACGAATAGAAGAATATAGCTTAGTGTAGTAAAAGTCAGAAGACTGACTGCCACATCCCGACTTTATAGGCAGTAAGTAACAGAGTAGTAGAAGTATAAAAATAACAAAAGTTTTATTCGAAAAAAGTTAAAGCATTGATATACTGTACATCACAAATATGCATTAAAAGCAATAAAGAATGACCATACAATATTCGATATACAGTACTCTGGGCTCATTAGGGAAACCTGAGGTAGGTCCCATGTGGGTAGGGACCAAACCAGAGGTGGGGTTCACCCAGCGATTCCCAACCTGTTTCGGAATATGATATGAATTTCTTCATCAGGGAAGGTGAGGACAAAGTACAATCACAGTGTATGTTACAGAAGATAGCGATATGTCCCATAGATACGTGCCCCCTCACATTGATGACCACTGATGGACTGCCGCTATCGAGAAGAAGGGGGGAAAGTGGTGGTATTGTACCAATGGCATGGGTAGGAAAATGCTCTGGCAGACTATGCCTGAATCAGGGGAACTGCAGCTCAGAAGGATCGCCGAAGAGCAGGAAAGCCAATCAATTGTAGATGGACTTGTGTGGACACAGGTGACTGGGTCTGGAACCAATATGTATGCCAGTTTTCCTACCCATGCCATTACCATCTTTATTGCTTTTAATGTTCATTTGTGATGTATATCAACGTTTTAAAATTTTTCAAATAAAACTTTTGTCGCTTTTTACTTCTACTACTCTGTTACTTACTGCCTATACGGGTCCCAGTGGGGTTCTGTTATCGTGTTTCATTCCCCATAATTATTGCTTGGGAATGTCCCATGGGTGTATGAATCAATTTCTGTGTTCTGTGCAATAGAGAAGAGGAATTTTGAGGTAGCTGTAAATTCCAGATCTTGGAGTCCAGTACAGGCCACAGATTGTGCGATGAATGTATTTACAAAATGAAAAGAAATGTACTTCTGCACTACTATAAAAATAAGTGCTATATATTTGAAATGTAAGAGGTTGCTGCTTAACACCAACTGTTGGCAGACCAAAATATAGCAAAAAAATAAATGTGAAGCGCTACCTCTTTAAAATTGATAAACTTACTTCCATAATATGAACATATAATCGTAAATTTATAGTAGTGCCCCTAGTGGGAGTGTTGAATATAGCACCTAGTGGTATTACAAACAACACAAATACAATGTGTGTAACCAGTGACCTCTAGTGGACAAAGGAAATATAACACATGATATGTCATGAAAAAGTCAATTTATTCAGTGATATCTTCTGTGAATAAATTGCTATGCTCATGCAATCCAGCCGTGAATACTAGTAAATGAGTGACTTGACACCAAGTATACCCTCCACCAGTCACACTGTGCGCTCACCTCCCAAAGCGGCCCCCAGTTAGGCCAAGTAGCGCCCTTTGGGGTCTCAATCCAGTATCTCTTAAGCTCCCAACAGTGGACTCCTGCAAGTGTGGTCTCTCATAGGTGATGGTAACATAAGGATAAAGAAGGAACTAGCATAGTGTAATACTATAAAACTAAATGTATTTAAAACACATGCAACTATTCCACTCGCATATAGGAATGCACTAGCCCTGGTACATACAGGCGATGAGTTCAAACAAACACAGATCCATCCCTAATAAACAGATAAAAGCAAAAGGTTGTAAACAGTGCCAATATTAATGGTAAAATACACATACATCAGTCCTTAGAAAGACATATTAAGAATGATACTGCATCAAAATTAATATAGGCCCATATCATAAATTATTACATTGTGCAAAGTGTTTGCAGGCAAACTATGAAGTCCATAGGCTGAACCAAAAAGCGAGGCAAACTGTAGTCCATATAGTAGACCAAATTCTCATTGAGCGACACCACAGTTACTCACACAAAGGTAAGTGCCCACCACCGTATTAAATAGCCGCTTACCAGATGGCAAGCACAAAGGGCGTTTGGCTATGACCCAGCCGCGGCCTTTGTTTTGCAGTGCAGAGTGGATCGGACCGGGAAGCAGATTGACCAACTGGATAACTCCCAACGTCTCATAAGGTCCGTAACCATGTGTGAGGATAAACTCAAGGAAAAAGGAGATGGACCATAGCGTGATACAGTCTCACTGTTTATTGAATTAAAAGTAATGCACTTGCATGTACACAGAAGAAAATCGAGTATAAAAAGTTGCCGGCCGGCAAAGTACAGGAGCCCGACCTACCGAGAGCGACTTGACGCCCCTGTCACGGTGCAGGAGATCCAGCGGGCCCTTAAATCTATGCAATTTGGCAAGACGCCCGGGCCTGATGGAATTCCTGTAGAGTTCTACAAACACTATGCAGACGAACTAGTGCCCAGACTACATTCCCTATTCGCGGTGTCCGCGCAGGAGGGAGAGCTCCCTGTTTCCATGGGTGAGGCGGTCATAGTGGTGATCCCGAAGCCGGGGAAGGACCCTTCCCTCTGTTCCTCGTATCGCCCTATCTCGTTGCTGCGAAGATCCTGGCCAAGATCTTGGCAACAAGACTGAACTCTGTCATTACTGCCCTGGTACACTTGGATCAAACAGGCTTTATGCCGGGTAGGGGAACGGATATTAACATTAGACGCCTCATCACCCACATTGATGGGGCTGGTGAGGGGTCGACGGGAGTGGTGGCCTCACTTGACGCAGAGAAGGCCTTCGACTCTGTAGAGTGGGGCTACCTCTGGGGGGTGCTCGACAGCTTCGAGTTTGGGCCAGGCTTCCTGAAATGGGTACGCATGTTTTATAGCTCCCCATCTGCTAGAATTCGGACCAACGGCTGTCTGATAAGACGTCTTCCCCTTGGGTCGCGGCACGAGACAGGGGTGCCCCCTCTCCCCGGGTTTATTTGCCCTTGCTATGGAACCACTGGCCATCCTGTTGAGAGCTGAGACAAGGGTCCGGGGATTGAAAATAGGCCCAATTGAAGAAAAGCTGTCTCTGTATGCGGATGATGCCCTGCTATACCTGGCGGACGCCTCTTCATCCCTGCAGGTGGCTTTAGATCTGATTGATCAATTTGGGGGCTACTCCGGTATTCGCATCAACTGGGACAAATCGGTCTTGTTTCCCCTATGTCCCTCGGCCCCGTGTCCCACGACACGAACGCGGCTCAAGTGGGTAGACGAGTTTACATACCTGGGCATCAAGATTAGCGGCAAGATTGGCGACTATGTTGGCAAAAACATACAACCACTCATGACCCAACTAGTGACCAAGTGCGCAGTGTGGCGGTCCCTCCCTCTGAGGCCAGTGGGTAGAGTCAACCTTTTGAAGATGGTCTTTCTCCCGAAATTCTTGTACTTCTTTCGCAATACCCCCTCGTATATCCCTGGGTCATTCTTCCGGAGGTTGGACAGCTTGCTGATCTCTTTTGTCTGGGCTGGGAGACCCCCCCGGGTGGCGAGGAAGACCTTGTATTTGTCTTTGTCCGGAGGTGGACTGGCGCTCCCTAATTTTTTGCTTTACTACTGGGCAGCTGTCCTGGTTACGGTGAGATGGTGGTTCTCCCAGCCTAGACAAAATCCGGCAGTCACACTTGAGGCGGCTATTTTGGGCTCTTATGCGGCCTTGAGCAATCTACCGTTTCGTGGCCTCAAGGCCAGCCCCTGTATGACGACCCTCATGCGGACCACAGTTAAGGTCTGGCAGGAGGCTCGACTAATGTACCGGCGACCCAACTTGGTGTCCCCGCATATACCCTTGTGGGCTAACCCTATGCTGCCTCACATGAATAGTATCCCAGATCCATCCCTGTGGGCAAAAAAGGGAATCGTTACTCTGAAACATATAGTGAAAGCGGGTACGATTATGCCTTTCCAAGAACTCAGGCAGGCGTATCTCCTGCCGGTCTCTTTCCAATTTAGGTACTGGCAGCTGAGACATGCTTTTGAGGCCCAATTCCCGGAGCCTATAACCCTGGAGTCAGACTCTATTGAGCGACTCTTATCCTCCGCTCTCATGGACCGCCCCCTCTCGTCCCTGTACCTATACCTCACAGTACAGTATGATGCCAAGCTTACTAAGCCGTGGGAGGAATGGAGGGCTGATATTCCGTCGCTGGACGAGGAGGAGTGGAGGGATTGCCTCGCATCTTATATCCCTGTTATGATAGCTGCAAAGGATAGGTTTATACAATTTAAATTTCTCCACAGAGCCTACTACACCCCGCAGAGGCTGGCACGTATTTACCCGCATAGAGATCCCAATTGTCAGAGATGCAGGCAGGAGATAGGTACGTTTTGGCACATGGTCTGGTCGTGTCCGAAACTCCAGCCCTATTGGGAAGATGTGGCTTCCAGACTGACGGACGTGACTGGCTTAAACGTGCCGACTGACCCCAAGATCCTACTGCTGAATCATATGGAGGACGTGGAAGGGGATAGATATTGTAAACTCTGCCTGACCTTCTCACTATTTTATGCTAGGCGGGAAATCCTGCTCAAGTGGAAATCTGAGGACCCCCCCACATGCGCCGCCTGGCAGCGCTCTGTCGACTCAGTAATTTCTCTATATAAATTGACTTATGAGAGTAGACAGTGCCCCTTGAAGTTCGACAAAATTTGGTCTTCATGGCAGACCACTCGCTCTGACTTGGAACCTCCCCCTGGGTGTGACTGACTGGGCTGTTTGTTGGGGATGGCTCCCCCCCCACCCCTCTTGGTCCCTGGACTTTACTGCTACTCAGGGTTGTTGTGTGGTCGGGGAGGGGTGAACTAGAGTCGTTTTATGCACGACCGGGGTTGGGCCAATGTTTGTTGATTATTTGCATTTAGCAACGAATGAGAGGGGTGTGATCCCCCGGATGTGACGCATTATCCTGTTTGTTTGCTCTGTACTGGTGGATGTGCTATTTACTGGTTGTATTGTAATGCTGATTTGTCTAATAAAATCTCTCTGTTAAAAAAAAAAGTACAGGAGCCCGTCCTCCTCTAAAACAACGTCAATACGTCAATACGTGCCCTTCCAGACACGTTTCGTCACAATCTGCCGTTTTCAATGGGGATAGGGAAACGTATTGACTCGCCAACTTTTGTAGAGCCAGACCTCGTTCTGAAGCGCAAGTGTCAGGTTAAAAACGCCATACTGATTATGGGCACAGATACCTATTGAAAACCCGCTTGGACATTAGTCCAGCGGTACTAATAAATTAAAAACAAAATCTAAAAAATTATTTAAATAAGAGCAGCACTCAGACCAGAAAATATATATACTACAGTGTATGATTTAAAATTTATATACAAAAAGTGGTCGGCTGATATGAAACCAGATGCCACAAGCTGATATATTATTAGACATCTAAGTGGATGTCACAATGGTTGGCTGATTAGCCAACATGCTACTGATAAATTAGGTAATTCAGATAACAAAAACACCTCGTAGCACCCAATAATAAATTAAACTAACAATAAAGTTACATTTATACCCCTAGTTTATGATGTCCAAATTGATTCATTAACGAACCCAATTATATAAGTGATGAAAATGTATTATTTTTATTTTTAATTTTATTTTGAATAATAATTAAAAAAATTAAAAAATAATTACTATAGAAAAATTCATATAGCATATTTAAATACCAAGTAAATAAGATAAGTGTTAAGTGATGTGAATACCATACCAAAATATAAAAATCACCAATACAAACTTATTTGATGCCACAATAATTAGTGACAATGAGGCTAAAATAGTGTTCAATTACAATAAAATAGAAGTGAAATATATGTGATGAGACAAAAATTCCATTAACTGGGCATTACTACCACGGAAATTGGTAAATAATGAATGAATAATTAAAAATGAATAATAAAAAATGAACAATAAAAAAAAATTATATAAAAAGATCCTATTATAAATTTGATATTATGTACGCCCATACTTGCGTCACACAACGAGTTTACACATTGGCAGCATCATGAATTATTAATAAAAGCATTTACATCTGTATCAATATTCAGCCCATAGGGGGCATAGGTTTTTAATTTATGGATCCATACCATCTCGAGCTTAGTTATCTCCCTTACCAATAAGCTTCCCCTCCAATGGGGTTTAAACTTATCTATGCCAAGGAAAAGGTTTTTTTATTACGGGTTCCTATTGTGCTCTAATAGGTAGTGTTTGGACACCGAATGATTTTTAAAACCCATCTTGATATTGGTGATGTGCTCGTTGAGGTGGACTTGAAGGGGGCGTTTGGTCCGCCCCACATATTGCAGGCCACAAGGGCACTGCAACATGTAGACCACCCCAACAGTAGCACAAGTAATACAAGGCTTAATAGTATGATGTTTTTGCATGGCAGTAGAAATGAAGGTGGTTGTCTGTCTCTGAGTGCAGGAATTCAAAGAAGGTCCCTCAGGAGGCAGGGCTGGTTATGTCATCACATCATTGCAGGAATTACAGCATCACCCATGATGGCAGCAGGGCTGAGGACTTGCGGATGATTTTGTGACCCCAGGGACGGATCTGTATTTGTTTGAACTCATCACCTGTATGCACCAGGGCTAGTGCATTCCTAAATGTGAGTGGAATAGTTGCATGTGTTTTAAATAAATTTTGTTTTACAGTATTACACTAGGCTAGTTCCTTCTTTATCCTTATGTTACTATCACCTATGAGTGACCACACTTGCAGGAGTCCACTATTGGGAGCTTAAGAGATACTGGATTGAGACCCCAAAGGGGAAGGCGCTACTTGGCCTAATTGGGGGCCGCTTTGGAAGGTGAGCGCATAGTGTGACTAGTGAGGCGTCCACTTGGTGTCAAGTCACTCATTTACTAGTATTTACTGCTGGATTGCATGAGGATAGCAATTTATTCACAGAAGATATCACTAAATATATGGAGTTTAAAAAAAAATACTATTTTTGTTATATTTCCTTTGTCCACTAGAGGTCACTGGTTACACACATTGTATTTGTGTGGTTTGTAATAGCACTAGATGCTATATTCAACACTCCCACTAGGGGCACTATTATTAATTTATGATTATATGTTTTGTGACAGCAGGAAGGTAAAGTCACCTGGTTGCATCCAGGGGGGTAGATATATTTCGCCCAGATTCAGGCTTTACGCCGACTTATACAACTAGGTGGAGAGTTGTATAAGGCTAGTGGGCTCATGGATGACTCATACCTCTAGGGAGAGGGCTGGGCGTCGTGCAGACAGGGAGTTGATGAGACCAGCTGAAGCTTGTCAGCTCATTTAGGCCTCTATAAGAACTCCCAGCTTCATTAGATGTTAGCTCATGCCTGGAACCAGACCTGTGTGGACTGTCTAGGGAGAGTGAACCCCTGTGCGGTGAGACAAAGCCTGTGTGGCTATTTGCTTGGACATTTAAAACCAGGGACTTAGGGACTAGGACAGCACTAGGCTGATCCCAGTTGTTAGTTAGGAAACCTGTATGTTTAGTCAGAGGTCAACTTGACCAGGATTTATTTTGGTTATGTTTCTTTTGCTTTGCTGTGTTTTGTCACTGTAAATAGAAAATAAACCGCACCTTTTTGATTTTGAAAACCACAACCTCCGTTTGCTGGGCCTGTTTTGTGTGGGGAGCCCATCCCGGGGGTCACACACACCCGCTGCCGAGCTAACCCCCTCACAGTTTATATTATTGAAGTAAGTTTATCAATTTTAAAAAGGTAGCGCTTCACATTTATTTTTTTGCTTTAATGAATGTAGTTAGCAGCAGTATTTTTTTTTTTATTTTGGCACCCTACTCCATGAGTAATCCACAGGAAAATACCCTCAAGAAAACATTCTCCGAAGGCACACACAACACTCAATCTCATAGTAACAATGCTTCACTTGCATGGGAGTATTTGTTCTATCCTGGCCTTAAAATCCTTAAACAAATACCTTCAAATTCCCAAATTTTGCATGAAATTCGCAAAGTCAATTAAAACCTCTCTAAGTCCAGGTGAATACTTGGCACCCATAAACATTCAAGATGCCTATCTGCATATTTCTATTTATCCACTTTAGCAGCGCTTTCTACATTTCCAGTAGGAGACAATCACTTCCCATTTGTCGTACTAACATATTCCCTATCCTCTGCCCCGCGAGTATTCACAAAGCTGCACCTCTTCTTACCCTTCTAAGAACTGTGCATCCAGGTCACAAATTATTGAGACCACTTTCTTAAGGACTCATCTCCCTTCTAGCTATCTGCAAACGTTCACAGGACAAATCAGATGCTTCAGACTTTCCGTTGGGTGATTAACTTTCAAAAATCTTTTCTCCAACCTTCTCTTTACTCTGGAATATTTGGGCCTCATTCTAGATAGCCCAAGCAAAAGTCTTCCTTCCAGAGGAAAAAACTGCTCTCTTTCAGAACTCACACTCAGGACTTGAGATCAAAGAGACCTCCCTCTGTGAGATTCTCCATGAGAGTTCTGGGTCTCATGGTGGCCTCCTTCGAGGCCATCCCATTCACCAAACACAAGGTTGAGACCTCTCCAACACATCTTGTTGGCTTGGAACAAGAATGCTCTTTCTCATGGCTCCCATGCCCATATCTATGAAAATAGATTCCTTAGCTTGGTGGGTTTCCAACCCCACCTTCACAATGAGAAGTCATTTCTGTCATATCACTGGAAGGGTATAATGCCAGTCTTTCAGTCTGAGGAGTGTTCCAGTCACTGTTCAGGGAACATGGTCATTATAGAAAGCCAAGCTCTCAATCAACATCCTGGCGCTAAGAGCAATAAGGAAGGCTGATCACCATTGAACCCTACCTCCTCATCCCCTTTAGTAAGGACACTTTTTTTAGTTAGCATATTCAAAATTCTACATACAAGACATCGGGTAGGCAGTACAACATGTACAAGTACCAATGAATTTCACAGTGATCCAGGCATTAGTGTTACCATCAGCAATCTATGAACACATAGTCCTGAATTCCAGCCCCAACCCTGTAGACCAGCATTTACGCTCCTTTTTTTTTTTTTCAATTCAAAAACCCCAACATTGCCTTTAGGAGGTAAGGGGCAGTCGCCCCCCCCCATCCCAAAAGGGTCTGAACAACCCCCCCCCCCCAAGGCATCTCAATGTTGAAACTTAGAAACCATGGGCAGTGGGATATAGTGTCAGGTACACTATATCCCTTCATCCTCATTATTATTGTCGGTGCATTGTACTCATACTCTCACCCTCTGGTGAAACCTCTACAGCTGGATTGAGCTCTTAATTGTAGCTGCTACTCTGAGCCCCATCTTCCTCCCGTGTATTCTTGAAGTCAACCCATCTAAACCATACCTTCCTAAACTTCTTGGGCGCTCTCCTGGCCTCATACGTCATCCGGTATAAAAGTACGTCCGTATTCACTACCTTTACCCACATCCCCACTGTCAGCTGTTCTCCATAGATCCATCGTCGAGCTATACGTTTTCATACTCCAAAATATGAAATCCTAAGGAACAGCTTAGTGTATACATCTACCTCCTCTTGGTCAAATACATCCAGGAGGCAGCATAAGGGAGAGCATATGTTAGGTAGGTCAAAGTTATCTGATATAAATTCAGTCACCTTAGTCCACAGGGGTCCTATCCTAGGGCATTCCCATACCATGTGAATAAAAGTTCCTTCCGCCCCCATATATTTATGACACACTGCAGTGTCTCTCTTGTGCATTCAGTACAGTCTAGCCGGTGTGTAGAACATCTGGTGGAGGTATCTAAGCTGAATCATCTTATCTCTGGAAGATATGAGAGACAAGATAGGTCCAGAGCTTCCTGCCACAGCTCCTCAGACAACTCCGTTACAACAGCCACCCAGCGAGATCTGGCAATCAACCCAGGCTTCCCAGGACCCACCTCCCTATAGTATCTAGAAATGCGTTTGGCTGGATCAGGATCAATCAGAATCCTCTCCAGAGCCATATTTTGTACCCTAACCTCCCCACCCCCAAACTGTGCCACAGCTGCATGATGCAACAGAGGATAGCAGAAGTGGCAAGTCCTGGGTATTCCAAACTGTTCCCTTAATTGCGTAAAGGTGGACATCCTGCCGTTCTGATATATATGATGCAAATACTTTATACCATATTTGGCCCATATATATCCATATTCCAGTTTAAAGAACTCCTCCAGTGATTGATTACACCACAGAGGGCTATTTTGGGTTATCCGTAAGGGCTCATCCCTCATCCGCTGGGCACAGAAATGAAATACCCTACCAGGAAGTGCCATGACTGAGCCCACCTTCCTCCCCGGAACCCGTTTCCTGAATACCATAGTAGAGTTCCTTGCGAAGTAGCTACCGCAGCTTCCAGTAAATTAGTGGCATTGGGAATCTGGGGAAAAAATCGCCAATGTAAAAAGGACAGTTGAGATGCAAAAAAATAGGAGTGCAAGTCTGGGAGGGCTAGTCCCCCCCCCCCCCATCGTAACTTGCAGTTTTAGGACAGCTAGAGAAACTCTGGGGGTACGGGATCCTCATAGAAATTCCACTACAATTAAGTCTATGGTCCTAAAGATTTTCAGCGACACAAAGACAGGAGAATTAGAAAGAATGTACAGAAATTAAGGAAGAAAAATCATCTTAAACAGGTTTATTCGTCCCATCAGTGTGATCTGCAGATTCTGCCATTTCTGCACTCTCTCGAAATGTCCCAATAATCGGAGACAAATTAAGCTCCAGAAACTGAGAGATAGGGAGCTGCACCGCAACCCCTAAATATTTAAATGAGTTAGACAAGGCAATGGGACGGTCCGAGGAGACTACTACTGCATCATCAATGGGAAGTCATACAGCCTTAAAGGAAGTTAGCCAGATCATCTCCTGGACAGAGAAACGCTGTCTACAGCCCTGGAGTTGACAGCTTGAAAGGAGATTACTGCAGCTGTCACTGCCTAGACCAAAAAACCTGCGCTCCTTACCCCATCTTCAACCTGATATGTCAGAGATGGGGAACCCTGGACATAGATATTCTGGCCTCTAGACTCTATAGCAAGTTACCTCTGTTTATGGCCAGGACCAAGGATCCTCTAGCACTGGAATCAGATGCATCGATAATTTCCTGATCTCAGTTCAGACTGAATTACAGTACCTGCCCGCGAGAATGTGTTTCCAGCGCGATCCCATCGTGCTGGTTCTCGGCAACAGGGTACTGTACTTCTCGCGCTCGCTGCAATAGGAAAAACACATTTTCCTATTGCAGCGAGCACGAGAAAGCGACAATGTCCCCTCTCTATGGAGTGTCAATAAAAAAACACACTAGACAGGTTTTTAAAGTAATTTATTAGGCAGCTCCGGGGGTCTCTTCCGACTCCTCTGCTCGTAGAGGGCCCTTTATGCTCTTGGAAGGGAACTCATGCCGGTTTTTTATTTAAAATTTTGCCTGGAGTTTCCCCTTATGATTCATACCAAACACAGTGCCTGGTATTGGCAGGGATCCAGGACAGATCCCCGTTCATTGAAAGTCGGACGTATGTCGACTTTAAGTCGCAGGGCAAAGTCGGATACAAAGTAGGACGAGTGTCGTGTCGCACCAGTGTGAACCCGGCCTCAATGTCAGCAATACTTGTCGCTCATTGGGAAAGGAAAAAAACAATTTTTCCTTTCCCGATAAGCGAGCCAGGTCGACGCTGGCTCCCGCGATGGGGCTCGCATGCGTCAATCTCGCCAATAACAGCGGCGAGATTGACACAATATCGCGGTCACCTACTGTATGCCTTTCTTTTAGTGCAAACTCTGCCTCGCCTGCTCCGCAAAATAGAACAAGAAAAGAAACTGGTGATTCTCATCCCACCAAACTGGCTCAGAAGAACCTGGTACACAGACATACTGAAACTACTAAGAAACAACTCCTTAGCCTCTTCCCAACAGGTCAGACTGGCAGGTCGTAAGGGACAGAGGGGTCTCTGAATCTTTTATTCCTACTTTACTAAAAGCAAAGAAAGATCTAATCTTGCATCTGGAAATCCTTCTTTTTCCGGTGTGAACACAGGCAGAAGATACTGTGCCTCGCATTTTGGCCTTCCTATAAACAGGACTTGACCACAGCTTGGCCTACAGCACTTTGGTTTTGGCCTTGTCCATTCTTTTCCAAAAAACCTCTGGCCTCACTCTCCCTTGTAAAAGCCTTTATTCAAGATGTATCTCGGATCAGGCCCACCGTACAGCATTATCTTTGCCCTGCAGAAACCACCCTTCAAACTCATCAGGGATATCCCCTTATCCTTTCTTCCTAAGATGGTATCAGTCTTCGACACCCTTCAATTTATTTTTGCAGGTGGGTTCTGGGCCTCATGGTGGCCTTTTTCAAGGCAGTTCCCTTTGCCGTGTTTCACTCCATACCCTTCAATCTGACATCCTCCATACGTGGAACAAGTGATCCAATGGCTCTGTCCAGCAAAGATCTCCCTGGCATGACAGACCTCCATTCTTGTCCTGAAATTGAAAACCTATTTATCTTCACAAGAGCTATAATGTGGCAACCACCGATGCGAGTCTTACCAGCTGGGCAGAGTTTATAACTCCCTAACTGTTGAGAGGGCACGTTTCCAATATGAGTTTCAACTACCCATTCATTTTCTGTAGCTGAAAGTTCAGATAGTTACCCAGTCAGAGCCCAATCAAACAGTGCCACAGCGATGGCCTAAATAAATCAGGTGGGCACCAAAAGCCTTGCAGCCCTATAAAAACTTATAATACTCTTGGCAAGAAACCTACAACCCCAATTCCAAAAAAGTTGGGACGCTGTGTAAGATCTACACAAAAACAGAATGCAGTCATTTTCAAATCTCATAAGTTGATATTTTATTCACAATATAAAACATATCAAATAATTAAACTGAGAAAATGTACCATTTTAAGAAAAAAGAAGGTAATTTTGAAATTGATGGCAGCAACACGTTTCAAAAAAATAGGATTTTTATAACAGCTTACCTGTAAAATCCTTTTCTTGGAGTACATCACGGGACACAGAGCGGCATAGTCATTACTATGTGGGTTATATAGTTTACCTTAAGGTGCTGGCACTGGCAACTTCCAAACCGGAAGTACCCTCCCCTATATAAGCCCCTCCCATCCGGGAGCACCTCAGTTTTGTAGCAAAGCAATAAGTGTCCCCAAAAGAGGGGTGGGAGCTCTGTGTCCCGTGATGTACTCCAAGAAAAGGATTTTACAGGTAAGCTGTTATAAAAATCCTATTTTCTTTCTCGTACATCACGGACACAGAGCGGCATAGTCATTACTATGTGGGATGTCCTAAAGCAATGCCCAATGAGGGGGGGGATACACCATACATAAGCTGAGCGCTATCTTTTTTTTTAGACATGAGGATCTTTTGCGGCCTGCAACACACTGCGCCCAAAGGCGACATCCTCCTGACTTCTAACGTCCACTTGGTAGAACCTAGTAAACGTGTGTACTGAAGACCATGTTGCGGCCTTACAGATTTGAGCCAGGGAGGCCTGGTGATGCACTGCCCATGAAGTTCCAACTGCTCTCGTGGAGTGCGCCCTAACTTTGAACGGAGGCGGTCTCCTTCTCAAGCCATAGGCTTGCATAATGACCTGTCGAATCCACTTGGCTAAAGTAGATTTTGACGCTGCCTGACCCTTTCTGGGGCCTTCCGGCAGAATAAACAAAGTATCCGTTCTGCAAATCTGAGCAGTGGCTTTTAGATAAGCTTTAACTGCTCTTACTACATCCAAAGAATGTAATAATTTTTCCTCTACTGAACTAGGTTTGGGGAAAAAAGAAGGAAGAACCACATCTTGGTTCAAATAAAACCTCGATACCACCTTAGGAAGAAAGGCTGGATGAGGACGTAACACTACTCTGTCCTTATGGATAACCAGATATGGCTCCCTACAGGACACAGCGGCTAATTCCGACACTCTTTTAGCCGAACAAATGGCTACTAGAAAAATCAATTTTCTGGTGAGAAGAACCAGGGAAATATGCTGTAATGGTTCAAATGGTTGTTTCTGTAGAACCGACAGAACCAGGTTTAAGTCCCATGGACATATGGGAATATTAACCGGAGGGCTAATACGCATCACTCCTTGTATAAAGGCTTTGACTAGTGAATGCGAAGCCAAGGGCCTCTGAAAAAATATTGACAAGGCCGAAATCTGACCCTTGATAGTACTTAAGGCAAGCTTCCTATCTACAGCCCACTGTAGGAAGTCCAGAATCCCACCTATTACGTACTTACGTGGATGCCATTTCTTGGCCTCACACCAGGCGATGTACGCCTTCCAGATTCTATAGTAGATCTACCTGGATACCAGCTTCCTGGCATTGATCATGGTAGATACCACAGGATTAGAGAGACCTCTATTTTTTAGAATGTGGGCTTCAATAGCCAGGCCGTCAAACCTAGGGCTGGTAAGGAAGGGTGGTATATCGGTCCTTGCGAAAGCAGGTCCGGACGATGTGGGAGGGTCCAAGGACTCCCCACAGACATTTTTACAATCTCCGCGTACCATGCTCTTCGGGGCCACGCTGGAGCCACCAGAATCACTGGTTTCTTTTCTACCCTGATTCTGCGGAGTAATCGAGGTAACAATTGTGGCGGTGGGAATGCATATATCAGCTTGAACTGATCCCAAGGGAACACTAGGGCATCCGAGCCGCAAGCTAGGGGATCCCTTGTCCAAGAGACAAACCTGTCCACCTTTGCGTTGAATCTGGATGCTAGCAGATCTACATCCGGTGTTCCCCACCGCTGACATATTGTCCGGAAAACCGCGGGGTGAAGGGACCATTCCCCTGGGCATAATTGTTGGCGACTTAGAAAGTCCGCCTTCCAATTCTCCACTCCTGGAATGAATACCGCAGATATGGCTGGGACATATCTTTCTGCCAATTTCAGGATGCAATTTACTTCCCTCTGGGCTGCACGACTCCTGGTGCCACCCTGATGATTGATATGTGCCACTGCCGTGGCATTGTCCGATTGAATTCTGACAGGGGACCCTTGGAGTTTGGATGTCCATGCTACTAGGGCATACCGGGCTGCTCGTATCTCTAAGAGATTGATGGGCAGGGCCTTTTCTGCATCCGACCATCTGCCCTGGAGAGACCATTGCTCCAGTACTGCTCCCCAGCCTATAAGGCTGGCATCTGTAGTGACCACCTTCCAAGAAATCGGACTGAAGGATTTCCCTTTTTCCAGATTCTGGGGAACCAACCACCAACGGAGGCTCTTGCGAACGGAAGGGGACAAGGACATTGGTAAGTCTAGGGCCTGAACTTTTTTGTTCCAGGCTGACAGTATAGCCCTTTGCAAATTCCTTGAATGGAATTGACCGTAGGGTACTGCTTCGAATGATGCCACCATTTTTCCCAGCAGCCTCATGCACAGGCGTATGGATGGCTGTCTTTTTGTACCCACTAGGTGGATCAAATCTCTCAAAGACGACACCTTTTCTTGAGGCAAGAAAATTTTTCTCTGGTCTGAATCCAGCCTTAGCCCCAAGTATTCCAGACTTTTGACTGGTTTTAGGGCTGACTTGTCTCGGTTGATAATCCAACCGTGAGATTCCAGATACTCGATTGTCTCGTGAACAACCACTTCTAGTTTTTCCACTGAGTGGTCTATCAGCAACAAGTCGTCTAGATATGCCATTATCGTTACACCTCGTGTTCTTAAATTGGCCAATAATGGGGCCAGAATTTTTGTGAACACGCGTGGTACTGTGGCCAGACCGAAGGGTAAGGCTCTGAACTGAAAATGGCGCCCTTCTACTGCAAAGTGTAGAAATTTTTGGTGGACTGGAAAGATGGGAATGTGCAAATAAGCATCTTTGATGTCGATCAAGGCTAACCATTCCTCCCCTTGTAGGGCAGTGGCCACCGATCGGATCGACTCCATCCGGAAAGTCCTGATATGTAGGAATTTGTTTAGCCCTTTTAGATTTAATATGAGCCTCACGTCCCCGTTTGCTTCGGGACTGTAAAGAGGTTTGAGTAAAACCCGAACCCCCATTCTTCTAGGGGGACCTCCATAATTACTGCTTGGAGCAATAGTTGTTCTAGTGCCAACAGGAGGGATCCTCTCTTCCGGGGATCCCTTGGCACGTTCGACCTTATAAAATGGGAAGGAGGGGAGTCTTTTAACTCCAATTTGTATCCCAGACTTACTGCGGAGAGCACCCATCTGTCTCTGATCGTGTCCCGCCAGGTCTCTGCGAACAACTGAAGTCTTCCCCCCACCCGATTGAGTGGGGGCAACCCTTCATGCATTTGACTTTGGGGGAGGTTTTGTACCTTTCCTGACCCAGGGCTTCTTGTTACCCTGCGATTGTCCCTGATTTTTACCCCCGGGATTTGACCGAGGAGGCCATCGGAACTGTTTCACAGCCGATGTCCTAGGGACTGGAGAAGCAGGCCTCTTAAAAGAGGGACCTCTAACTCTGTTTTTAACCGGCAAGAGTGTACTTTTACCGCTGGAAATTTTCTGGATATATCTGTCCAGGTCTTCCCCGAATAAGCGTTCACCATGAAATGGGAAGCTGACCAGCAATTTTTTACAGGGGGCTTCAGCAGACCAGTTTTTGAGCCATAGAAGCCTGCGCATATGTACTACAGACAGCGTAAGGCGGGAGGCCTGATGGATTGAATCCTTTATAGCGTCAACCGCAAAGCATAAGGCCCTAGGTAGATCAGCTAGGGCAAGGGCCTGCTGATCTGGCAAGTCCCTTAAGACCTGTTTCAACTGATCCTTCACTGCTTGGCAGACCCCAATAGCTGCCACTGCTGGTTGTGTCACCAAGCCTGCTGTAGCAAAAGCAGATTTTAATAAGGACTCTAATTTTTTATCTATTGGGTCCTTGAACATTTGGACATTATCCACTGGACATGTCAGTGATTTATTCACACAAGAGATGGCTGCGTCCACTGTAGGGACCCTCCATTTTTTGATGAACTTATCCTCCATGGGATAGACCACCGGAAATCTCTTGGGGGGAGTAAATATTTTATCAGGATGTTCCCAATCCTGGTAAATGAGCCCTTCCAGTAAAGGATGGATTGGAAAGGAACAAACAGTCTGGGGAGCTTTTAGCGACCCCAACGAGGAGACAGAAGTGAATGATGGCTCCGCAAGGGGCATTTTAAATGCTGATCGGACCATGTTAGTCAGGGACTGAACCCATAATCTTTCAGCATGTGATGCTGAGAATGGCTCTTCCACTGTTGATTCCTCTACAACAGAATCAACCTCATCCTGATCCCCTTCAGGTAGGTCGATCCCTGTATGGGACTGTTGCTCTGCTAACAGGTACTCTGAGGGAGGAGACGGAGATCGGGCGCGCTTTCCCTCTGACAGGGAAGCAGCGATCAATGTTGACAATCTCTCTTCCAGCCCTCCCAGAGCTGAGGAAAAAACCTGCTCTGTTACATACACAGGAGCAGGTGAACTGAGGACAGCCACAGTACCAGGTACTCCTGAGGGTGCTCTACGGTCACTAACCTCTGATTCTTCAGGGGAGATTGGTGCAGCCGAAGCATGCCCAAGATCCTCAGAGCCCGATGGAGACCCCCTATGCTTCCTGGGATTTTTAGTCCCGGAGTTTTTAGACGGCATATTCCTAAGCCCAAAGCTGAGGTATTCCAGCCAAAATACACCACTTACTGACAATAGTCTAGCACAATTGCTGCTATAAAAACAGATGGTGTCTACTAATGTGCCTTTCTATGGGGATGCCTGCATCAACCGCTTGCTGTATGCCTTTTTTAAATGTTGCCAGCTCTGTCTCTGCACTCCATAGCCAGCTCACAACACATAATTGTGCCTTTTAACATGCTGGGACGCCCGCACATGCGCAGAAGCGCTGCAGCGCGCACAGAGCGTCATCCCCCAAGCTCCGCCCCCTTTTCCAGCTCACCTCTATATATAGAGGCGCGTGCACATGCACGCGCGCGGGCACGTGCGCCTTCGGCGCTCTTTTTTGAAAAAGGAAACTAGGGACAGGAGACAGGGCCCTTTTGCCGCAGGCCGGGGGATGGACGAGCATTGCAACATGGCAGAGGAAGCAGTTTCCCACAAGAGAACTCACCATCTGACTGGACTTGACTCTGATGAAAAGAAAAAGTCCACATGACAAGAAACGTTCCACAGCGGCCTCTAGTGGATTAACACAGGTACCGCGGTCTGTCTATTTTATTTATTTATTTTTTTCTTGACCACTATTAAAATTATTACATTTTTTTAGTAGTTACAGGCATGCACAGATATTTAGCGGGAATTCCGTTAGGTAACAGGCAGAAAGACATATTAGGCTTGGGGGTCCCCTAATAGAACCAAGTTCCTGGGGGGCCCCCACTTACCTTTTCCCCGCCGCAGGACTCTGTTTGGTCCACAGAAGCCCAAACTTCACCTCTCACGGCAGGCATTGTAATTAAACCTTCAGGGACCGGGTTCCCAAGGATTCCACTCCCCTGGACCTGTATAGCACCCTGCACAGAAAGCATCTTAGTCGTGGGTATGACCAGAGCTCTGGATCCCAGGGTCCAGCTCTCCTAAGAGAAGCATTACAGGCAAAACCTTGCTCTTCTCTGCAAGGCCCGGGTACCGACCGTTTAGCTATGAAGCTTTTTTGGTTGGATCCGGAATAGCTTACTGAGGCCCAAAAGAACCTGTACGCAAGCTCCGTGAAAAACACATGTTACTTCTTGGCCAACACCTTAGACACTGGCAAAAAACTGAGGTGCTCCCGGATGGGAGGGGCTTATATAGGGGAGGGTACTTCCGGTTTGGAAGTTGCCAGTGCCAGCACCTGAAGGTAAACTATATAACCCACATAGTAATGACTATGCCGCTCTGTGTCCCGTGATGTACGAGAAAGAAAGTTGGGACATTGTATAAAAAAAACTGGCAAAGTACAACCCCAATTTCAAAAAAAGTTGCAACAGGACCATGTTTACCACGGTGTAGCATCACCTCTTCTTTTAACATTCTGTAAACAACTGGGAACTGAGGAGAGGAATGTTGGCCCATTCTTGCTTGAGCATACAAAAGTATTTAGTCAGCCACCAATTGTGCAAGTTCTCCCACCTAAAAAGATGAGAGAGGCCTGTAATTGTCATCATAGGTATTAAAATAATAAAAAAATGGTAATCAATACAAGCCGCCCTAGTGATTACCCCACCGCGCTGTTTTAACAGAAGAATACAGTGCATCAAATACTAGCAGCAGCCACTTTAAATATATATAACCCTGTGAAAAATATAGTCAACACACTAAAATAGAATGACAAACTATAAGTGGCGCTAAGTGAATATAACAATTATATTGGTATAAACTGTGAAAAAAGTAATAGTGAAATATACTTAAATCTTAAAAATGAACAAAAGGCATAAAGAAAAATTCCAAAAAATGTGTATAGAGTGACAGCACAAATAAAGTCCATATAAGTGTATAGTGATAGTGTTCAAAATTAGATGATAATCTTCTTTTTTTCCACCACACCACAGTGTTCAAGTGAGTCAAACCCCCTTCAGATAGGACACTCACCGCAATGCAATGCCTTACACTCTCGTGTTTTGGCAAATGAGCAGACAGCACCTCTCAACTAGGTGGATTGGTTCCACATCCGATGCAGTGATCCTCAAACAGGCTCCACATGAATGCAAAAATAAATGCAAAGGATAGTGTAATACTGCAAAGTCAGTTTTATTGGTACTACAAAATCTTCAAATATTGCATTCACATGATAACCAGTAAAAGTAAGCCAAAATCACACTGCAACCGAATCCACAGCATTAACTTCACACTGTCACAACCAACGAATGATGGTCACGGCGGACCCAGGATCAGCACAGGTCACAAAATAGTATATAAACCACTCTCTACCTGTCCTCTCCACTTGCGAACGCCGTTTCCAAAGGTGGCTGATAATAAAGTCTGTAACACACGGCACTCCACACACGCTTGATCAGATTGTCAATAGCCTGCCGTGTAGCCACACACATCATAGGTATACCTCAACTATGAGAGACAAAATGTGGAAACAAATCCAGACAATCACATTGTCTGATTTGGAAATATTTTTTTTTTCAAATTATGGTGGAAAATAAGTATTTGGTCAATATCAAAAGTTCATCTCAATACTTTGTTATATATCCTTTGTTGGCAATGACAGAGGTCAAACGTTTACTGTAAGTCTTCACAAGGTTGTCACACACTGTTGCTGGTATGTTGGCCCATTCCTCCATGCAGATCTCCTATAGAGCAGTGATGTTTTGGGGCTGTCGCTGGACAACACGGATTTTCAACTCCCTCCAAAGGTTTTCTATGGGGTTGAGATCTGGAGACTGGCTAGGCCACTCCAGGACCTTGAAATGCTTCTTACGGGCGGTGTGTTTGGGATCATTGTCATGCTGAAAGACCCAGCCACGTTTCATCTTCAATGCCCTTGCTGATGGGAGGAGGTTTGCACTCAAAATCTCACGATACATGGCCCCATTCATTCTTTCATGTACACGGATCATTCGTCCTGTTCCCTTTGCAGAGAAACAGCCCCAAAGCATGATGTTGCCACCCCATGCTTCACAGAAAGTATGGTGTTCTTTGGTTGCAACTCAGCATTCTCTCTCCACCAAACAAGAGTTGTGTTTCTACCAAACAGTTCTACTTTGGTTTCATCTGACCATATGACATTCTCCCAATCCTCTTCTGGATCATCCAAATGCTCTCTAGCAAACCTCAGACGGGCCCGGACATGTACTGACTTAAGCAGGGGGACACGTCTGGATCTGAGTCCTTGGCGGCATAGTGTGTTACTGATGGAAGCCTTTGTTACGTTGGTCCCAGCTCTCTGCAGGTCCTTCACTAGGTCCCCCCGTGTGGTTCTGGGATTTTTGCTCACCATTCTTGTGATCATTTTGACCCCACGGGGTGAGATCTTGCGTGGAGCCCCAGATCGAGGGAGATTATCAGTGGTCTTGTATGTCTTCCATTTTCTAATTATTGCTCCCACAGTTGATTTCTTCACACCAAGCATCTTGCCTATTGCAGATTCAGTCTTCCCAGCCTGGTACAGGTCTACAATTTTGTTTCTGGTGTCCTTCGACAGCTCTTTGGTCTTCACCATAGTGGAGTTTGAAGTGTGACTGTTTGAGGTTGTGGACAGGTGTCTTTTATACTGATAATAAGTTCAAATAGGTGCCATTAATACAGGTAATGAGTGGAGGACAGAGGAGCCTCTTAAAGAAGAAGATACAGGTCTGTGAGAGCCAGAAATCTTGCTTGTTTGTAGGTGACCAAATACTTCTTATTTTCCACCATAATTTGCAAATAAATTCTTTCCAAATCAGACAATGTGATTGTCTGGATTTGTTTCCACATTTTGTCTCTCATAGTTGAGGGATACCTATGATGACAATTACAGGCTGTGACAGGGGGTCACTTTGGACACAGGGTGAGCCAGGAAACCATGGACATTAAGAATATGGCTTGGATTGCTTGAAATTGAAATAGTAATATTAGTCCACAATATGTACTGGTTGTTTTATTCTGAACTCAACAGGTTAATTGAGGGATGTGTTACCTGCCAGTTGTGATGTAAATGATTCTAGAAGGGCGTCTGAAGACCCTTTTAGTGTGAATAGGGATAATTAACTCTATACTTGTGTGTATTGTACTCAGACAGACAGGCTACAAATCCTTTCATTGTGAGATGTGTATTGAAGGTCGTCATGTTTCTATTGTGTAAAGTCTTTTGAACTGAAAGGGGATTAGAACCTGTTGTCTCCTAACAGACATCAAAATAATGTGTATTGGGTCTTGTTATGTTGTGGGTGGAGCTGGACCATTGTTCATTCAGGTTAATGCAGTATTGGATGTGTATAAAAGTTACAATGTTTTTTTAATAAAGTGAGTCTATCCTGGAAAGATACAGAGTGCGCCTCGTTCTTTCAGAAGGATTAATTCCTATGGGAAGGGGTCGTCTGGCTGTGGAGGATCGGCAGTGAATTTGTGTCCAGGAGAGGGAAGATATCTAAACGGCGTTACCCCCTTTCGTATTTGGGGTGCCGTTACACAGGCCTCTTTCATCTTTTTAAGTGAGAGAACAATTGGTGGCTGACTAAATACTTTTTTGCCCCACTGTATGCTGCTCTAAAACCTTGATTTTTCTTTCAGCATTGATGAGGCCTTTCCAGATGTACAAGCTTCCCATCCCATACCATTAATGCAGGCTTTTGAACTTTTGTCTTGCAATCCTTTTATCTGGACTTTACTACAGGGAGTAGCCCATATAATAACCCCAATTCGCCCTTCAGTGTCACCTTGGGATCTCTACCTGGTGTTCTCTGCTCCTCAGGGAGAGGGATTAGGGACATTCCTTTGGAAGACCTCACCTTTTAAAGCGGAGCTCCGCCGGAAAAAAAAAATATTTAAAGCCAGCAGCTACAGCTACAGCAGCTGCTGGCTTTTAATATTTGGACACTTACCTGTCCTGGAGTCCAGCGACGTCCGCTGCAGAGGACGAGCGACCGCTCGTCGCTCTGCTGCTCCCTCCGCCATCCTCGCTGAGGGAACCAGGAAGTGAAGCCCTGCGGCTTCATGCCTGGTTCCCTACGGCGCATGCGCGAGTCGCGCTGCGCCGTTCTGATAGGTGCTCCTGTGTTCTGGGAGCCGAGTGTCTCCCAGAACACCAAGGGAAGTCTGCGGGAAGTGACGTCACTCCTGCAGATTCCCGGAGAGAGGACTCCCGGGTGTGGGTGAAAATACCTGTCTTAGACAGGTATCTTCACCCCCCTCCCCCCTGAAAGGTGTCAATTGTGACACCGGAGGGGGGAGGGTTCCAAATAGCAAAAGTTGCTATTTAGGGTGGAGCTCCACTTTAAGGTTGCCATCACATCTGTTAGGCATGTTTCTGAATTGACAGCTCTCTTTTGTAAAGAGCCTTTTCTTGTTTTGCACAAGGACAAAGTCACAATTTTGAGACCAAAACTTTTCCTTTTTGCCTAAAGTAGTTTCCTCTTTCCACCTCAATGAGGACATTGTCCTTCTTTCCCTCTATCCTGCCCCAAATGATGACAAAGACATTGCAATACATTGCCTGCATGTGGCCAGGGCTATCGGGGTCTAGGTGAATGCTGCAGCCCCTATTCGCAAGAGTTCAATTTTGTCCTGTTCGTGGGCCCTCATAAAGGACACCCTGCCTACCGCTCCACCTTTGCCAGGTGAATCAGCCAACTCATTTCGGGCCTTTGTCCCTAAGAAGAAGGTTCCTCTCTTTCCAACCAGAGCCCATTCCAGCAGTGTCTCCTGGACTTTTCAGCATCAAGCATCTGTATACCAGATTTGTAAGGCTGACAAATGGTCAACTTTTTCAAGTTCTTCCAGGAGGCCCTTTAGGCCTCTGTTGATGCAGCCTTATGCTGCGAGGTATCGCAAGCTGTTTTCTGAGTATTTTGTTTGGGTTTTTTAACCTTACTGTTTTTGTGGGCCTGTTAACAGTTCTAAGTAGCCAAGTTGTTGTCCACCCCTTAAATTTTGGATCTTGGATACGTTTCATGGTCTATGAACACCAGCCCTGTATCCTGTACTGTATGAATAAGATAATAGTAAATTCCGTGTGTGTGTGTGTGTGTGTATGTATATATATATATATATATATATATATATATATATATATACACACATACATACATACATACACACACTCACCAGCCACTTTATTAGGTACACCTAGTACCGCGTTGGACCCCCTTTTGCCTTCAGAACTGCCTTAATTCTTCTTGGCATAGATTCAAGAAGGTGTTGGAACATTCCTCATCATACAGTTGCTGCAGGTTTGGCTGCACAGCCATGATGCAAGTCTCCCGTTCCACCACATCCCAAAGGTGCTCTGTTGTAGTGAGATCTGATGACTGTGGAGGCCATTGGAGTACATTTGAGAGAGAAAACATAGAACCTTGTAGACTTTACTGGTACCAGAAAAGGACAACATCACAAAATGTTCTAAAAAGGTTATTTCTCTTTCGTTCATTGACGGACACAGCATCCTATTCTTTAAATTAGGGTATTAGCCTTCTATCAGGAGAGGACTAGGCAGAAAAGCATGTTAAGTGTTAAACACACGTCAAAACTGTACAGTACCGCCCTGGGGGCGGTCCCTCTAGGTACAACCCCTCTCCCTGCATCATGCAGCTCAGTTTTTTTCTGCCTAGCATAGGAGAAGGACATGGCTCCCTGTGGGCCCATGTGGCCTGGAGATTTTTTTTCTACCTTTTTGAACCTGAGATCTACTATCAACTGCCGACTGGGTGACAGGCTGGATCCCCGATCCTTGTAGTCCCCCCAGTTCGGCCATCGAGCGTGTCCTGACCTTTTAGCTACGCGCTGGGTCGTTCACGACATGCCCTGTTGCTCCAGGGGTGGCCGGTGAGCTATATGCTCCGGGGCACACATATGACCGGGCTCTATGTCTGTGTCACAGTGTGCCGGGCCAACAGCCATGCCTTAACCGCGCGGACGTTGGGTCTGTCAGGAATGCCTTCAGCTAATCCACATTGAACGGGTAAGTAGCAGCTCCCCCTGCTCCGGCAGGATGGAACAAGCTGGGCATTCCCGGGGGAGGGTTGATTAGGGGGTTCCTGCCCTTCCTTTCTTCTCTCCCTTCCTTCCCTCCTCCCCATGCTCTGTGGTAGCTGGGCCTGCTTTGTACTGACCGGGAGTCCTCTGAGGGGCTCTGTGGCCTGGCGGGGGGCTGCGCTGGGTGTCTGGGTCCGCTTTCCATGTGAGGGGTTGTCTGGTGCCATGGGGGGGCCTCCACACTGAGGCCCAGTGTGTTCACAGCCATTGCTTCTTTTCTCTCAGTCATGTTCTCGGCGGACATTTTGGCGGCGCCCGGCGCCATTGTCTTGTGGCCGCGCTGGGTTTTTAATGCTGTGGAGTGGAGGCCATTTTCTTGTAGTCTGCGCGTTTGTTATACAGGGGCGCCCGGCGGCCATTTTCTTGTAGTCACCAGCTTAGTTTTTGTCTCTAGCGGTGGAAGCAGTTCTTCTGGACGGCGTAAACAACACAGGACACCTCAGGTACAGGAAGACACCGCAGCCATACCAGATGGAAGGCATGTAGGGAGAGCGGACGGCGGCGCTGTGCAGTTACCTGGGTCGGTGCGGTGAGTCCTCTGGGGGGGGGGCCCTCAGTCGGGGCAGCTAGAAAAGTGGAATTTTTTCGTGTGCCTTGTCTTGTTCCCTATGGGGTTCAGGCAAGTGTGTCTGCATAGCGTCAGAAGCTGGTGTTTTCTTCCCCAGACATCCCTGTGGTGACAACCAGTGCCCCCTACACTTGCAGTGCCTATGGACACCTTGTCAGTGATCCTGGAATCCCTTATTGCCAGGGTGGAAGCGGTGTGCGGGCGCACGGAGGGTAAAAACGCCCCCTCCCCCCACCATCTTCTGGGAGAAGTTCTGATTCAAACTTGTGTTTTGCTGTGGCAAATGTCCCCTGCTCTGACGTGTCAGAAGATGCGGACCAGGACCTTTTCGGACAGTGCGAATTAGCTACCTTGCTTCTTCCGTGTCCGGGTCAGCGCAATAGGCGCTGGCGGAGCACTTATCACCGGGTGCGGGATCCCCGATAAGATGGAGGATACGGCGAGGGCATCTATTAAGGTACCGGTCCCTTCTGGGTCCCACAGGCCGGCCTGCACCGCTAGGTTTCCCTACCTAGCTTATTTGGTAAGTTATATGCTACGAATGGGAACGGCCGCAGCGTTCCAAAAAATCGCATGGCTCTCCGTTATCCCTTGGAGGAGTGTTTTCCTGAAAATGAACATCTCCTCCGATGGGGCCCTCCGAGATCCAGGGAATTACCACGATTCCGGCGGTAGGGACCCCTGTTCTTTAAGGACTCTGCAGACAGGAGGACCGAGGCGGTGGCCCGGTCCTTGTTTTTGGTATTGTGGTCAGCGTTGCGGCCACTGTTGACCCCGACCCTGGTGTCACTGACGCTCCCTTAATGGGCAAAGATTGCGGCACCGTGTTTGGAATAGCGACAGGCTTCCCCGGTCTGCATGACAGCGGACCAGTTGGTGCATGGCCTTAAGTATGTCTGCAATGCGGCCTTAGATACTGCTCCCTGGCTGTTTAGTACATCAGTATCTGCGGCGGGGCTACGCCGCATGATTTGACTGAAATGCTGGTCTGCGGACCGGACGTCCAAGGAGGCTCTGGCGGATTGCCCTGCCAGGGTTGGAGGCTTCTGGAGCCTTGCAGGATGACATTATTAAACATGTCGTTTGGGGTGAGAGCACGGTGCTCCCACAAATTCCAAAAAGGTATGGCGCCACACCGTAGGCCAGGGCCCTCCTTTTTTCCGCTCACATCGGTTTTTTCCTTACGCCGGGCCCGCAGGTAAGCGTTCCCAGGCCGACAGGGTGCCCGCTAAGGGACTAAAGTATCCCTGTTTCTCGCAAGCAAAACATGCCTGCGAGCAAATCTGCGGCGACATGGAGGTTTTGCCCCCGCCCGTCTATGGGGTGGGGGGTCGCCCTCGTGAGTTTGCAGCTCGGTGGACCTCCCTACTTCCGACCAGTGGGTCTGTGAAGTGGTTTCATCTGGGTACAAGATGGAGTTGTTTTCTCTTGTCCACCAAAAAGACTGATTTTTTTCCTCCAACCTTCATCCCCTTCTGGCTTGCCGGGCCACCTTGTTTGGGGCTGTGCAGGACCTGTTCATGCGCAGGGGATAGTACCTGTGCCGGCGCCAAAAAAGTGTTCAAGGAATCTACAATCTGTTTGTAGTCCCAGAGAAGGGAGGGGTCGGTCCGGTCCTGGATCTCAACACCCTCAACAGCTTTGTGAAAGCACAAAGGTTCAGGATGGCAGCTTGTCACTTTGTGGTTGCTGCACTACATCCGGGGAATTTTTTTGCTACCATCCTTGGATTTCAAGGGCGCATTTTATTACAGCCCCCATATGCGTCAGGCATCAGAGGTTTCTGCGGTTTGCAGTCTGGGATGAGCACTACTAAATGGTGGCTCTCCCTTTTGGCCTGGCGTCGGCAACGGGAGTTTCTTCAGGGTGCTCGCCCCGATCCTGGCCTTGCTGAGGCAACAAGGGATCGCAATCATGGGCTATTTAGTCGATCTCTGTCTGAGAGCAGCTTCCGCCTCAGAATTAAGGGAGGATGTGGTGATCGCCAGTCTGGCTCTTCAAGAGTTTTGGTTGGGTACTGAACCTCCAGAAGTCGGTGTTGGTGACGACTCCACGTCTGGAATCCCTGGATTTGATCTGGACTCCTCCAAGGCGAGAGTCTTTTTTTTCCCTTCGCAAGTTGCAGTCTCTTCAGGCTGTGGTACAGCGGTGGGCGTCACGCTGGTGGTGGTCACTGCGCTTTTGCATGCGAGTCAGGGGGTTTTCATGGTAGCCACCTTCAAGGCGGTCCTGTGTGTTTAAATCCACACTCGAGTCTTGCAAACGGAGATCCTGTCGACATGGGACACATCTCCATTGTCCCTGGATTGTCAAATCCGGGTGTGTCGGCTAGTCAGGGATCCCTGATCCGGTGGCTGAGGTCTCCGGCTTTTCTGTCCGGGAAGTCGTTTCCTTTTTGTTGGACGACACAGGGTCGCTGGACGCAGGAAGTACCCGCCTGCCAATCAGGGTGCTCCTTCAAGCGTTCTGGCGGTGCCCCTCCACTTGGTCAAGGAGGCTGCAGGAACGTCCAGTCAGGTTCCAGTGGACAACGCCATGGCGGTGGCATATGTCCCCATTGAGGGGGAACAAGTCGCTCGGCTGCAGCATGCTGTCGCTCACATCCTGACGCATTTTTGTGGTCCTGTGGGGACAGTATCGGCTAAGTATGCCTTCCTCCTGCAAATACTCTTTCTCATCTGCTCGCAGAGTAGAGGCCGAGGGGATTCTGAGTAGTCTAATTGCCCCAGATTGGTTTCGGCGTCCCTGGTACGCCGCTTTCGTGCGACTGGTGGCGAATGTTCCTTGGCGGTGCCGATGCGAGAGGACCTTTTATCGCAAGGTCATACATTTCATCCTGCTTGCAGTCACTGGCCTTCACGACATGGCTGTTGACAGTCAGATACTAAGTGACCGTAGGGCACGAAAGTCATCTTTTCGGATGATTTAACATCGCACTTGGAGGGCCTACATCTCTAGGTGTGGAGATGGAGTGGCGTTCACGTAAATATTCGGCTTCCAAGATCCTGCTGTTTTGACAGCGTGGAGTGGATAAAAGACTTACTTTCGCTCCATTGCGGGGCAGATATCAGCCTTGGCTGGTTTGTCCCGCGACCCTTGGCGGCTCATTCACTGGTGAGTATGTTTGTCCAAAGGGTTTCGACATGTGGCCCCTCCGGTTCAATCACTGCTGCCTTCGTGGGATTGAATCTGGTACCCTGGGTGTTTTCAGAAACCACGATTTTTTTATAGAACATAGAGAAGTTCCCCTGTTGGCACTTTCTTGGTAAGTTGCTTTCGGGTGGCTGTTACCTCTACCAGAGGGTTTTTTGAGTTGGCGGCCTTGTCTTGCAAGTCTCCCTACTTACTCCTCCACGAGGATAAGGCGGTGCTGCGTCACAGCATTTTGTTTCTGTCTAAGGTTTGTTCTGCCTTTTTTATCCAAATGAGGACATTGTGTTTCATACTTGTGTCCTCGGCCATCGCATCCCAAGAGGTTGCTTGCTTTCCTTGGGCTTGGTACAAGCTCTGCGGGTGTGTCTTTCTGCTACGACTCCGTTTCGGAGGTCAAACTCTCTATTTGTGTCGGTGACTGGTCCAAACAAGGCCTGGCGGTCTCGTCGGCCACCGTGTCTCGGTGGATCAGACAGATTGTAATTCAGGCTTTGACCCTTAAAGGGCGGGCACCTTCCTTTCCTGTCATGGCGCATTCTACCAGGGCTATAGGTGCCTCCTGGGCTTTCCGACATCAAGCGTCTGTCTCACAGGTGTGTAAGGCGGCGACCTGGTCGTCCGTTCACACTTTCGCTAAGTTTTACAAGATTGACCAGCATGCATCTGCGGATGCTTGCTTCGGCCGCTAGTCTTTGCAGGCGGCTGTTTAACCACTTCCCTACCCAGCCATAGTAATATGACGTCCACAGATGGGATCTCCCATCCTGGGTGGACGTCATATGACGTCCTCTGCTTTGTAGGGGAATATCTGAATGATGCCTGCAGCTAGAGGCATCATTCAGATATCCTTTTGTTCTGCCAGCGATTCTCTGCACCATAAGAACGATTATAGCGGCGGTTCCGCTGCTTGATCGTTCTTATAGGCGGCGGGAGGGGGCACCCCCCCCTCCCGCCGCCATCCAGTGCTTCGCCGGCTCTCCCAGGTACCGTTGTGTTCCTTAGGACACAGCAGTTCCCTGATGGGGCTAAATGAGTGGCGGTGGAGCAGCAGCGGCGGGCAGCGGAGCTTTCTGTGCGGCGCGGCGGGCAGCGGAGCGGCTTACCGGCTCCCATATGCAGAGCTGCAGCAGCGGCGTGCACGGCGCCCGCGCGCGCCCCCGGGGGCGCGCAGCGCGGCGATCTGGGATCCGGTGTGTCCCTCTGGACACACCGATTCAAGTAATGTGGCGGCGGGCGGCGGAGATTCCGGTATAAACTTACCGGAATTGATGATGCAGAGCTGCGCAGCGCGGCGATCGGGGCTGAGGTTTTTCCCTTGGATACAGCCCAGCCTCGATCAGGGTAAAGAGCCAATGAAATTGGCTCTTTACCACGTGACCGGCTGTGTCCAATCACAGCAGGTCACTAAATGTAAACAAAACACACAATTGTGTGTAACTCACTGTTGCCTGGTTCTCCTCTTCACACACCTGTGAGGAGGAGATCAGCTAACAGTGAGTTACACATATGTTATACACATATACATATGTACTACTGTGCCCAGATTGCCCCCCCTAAATAAAGAGTACCTGTCATCTAGTACCTGCCACCAGATCACCCGCCACCCACCTGTCCATCAGGAGTACCTGTCCATCAGGAGTACCCGCCACCTCACCTGAGTACCCGCCACCAGTCCATCAGGAGTACCTGTCCATCAGGAGTACCTGTCCATCAGGAGTACCCGCCACCTCACCTGAGTACCCGCCACCTCAGAGTACCCGCCACCAGTCCATCAGGAGTACCTGTCCATCAGGAGTACCTGTCCATCAGCAGTACCCGCCACCTCACCTGAGTACCCGCCACCTCAGAGTACCCGCCACCAGTCCATCAGGAGTACCTGTCCATCAGGAGTACCCGCCACCTCACCTGAGTACCCGCCAGCTCAGAGTACCCGCCACCAGTCCATCAGGAGTACCTGTCCATCAGGAGTACCTGTCCATCAGGAGTACCCGCCACCTCACCTGAGTACCCGCCACCTCAGAGTACCCGCCACCAGTCCATCAGGAGTACCTGTCCATCAGGAGTACCTGTCCATCAGCAGTACCCGCCACCTCACCTGAGTACCCGCCACCTCAGAGTACCCGCCACCAGTCCATCAGGAGTACCTGTCCATCAGGAGTACCCGCCACCTCACCTGAGTACCCGCCACCTCAGAGTACCCGCCACCAGTCCATCAGGAGTACCTGTCCATCAGGAGTACCTGTCCATCAGCAGTACCTGCCACCTCACCTGAGTACCCGCCACCTCAGAGTACCCGCCACCAGTCCATCAGGAGTACCTGTCCATCAGGAGTACCCGCCACCTCACCTGAGTACCCGCCACCTCAGAGTACCCGCCACCAGTCCATCAGGAGTACCTGTCCATCAGGAGTACCTGTCCATCAGCAGTACCCGCCACCTCAGAGTACCCGCCACCAGTCCATCAGGAGTACCTGTCCATCAGGAGTACCCGCCACCTCACCTGAGTACCCGCCACCAGTCCATCAGGAGTACCTGTCCATCAGCAGTACCCGCCACCTCACCTGAGTACCCGCCACCTCAGAGTACCCGCCACCAGTCCATCAGAAGTACCTGTCCATCAGGAGTACCTGTCCATCAGGTGTACCAGCCACCTCACCAGGAGTACCCGCCACCTCACCAGGAGTACCCGCCACCAGTCCATCAGGAGTACCCACCACCTCACCAGAGTACCCGCCACCTCACCAGAGTACCCACCACCAATCCATCAGGAGTACCTGTCCATTAGAGTACCCGCCACCTCACCAGAGAACCTGCCACCAGAGTACCTGCCACCTCACCAGCGTACCCACTATGTCCAGAAAGGTGTACACCCCAGAAGAAGCATATCAAATACTCAGTCTGACCGATGAGAGCAACGGGGAGCTCTCACCGCTCAGTTCTGATTCCGATTCTGGTTTGGAATATGAACCCCCCGAAGGCAGCACATCCGGATCCGAATTAGAGGAGGACACAGTCCGTCCAAAAAGAAGACGGTCTGAACACCAGGCAGCGACCAGCAGTGCCAACGGCGGTAGACCCCAGGAGGCGAGGTCCAGTGCAAGCGCTGCTAGACCCCAGGAGGAAAGGCCCAGTGCAAGCGCTGCTAGACCCCAGGAGGAAAGGCCCAGTGCAAGTACACGCCAAAGAAGTAGGACCCGAACCCAGCTTCCAGATGGCTTGGCAAACCCATTGTGGCTGCCTTCTACCTCAGGGTCAGCCACGATCCCCCCTTTTACAGCACAGCCAGGTGTGCAGGTCAACACTGAGGGTTTTTCCAAACTTGATTTTTTTAATTTATTTTTCCCTGATGAATTGGTTCAAGGCATTGTGGAGCAAACTAATCTTTTTGCTCAACAATTCATTGAAAACAACCCCAGCTCCAGCTATGCCCGCACTTTTGAATGGAGACCCCTAACAGTGGTGGAGCTTAGATTGTTTTTAGGCCTAACGTTTAACACGGGGCTTACAAAAAAAAATGAAATGAATAGGTATTGGTCGAAGAAACCCATCCACCATATGCCAATTTTTACATCGGCCATGTCCAGGTCCCGATACGAACTTATAATGCGGTTCCTGCATTTCAGTGACAACTCACAGTGCCCCCCCCCCCCCCGAGATCACCCAAACTTTGACAAATTATATAAAATTCGCCCCCTAATTAATTTTTTTTCCAAGAAGTTTGCCGAACTTTATGTCCCTGACCAAAACATTTCTGTGGACGAATCCCTGGTGCATTTCACAGGCCGGCTGGGAATCAAGCAATATATCCCCAGTAAGCGGGCGAGGTACGGCTTGAAGCTCAACAAGCTCTGTGAAAGTGCCACTGGTTATGTGCACTCATTCCGCATGTACGAAGGCAAAGATTCCCAGCTCGAGCCCCCTGAGTGTCCATCGTACATGGGAATAAGTGGAAAAATTGTTTGGGAGTTGGTATTTCCACTCCTCCAAAAGGGGTATCATATTTATATGGACAACTATTATACCAGCCTGCCCCTTCTCCGCCACCTCTACCTAAAAAAAACTCTGGCGTGTGGTACAACAAGAATAAACAGAAAGGGCTTCCCACAGCGTCTTGTCACCACAACCATTCAAAAGGGGGAATCGGCAAGCTTGAGGAACGAGGAAGTGTTGGCTGTGAAGTGGAGGGATAGGAAAGATGTGTACATCATGTCCACCATCCACGATGACACCTCGGTGGAACTTCACAGAAGACGCAGTACCGTTCGCAAGCCTTCCTGCATCAATGAGTACAATAAATTCATGGGGGGTGTGGATTTAAATGATCAAATGTTGCAGCCCTATCTTTCAACCCGAAAATCCCTCTTCTGGTATAAAAAAATCGCAATTTACTTTTTTCATTTGGCCCTGTTAAATTCTTTCATAGTCTACCAAAAATCCACACATAGACCCACCACCTTCATGAGATTTATTGAAGACATTGTCACTGCCCTGATCTACCAACAAACATCCCCCCCAGAAAGCATTCACTCAGATTGTGTCAGCAGACTACATGAGCGCCATTTTTCAGACCATATTCCACCATCACGATCCGGAAGACGACGCCAAAAAAAATGTCGGGTGTGCACCAGAAGAGGAATTAGGAAAGACACCAGCTTCCATTGTCCCGACTGTCCCTCCCAACCTGGCCTTTGCATCGGAAAATGCTTCAAGCGATATCACACTCTCGAAAACTATTAGCCCATATTTCTAATACTGCCATTTCCCCGTTTTCAATATGTCCTGAATATTTCCCTGCCTCAACCAACCATATCATAGTCTTCCATGTGAACTGACCCTGGCCTGTTTCTCGACTATGTCTCTGCCTACCGTCTGCATTGTTTATCCGCCATGTTTCTGCCTTTCACGTGAACTGACCCTGGACTGTATGGATTATGCCTCTGCCTACCGTTTATTTCTGCCTTTTACCTGCACTGACCTCGGCCTGTTGACCATGTTTTTGCCTGCCCCCTTGGACTGATCTTTCACCCTGCTACACAGGGGTCTCACATATGTGAGGGGCTCCAGAATAGTGTTCTGAGTTCAGAAAACCAGTTTTTGGTTTTCTGTGTTCCCAGAACAGGGTCTGGTTGTCCGGAGGCTTCAAAGCGATTTGGGTGGGAGAAGCCTCTACCCCTGTCCCCATTCTTTCCTGACCGTTGCCCTAAGCTTGATGGTCCTGCCTGCTCCCTGGACAAATACTCTGGCTGTGATGACCATACCTCTGCCTGCTGCATGTACTAACTATGGACAGTATTCCTGCCTGCTGCATGGACGATCCTTTGTTCCTTTTGCTACTGCTGACCACATCTCTGCCTGCTATCTGGACCAATGCTTTGGCTGTGCTGACATAATCTCTACCTGTACTGACTATTCCTGCCTGCTGCCTGTTTTGCTGTCGCTGTCCACGTTCCTGCCTGCTGCCTGGACCGATGCTCTCCTCTTTGGACCACTGCACTACTAAAACCGCAGGTAATCTTTTCTTTACCCTTTTTCTCAGAAGAATGTATTTTGGTTTATAATTGGTATGTACAGTACATGCTATGTTTTAGAAATATGAAGGGCCTTCAACAATGTGATAGGTTGTCAGGAATTTATGTGTGTAATTTATGCTCCTAGAACACATGACGGTGCTACTTAGATGTTAGGCCTCTGTATTTGGCCAGGCTGTGTAAAAGTCTCACACATTTGGTATCGCCATACTCAGGAGGAGTAGCAGAATGTATTTTGGGGTGTCACTTTTGCTATGTACATGCTATGTGTTGGTAATATCTTATAAATGGACAACTTTGTTTAAAAAAAATGCGTTTTCATTTTTTTCCCACATATTCCAAAAACTTCTGGAAAAAAATGAACCGTTCAAAAGACTCATTATGCCTCATAGATTATACGTTGGGGTGTTAGCTTTCCAAAATGGGGTCATTTTATGGGAGTTTCCATTGTCCTGGTGCTCCAGGGTCTTCAAAACTGTAATAGGTGGTTGAGAAATGAGATGTGTAATTTATGCTCCTAGAATGCCTGAAGGTGCTATTTCAATGTTGGGCCTCTGTATTTGGCCAGGCTGTGTAAAAGTCTCACACATTTGGTATCGCCATACTCAGGAGGAGTAGCAGAATGTATTTTGGGGTGTCACTTTTGCTATGTACATGCTATGTGTTGGTAATATCTTATAAATGGACAACTTTGTTTAAAAAAAATGCGTTTTCATTTTTTTCCCACATATTCCAAAAACTTCTGGAAAAAAATGAACCGTTCAAAAGACTCATTATGCCTCATAGATTATACGTTGGGGTGTTAGCTTTCCAAAATGGGGTCATTTTATGGGAGTTTCCATTGTCCTGGTGCTCCAGGGTCTTCAAAACTGTAATAGGTGGTTGAGAAATGAGATGTGTAATTTATGCTCCTAGAATGCCTGAAGGTGCTATTTCAATGTTGGGCCTCTGTATTTGGCCAGGCTGTGTAAAAGTCTCACACATTTGGTATCGCCATACTCAGGAGGAGTAGCAGAATGTATTTTGGGGTGTCATTTTTGCTATGTACATGCTATGTGTTGGTAATATCTTATAAATGGACAACTTTGTATAAAAAAAATGCGGTTTCATTTTTTTCCCACATATTCCAAAAACTTCTGGAAAAAAATGAACCGTTCAAAAGACTCATTATGCCTCATAGATTATACGTTGGGGTGTTAGCTTTCCAAAATGGGGTCATTTTATGGGCATTTCCATTGTCCTGGTGCTCCAGGGTCTTCAAAACTGTAATAGGTGGTTGAGAAATGAGATGTGCAATTTATGCTCCTAGAATGCCTAAAGGGGCTATTTCAATGTTGGGCCTCTGTATTTGGACAGGCTGTGTAAAAGTCCCACACATTTGGTATTGCCATACTCAGGAGGAGTAGCAGAATGTATTTTGGGGTGTCATTTTTGCTATGTACATGCTATGTGTTGGTAATATCTTATAAATGGACAACTTTGTATAAAAAAAAATGCATTTTCATTTTTTTCCCACATGTTCCAAAAACTTCTGGAAAAAAATGAACCGTTCAAAAGACTCATTATGCCTCATAGACTATACATTGGAGTGTTAGCTTTCCAAAATGGGGTCATTTTATGGGCGTTTCTATTGTCCTGGTGCTCCAGGGTCTTCAAAACTGTAATAGGTGGTTGAGAAATGAGATGTGTAATTTATGCTCCTAGAATGCCTGAAGGTGCTATTTCAATGTTGTGCCTCTGTATTTGGCCAGGCTGTGTAAAAGTCTCACACATTTGGTATCGCCATACTCAGGAGGAGTAGCAGAATGTATTTTGGGGTGTCATTGCAAGTATGCATGTGCTGTGTGAGAGAAATAACTTGTTATTATGACAATTTTGTGCAAAAAAATAAAAATTTAAAAAAATTTAAAAAATTTCCCAAGAATTGTGGGAAAAAAGTACAACTTCAAAAAACTCACAATGACTCTTACTAAATACATTGGAATGTCTGCTTTCCAAAAAGGGGTAATTTGGGGGGTATTTGTACTTTCCTGGCTTGTTAGGGTCTCAAGAAATGAAATAGGCCTTCAGTACATCAGGTGTGATCAGATGTGATAATTTTTCAATGATTTGCACAATAGCTTGTAGACTCTATAACTTTCACAGAGACCAAATAATATACACTTTTTTGGTTATTTTTACTAAAGATATGTAGCAGTATACATTTTGGCCCAATTTTATGAAGAAAAATTACTTATTTGCAAAATTTTACAATAAAAACAAAAAAAAAGTGTTTTTTTTTTAAAAAATCTAACTTTTTTCGCTTATATTGCAAAAAATAAAAAACCTAGCGGTGATTAAATACCACCAAAAGAAAGCTCTGTTTGTGAGAAAAAAATGATAAAAATTTGGTTTGGGTACAGTGTAGCATGACTGAGTAATTGTCATTCAAAGTGTGAGAGCGCTGAAAGCTACAAATTGGTCTGGTAAGGAAGGGTGTATAAAAGCCCTGTATTGAAGTGGTTAAAGTAGCAACTCTTTAGTTGAGGAGCTCTGTTTGTTTGTGGTGAAGTTGGTTTGATGCTGTTCCCACCCCTCGTTTTTTACACTGCTGGGGGACGTCCCTAATGTCAAGAATAAGATGCTGTGTCCGTCCATGAACGAAAGAGAAAATGCGATTTTTGTACTCACCGTAAAATCCTTTTCTCTGAGTTCATGGACGGACACAGAACCCACCCCTCATTTTTATGTTTGTACTGCTTTTTGACAAACTGAGCTGCATAATGCAGGGTGAGGGGTTGTACCTAGAGGGACCGCCCCCAGGACGGTACTGTACAGTTTTGACGTGTGTTTAACACTTAACATGCTTTTCTGTCTAATCCTCTCCTGATAGAAGGCTAATACCCTAATGTCAAGAATAAGATGCTGTGTCCGTCCATGAACTCAGAGAAAAGGATTTTACGGTGAGTACAAAAATCCAATTTTTATTACAAAATTTAAAAAAAAATACTGTTACATTAAAACCATAAGGTCAGTGCTAATTTGAATTGGTACAGGCCATATAATTACACTCCAACAGTGTTTTATTTGCTACTGTGTCAAGAGGTCGAAGCATTTAACAAAAATTGCTTCCTCACCACCTCAATGTCTTGACCAGAAAGAAAAAAAGCCTATCCAGGGAAAAAAAGCACAACAAATAACATACAACATGATAGATAGTAAGCATACCCTTTCCCCCCAGATCACTTACATGTGTCACTCAGAGCAGGTAAAGACCAATGATGTGCCACATATCATAGAGCTGTGATTTATTATGGGGCGCAGTGAAACCATATATAAAGATGCAATAAATCCTCCAAATATAAGGGAGCACATTTGGTTAAGGAGCTCACCACAAAGAAGCTGAATCCATGTTCAAAAAATATATAATAGTAATAATTACCCACGCTGGTAATTAGCCTCCGTTCCCAGTTGATGCCATTTTTGGGGAAACGCGTCGGGTGGAGCCAAGATTCCTAACGTCATCACGTATTGGATATTGATGTATTGATGCAGTCTATGTTTGCTCTCTGACTAGCATACGGAAACATTAGAAACCTTTTTTACCCTTGTTACGTTGCTGTTTCCTTGCCTATTTTACTATTTGTGGATTGGATGTGGACTTTTTGATTTTGGCTTTTTTGCTGTGTGTTTTTACAATAAATCCTTTTGAATTTTTGGAAAATACTGCACCATGAAGTCCTTTTTTTAATCCTTCCTTGCCGAGTTGAACAAGCTCTTAGGAGTACACTTGGAAGCTGGAGCGGTTCTATTCCCGCCTACCTTTTTCGTTTTGGATACTGTGTGTCAAGATATCTGATTACCTGGTGGAGTGAGGACAGGCCACCTGGGATAAAGGAACAGGTGAATACCATCGCTGCCGGCAGGCTGATGCACACGCCTTTGTGACCTCTATGATCTGAGGTCCCGTCCATCTGGTAAGCGGCTTTAAGATTATCTGTTATCACTGAACATCTATAGAGTAAGGCTCCCTTTGGATATCCCTTATCCATATGAAGCAAGTGGATTTCACCTTTGGAATTTAAATGTGTTGTGGACATTTTTTTCAATCTCACCTTTATAATTTTAATTTTTAAATTAATATTTGCCTTTGGAGAACAATTTCACTTTCACTATTGAGATTCAGTATATATTCTCTTGTGTTTTTTTTTCACATAGTGTGTTATTAGTAATATATTCATCATTTTTTATTTAATCAATGTCAGTGGTTGCGCGCTTGTCCTTTTACACAATAATTACCCAGGGTATGACAATTACTTCATATGTAAAATCAAAAGGAAAAGAAGATCATCACTCGAGAGAAACCACTGTATCCCAATATTCAACCCAATGAAAGTAGTCGGACCTATGATATCCAACATCTAAAATCATCCATTAAAACTCCACGTTGTTTCTAATTTACCACAATTAGGTTAAATAACAAAACCATTATTCTCCATACCTAAATCGATAGTGCCAGACTGAACCAACTGTAGCGGGGTCTCTAAATTTAGGTGGGGTACACCTGGGTGGAAGTCCAGGTGTGTAAATATGGGAGTAATGGACCATTTGTATTCGTGGAGGATTGGGCGGTGTAATAATCTCCTTGGCCTGTGGGTGGCAGGTGCCCGCAGGCTCAGGGTAGATTCACTGCCATAGTGCTGTCCTTTTTGTCCCTTCTCGGAGATGGTACGGCGAGGGTGGGGAACCTGCCGTGGCGTCATTGGAGGGGATAAAAGGGGGAGACGCCCTGGTCACGAGGTCTTGCTCTTCTGGAGGTTCTTCATCACGCACTCAGGCACCTTAGGCCTGGGTGCGGGCAGTTCTGAATTCCGGCTCAGGTGCCCTAGGCCTGATCGGAATGGAGTTGGAGTCCATCCCAGGCACCTTCAGCCTGGGGTGAGGTACTAAACCAGGAGGCCTGGGGCCCAGTGACTTCGACTGGGTCCCGCAAGGGTGGAGAAGTCCGAGGGTCCCTGAAGTGGATGGGGTCCATGTCTGAGGTGAGGAGGCCGGGGAGGTTACCCATTCGGAGAGTCTGGAGCAGTATCAACCCAGTGACGGATGGGCCTCTGGTAACTCTCTTGGAGGGACGTCTTCCCCTGACAGGGGCCACAACGCAGCGAAGGTACTCCTATCTACGTTCTCTTGAGTCGCTGGTAGAGACTCTCAAGTTCTAAGTCCTTTCTAGCTAAGGCTATAGTAACCGCTGGCGAGATCGCAGTGGTTTAGCTGACAATCAGGACAGTGCCTCGACCTGCTCATCCCCTTGTATCAAACTGTTATCAAGTCGCAACCAGTTGGCTACTGAAGCACTGTTTATTGTGAGATATGCAATAAAACAAGAGTTGGACTGTGATCGGTGTGTGGAACTCTGGTTAATGGGAGCAAAGGGAAGTGTTGACACAGCAGGACTTAATCCTTTACAGAAGCACACAGGCCCGAGGAAATATCTGGTACTGGCCTTCACCTCATCCATAGCTATGGGGAGGACATGGGCCTTAGCGCATCTTACCCTGTCGTGTGTGATACCCCTAGAAGAAAGAGATGGGGCGAGGTCGCTACACAACCATTTAAGATGTTTAAGGAACTAAACGCTTTACATAATTTACATGTTCACACTATTGCTGGAGAGAAG
The DNA here is from genome assembly GCA_029206835.1 of Rana muscosa. Classification (NCBI taxonomy): domain Eukaryota; kingdom Metazoa; phylum Chordata; class Amphibia; order Anura; family Ranidae; genus Rana; species Rana muscosa. The sequence goes on along the minus strand of CM055117.1, from coordinate 490,479,529 downwards.
CACACCATTTGTTTGGAATAAAAATATAACAAACAAATCTAGACCAGTGTATATAAACTAGTTCATGGATATCATACAATATACTGCAGGGCTATAGTAGTTATATTTGACAACAAGGCAGTAACTTATCAATATAATTACACGAGGAGATAACTCAGCATCAACTGGCAGTTGTAATCCTCTTCCTATATTCAACTGCCCCACTGCAGCAAGTTACCGAAGAGGAAATGTATATGCATATAGCTATTATATATTCCACAAGCCAAAAAACAAAATGCAGCCCCTTCAAATAAGCAGTCTATTCTAATGACTTGTTGACATGACTCACCTACACAGCCTCCAGCAAGTGCAAAGCTCCATCCACCATTACTCCCATACAAAACGAAAACACATTTAAAGCCATTCTGGTGCCAACACATTACCGCAATTACCATTACTAATTCACGTCATGTGTACCCTCCTGCAGCCCTTATCTGTCCCCTTACAATCCATCCGGAGGAAGGCGGTGTCATATCCTCCCATCGGAGTACAGTGAACTCCTTGTCATGTCCAAGAAACCAGTTTGAGATGATTTGTGCTTTGCAACGTGATTATCTTTCTAGAAGTAGCAATCAGAAGATGGTTACACTGTAGTCATAAAGGGATGGACATGGTCAGCAATACTCAGGTAGGCCGTGAAGTTTAGACGATGCTCAAAAGCGCTACTTAAACTGTTGGTGCTTTATAAGTCCTGTATAATAATAATAATTGGTACCGAAGTGTGCCAAGAAAATATCCCCCACACCATTACACCACCACCACCCTGGACCGTTGATACAAGGCTGGATGGATGCATGCTTTCATGTTGTTTATGCCAAATTTTTACCCTACCATCTAAATGTCACATCGCGACTCATAAGACCAGACAAGGTTTTTCCAATCTTCTATTGTCCAATTTTGGTGAGCATGTGCGAATTGTAACAGTTTCCTGTTCTTAGCTGACAGGAGTGGCACCTGGTGAGGTCTTATTCTGCTGTAGCCCATCTGCTTCAAGGTTCGATGTGTTGTGTGTTCTGAGATGGTATTCTGCATACCTTGGTTGTAACGAGTGGTTATTTGAGTTACTGTTGTCTTTTCTATCACCTCGAACCAGTCTGCCCATTCTCCTCTGACCTCTGACATCAACAAGGCATTTTCGTCCACACAACTGCCGCTCACTGGATATTTTCTCTTTGTTGGACCATTCTCTGTAAACCCTAGAGATGGGTGTGCGTGAACATCCCAGTAGATCAGCAGTTTAAATACTAAAACCAGCCTGTCTGGCACCAACAACCATGCCACGTTCAAAGTCACTTAAATCCCCTTTCTTTCCCATCTGGTGCTCAGATTGAAGTACAGCAAGTTGTCTTCATCACCTTGCCTAATTATATTTCTTTGCTGCCATGTGATTGGCTGATTAGCAATTTGTGTTACCAAGCAATTGAACAGGTGTACCTAATAAAGTGGCTGTTGTGTATATACAGGATTTATATAGTGTCAACATTTTGCACACTTTACAAAATAAAAGGAGACAGTACCGTTATAATACAATTTAAGACAAGAGGATTAGGATGGCCCTGCTTTTAAGAGTTTACAATCTAAAGGGAAATATGAATAAAAAATATACTTTGCGCTTTACCCTAAAACCAGAACAATATATATATATATATATATATATATATATATATATATGTACACACACAGTATATATAATTGAAGGTGCTGCTACTTACAAAAGCCCAAATACTCAGAAAATAACATATATAAAAAGAATATGCGCAACCTAAAAACTTTAGTGGCACAAGATATACAAATCTCAAAGCATTATCATAAATCCATATGATTCTATATGAAAAAAGGACCATAAAGTGAAAAAAATATATAGTATAATAAATCTACAGTAAAAAAAAAAGTCCAAAAAAAGGAATCCAATAGGTGCTCTTAAAAGTGAAGAGTGATTCACAAGACATGGTGCTTCACCAGGTGCTCTTTTCCACATATAATCTATACCTCTTACCAGAAAGGCTGGATCTCAAATTATAGAGATCTTAATTGCCCACACAATTGTCAGCAGGGATATTTCACTCCTCGGGCTTCTGTGACTTTGCAGCAAGCAGACTGCTCCACTCCATCAATCTTTTCAGAAATTCAAAATACTTGTACAGACCATCCCTCTATGGATTCTCAACAACATAAGGGGTGATAGAAGGAAAAGGATTAAAAACAACGGTCGAAGGCAAACCAAAAGACCCACACCTGCAGACATCGCCTGCAGGCTGATACGTAGTGATGTCACAGATTTCTGCTCCATCAACGCATTTCCCCGTAAGAGGCATCGACTGGGAACGGAGGCTCTTCTGAGACGTCACTCACCACGCACTATATACTCAACAGGCAGAGACACCGGAACAGCCAATATCGGCTCCTCCAGATCTTTACATAGTTTGAAATTGAATAAAATACTCAGGCTTTATATACCAAAAACCCAGTAATCTATTTTATAATTTGTTAGTAAAAATACATATACGAGGTGTGTCTATTAAATAACAAGACTGATGAATAACTCACCTTTATTTATATGTATTACAAGTTTGTTTTTTTTAAATATTTTTTATTGACTTTTTTTAAAAACATACCGTACATACAAGCAATCAAAACAGTTGTCACTGTACAATGGTAGGGCGCACGTTACAAAGGTGTTGCAACTGATCTCACATAATGCAGAGAATTATTTGCATACTTATAGTATTATACTAACAAGAAGAATGATTGTAACATGTTGACGCACATGTCAATATCCACCACTTATAAACAATATATACAACATGTATATAAACCAAAATGTTCTAACTATTAGTAGCAAGGTATACAGTGATAGGCAGAGGAGGCAGCCCTATGAACCGTGAACAGTGCCACTGAACCGTTTTAAACCAAAGCTAAAACCAAACCTGCCACAGTCAGTTACAATGGGTGGCTATATCATTCGCAGTCCGGACATATCATCAATTATCTTGATTTTGCCTAATTATAGGTAACTGAAGCATTATTATAGGCCTTGTAGAATTTGCAGGGAGACAAGGGCCATTGGAGCTAACCCTGGAACCTGAATCCATGAGTCTCATAGTTTATTACATTTCAGAGAGGTACCTCTAGTTTTCAAGACATGCCTTTTCCTGAGTAAAGTGGTATTTACTTGGGTCCGCCACTCCTCAAACTTAAGGGGGAGTGGGGCTATCCATTTCAGTAGTATACATTTGCTTGCCAAATACAACTGGCAAGTAATAGCCGTACGAACATGAGGTGTAAAAAGTTCTTAATCTAGAAACCCTAGAACACAAGTCAGAGGGACCTTTTGAAGGGAGACCTGAAAAGCTTGGTTGGTAATTGAAATAATTTTGTTCCAGTATCTTACAAGCTTGGGCCTGTTCTAAAATGGTCTGCCTTATTTTACCATCAATTGTTGGTATATCTGATGACCAGTCCCTTCTATCATGAACCTGCACCCTACTTTGATAACTAAGCGCCAATGACCCATAGATTGAGGAGATGAGGCCTTTTTTATCAGTAACATTAGCTAGTTGATCTATTAATGGGGTGTCAATTTGTTTTAGAGATGTAGAACTAGCTTGGGCAAGAAGTGCATAGGGAAGCTGGAGGTATTGGAAAAAGCATAAGTGAGGGACACCGAACTCATCCTCTAAATCTTTGAATGATTTAAGATGATCATTAGCGTATAATTGGTGAAGAAAAGGTATAACCTCAGTTATACCAGCTAGAAAATCCCTGCAGCTTTCCAAGCTCCTCCAATCGTCCTCTTTGTGTATTACAAATTTAATGCTTGTCCCCTTCAATATATTCCCAATTTGCACTAATACATTGCTGCAGTCTTGTTTTCCACTGGTCGAAGGCATGGAGAAAATCTTTTTCTGTCAGCTGTTTTAACACATCCGCCGTTTTATTCTTATAGCATCAACTGACTCAAATCGTGTCCTTTTAAGCACTTAACGTCAGTGCTTAAGAACTTTTGGGAATTCATTCTCACGTCCCTCGCTGAATCTTTTGTGCCAGTCAAACACACGCGCACGAGACAGGCTGTCATTCCCATAAGTAAGCTGTAGTAAGCATTTGAATAAATTCTGTTGGTGTTTTGTGCAATTTTACAAAAAATTTCAAATTGACACGTTGTTCAACTTTTAAACTTTTTTAAACACAACTAAACTAAATGGAGATTCAACTGAACATCATAGTGTTGCTGCTTGTCATGCAGGTTCAAACATGTTTAAGGTCACTACGCATTCATTAATAACCGGTTCTGATTGCTTTGTTTACTAGGTGGGATCACAGTCTTTTATTTAACCCCTTCCTTACTGGGCACATATACCCCCTTCCTGCCAGGCGAAATTTCAGCTTTCAGCACTGTCACGCTTTGAATGACAATTGCGCGGTCGTGCGACGTGGCTCCCAAACAAAATTGATGTCCTTTTTTTCGCACAAATAGAGCTTTCTTTTGGTGGTATTTGATCACCTCGGCGGTTTTTATTTTTTGCGCTATAAACAAATAATAGAGCGACAATTTTGAAAAAAAAGCAATATTTTTTGATTTTTGCTATAATAAATATCCCAATTTTTTGTGAATTTTAATTTTTTTTCCCTCAGTTTAGGCCGATACGTATTCTTCTACATATTTTTGGTAAAAAAAATCGCAAGCGGCGTTTATTGATTGGTTTGCGCAAAAGTTATAGCGTTTACAATATAGGGGGTAGTTTTATGGCATTTTTATAATTTTTTTTTTTTTTTTTTACTAGTAATGGCGGCAATCAGTGATTTTTTACGTGACTGCGACATTATGGCGGACACATCGGACACTTTTGACACTATTTTGGGACCATTCACATTTATACAGCGATTAGTACTGTATAAATGTGACTGGCAGGGAAGGGGTTAACACTAGGGGGCGAGGAAGGGGTTAAATGTGTGCCCTATTAGTGATTACTACTGTGGGGGGGAGGGGACTGACTGGGGGAGGTGACCGATCTGTGTCCCTATGTACAAGGTACACAGCATCGGTCCCCTCTCCCTGACAGGACATGGATCTGTGTGTTTACACACACAGATCCATGTCCTTGTCTGTGTAACCGCCGATCGCGGGTGCCTGGCGGACATCGCGGCCACCAGGCACGCGCATCGGCATTGCAGTGACGCGCTGGGTACGTGCGCGCCCCGCCGGAGGCACTCGCGCACCCCCCAGTGGCCAAATTAGCGGAGGCCGTATAAACACGGCCTCCCGGCATGTAACAACCACCTCGCAGCCGTATATAGTCGTACGGCGGGCGCAAGGTGGTTAATAGACATACCTCATATAAATATGCTTTACGCACGTAAAAATTGTAATAAATAAAAAATACATGTATAAATTATATGTATAGAATTTTTTTAATTCTTTTTTTAAATCTAAAGGGAAAGGCAAGTGATTCAAAAGATATTAATTGTACCCTAAAGGTACAGCAACGCACTATAAACCTAGTATTGCTCAAGACAGTTGAAGTCCCCCAGTCTGTCTCTGTACCAAACTCAACAAAGCAACAATATCAGATAGATTTTTTTACTAAGGACAAAGGAGCACATACTGTAGGTAGGGCAAAACAGAAAGCAATAAACGTAATTTGTTGTATGCAATACATGTGAAGCCACACCATCACCTCCAAAATTAGCGGTAAGGCATAGCAATGTACGTTCATTGTTAATAGCACCCCTAAGTTAAATGCGCTGCTGTGCCACAATGGACAAAATGCAATTGCTCTGTGTCTTGTTGCGTACTGTATTTAAATAACGTAACCTTGTTTTTTGATGCATGCCTCCTGTACCTCAGCACAAGACACACATTTTGGTGTGTTCAAGTGCATCGACAGCCCATTGAACACAAATTGGCTTATTAACACAATGAGCCTCGATGTTTGTTGATGGGTGCATGTAGTGTAAAACCTTAACAAATAAAGCTAAGTCACTTTGTATACAGACGTAACTGCTAGAATAAATATATATTTAAAGGGCAATACTAGTCTACAGTTTATGTGAGGAGATAACATGAACATTTTGGGCGCTCATACCACAAACCTCCATATACAGTGGGGCAAAAAATTATTTAGTCAGCCACCAATTGTGCAAGTTCTCCCACTTAAAAAGATGAGAGAGGCCTGTAATTGTCATCATAGGTATACCTCAACTATGAGAGACAAAATGTGGAAACAAATCCAGACAATCACATTGTCTGATTTGGAAAGAATTTTTTTTGCAAATTATGGTGGAAAATAAGTATTTGGCCACCTACAAACAAGCAAGATTTCTGGCTCTCACAGACCTGTATCTTCTTCTTTAAGAGGCTCCTCTGTCCTCCACTCATTACCTGTATTAATGGCACCTGTTTGAACTTGTTATCAGTATAAAAGACACCTGTCCACAACCTCAAACAGTCACACTCCAAACTCCACTATGGTGAAGACCAAAGAGCTGTCGAAGGACACCAGAAACAAAATTGTAGACCTGCACCAGGCTGGGAAGACTGAATCTGCAATAGGCAAGCAGCTTGGTGTGAAGAAATCAACTGTGGGAGCAATAATTAGAAAATGGAAGACATACAAGACCACTAATAATCTCCTTCCATCTGGGGCTCCACGCAAGATCTCACCCTGTGGGGTCAAAATTATCACAAGAATGGTGAGCAAAAATCCCAGAACCACACAGGGGGACCTAGTGAAGGACCTGCAGAGAGCTGGGACCAACGTAACAAAGGCTACCATCAGTAACACACTACGCCGCCAGGGACTCAGATCCTGCAGTGCCAGACATGTCCCCCTGCTTAAGTCAGTACATGTCTGGGCCCGTCTGAGGTTTGCTAGAGAGCATTTGGATGATCCAGAAGAGGATTGGGAGAATGTCATATGGTCAGATGAAACCAAAGTAGAACTGTTTGGTAGAAACACAACTCGTCGTGTTTGGAGGAAAGAGAATGCTGAGTTGCAACCAAAGAACACCATACCTACTGTGAAGCATGGGGGTGGCAACATCATGCTTTGGGGCTGTTTCTCTGCAAAGGGAACAGGATTACTGATCCGTGTACATAAAAGAAAGAATGGGGTCATGTATCATGAGATTTTGAGTGCAAACATCCTCCCATCAGCAAGGGCATTGAAGATGAAACGTGGCTGGGTCTTTCAGCATGACAATGATCCCAAACATACCGCCCGGGCAACGAAGGAGTGGCTTCGTAAGAAGCATTTCAAGGTCCTGGAGTGGCCCAGCCAGTCTCCAGATCTCAACCCCATAGAAAACCTTTGGAGGGAGTTGAAAATCCGTGTTGCCCAGCGACAGCCCCAAAACATCACTGCTCTTTAGGAGATCTGCATGGAGGAATGGGCCAACATACCAGCAACAGTGTGTGACAACCTTGTGAAGACTTACAGTAAACGTTTGACCTCTGTCATTGCCAACAAAGGATATATAACAAAGTATTGAGATGAACTTTTTTTTTTTTTTTTTTGAGAAAAAAGTTTTTTATTGAACAATTTACATTTGGAACATAATTCTGCAAGTTACAAGGCAATACTGGAGAAATGCATAAAACAAGAAATGTGGCTTATACATATATAGGCACAGTAGATCAAAAAACTTGTTCAGATTGAACACTGGATTCAGTGACTATCAATAAGTGGAAAACCCTATGTCCACGCTATTCATGGAATTGCACGCTAGAAGGATGTATAGTATTACGGACCATCAGTGCATGTGTCTGCGGACTCAAGCCATCGATCCCAGATTTTGTAGTACTTATCTGGACAACCTCTGTTGATGTATATGAACTTTTTGTAGGGAAGAGTGTTATTTATATCTAGTTTCCAATCGTTGAAGCTGGGGGGAGTGGGTCTCATCCACTGTCTGGCTATAATTTTTCTAGCATTAAACAATGTTTCATGCAAGAATGTTTTAGTGAATTTGTCCATCTCAGAGTCGGGGAATATCCCCAGTAAGCATTGTTTGGGGTCCAGGGTCAATGGGGATCCCATGTCATCATGGAGGAAGTCAACAATCTGCTTCCACAGACCCTGAAGGACCGGGCACGCCCAGAGTAGATGGAAGAATGTGCCCGTCGTTTGGTTACACATTGTGCACAAGGTAGAAAACTGTCGTCTAAAGCGGGCGATTCTTAGGGGGGTGAGATACGCTCGGTGCACCACGTATAACTGGGTCAGCCTGTCAGAGAGCTTGGGGGATACAGTCTTGCACGAGTCTAGTGCTTCACTCCACTCCTCATCCTCCAGTGGGCCCACCTCTCTTTCCCATCTTGGTTTAAGGCTGTAAGCTAGCGTGGTAGATGATGGGGTGAGAAGCATGACATAAAAATCAGAGATCAGCTTTCGCGGGTCCACACCTTTAACCACAGCCATAATAACATTAGGCGTAGATTGTGGCAAAGGCTGGGGAAACTGAGCTTGGGCTGCGTGACGCACCTGGAAGAATCTAAAAAGCATAGAATTGGGCAGCAGGAACTCATTTTGGAGGTCCTCAAAGTTTTTAAGTGTGCCATCGGAAATTATGTGGTGCAAATAATATATTCCATATTCGCACCATATCTCTGTGTCAGGGATCAAGAGAAACTCTGAGAGTAGTCTATTGTGCCATAAGGGGGTATAGTTGTTGTGTTTAGGGGTCGTTAATGTTTTAGTGGTGATGTCCCATACGCGCCTATATTGGTATAATAGGGACCCACGGTCTCTATTGGAGTTATTCCCACTATGTCCCACTGCAATTGCAGTGAGTGGGTCAGTGGTCAGTTGTGCCCACCGTGGACAGAGGAGGGTGAGGAATCTGAGTCTGTCGGTTTTATCTATGTGGTATAGTTGAGACAGTTGGGACGCAAGGTAATAAAGATTTAAGTCAGGGAGGGCTGTTCCACCTAGGTCAGTAGGGTTCTTAAGGACTCTCCAGGCCAGCTTGTGTCTGTTGTTACCCCAAATAAATGTCTTGAGTATGGCCTCCATTGACTTGAAAAATTTCAAGGGTAAGTATACGGGTGTGTGCCAGAGTATATACAATATTTTCGGAAATAATATCATTTTAACAATGTTAATACGGCCCCACACGCCGAGCGGCAGTCTCGCCCATACCTGGGTTCTAGACTTGATGAGATCGAAAAGGGGTTCTATGTTCAGGGATATATAGTCAGCCGGTGTTCTATTCACCAATACTCCAAGATATTTGATAGTGTTCACTCGCTGGAGTGGTAACTGTGCCTGTAGCTTGGGAGAGGGGAAACTATCCATAGGCAGTATTTGAGATTTCTCCCAATTAATTTTAAGGCCAGAGAACTGACCAAAGTGTTCAATTGTATGCAACGCCTTCTGAAGCGATGTGGCAGAGTCGGCCAGGTATAGTAGCGTGTCGTCTGCGTATAAGCTAATTTTTTCAGTCAGGGAACCAAGGCAGAGACCCTGAATCTCGGGGTCCCCTCTAATGGAGATTGCAAGGGGCTCCGCCGCCAAGGCATAGAGGAGCGGAGACAGTGGGCAGCCCTGTCTAGTGCCCCTGGATAAGTCAAATGTCTGGGAGGCCCTCCCGTTGGCCACTACTTTACCCCTGGGTGCCAGATATAATAATTGAACCCACTTAATAAATTTAGGTCCAAAACCAAAGCCACGGAGGCATCCCCAAAGGTACCGCCACTCCACTGAGTCAAAGGCCTTGGCAGTATCCAAAGCCACCACCACCCGGGACCCAACATTAGTATGTGTCGCTTGTAAGTTAATATACAATTTTCTGAGGTTGAAGGAGGTGTTACGCCCCGGCATAAATCCAGCTTGGTCAGCATGGATCAGGGTTAGAATCACTTGGTTAAGGCGTAGGGCAAGTACTTTAGCCAGAATCTTTATGTCTACCTGGAGTAGCGATATTGGTCTATAAGATTCCGGGAGGCCTGGGTCCTTGCCTGGCTTAGGTATGAGGATAATTACCGCCTCGCCCATCGATGGGGGTAAGGTGAAATTGTCAAATAGATGGTTGAAGAGGGACAATAACTTGGGGGCAAGTATCTCGATGTATTGGGCGTAAAATTCTATGGGCAACCCATCTGAACCCGGGGCCTTGGATCTGGCGAAGCTCCCAATCGCTGTGGTTATTTCGTCGAGTGTAATAGGTGCGTCTAGCATAGCCATTTGGGCATCGTCTAGCTGTGGAAAGATGATTTCCGCCAGTAGATCTTCCAATTGAGAGTCAGTGGTAGAAACCTGGGACGTATATAGTTGAGAAAAGAAGTCCCTAAATTCAGAAGTGACAGCCTGGGGTTCCGTAATCTTTTCCCCATTAGGACCAGTGAGGGAAATGACAGTAGGGGGTCTATCCTCACTATGTGCCAAGTAGGCCAACAGTTTACCCGCTCTCTCCCCATGTTCATATAATTTTTGTCTGGCAAAGAAAAGTTTTTTCCTGGCCGTCTCGTGTTGTAGCTGATTAACCACCCTGGTTTGTAACCTGAGTCGGGCAGCTCCATCAGGAGAGGGGTTCGACATGTACCCCTGTTCAGAGGAGGACAGATCCGAGATGAACTTTTGATATTGACCAAATACTTATTTTCCACCATAATTTGAAAAAAAAAATATTTCCAAATCAGACAATGTGATTGTCTGTCTGGATTTGTTTCCACATTTTGTCTTTCATAGTTGAGGTATACCTATGATGACAATTACAGGCCTCTCTCATCTTTTTAAGTGGGAGAACTTGCACAATTGGTGGCTGACTAAATACTTTTTTGCCCCACTGTACCTATTACCCCACCATTTTATAGGTCCTACTTAAGCTGCAGTACTTCTGTAGTCTCTCTATATCAGAGGTCAGGTGCTAAGTCTGAGAAGCCGGAGCAGTCATAAAAACTGAAAGACTGCATTATGGTACTTTTACAGTGGCAGAGAAGAGGACAATGTTTACTTGTCACCTCAACCTTTTTCTCTAAAAACATTTGAATGGAGGTCTCATTCTCAACTCGTTCACAGGTTGATTTTGAGGTGACAATCCCAGGAGAGGGAAAGGACAGGATATTTAAAGTGTCTATAAAATGGATGGCAGTGGTGAGCTGGAGGATGCTCCATGAAGCTCTGGGAAGTGGACGTATTCAGCTTCCTCTGGAATCTGTGCAAGCCCTGGATGTAGCAATGAGGCACCTGGCCTCAATGAGGTGAGAAATCCTTATTTACGTTTTTCTAAATAGTTGCTAAAGAGAGGAATACTATGCAACACAACAAACCAGTTCACCCAATGAAAAACCTTTGTTTGCAGGTATACCCCCGTAGGGCGGTCATTCTTTTCACCTCCTGAGGGCTACTATCACCCGCTTGGAGGAGGACGTGAGGTTTGGTTTGGGTTTCATCAGTCTGTACGCCCAGCCATGTGGAACATGATGCTTAATATAGATGGTAAGTAAAAAAATAGTTCTGACTGCATTATTTTATTAAAAATGCAAAGCCCAAAGTGATATAGAGACTGCTAAACATCTCAGTTCAGCCTCTGCTCATCAGCACAGTACTGTATATTGCTCAGTTTGCGTCAATATGAAATAGTGCAACAATAAAAAAAACTATAAAATATACCGTACTTTTAAAAAGTGCATCTTATTTTTTCAGATGCTTGTTTTGTAAACACATTAAATACTGCTAATAATTAAGAAAGTAACCATATGTATGTGTTATATTGTATATATTAATCTGTGCTTTTAAGTTAAGGCATATCTTCTAATCATTTTTTTTCTGTGTCTGAGAATTCTTCATTTCTGTGTTTTTAGTATCGGCTACAGCCTTCTACAAGGCCCAGCCAGTAATAGAATTCATGTGTGAGGTGCTGGATATTCGGAACATAGATGAACAACCCAAACCTCTCACAGACTCACAGAGGGTTCGCTTTACTAAGGAGATCAAAGGTAAGTTGTTTTTGAATAGAGATGCTAAATGAGAAAAAAACAATGGCTGTGATCATGGAAACTAGTTTAATATTATTCCGGCAGTCTTGGAAGCTTTCCATCAGTGTTGATTGTAGAAAGTCCACAGTAATCTCTAAATGGTTTTTAATCCTTCTTTCAATTGTTTTTCGATCCTTGTCCAATTTTGAGTGACCAAACATTTGATTTTGGGTGGAAATCGACAGGTATTGGCGGCGGTTGCAAATTATTTAAATTGCTTGGTTGCTCAAAATTGAAAGGATGGAACTTTATTGATGTAAAACTTCCAAAGCGGCCTTGTACATGGTTACTAGCGGTGCTCCGAAATTTCGGCTGCCGAAAACTGTGTTTTTGTAATTCGGCCGAATGACAAAAACAGCCGATACTGAAAGGGGGCATGGTCCGCCCCGAATGCCGCCCATTGTGGGAGTGTCCCTCTGGCGCGCCCAGTCCTCCACTCCCTCCTCCTCTCCTCGATCTCCGTGTGTCACGGAGCTGAATTGTCCGGGCCGTAGTAACAATGTCCCGCCTCCTGTGATAGACGGCACACTGATCCAATGGTGGGACATTGAATCAGTGTGATGTCACAGGAGGCGGGACATTGTTACTACGGCCCGGGCAATTCAAATCCGCTCTGTGACAAACGGAGATTGCTGCTGATCCGGGCACAGGCAGGCTGCATATGCTGAGCACTGGTAGGCTGCTAATGATGGGCACTGGTGAGGCACAGGCAGGCTGCATATGCTGGGCACTGGTAGGCTGCTGGGCACTGGTGAGGCACAGGCAAGCTGCAAATGATGGGCACTGGTGAAGCTGCTGGGCACAAGCAGGCTGCATATGCTGGGCACTGGTAGGCTGCTGGGCACTGGTGAGGCACAGGCAGGCTGCAAATGATTGGCACTGGTGAAGCTGCTGGGCACAAGCAGGCTGCATAATGATGGGTACTGGTAGGCTGCTGGACACTGGTGAGGCACAGGCAGGCTGCAAATAATGGGCACTGGTGAAGCTGCTGGGCACAAGCAGGCTGCATATGATGGGCACTGGTAGGCTGCTGGGCACTGGCAGGCTGCATATGATGGGCACTGCTGAGGCACAGGCAGGCTACATATGATGGGCACTGGTAAGGCACAGGCAGGCTGCATATGATGGGCACTGATGAGGGTGCTGGGCACAGGCAGGCTGCATTTGATGGACACTGGTGAGGCTGTATTGATCTCCTGTAGTATGCCTGCAGTCTCTGACCATCTCCTGTACTATGTCTGCAGTCTCTGACCATCTCCTGCACCATGTCTGCAGTCTCTGACCATCTCCTGCATCATATCTGCTAGAGGTGCACCACATGGAATACTATTAGCAATGTGTTATATGAAAATGTATACATTTTATTTAAAATATTGTGAGGGGGTTAGCTCGGCAGCGGGTGTGTGTGACCCCTTGGATGGGTTCACCACACAAAAACAGGCACAGCAGACAGAGTTTGTAGTTGCAAAAACAAAAGGTGTGGTTTATTTAAACTATTTACAGGGGAAAAACAGCAAATCAAAAAGAAACCTAAAAAAGAAATCCTGGTCAGCTTGACCGCTTACTACACACGTAGGTTTCCCTGTCTGACAACTAGGTGCAGCCTTGTGCTGCCCCAGCCCCTATCTCCCTGTTTTTAGAAGTTCTTAGCCACACAGGCTTTGTCTCACCGCACAGGACAGAAACACACTCCCCAGTCTTGCACAACACAGAACTGGTTCCAGGATGGAGCATCTCCCTTAGCATGCTGGGAGTTCTTGTAGAGGCCTTAATGAGCCACTTGATTCAGCTGGGCTCATTAACTCTTCCCCCGCAAGACTCCCAGTACTCCCCCTAGTGGTATGAATTTGCATAAAGCCTGAATCTAGGGCATACATACCTACCATCCTGGATGCAACCTGGTGATTTTACCTGCCTGCTGTCACATACCCCCCCTCTTGTTTTAACCTTGGGGTTGGAACACAAGCAATCAGGCATGCATGTACTCGAGACAAAGCATCCACATTCCCCATTTGAATGCCAGGGCGATGCTTTACCGTAAAGTTGAATTCCTGTAGGGCCAGGAACCACCTATTCACTCTTCTATTTGTCTCTTTGTTTTGAGCCATCCACTTTAAAGGAGCGTGATCAGTAATCATGTCAAAGTGCCTACCTAGCAGATAGTACCAAAGGGAATCTCGAGCCCACTTCACTGCTAAACACTCCTTCTCAATCGTGGCATAATTTACCTCATGGGACTTCAATTTCCTGCTGAGGTAAATGACTGGGTGCTCTTCCCCGTTCCAGACCTGGGACAATACTGCTCCTAACCCAACGTCTGATGCATCACTTTGTACGACAAAGTCCCTAGAGAAGTCTGGTGAGTACAACACTGGCTGGCTACATAAGGCTTTTTTTAAGAATTGGAATGCTGCCTCAGCCTCTGGGGTCCATTTAACCATGACTGACTCTTTCCCTTTTGTCAGGTTGGTTAGGGGCACAGCCTGAGAAGCAAAGTGGGGAATGAATCGCCGATAATAACCAGCGATTCCCAGAAAGGCTCGTACCTCCTTCTTGCTGTTGGGACGTGGCCAATTCTGTATGGCCTCGACTTTGTTGACTTGGGGTTTTATTACTCCCCTCCCAATGGTGTACCCAAGATATTTGGCCTCCTCCTGCCCAATGGTACACTTCTTGGGGTTGGCCGTAAACCCAGCTTCCCGGATAGAGTCTAGGACTGCTTGCACTTTTGGCAAATGTGAGGCCCAATCTGTGCTATAGATAATTACATCATCCAGGTAAGCCGTGGCATACTTCTGATGGGGCCTCAGTATCTGGTCCATTTTCCGCTGGAATGTGGCCGGCACATTCTGTAACCCAAACGGCATTCTTTTATATTGGAATGCCCCGTCTGGGGTTACAAATGCGGTTTTCTCCTTGGCCGACTTGGCCAGGGGAATTTGCCAATATCCTTTTGTGAGATCAAGAGTTGTCATGTATCGGGCTGTTCCCAGCCGGTCGATCAATTCATCTATACGTGGCATGGGGTAGGTGTCAAATTTTGTAACTTTGTTCAGTTGTCGAAAATCGTTACAAAATCGCCAGCTCCCATCCGGTTTAGGCACTAACACAATGGGACTTGACCAATCACTTTGGGACTCCTCTATCACCCCTAACTTAAGCATTTTCTGTACTTCCTCACGTATTGCCTCCCGTCGGGCCTCCGGGATCCGATAGGGTTTTAGTTTCACCCTTTCACCGGGCGTGGTAATAATATCATGCTGTACCCCAGACATTTGTCCCGGCAGCTCAGAGAAAACCTCCTTGTTGCGAAGCACCAACTCCTTAACCTCCTGTTGTTGGGGATTTGACAAGGTGATTGCTATTCCAACCTCAGGAATCACGCAATCAGAGTGAGCTGGTGACAAAGTTTCCGCGACTAGGGATTCCCTATCCCTCCAGGCTTTCAACAGATTAACGTGATAGATCTGTTCGGGCTTTCGCCTTCCTGGTTGTCTGACCTTGTAATTCACTTCGCTCACTTTTTCCATTATCTCATAGGGGCCTTGCCATTTGGCGAGAAATTTGCTTTCAACCGTAGGGACAAGTACCAATACCCTATCCCCCGGGGAAAAGGTACGGGTATTGGCTCCAAGGTTGTACACTCTCTGCTGTGCCAACTGCGCTTGGGCCAAATGTTCCTTTACGATTGGCATTACCTGTGCAATTCTATCTTGCATCAGGGCGACATGCTCAATCACACTCCTGTGGGGAGAACTCTCACTTTCCCAGGTTTCCTTGGCGATATCCAACAGCCCTCTGGGGTGTCTCCCATAAAGTAACTCAAAGGGTGAGAAACCCGTAGAGGATTGTGGTACCTCCCTAATAGCAAACATTAAATAGGGAATTAGACAGTCCCAATCCTTTCCATCTCTATCCACCACTTTCTTTAACATTTGTTTTAGGGTTTTGTTGAATCTTTCAACCAACCCATCCGTTTGGGGGTGATACACAGATGTACGCAATTGTGTCACTTTGAACAACTTACACAGCTCTTTCATAACCCGGAACATAAAGGGTGTACCTTGGTCCGTAAGCAGTTCTTTACAAATACCCACACGGCTAAAAACAAGAGCTAGCTCTTTGGCTATGGTTTTGGCCGAGGTATTTCGGAGAGGAATCGCTTCCGGATAACAGGTGGCATAGTCCTTTATAACCAAGATGTACTGGTGCCCCCTAGCGGACTTCATTATCGGACCTACCAAATCCATTGCGATCCTCTCAAAGGGGACCTCAATGATGGGAAGAGGTACCAGTGGGTTACGGAAATGTGGCATCGGTGCCGACCTCTGACACACAGGGCAGGAGGAACAATAATTTTCTGTTTCCTTCAGGACCCCAGGCCAATAGAATCTCTGCAATACACTCTCTCGGGTTTTCTCTGTCCCCAGATGACCTCCAAGAATGTGCCCATGGGCCAACTCTAACACCAACTTCCTGTAAGGTTTGGGGACCACAAGCTGCTCAATGGTTTCTTCTGCCCTTTTAGCCACCCGATACAGTAGGTCCTTTTCCACGATGAAGTATGGGTAAGTGCAGGTCTCATCTGGGTTCACTAACTCGCCATCTATTTCCACTACGTTTTCCCGTGCCTTTATTAGGGTGGGGTCTTTTAACTGTTCTGTGGCAAAATTTTCCTTGTGAACCTCGAGATCAGAAAACTCCACAGACGGCATGTTTTCGTCTGAGGATGTTGGCTCCTCCCCAGTTTCTCGAGTCTCCCCTGCCAATACCGACAAGGGAAATTCTGGAGAGTCCTCACCACTCTCCGAGGAATTCTGGCTATCACATTCCTGGTATATAGGGGCACCAGTGGGGGGCTCAGGACAATCCCATAGTTCCCAGAACTTTCAAATGTGGTCAAAAACACCTCTGGATCATCCTCTCCAGTCATTTTTGTCAATAAACGACTCACCCCAAAGGACGCAGTATTAGTGGAACTACTTGCCTCACTGGTCTGCGGATGTTGCTGCATTAATGTCTCTATTTGTTGCTGTAGTCTCTGTTCTTGGTTCTGCAATAGGTCTATGAAGTGGGCCTCAAATTGCTGCTGGGCTTGTTGCTGAGCTTCCAGACTCTGTTGCATTTGTCTGCTGCTGGGCTGCAAGGCTCTGTTGATGAGCTTGCTGCTGGGCTGCAAGGCTCTGTTGATGAGCTTGCTGCTGGGCTGCGAGGCTCTGTTGTTGAGCTACAAGGCTCTTTTGCAAACCTGCATTTGTCTGCTGCTGATTGGCATTTGCTAGAGCCAGCTGTTTCAGTATCTCCTCCATGCTGGCCTTAAAAAAAACTGCCACTGGTTCTCCACCAACCGTGAGGGGGTTAGCTCGGCAGCAGGTGTGTGTGACCCCCTGGATGGGTTCACCACACAAAAACAGGCACAGCAGACAGAGTTTGTAGTTGCAAAAACAAAAGGTGCGGTTTATTTAAACTATTTACAGGGGAAAAACAGCAAAACAAAAAGAAACCTAAAAAAGAAATCCTGGTCAGCTTGACCGCTTACTACACACGTAGGTTCCCTGTCTGACAACTAGGTGCAGCCTTGTGCTGCCCCAGCCCCTATCTCCCTGTTTTTAGAAGTTCTTAGCCACACAGGCTTTGTCTCACCGCACAGGACAGAAACACACTCCCCAGTCTTGCACAACACAGAACTGGTTCCAGGATGGAGCATCTCCCTTAGCATGCTGGAAGTTCTTGTAGAGGCCTTAATGAGCCACTTGATTCAGCTGGGCTCATTAACTCTTCCCCCGTAAGACTCCCAGTACTCCCCCTAGTGGTATGAATTTGCATAAAGCCTTAATCTAGGGCATACATACCTACCATCCTGGATGCAACCTGGTGATTTTACCTGCCTGCTGTCACAATATATAAAAATATAAATATTTTTTAAAAACAGTAATTTTCGGCTTAGTGTATTCTTCATTTTCAGTATCAGTTTCGGCACCAAAATTTCCATTCGGTGCACCCCTAATGGTTACCATTAGTCTGTTATTCAGTCTTTGAATAGATGTGGAGTGCCTAAATCACCCACGTTTCCTATAATTGTGAAGTGTTCTAGCAGCATGTCCTCTGAGACTGTGTGGGTGAAACATAAGTTCTAAATCAGATTCTCTAGCAAGGTATCTTCCTAGTTTTCCCAAGAGATAGGCATATCACTTGTGAACTGTTATAACTGATTTTTCAAATATCACTTTTTATTTGACTACTAATACCATTAAAAAAATAACAGCTGGAAATGACTATAAGAAACAAGGAAAAAAAAATTCATTTGCTTTTGCATATCCCTCTCGCTATAATGTATTAGCATGATTCTGGGAATAAATATTGGTTAACGAAACCCTAATGCCGCATATACACGGCCGTTTTTCTCGTAGAGAAAAACGAAATTTTTCCCATTCGACGAGAAAAACGATCGTCTGTGGGCTTTCTGTCGTTTTTTTCGACGAGAAAAACGGCATTAAAAACGACGAGAAAAATTAATGTTGTAATTTTTCTCGTCGTTTTTTTCGACATGTTTTCCGCGGCAGTGTTTCCCATAGGGACCACTGCCGCGGAGCCCACACACGGTCCTTTTTTTCGACCAAAAAAAAAAATGACATTTAAAACGGCCGTGTGTGGGGGGAACAAGCTGTTCCTCGTTTTTCACGTCGATTTTCTCGACTGTGTTTTCACCGTCGAAAAAAATCGATCGTGTGTACGCGGCATTAGAGGTAAAAATAAGCAGGTAAATACAGATCAGTTACCCCAGGGTGCTGATAAAGCTGACACACCTGAATCTCCATTGCTGCTGGTAATTCTGAGAATCCCTGAAACCTTGATGAGAATGCAATATGCAGCTTTCAAATTTCAGTGTGGTGCCGAGGTACAATGGGAGTCACCTCCCAAAGGGTCTCTGTACATGGAGGTCTTTAGAGTTCTGTTGCAGGTGTAAATCTCTGGACGTGGAACTCCTGGCCTTTGGATTCAACAACTGGATGGACTTGGATATGTTGGGACAAGGGATTCACTAGTCTTTGCAGTGGATGCCCTGGTGATTTGATTACATCTGTTCTACTTAATTTACACCTTTCCCTTCAACTCCTTCCTTGCAAGAGATGATTCTGGTCATTCTTATTGCACAAAATTGATCCAGGAGGGCATGGTACTCGAATATAGTCAAACTCCTGACAGAGTGTCTGTGGGCCCTCCCATAGCGTCCAAACCTGCTGTCACATGGGCTCATGTACCATTCTGCTTTACGATTGCTGGCTTTAACAGCTTTGCTATTGAATCTCATATACTGACGGACAGAGGTATTTTGAATTTGGTCATCCCTTCCCTCTTAATAGCTAGGAAGTCCTCTTTCTGCAAGGTCTTCTACTGAAGTATGAAAACATACTTTGCTTGGTGCGAGATAGGAAGTTTTATCCCAGAAAGTGTTCAGTGGAATGAATTATGTATTTTCTCCAGTCGAGTCTTAACAAGTCCTTCCCCTTTCCCCTTGCCCCTTCTTTGTATCCTTGGCTTTAAGTAGCATTAGGGGCAAATCTCAGCTTTGATGTTCCTTCTTCAAATGCTTCTTATTCCTTGGTAAGAGCTTTTGGGCAGTTTGTACTTTGCGGGTCTTTAACCTGGTTTTGTTGGTTCCTCAGAAACTACTGTTTGAACCTACCAAAGATATTCCTGTCCCTGTCCTTGCTCTTAAGGTTGCTTTACTGTTTGCCATTACTTTGGTTTCTAAGGTTTCCGAATTGGCGGCTTTATCCTGTAAGGAGTCATTCCTTGTGCTGCTCAAGGAAAAGATTGTTTTGCAGCCCCTGGCCTAATTTTTTGCCTAATGCCGCGTACACACGACCGTTTTTCATGCCGAAAAAAAATGCCATTTTTTAATTTGGTCATTAAAAACGACCGTGTGTGGGCTCCAGAGCATTTTTCACAATGTGAAAAATGGCCATTAAAAATTTGGAACATGCTCTAATTTTTCTCGTCGTTTTTCACGTCGTTTTTTTTCTCATCATGAAAAACGGCCGCGTGTAGGCTTTAACGACGTGAAAAAAAACGCGCATGCTCAGAAACAAGTGATGAGACGGGAGCGCTCGTCCTGGTAAAACTAGCGTTCGTAATGGAGATAGCACATTCATCATGCTGTAACGAACTGAAGAGCACGAGGCTGAAAAGCGCGAATCGTCTCTCACCAAACTTTACTAACACAAGGATCAGCAAAAGCAGCCCAAAGGGTGGCGCCATCCGAATGGAACTTCCCCTTTTATAGTGCCGTCGTACATTTCGTACGTCACCGCGCTTTGCTCAAGCATTTTTTTTCATGATAGTGTGTAGGCAAGGCAGGCTTGAGAAGAATCACGTCGAGAAAAACATTGTTTTTTTCAATGACATTAAAAACGGTCGTGTGTACGTGGCATTAGGTTCTCTCTTTCTTCAACTTTAACCAGAAAATGGTTTTACCATTTTTTTGTTTTACTCCTAAGAATCCTAGGGAGATTGTTCTGCATTATTTGGATGTGATTTGGGCTGTGCAAGTCTACCTCTTAATTAAAACCTCCATTTGTCAGTCTAACCCCCTATTTGCCCTGTCTGAGGGCACTCGTGAGGGGCAGGCTGCTTCTGGTTCCACTATGGCTAGATGGATAACCTATGACCTCAAGAGGGAGATTGATCTCTGGAAAAAAACTGCTAGAGCCAATATCTGGCCTTTAATGGTACTTAAGGCCAAATTTAATTCCACCCCCAACTGCGAAAAAAACAAAATTCGACATTGAGCATGTATTTACAGAGATTAAACTTTCTAGCCTCACACCGAGACGCATACGACCTACAAATCCTATTATAAATCTTTATGGAGGAAGGTTTACTGGCCTTCAGTAATGTAGGTATGACTGCATCAGAGGCTCCAAGGTCTTTCATCCCCTGGGTTTCAATAGCCAAGCCATTAAACACAGAATCTGTAAAGGGGCATCTACCGCCAAGTTCACAATGTTGGTGTACTATGCCCCCCTGGACCAAGCCGGTTTGATTAAAATTATCAGTGTTTTTTCCTCCCGGATCCTGTATAAGAGACACAGAGAACTGGTGGGAAGATATAAATTGGGGAGAAATGGTCCCACGGTGTTACTAGGGTGTCCAACTTAACCGCCTGCGGATATCTCATTCTGAAAACAAACCTGTCTAGCTTTTGTATTTAACCTGGACACTAGAAGATCCACACCTGGTGTTCCCCAGCACAGGCTAATTGCCCTGAACACTTAGGGATGTAGAGACCACTCTCCTGAAATCCATTGCTGATGACTGAAAAAGCCCGCCTGCCAATTCTCCACACCTCGGATATGTACTGCTGACAAGGCCATAACATGGCATTCTGTCCAAGCTAGAATACGATCCGCTTCCTTTTAGGCAGTCTCACTCTTGGTGCTGTCTTTATGAATTGATATACAGTATGCCACTGCTGTGGCATTGGCCGATTGGACTCTGACTGGAAACCCCCACAGCTGACTTGTCCAGTGCGAGACAAATGTGGGTAAAATTCTTTCCTGAGGATACCATGTTCCCTACGTAAGAGGATGCCAGAAAGACTCTCTATCCTGTCAGACTGGCATCAGTAGTCACCACCTTCCAGACAAATGGAAGAAACTACTTCCCCACCTCCAACTTACAAGGATCCATCCACCAGTTCAATGCCCAAAGTGTACTCAGGCCTAGGGACATTGAGCAGTCTAACAACTGTTTTACTCCAAGTTATTTTTCTGCAACGGCCTGGAATGGAACTGTGCATATGGAACTGCCTCGAACGTGGTAACCATCTTTCCCAATAGTCTCATACAAAGACGACTTGTGACTTCTCAGTTCTGATACCTGATTTCTCAGAGAGGCTCATTCGCGGAGGCAAAAATACCTTCAGATACTCCAGGCTCTGCGCCAGTTCCAATGCCCAATGCTGATTTCTCCACATTGAGAACCCAGGCAAGATTTCCCAGCGTACAAATCATGAGTGATACATTTTCCCTTAACTGATGCGCCATCTGTTCTCTGAGCAACAGGTTGTCTAGATACCCTAGGACAGTGATGGCGAACCTTGGCACCCCAGATGTTTTGGAACTACATTTGATACTCAACTAAACTGCAGAGTGCATGAGCATCATGGGAAATGTAGTTCCAAAACATCTGGCGTGCCAAGGTTCCCCATCACTGGCCTAGGATGTACACTCCTTGAACCTTTAACATGCCCAGCACTGGGGCTAACACTTTTGTGAATGACTGTGTAGCTGTGTCCAGTCCAAAATTCAGAGCCACAAATCAAAAGTGCCGGTTCTCTACCGCTACTTGCAAAAATTTGATGCGCTGGAAAAAAAAGAACATGGACATATAGATCCCTTATGTCCACTGACACAAGAATGTCTCCCTGCTGGAGCGAGGCCACCACCGAATAATCCAACTCCAAACGAAATGTCTGAACCTTGAAGAACTTTTTTAGACCTTTTAAGGTCCAAAATCAGCCGCACATCTTTTTTCAGCTTTAGGATCATGAAGAAATTGGAGTAAAATCCGAGGAATCTTTCATGCAGTGGAACCAACCTGATTACCTTCTGTGCCAGCAGATGATCAAGTGCCTGAAACAATAATGTCCCCTTCTGCTGATCTACATGTACATTTGATCTCAAATTGTGGAGAAGGAAATATTCGAAACTCAAACTTCTACCCGTCGGGGATTGTGGAAAGGACCCAATTGTCTGCAATCTTCCAGACAGACTTCCAAAAAAGCCCACAACCCCCACCCAAACTGGCGGGGGCGCCCCTTTACAGTGAAGAGGACTTGAATTCTGGTTTAGCTGAATTGGCTAGTCAAGACCTATTTGCCCTTGGCCCTGCATACTTCCTCTGGATCCAGCCATCTGGGAACGCCGAAAGGACTGCTTAGCCACTTGCCGACCGCCGCACGCCGATGTACGTCGGCAGAATGGCACGGGCAGGCAGATTGGCGTACAGGTACGTCCCTTTAAATCTGCCGCCCAGCATGCCTCGCGAGTGCGGCCGTGGGTCCCGGGAAATTGATGTTCCCAGGAGTCCCGCGATTGCAGTCGGCAAGAGCAGAACAGGGGAATGCCTTTGTAAACAAGGCATTCCCCTATTCTGCCTAGTGACACTGTCACTGATGACCGTTCCCGTGATCGGAAACGGTCATCAGTGACGTGTCACATGTAGCCACGCCCCCTAACAGTAAGAATCACTCACTAGGTCACACTTATCCCCTGCAGCGCCACCTAGTGGTTAACCCCTTCACTGCCAGTGTAATTTTTACAGTAACAGTGCATTTTTATAGCACTGATCGCTGTAAAAATGACAATGGTCCCAAAATGTCAAAAGTGTCCGATGTGTCCGCCATAATGTCGCAGTCACGATAAAAATCGCTGATCAATAAACGCTTATTGCGATTATTTTTTTTACCAAAAATATGTGGAAGAATACGTAAACTGTGGGGAAAAAATGTTTTTTTATATATTTTTGGGGGATATTTATTATAGCAAAAAGTAAAAAATATTGTTTTTTTTCAAAATTGTCGCTCTATTTTTGTTTATAGCGCAAAAAATAAAAACCGCAGAGGTGATCAAATACCACCAAAAGAAAGCTCTATTTGTGGGAAAAAAAAGACGTCAATTTTGTTTGGGAGACACGTCGCGTGACCGACACGCTGCCGAAACGCAAAAAGTGGCCTGGTCATTGACCACCAAAATGGTCCGTGGCTGAAGCGGTTAGATAAAGTGGAACCGGAAGCCGAAGTGGCAAAACCTCTATATGCTGTACGCTTGCCCTTTCTCTTGAGCGGCAAGGGGTAGCTCTTTTTCTTTTGAATATATTTATCCAAGTCATCAGCAAATAGGCGTTCTCCATGAAAAGAAACCCTGCCAGTAATTCCTTACAGGGAAACTCAGCAGACCAGCTTTTTAGCCACAGAGCCCTACGTATGTGAATAGACACGAGTGCAAAACAACCAAATTTGCTGCATAGAGTCCTTCAGGGCATCTACTGTACCACAAAAAACAAGGCCTGCGGCAACTCTTTTTTTTTTTTTTACCAACCATGCGGTCATTAAAGGTTAACTGAAGGCAAAACTTTTTTTTTTATTGTTTGATAGAGTGGATAGGGATTATAACACCTGTCAGTTGTTATTGCTCTAGGAAGTTTCAACCTCTCTATTTGTCATGTTTACCTTTAGGCCTCATGCCCACGGACGTTTTTACAGCCGCATTTTTGAGCGTTTTTTACAGCTTAACCACTTAAGCCCCGGACCATTTCGGGCCATTAGGACCAGGCCTGTTTTTGGGATTCGGCACTGCGCTGCTTTAACTGTAAATTGTGCGGACATGCAATGTTGTACCCAAATGAAATTTGCGTCGTTTTCTTCCCACAAATAGAGCTTCATTTTAATGGTATTTGATTGCCTCTGCGATTTTTATTTTTTGCGATATAAACAGAAAAAGACCGAAAATTTTGAAAAAAAATGATATTTTCTACTTTTTGTTATAAGAAAAATCGAATAAACTCAATTTTAGTCATACATTTAGGCCAAAATGTATTCAGCCACATGTCTTTAGTAAAAAAAATGTCAATAAGCGTATATTTATTGGTTTGCGCAAAAGTTATAGCGTTTACAAACTAGGGTACATTTTCTGAAATTTACACAGCTTTAAATTTATGACTGCCTATCTCATTTCTTGAGGTGCTAAAATGGCAGGGCAGTACAAAACCCCCCCAAATGACCCCATTTTGGAAAGTAGACACCCCAAGGAAATTGCTGAGAGGCATGTTGAGCCCATTGAATATTTTTTTTTTTGTCCCAAGTGATTGAATAATGACAAAAAAAAAAAAAAAATTACAAAAAGTTGTCACTAAATGATATATTGCTCACACATGCCATGGTTATATGTGGAATTGCACCCCAAAATACATTCTGCTGCTTTTCCTGAGTACGGGGATACCACATGTGTGGGACTTTTTGGGAGCCTAGCCGCGTACAGGGCCCCAAAAACCAAGCACCGCCTTCAGGATTTCTAAGGGCGTAAATTTTTGATTTCACTCCTCACTACCTATCACAGTTTCGAAGGCCATAAAATGCCAAAATAGCACAAAACCCCCCCAAATTACCCCATTTTGGAAAGTAGACACCCCAAGCTATTTGCTGAGAGGCATGTTGAGTCCATGGAATATTTTATATTTTGCCACAGGTTGCGGGAATATGACAAACTTTTTTTTTTTTGCACAAAGTTGTCACTAAATGATATATTGCTCACACATGCCATGGGCATATGTGAAATTACACCCCAAAATACATTCTGCTGCTTCTCCTGAGTACGGGGATACCACATGTGTGGGACTTTTTGGGAGCCTAGCCGCGTACGGGACCCCAAAAACCAAGCACCGCCTTCAAGGTTTCTAAGGGCATAAATTTTTGATTTCGCTCCTCACTACCTATCAGTTTTGAAGGCCATAAAATGCCAAGATGGCACAAAACCCCCACAAATGACCCCATTTTGGAAAGTAGACACCCCAAGCTATTTGCTGAGAGGCATGTTGAGCCCATTGAATATTTTTTTTTTGTCCCAATTGATTGAATAATGACAAAAAGAAAAAAAAAAAATGTACAAAAAGTTGTCACTAAATGATATATTGCTCACACATGCCATGGTTATATGTGAAATTACACCCCAAAATACATTCTGCTGCTTCTCCTGAGTACGGGGATACCACATGTGTGGGACTTTTTGGGAGCCTAGCCGCGTACGGGACCCCAAAAACCAAGCACCGCCTTCAAGGTTTCTAAGGGCATAAATTTTTGATTTTACTCCTCACTACCTATCACAGTTTTGAAGGCCATAAAATGTCAAAATAGCCCAAAACCCCCACAAATGACCCCATTTTGGAAAGTAGACACCCCAAGCTATTTGCTGAGAGGCATGGTGAGTATTTTACAGCTCTCATTTGTTTTTGAAAATTAAAAAATACATTTTTTTTTCTTTTTTTTTTTCTTTTTTTACATTTTCAAAACTTTGTGACAAAAAGCGAGATCTGCAAAATACTCAACATACCTCTCAGCAAATAGCTTGGGGTGTCTACTTTCCAAAATGGGGTCATTTGGGGGGGTTTTGTGCCATCTGGGCATTCCATGGCCTCCGAAACTGTGATAGGCAGTGAGGAGTGAAATCAAAAATTTACACCCATAGAAATCCTGAAGGCGGTGCTTGGTTTTTGGGGTCCCGTACGCGACTAGGCTCCCAAAAAGTCCCACACATGTGGTATCCCCGTACTCAGGAGAAGCAACAGAATGTATTTTGGGGTGTAATTCCACATATGCCCATGGCATGTTTGAGCAATATATAATTTAGTGACAACTTTTTGTACATTTATTTATTTATTTATTTTTTGGTCATTATTCAATCACTTGGGACAAAAAAAAAAATATTCAATGGGCTCAACATGCCTCTCAGCAAATAGCTTGAGGTGTCTACTTTACAAAATGGGGTCATTTGGGGGGGGTTTTGAACTGTCCTGGCATTTTATGCACAACATTAGGAAGCTTATGTCACACATCATCCACTCTTCTAACCACTTGAAGACAAAGCCCTTTCTGACACTTTTTGTTTACATGAAAAAAAAATTTTTTTTGCAAGAAAATTATGTTGAACCCCCAAACATTATATATTTTTTTAAAGCAAAGGCCCTACAGATTAAAATAGTGGGTGTTGCATTTTTTTTTCCACACAGTATTTGCGCAGCGATTTTTCAAACGCATTTTTTGGGGGAAAAACACACTTTTTTTATTTTTAATGCACTAAAAAACACTATATTGCCCAAATGTTTGATGATATAAAAAAGATGATCATAGGCCGAGTACATGGATACCAAACACGACATGCTTTAAAATTGCGCACAAACGCGCAGCGGCGACAAACTACATTCATTTTTAAAAGCATTTAAAAGCCTTTACAGGTTACCACGTTAGATTTACAGAGGAGGTCTACTGCTAAAATGACTGCCCTCGATCTGACCTTCGCGGTGATACCTCACATGCATGATGCAATTGCTGTTTACATATGACGCTAGACCGACGTTCGCCTTTGCGCAAGAGCGGGGGGGGGGACAGCGGTGCTTTTATTTTTTTTATTTTTTTTTTTTATTTTTTTTTTTTTATTATTTATTTGGCTTTTTTATTTTATTTTTAAACTGTGCCTTCCATATTTTATTTTTTTACCATTTTTATCGTTATCTCAGGGAATGTAAATATCCCCTATGATAGCAATAAGTAGTGACAGGTACTCTTTTTTTGAAAAAAATTGGGGGGTTAGACCCTAGATCTTTCCTCTGCCCTCAAAGCATCTGACCACACCAAGATCGGTGTGATAAAATGCTTTCCCAATTTCCCAATGGCGCTTTTTATATCCGGGGGGGGGGGGACATTCCCTCCCACTGCTTGTAAAAGCAGTCTAGAGGCTAATTATCTGCTAGAATTGCTTTTACATGAAAGCCGGCTGCTGGCTGAAAAGAATGATACCAAGATGATACCTAAACCCGCAGGCATCATTCTGGTATAAACATTCAAAGTCCAGCAACATACCAGTACGTTGCTGGTCCTTGTTGGACATGTATTGTAATCTTTTTTTTCATACAGCCTATTGGCTGAACGAAAAAAAGAGATTGATTGGTGGGTATGCCCACCATTAGAATACCTCCCTTCATCCACCCACTTCTAATGATGGGCATATATGCCGAAGCATGGGGGCATCCTCCCGCAAAAAAGTTATGCCGCGTACACACGGTCAAGCCTTCGTCGGAATTTCGACCGTATGTACGCGGCATAAAAGGTTATGCCGCGTACACACGGTCGGACTTTTCCACGGGCAAGCCTCCGTTGGAATTTCGACCGTATATACGCGGCATTAGGAGCAAAATCGCTCCTCCGCCCCTGCTGCCCACATGCTTCGGCATATATGCTCTTTTTTTTAACTGTGGTGGTGAAATCACCTCCTACAGCGTTGGAGTCACGGCTTTATGTATCGTGGGAGCAAACGCTGTTGCTGTCAAGATAAATAGATCCGCGCTGCAACTGAATGGCGTACCTGCTAAGCAAATGGTGGTTAACATTAAAACAAAGTAACATTACAGTACAACAGTAAGACCTTACCATGCCATACCTGCAAAGCAAATACCAAAACAAAACCTAGTAAAAAATAAAAAAATGTTTTAACGCAACCTGTGCCTAAAATATATATATGCCGAAGCATGGGGGCATCCTCCCGCAAAAAAGTTATGCCGCGTACACACGGTCGGAATTTTCCACGGGCAGGCCTCCGTCGGAATTTCGACCGTATGTACGCGGCATTAGGAGCAAAATCGCTCCTCCGCCCCTGCTGCCCCCATGCTTCGGCATATATGCTCTTTTTTTTAACTGTGGTGGTGAAATCACCTCCTACAGCACTGGAGTCACGGCTTTATGTATCGTGGGAGCAAACGCTGTTGCTGTCAAGATAAATAATTCCGCGCTGCAGTTGAATGGCGCACCTGAAAACAAAAAATTACATACCTGAAAAGCAAGCATGATAAAACATTGCAGAATAGAATACAGTAAAAAAGAGCAGAACAATAGAGAGAAAATAGAGAGAGAGAGAACAATAAAACGACAACTATTTTTGGTTTTTTTATTTTATATTTTTTTTGTGTTTTGTTTTTTACGTTTTTTTTTTTCTTTTTTACACTTTTTTTTGTAACTTTACAACTGTAATGGTTCGGGTCTCTCAAAATGTAATGGCATCTTGGGAGACCCTGTGTAAGTGTGTCCTTGTCTGTGAAATGCTGTACCCTACGCTAAAACTTCACTTTTGAGTGGTAGCGTTCAAAACATTCACCTTGGCAAAGACCAGGCTTGTCAGGACAGAGTGGACAAAAACTACGGGTGTCACGCCTAAATCCGCGCTTGCTACAGACACGACATCTTTTTTGGGGGTGGCTTTGGGTAGGGGTACTCGGGAGGACATACGAATAATGCCTCTCATGCAGCCGGCTTACTGCATTTGGTAGGGGATGGTGAGGTGCAGAACCGCCTGGATACAGGAGTTCTGTGACTATCTCATTCTGGAATTTTAGAAGAGATAATGTCCCGCCTGAAGCTCTGTATAGTACATGAGCGTTCAGCAAAGCCAATTGGAATAATGATAGAGACACTTTTTTGTACCAGCGTCTCGCCTTACGGTCAATTAGATACGGCGCCATCAACTGGTCGTTGAGGTCCACCCCTCCCATATTTTGGTTATATTCGTGGACACAGAGGGGTTTCTCCACAACACCAGTCGCCGTACGAATTTGGACTGTCGTGTCTGCATGAAGGGAGGTAAGAAGGAAAACATTCTTATTGTCCCTCCACTTCATAGCGAGCAAGTTATTACACTTCAAGCAGGCTCTCTCCCCCAGCCTAAGACGGGCATCTACAAGCCGCTGGGGAAAGCCCCGGCGATTAGGTCGCACGGTGCCACATGCTCCAATCTGATGATCAAACAAGTGACTAAACAGTGGCACGCTCGTGTAATAATTGTCCACATACAAGTGGTACCCCTTTCCGAATAAGGGTGACACCAAGTTCCACACTATCTTGCCAGCGCTCCCTATGTAATCCGGGCAGTTGACCGACTCAATCTGACTATCTTTTCCCTCATAAACCGTAAAGTTCACTACATAGCCTGTTGCCCTGTCACAGAACTTGTAGAGCTTGACCCCGTATCTGGCACGCTTGCTGGGAAGGTACTGCTTGAAAGACAAGCGGCCAGAAAATTTAATCAGGGACTCATCAACGCAGACAACTTGATCGGGAGTAAACAAGGCTGCAAAACGTTCGTTGAAGTGGTTTATGAGGGGCCGAATTTTATAGAGCCGGTCGTATTCAGGGTCCCCACGTGGACGACAAAGTTCATTGTCGTTGAAGTGCATGAACCGCAAAATCTGCTCGTATCGTGCCCTGGACATGGAGGCAGAGAACGCGGGCATGTGGTCAATTGAGTGCGTGGACCAATAAGCACGCAATGACGGAAATTTATGTGTGCCCATGTTGAGGGAAAGGCCCAGAAAGGTCTTAAATTCGGAAACCGTAATTGGTTTCCAATTTCTGGCAATTTTAGGCAACTGGGGGTTAGCGGCGATAAATTGACCAGCATATAAATTACTCTGGTCCACAATAGATCTATAGAGATCTTCCGTGAAAAACAGCGAATAAAAATCAATTGGAATAAAATCAGCTGTTTCCACCTGAATACCGGGTTGGGCAGTGAATGGGGGAAGTACGGGTTCTGCAGAAGTGGTGGGGACCCAATCAGGATAGGCAAATTCTGCAGGAAGGGCAGTATGGGCACGACGGGCCTGCCTTTGTCTTCTTGGTGGCAGCGGGACACTACTTGTGCTTGCCACCTCGCCAGCTTGAACTGCACTTATGGGACTCGCCACGTCACCAAGTGTTACTGCAGTGCTGGATGTACGTCCAGGCTGTAGTAGGCCGCTGGTGCTTGCCAGTTCACCAGAAGGAATAGCGGCGCTAGTACTACTCTGCTCCATGATACGAGAGACCTGCGGTTCTTGCTCCTCAACAACCTCAGAAGATCGGGATCGGGTACACCTGACCTTAGCAGGGACCTCAACTTCGTCGTCAGAGCTATCTGACGTGGGGCCGCTGACGTCACTGTCTTCTACGGGAAGATATTCTGAGCCTGAATCTGACAGATACGTGACCTCCTCTTCACTATCTGTCATGCTCAGAATCTCGTAGGCCTCTTTACTAGTGTACCTTCGTCTTGCCATTTTGGGCTCTAAATTTAGGGGTACACTAGTAAGATTCACAGGAAAAAAAGCACCTGACTGTCGTCAGCAAATATATCAAACGCTACAAAAAAACTGTTAGCGATCGCAGGGATCAGGCCTGTCTCTGCGAACGCTGCAGTTATGTGTGTTGTGTTTGGTAAGTGACAGTGATCGATCGATACTGCACTTGGGTGGGCTGGGCTGGGCTGGGCGGAGGGGCTAAACGCAGGCGCTAGCAGGTATCTGGGCTGATCCCGCTAACACTGCGTTTTTGGGAACCCTAAACCGCTGGGGATGCTAGTATAGATCTGATCAGATACTATACCACTAAGGGGGGTGTATGCTTTGCGCGTGGGTGTTAGCATTACTGGCACTAACCTAACACTGCCTGGGGCGACGCAGACCCTCTCTGGCGCTAAAACCTAATTGATCTCACCCGCCGGGCGATCAGGGGGGTTAAACCTTTATTGGGTTATATACGGCGGGTGCCCTGATGCTATAAAAAGCAAACTAATCAACCAGCGTCACCCGTAACCTTTATATGGTGATCACTGGTGAAAGGGTTAACTAGGGGCAATCAGGGGGTTAAAACCTTTATTAGGTTAAATATGGGGGTACCTGACACTATATAAAAACCTGACGGGTAACCTAAATAACTAAATAACTTACTGGCTAACCAGTGACACCAGTGACGCTTATACGGCGATCACTGGTGAAAGGGTTAACTCTAGGGGCAATCAGGGGGTTAAAATAATATATGGGGGTACCTGACACTAATAAAAACCTGCGGCGAACCTAAAAAAAAATAACTGCCTATCTAAAACACCAGCGACACGAATACAGCGATCGGAAAAACAATCGCTTAGTGACGCTGAAGTTAGGGGGTGAAAGGGTTACCTGGGGGGTGATCAAGGGGTTAAACCTTTATTAGGGGGGGTTAGGGGGCTACCCTGGACCTAAAGGGGCCTAATCCTAACTGCCCTGCAACTTTTTACAATCACAGATGACACTAAATGCAGTGATCAGTAAAATAAATGATCACTGCAATCAGTGACACTGTGATTGGGGGCTTTGGGGTGACCTGGGGGGTGATCTGGGGGTGACTGGGGGGTGATTTGTGTGCCTATGTGTACCTAAGTGTCAGTGGACTGTTGGTGCACTAACCTGCTTCTTCTCTTCTCGGCGCCGGGAACGAAAAGACCGCCGCGGGGGAGATGACATCACTTCCTCCTGCCTGTGTTTACATCACATGGCGGAGGAAGCATTTTCATTGGCCGGGAGCGATCGCGAGGGGGGGGCGGAATCGAGCGGCCGCCCCCTCATGCCTGATCGCTCCCGAACACTTAACGGCCGCTCACTGCAGTGAAGGGGGGTCCGGATGGACCCCCCAACTGCACAAAGGCGATCACGTAGATCTACGTGATTCTGCCTGTCGGTGCCATTCTGCCAACGTAAATCGGCGGTGGGCGGTCGTTAAGTGGTTAAAAACGCCTGTCCATGTTGGTCTATAGCTTCATGCCCACCTAGACGTTTTTGAGCTGCAAATAGCATAGACGTTTTCAAGCTGTAAAAAAAAAACGGGACCAGTGCGTTCCTCAGCGTCGGAGTTAGGCAGAAAAAAACGCGAGCGTCAAAAAACGCTCAAACGCGCACTAACGCGCGGTCGCGTTTTTTAGCTCCGTTTTTTTTTTTTTCTCAAAAAAAATAAAAAATAATTTACAATAACATGGACAGGCGTTTTTAAGCTGTAAAAAACGCAGCTGTAAAAACGTCAGTGGGCATGAAGCCTTAGGCCTCATGCCCACGGACGTTTTTACAGCTGCGTTTTTTACAGCTTAAAAACGCCTGTGCATGTTATTGTATATATTTTTTTTTTTTTTTGGAAAAAAAAAAGGAAAAAAAAAAAAGTCGGAGCTGAAAAACGCGACCGCGGCGTTAGTGCGCGTTTTTGAGCGTTTTTTGACGCTCGCTTTTTTTTCTGCCTAATTCTGACGCTGAGGAACGCACTGGTCCTGGGTTTTTTTTACAGCTTAAAAACGTCTATGCTATTTGCAGCTCAAAAACGCCTAGGTGGGCATGAAGCTATAGACTAACATGGACAGGCGTTTTTATGCTGTAAAAAACGCTCAAAAACGTAGCTGTAAAAACGTCCATGGGCATGAGGCCTTATCATTAAAAGTAAAAGAAAAATACCAAATACCAAATTTTGGGTTGTCCCCAGAAAATTATTAGAAGGGAAATCTTACAATGGGAATACTCGTTCTGGTGGCCCGGGGGTTCCAAAGGGATTGCCTTAATTTTGCAAGAATTTCCTCTCACGGTTATGAGACCGGAAGTAATGGGAAATCTCCCCAATGGGACACAGATGGCAAACAATAAACTGACAGGAGTTAAGACCCTCCCTTACTCTATTCAAAATAAATAAATAAAAAATGTTTTTGCCTATAAGTCTACTTTAAAGGCTTTAAACTCCAGCCCCCCTATGTACCAATATAGCATTAATGTACCTCTGTCTATTATGACAAGCTTTACCTCAGCCTCCAGTGTGTTCATAGACATTTCCTCCATTACTTCATGTTCCGTCCTGAAATTTCAGACGGAAAAAACAGGAGAAGGAAGTACTTCACCAGCTGACCTCATTAACACACACCCTGCACCTACCCTCCCCTTTCAGGTAATTGCTCCCACCCCCCTCTTCAGTTACTGCTTTTCCAATGCAGGCAATGTCAGCTCTGTTCTCGCTAAATACAAAGCCAGATTTTCGAACAGGGGGAGAGGACTGGGCGACTCCTGGCCTGGCTGGCAAAAGAACAACCAGCTACTAGTGTAGCCCGCATCATAGATGACCTTGGGGCGGTTGTGACTGACCCACAGGCCATCAATGACCGCTTTGCCTCTTATTATGAATCCCTATACTCGACCAGGGCAGAATACTCGATGGAAGAATTAGGGGAATATCTGGATCAGATTGTTTTTCCCAGACTGACTGAGGCGGCTAGGGATAGATTGGATAGTCCACTAACTCTCAAAGAAGTGCAACAGGCGATAGGTGCCCTCCAGGTGGGGAAGACTCCCGGGGAAGATGGCTTGCCAACAGAGTTCTACAAACAATATGGTAAACAATTAACGCCTAGACTGCACGACATGATGGCTAAAGCCCTGGAGGGAGGTGTTATTCCTACCTCCATGGCGGAGGCAATCATTGTGGTGATTCCCAAGCCAGATAAGGATCCTGAACTATGTACATCATACCGACCTATCTCCTTACTTAATGTCGACATTAAGATACTTACCAAAGTACTGGCAGGTAGGGTTAATGACGTTATCCTCACCCTGATCCATGAGGATCCGATGGGATTTATGCCTGGTAAAGAGACGGATATCAACCTTAGGAGGCTGTATACGGTTCTGGCGTCCATGGACTATCTCACTCCATCAGATGCAGTGGCTTCTCTTGATGCTGAAAAAGCATTTGATTCGGTGGAGTGGGTCTATCTATGGGAGGTCCTACGCCGGTTCGGCTTTGGGCCCAACTTTATTTAGTGGGTCCAGGCCCTATACAGTTCTCCGAGGGCTAGAGTTCAGACGGGGTCAACCCCCTCTCCACCCTTCCAGCTCCACAGAGGTACGCGACAGTGGTGCCTCCTGTCCCCGGCCCTCTTTGCGTTGGCCATTGAGCCGATGGCGATTCGCCTGCGCTCTTCGGAGGCGCTGGATGGGATTTCAATAGGCCCGGTACAGGAGAGGGTCTCCCTATATGCCGATGATACCCTCCTATATCTACATAACGACAGGGACTCCCTGTCTATCATAGATCTGTTTGGTCGTTTTTCCGGCGTCTGCATCAATTGGGGCAAGTCGGTTATATTCCCACTGTCCTCTAGAGACGTAGCACTGCCAACCAATACCCCACTAAAAATGGTTTCTCAGTTCAAATATTTCTGTGTCATTATACACAAGGATCTATCACAGTATATCAACCTGAACCTGACCCCAGTTGTTTCCTCCCTGTCTGGGAGGTGCGCTGCCTGGAGGACACTGCCCCTTACTCTAGTTGGCAGGGTTAATCTAATCAAGATGTCAGTTCTACCTAAATTCTTGTACCTCTTTAGACAGACCCCGACCCCCATCCCCTCATCCCTTTTTAAAAAATTGGATAGCATAATCGCCTCCTTGCTCGGGGGGGCGCCTAGCATAGCGAAAGCGACACTACAACTCCCGACCTCCTGATGGGGGCTTGGCCCTACCATGTCTGATTAAATACTATTGGGCCGCGGCCCTGGTCTCGGTAAGCTAGTGGCTCTCGGAAGAGCCGGCCAACCCAGCTGCCACTCTTGAAACGGCTCTGCTGGGATCATATGCCGAACTAAGGAATTTGGTCCACCGTGGACCCCGATCCAATGCCCAGATTACCACTCCAATGAAAACCACATTGAAAGTGTGGGACACTGTTCGGTCCAAGATAGAGGAACAAGATACTTGGTCCCCGTACACCCCATTATGGGGCAATCCTCGATTGCCACATTTTGCAACCATTCCTGATCCAGTACTCTGGGCGCAAATTAAAACACTGGGGGACATAGTGTCCAATGGCGGACTTCTTCCCTTTGACGATCTCAAAAGGACCCGAAACCTGCCCAATCGTATGTTATTTAGATACCTACAACTAAGACACGAATTCCAGGCTCAATTTCCACGAACCGTTGGGTTAAAATCGCATGCGGTAGAAACCTTGCTAAGGGCCTCAGAAACTGAGGGAACTTTATCTGCCCTCTACTCCATCCTGGCAGGATTGAATACCTCAAAAGTTTCCCAGCTGTTCTCGGCATGGCAAGCAGACATTCCGGCGGTGGCCGATGGCGACTGGGATAAGGGCATCAAACAGTATATCCCATTAATGATATTGGCCAGAGACTGTCTCACACAGCTGAAATTTCTACATCGGGTCTACTATTCTCCCGAAAGATTAGCTAGAATATACCCTGACAGACAACCAGCCTGCCATAGATGTAGTGCAGAGGTTGGTACCTTTTTTCATGTGGTGTGGTCCTGCCCGCAACTGAGGCCTTTCTGTACGGGGGTGGTGGAGGCAATAAACTCCATAGGTAAATTGCGGGTTCCCTGCGATCCATTACCCCTACTGTTGGGTGTCTGCGACACGTTGGAGGCCCCAAAATCTAAGAAGCAATTCGTATTTTACGCTGCTTTTTATGCTAGGAAAGCAATCCTGCTACAATGGAACAGGCCCCTTCCCCCCACGGTCCAACAATGGCAGTCCCTGATAGATTTGGCACTGCCATTATACAAGCTAACGTATATGGGGCGTAACTGCCCAAAAAAATTCGACAAGCTCTGGGCAGCATGGGTCCGCAAACAAAGGTTGCTTCTGGACTAGGACTCGGAACAAGGTAGTACAGGAGATTTGGGATAGATAGTTTTGTACATACATCATGGCCTAGTGATGGTGACTGCTGAATGAAGCGGAAGTGAAACCCCCTTTACTCTTTCGTCCATGGACCGACACAGCTTCTCTATTGACAAAGTGGGTATTATCCGTTAATTAGGAGTGACTAGGCAGAAAAACTTGTAAAAAGTGTTGCATCACACCTTCTACAGTACCGCCCAGGGGGCGGACCCCCCGGGTATACCCTCTCAGTCTGCATCTTCGCAGATCAGTTTTTTTCTGTCTAGCAAGGAGTAGGACATGGCTCCCTTCGGGCCCATTGGTCCGGGGAAAAAAGATATATATATATATATTTTTATTTTTTTTGCTACATTTGTTGTTTCCTGCGATCTTCGATCAACTGCCGACTGGGTGACAGGCTGGATCCTCGATCCTTGTAGTCTCCCCAGTTTCGGCCATCGAGCGTGTGCCGACCCTAGCTACGCGCTGGGTTTTCCACGACATGCCCGTCGCTCCACGGGTGGCCGGTGAGCTTACGCTCCAGGGCCTGCATCGGACCGCTCAGCTTCGGCTGACCTTACGGCCGAGTCGCAGCAGCCTGGCCGGTGAGCTTACGCTCCAAGGCTTGCATCGGACCACTCAGCTTCGGCTGACCTTACGGCCGAGTCGCAGCAGCCTGTCCGGTGAGCGTCATGCTCCAGGGCATACATATGATCGTCCCTTCTGGGTCCAATCACAGCATGCCTGGCCAACAGTCACCTTCCGTGCGCGGACGATGATCTGTTTGGAATGTCTTCCAGCAGAATACATGCAGGATAGGTAAGTAAAACTCCCCTGCCTCGGCTGGGTGATTTAGCTGGACATTCCTGGAGAGATCAAGTAAGTGGTTGTGGCCCCTTTCTTCCCTCTCTCCCTGCCTTTCCCTCCTCCCTGGGCTTCTAGCTAAGGGTTGCTGGGTGCTGGGGGTCACCTAGGGGGTCCCACTGGAGCGGGGCTGGCTGTAACTAACATTTAAAAGAAATGTCATTTTTTCTTACCTGTGTTTGTGTCCTTCCTCCTCCATGCTGTCGGCGGCCATTTTGAGGTGGTCCATGCCAAGTTTGGCCTCTTGTGACTGCCCGGCGGCCATCTTCCTGTGGTTCGGCCACACCCACTGGCCCCTATCAGCTGATCGGCGGCCATGTTTGTCCACCCTGTATGCAGATATTGCCGTTCGGCGGCCATTTTTTTGTGGGCTATGGCTGCTTGACCTCTATCTTCTGTCGGCGGCCATTTTCTTAGAGCCCACATTATCTTCCATACAGACGTTTTTGGCAACCATTTTTCGAGAGCCTCCGGCCTCTAGGGTGCATTACACTGGCGCAAAAATTCACACAGGAGGTGCTGATAAAAGAAGCAGACTGACACAGCAGCAGCGGGACAGCATCACAGGCGCAGCATAGCAGTGCCTATCCAGGGTGGTGAGTCCTCTGGGTGACCCGGCCTCTCTGCAGCACAGGAGGGTGGCCTATTGATATCTTGCCTGGAGCCCTGTGAGTGTCAGCGTGTGGTCAGCATGGCATCTGAGCCAGATGTCTTCTCCCCTGAAACACCAGATTTAGCAGCTGGTGCCCCTGAGGTGTCTATGAACGCTATGACTGCAATCCTAGAGGCGTTTGCTGCCAGGGTGGAAGCAGCACACGGGAATACAGGGGGTAGTAAACGCCCCATCCCCTGCAAGCTTCTGGGGATAATTCTGGTGCAGAACCAGGTCCAGCTACGGCTCGGGGCCCAGATTCTGACGCATCAGAGACTGCAGACCGTGACTGGACAGTGAGAATGACTCAAAGTCCAGGTCAGTACGCGAGACGGCTTTGGTATCTGACCTTATTACTGCAGTGCGGGATATGCTAAAATTGGAAAATACTGCAGAAGCAGCAGAGACTCCGGTCCACTTGGGTTTCATAGACCTGCCCGCACTGCTAAGGTGTTCCCTTGTGTGTCTTTTGATAAACTCTTATACAAGGAATGGGAGAACCCACTGAGGGTCTTTACAGCCCCAAAGAGGTTTGCGGTACGGTACCCCTTTTGAGGAGAGTTTTCTGAAGAAATGGACCTCTCCCCCCTATAGTGGACCCTCCGGTGTCCAGACTTAATAGAGCCACCACAATTCCTGTAGAAGGGGCTCCTGTTTTCTAGGACCCTGTGGATAAGAAGGCTGAAGCACTCGCTTGCTACCTATACTCAGTGGTAGGCTCGGCAGTACGCCCGGCATTGGCGGGGGCCCTAGTGTCTCACACACTTACTGAATGGGCAAGATTGCTACTCCAGGGGTTAAGGAGCGAGATGCTTCTCCTGATGAGATAACATTGGCCGACCTGTTGGTCCAGGGCCTTAGGTTTGTCTGTGAGTCAGACATGAATACTATTCCCCTGCTGTCTAAAACTTCGGTTTATGCAGTAGCAATACGCCGCCTGATCTGGCTAAAAGGCTGGTCTGCGGACCAGACTTCCAAGAAAGCCCTGTTGGATCTGCCTTTTAAGGGCGACAGACTTTTTGGGGCTTCTCTGGATGACATCATCAAGGATGCCACAGGAAGTAAAAGCACTTTGCTTCCCCAAATTAGCAAGGGTAAGGGGCCACGCCAAGGGCAAGGGCCCTCCTTTACTGCACACAAGTGGTTTTTTCGTCCCCCTAGGGCGACAGGGAACAGACCCCAGGCCGATAAAGCGCCTGCCCAAGGACAAAAGCGTCCCTGGTCCCGCATACCCAATAAGCCTGCGGACAAATTTGCGTCCGCATGAAGGTCCACCCCCACCCAGCTCTCGGGTGGGGAGACGTCTTCGCAAATTCGCGACTCAGTGGACAGCACTAATCTCCGACAGGTGGGTTTGCGAAGTAATCTCCTCAGGCTACAAGATAGAGTTTCTCTCTTGTCCACCGGACAGATTCAACACCTCCAATCTCCAGCTACTACCGACCCGTCGGGAGGCCCTGTATGGGGCGGTCCAGGGTCTACTGGAACGCGGGGTAGTTATTCCAGTTCCAGAACTGGAACGGGGTTTTTACTCAAATCTGTTCATTGTGCCGAAGAAGGAGGGGGTTCGTCCAAGCTTGGATCTCAGAGCCCTCAATTGCTTTGTGAAGGTACAAAGTTTTCAGATGGAGTCGGTTCGATCTGTAGTCACGGCTCTCCATCCGGGGGACTTTCTGGCCTCCTTGGACATC
This sequence comes from Rana muscosa, assembly GCA_029206835.1. Lineage (NCBI taxonomy): Eukaryota > Metazoa > Chordata > Amphibia > Anura > Ranidae > Rana > Rana muscosa. The sequence continues at coordinate 490,440,041 of CM055117.1, read as the reverse complement.
AAGGACGCATACCTGCATGTCCCCATATACTCCAGACACCAGAGGTTTCTGCGATTTGCTATCAGGAAGGACCACTACCAGTTTGTGGCCCTCCCGTTGGGCCTTGCCTCAGCACCCAGGACGTTCACCAAGGTGCTCGCTCCGATTCTGGCACTTCTAAGACAGCGGGGTATCGCTATCACAGGCTACTTATACGACCTTCTGCTGAAGGCCCCTTCAAGCTCAGAATTAGAGGTAAGCGTGTCCATTACCTGTCAGACTCTTCGAGACTGTGGTTGGATACTAAACACGCAAAAGTCAGTGGTGCCCACTCAACGCCTAGTGTACCTGGGGTTGATTCTGGATTCCGCAGAGGCAAAGGTATTCCTCCCTGTGGAGAAGTTGCAGACCCTCCGGGCTGCAGTACGGCAGCTGACTTCCAGGAATTGGTCGTCACTCCGTTTTTGCATGCGAGTGTTGGGCCTCATGGTAGCCTCCTTCGAGGCGGTCCCATATGTTCAATACCACACTCGAGTGTTACAGAAGGAAGTTCTGTCCAGATGGAACAGATGCCCTTCATCTCTGGATTATCAAATCCGAGTGAGCCACCTAGTCAGGAGATCCCTGGTATGGTGGCTGACAGCACCAGCTGTAATGGCCGGGAAGTCATTTCTTCCGGTTTACTGGATAGTGATCACGACGGACGCCAGCCTTACAGGTTGGGGGGGAGTCTGGGGTGTCCAGTCGGCGCAGGGTCACTGGACCCCAGAGGAAGCCCTCCTGCCGATCAATGTCCTGGAGATCCGGGCGATCAAGCTGTGCCTCTTCAAATGGTCTCAGAGACTGCAAGGGCGTCCAGTCAGGATCCAGTCAGACAACGCCACAGCAGTGGCATATGTCAATCATCTAGGAGGAACAAGAAGCTCAGCTGCAGCATCGGAGATCGCTCGCATCCTGAAGTGGGCAGAGAGGAGCGTACCGGCACTGTCGGCCGTGTACATTCCGGGTGTGGAAAACTGGCAGGCGGACTACCTGAGCCGCCAGATGCTGGACCAGGGAGAATGGTCCTTACACCCGGAGGTGTTCCAACTCCTCTGCCAAAGATGGGGCACACCAGACGTAGATCTTCTGGCTTCCAGACTCAATCGGAAGGTATTGAGATTTGTGGCCCGGTCAAGAGACCCATGGGCAGACGCAACGGACGCGTTGGTAGCATTGTGGGGTCAGTATCGGCTAATCTATGCCTTCCCTCCCTTAAGGCTTCTTCCTCTTCTGCTCCGCAGAGTGGAGGCAGAGGGAATTCCAATGATCCTAATCGCTCCAGATTGGCCTCAGCGTCCTTGGTACGACGATCTAGTACGTCTGGTAGCAGACGTCCCCTGGCGCCTACCACTACGGAAGGACCTGCTATCGCAAGGTCCCATATTCCATCCTGCTTTACAGTCATTGGCTTTAACGGCATGGCTGTTGAGAACCAGGTACTGAGAGACCGGGGCCTGTCAGACTCAGTAATCTCTACTATGAGAAGTGCTCGAAAACCGTCCTCTAGGAAGGTCTATCACCGCACTTGGAGGGCCTACATCTCCAGGTGTGAGGAAATGAAATGGCATCCGCGTACCTATTTGGTTTCCAGAATCCTGCTGTTTTTACAGCATGGGGTGGACCAAGGGCTTGCCCTAAGTACGATTTAAGGGACAGATATCTGCCCTGGCTGCCTTTTTTCAGCGACCCCTGGCGACTCACTCTCTCGTGAGTACATTTGTGCAGGGGGTCCGACAGGTGGCCCCTCCGGTCCGTTCCCCGTTACCTCCGTGGGACTTGAACCTGGTCCTCTCGGTGCTTCAGAAGGCACCGTTTGAGAATATTAGAGATATTCCCCTGTTGACACTTTCTCAGAAAGTGGTCTTTTTGGTGGCTGTTACGTCAGTTAGACGAGTCTCTGAGCTGGCAGCCTTGTCCTGCAAGGCTCCCTATTTGATTTTCCACAAGGATAAGGTGGTGCTGCGGCTGCAGCCTTCCTTTCTTCCGACAGTCGTTTCGGCTTTTCATCTCAACGAAGACATTGTACTTCCATCCTTGTGTCCTCAGCCGTCGAATCCTAAGGAGTCGGCGTTGCATTCCTTGGACGTTGTCCGAGCTTTGAGAGTATACCTATCTGCTACTTCCCTGTTCCCGGAAGTCAGACTCACTGTTTGTTTCGGTGGCTGGTCCCAAGAAGGGCCAAGCAGTCTCATCGGCCACCATCTCTAGGTGGATCCGACAGATAGTAATCCAGGCTTACGCCTTAAAGGGTCAGGCGCCCCCCTTTCCTGTCACGGCGCATTTGACCAGGGCAATAGGTGCCTCTTGGGCTTTCCGACATCAAGCGTCTGTTTCCCAATTATGTAAAGCGCCGCCTTGGTCGTCCGCTCACACTTTCACAAAATTCTACAAAATTGATGTAGGTGCATCTTCGGATGCCTCTTTTGGCCGCAAGGTTTTGCAGGCGGCTGTTTAGAGTTGCAACTCCTCCGTTGGAGGAGTGCTGTTTTGTGTTTGGGGTGAAGTTTATTTTTATGCTGTTACCACCCCTCGTTTTTTCTCTGACACTGCTTTGGGACGTCCCACTTTGTCAATAGAGAAGCTGTGTCGGTCCATGGACGAAAGAGTAAATAGGATTTTTTACTCACCGTAAAATCCTTTTCTCTGAGTCCATGGACCGACACAGCACCCACCCCTCCTTTTAAGTTTGTACTGCTTTTTGACGAACTGATCTGCGAAGATGCAGACTGAGAGGGTATACCCGGGGGGTCCGCCCCCTGGGCGGTACTGTAGAAGGTGTGATGCAACACTTTTTACAAGTTTTTCTGCCTAGTCACTCCTAATTAACGGATAATACCCACTTTGTCAATAGAGAAGCTGTGTCGGTCCATGGACTCAGAGAAAAGGATTTTACGGTGAGTAAAAAATCCTATTTTCTCCCTCCTTTCTCTCTTTTCCCCTCCTACCCTTCTCCCCCCTGGCCCCCCTCCCGTTCCCTTCCCCCTCCCCCCCCCCGTTCCCTTCCCCCTCCTCAGGAAGTAAGGGGGTTCTCTTCTCTTTCTTTCTACGCTTCCAGCATAACCTGTTGTGCACCCTGATGGTAGCTTCTTCTTCACTGATAAGTTAACTATAAGGCCTCATGCCCACGGACGTTTTTACAGCCGCGTTTTTGAGCATTTTTTACAGCTTAAAAACGCCTGTCCATGTTAGTCTATAGCTTCATGCCCACCTAGACGTTTTTGAGCTGCAAATAGCATAGGCGTTTTTAAGCTGTAAAAAAAACCCAGGACCAGTGCGTTCCTCAGCGTCAGAATTAGGCAGAAAAAACCGCGAGCGTCAAAAAACGCGCACTAACGCGCAAAAACGCGCACTAACGCGCGGTCGCGTTTTTAGCTCCGACGTTTTTTTTTTTGTTTTTTTTTTTTTTCAAAAAAAAATACAAATATATATATTTACAATAACATGGACAGGCGTTTTTAAGCTGCAAAAAACGCAGCTGTAAAAACGTCAGTGGGCATGAGGCCTAAATTGCTGAAACTATCACTGACTTGTTTACACTGAACCTGGCTGATTCATGTATGGTTGCTAATATTATACCACTGTTTTCTTTTTCTGTTCTGTCTAAAACTTAAATAAACTTTTTTGTTAAAAAGAAAATACACAGCCAGGGTCTTCCTTGTTTTGTATGTTGTCTTCTTCTTGTATAGATTGTTCATTTGACAGCGTGTGCAGAAGCTGAGTGATAACCGCCTATGTAGAGATGTAGCATTGAAAACAGGAGAAGCGTGTCCCTGTAAGCCTGTAAAGCTCACCATACACTATACAGTCTGATTGTACAATCTCCTTTAAATCTACCATCAACTATGTAATGTAAGGACCTATCTGACTGGATAAAGAGTTATTGGATAGATAGGTGTGTCCTCCTATTTTATGGTTTTGGTAAATCTAAAGGTGGTTGTACAATCAGATTATAAAGAGTATGGTATAGTATATACAACTAAAATTAATTAGTCGCACTTTCAGTGCCATTAATTGTTAATGGTACCCCAAATGCAAAAGCAAACTCACATTTTGCCACGTAAAAAAAATAGCACTAAACACGCAGTAAAAAACATGCAAACCGCAACACACCAAAATGTCCTATGAGCTACTTTGAAATCAATGAGCTGCCCTATGTGTGTTTCAGGAAACATGAGCTAAAAATGTGTGCTCCCTTTATGCTAGGTGTGAATTGGCCTTAATTTGAAATTGGTGTGTTTACATGGCAAACAGAAAATGCGTGTTTTGGAAACATGCTGCAAACGCGCATCTCACTTGCGTTGCTATTAAATGTTTATGGCACCCAAACGAGGGTAGCAGACATGCGCCTGTCATCCGCCTGAAAAGGTGAACTTGGCCTTATAGCTGCCATTGCAGGCTGCTTCGCATAGCCCGTCAAGGCAAAGGAAGCTTTTAACAGCGTCTCCAGTCTCTTGTCAGCCGGCTCTTTAAAGACCTGGACATTGTCACCTGGGCAAGTCAGACTTTTATTAACACAGGACACTGCTGCATCATCTGTGGGCATGCTTCCCCTTTTTACAAACTTTTAATCCATTGGATAAAGTTGAGGGAACCTCTTTGGCAGCACAGGCCTCTTATCAGGATGATCCCATTCAGCATACAACATCTCAGAGAAGGTGCAAGGGAAAAGCTTGTGAATTCTGAGGTGGGTGTAATGGCCCCAAAGAGGAATACTTGATGAGGATTCAGCAAGAGGCAATCTGAAATCAGACCAAACCATCTCAGCGAATGCATTAAAACTCTCTGAGCTCGAGAGGCAGACTGTCCCTGAACCTCTTCAAGATCAAAGCCGTGGGACCACTCCTACTTCTTACCGCCTTGTTCTATGAAGGCTCACATGCCTGCAGTTTTTCCTTCCAGGCCAACCAAAAGAACAGCCAAGTCGTCCTTGGTGACATAGGCTGAAGTTGATGCCTCATGTCGGAAAACACAAACCCGGCAGGACTATGACCAGAGTCCTTAGGACCTGATGATGGTTCTCCTTCACCCTTCCCAGCTGCATTCCCCCCACGACACTTTTTGGAAGACATTTTCCAAGCGTGCTGGAGAGGTAACAGGGCTTTGACTATCATGCTACCCTTCCCAGCTAAGAGGATCTGTTAAGCAACAACAGTATATTTAGACCTCCCTGGAGGACCAGCCTCGTCCTTCCCTCGTGATGCACTCATGTGCCCAATACAGAAAAAGCTTGCCCTGTGTCCCCTCTGCTGCATCGCCCGTGATGTCAGGTCCTGCTACCATCAGAGAGCCATAGGAGAACCGTCAGCTTCTTCCCAATTAATAAGATGGCTGCTGGCTCCGCCCTGTGAAACACTTGTGCTTCCTCTGTGTGTGCATGCCTGCTCACGCACCCTAGTGGGCGTTCGCCAATAGAACTGAGAGAAGAGAACCACCTTACAAGGAAAGAGCCTGCAAGTGCATCATCAGCAACCTACAGTATATTGCAGAAGGAGACTTTGACCCAGAGCAAGCCCCATAGAAAATTAAACTTCTAAATACGCAACAGCACAGGGAACACAAGAAACACCACTGCCCCTAGTGGACAAAAGCAGGAAGACATCTTGGGCAGACTTTACTGTGACTAGTAAAGAGCCTTATACTTGCAAGGACACACGCCATTCTCGCCGCAGGATCTGTTCTTTACAAGATCAAGATCCAATCTTCAACCATCACAGCGGGCAACGCCTAAGAAGATCCTCAGAGACTCAATCCATCTTTCTTTTGGGGTTCACTGTCCTTGACCTGTACAGCACCCTACCAGAAACACGTTAGTCGGTAAAAACTGCGAAGGGTCCTGTATCTGCAGGGTCCTGCGCCAACTGCCCGCCTGACAAGCAATACCTGCCTAAAAGTCCATTTGCATAGAAGCGGGGCCTGGGTACCATCCAACTGTTCCAGCTGTAGTAATGGACACGGATGACCAATCTCCTAATCCCTTCTGGAATCACTTGAGAATCTGGTACCAGCATACAGAGAGTTGTACTTTAGTGACCAACACCTTTCAGACACTAGGAAAAAACTGAGGAGCTTCCTGAGTGGGAGAGCTTATATAGGGGGACTTTATGTCTGTTTGTTTGTTTTTCTGCCAGTTTTTCAATCACCTATAGGTGGCGCATAACCCAGGTGTCCCGTTATGTACAATCTTACAGGTTAAAGTAAAAATTCCTTTTTTTTTCACTTATCGAAACAGATATTACAAAACACTTCAAGTAGTATACATAACAGACCAAAAGGAGCAAATAAGAGAAGATCACTGTTAGAGTCTACGTATACTTTAATAACACTGATTTTGTTACACGTTTTTTATTTTGTAAGGAAGGAAAGGTTTTCGTCTGCACCAACTCTGTAGTAAACATTTGCATGTTGCAGACGTCCTGCAGCAAGCATTTGTAAGTAAGTCAGACCAAGCACTAGGCAGTTCCTGGTTTGCATTTATCTGCTTATTTCTGTGACAGGTGTGCTTTTAAGATATTTGAAGGCATTGATATAGTGTGATTATATACTGGCTAACTTGTCATCTGATTGGCAGGTTTGAAAGTGGAAGTCACCCACTGTGGGCAGATGAAAAGAAAGTACAGAGTTTGCAATGTTACTCGCAGACCGGCCAGCCACCAGACGTAAGTAATATTAAAGGCCATTAGTTATGCCAGTGTGAGGAATGAGAAAAGTTTAGTAGTATATTGTCTTATGTGTCTTAGGTTCCCACTGCAGCTGGAGAGTGGCCAAACTGTGGAGTGCACGGTAGCCCAATATTTCAAGCAGAAATATAATTTACAGCTAAAATATCCTCACCTTCCATGCCTGCAGGTGGGACAGGAACAGAAGCACACTTATCTACCTCTGGAGGTGAGACCTTGATTCTTGCATCATTCTTCTATAGAACACTTGGATTCTCCCTGATATCTTAGGAATAGATGTTTCATATTATAAACCTGTTATAGTAAGTTGTGTCTTTAAATTTACAAATAGTATCAAGCATATTAAGGCATAGTGGAAAGCATCTGAATATTTTCTGCTGTTTTTGGCACAAAAGGCTAACTTAGGCTGGCCATACACTAGTAGAATTTTGTACAATATCTTCTAGTTTTAAAGTGTTGCTAAACCCACAACAGTAAAATCAGTCTTTATATGTGGCATAGCATGCTTGTTATACTCACTGTGGAACTTAAGGGGTTAATCCTCTGCATTGTGTAAAAAGGCTGTTTTATCCTGTATGCATAGATCCTCCCCCTCCTGCACTGTCTATATAAGGAAGGCCAGCTAACACGGGCAGAGTAGCCGACGGGCAGAGTAGCCGACCTGCACATGCTCAGTTGTGTCTTTTATGCTGGAGAGAACATTTACTTGTTCTCAGGGCTAGCCAGGTCACCTGATATTGACATCACACATGTGGGCGTGTATACAGGCTGAAGAGGAAATCTCCTCCTACCTGAACTCTCAGCACTGGAGAAACTGTGCAGTTTATCACATGACCATGGTATATAGATCATCTAAAAAGGTATATAGTGGCAGTATTTTAAGATTTATAAGCTGGGGGGATATGAACTATTTTCATATTACTGGGTTTAGTAAAACTTTAAGAAAGTTTGTTTGATTTTCTAATGGTTAGTGGGGTCAAATCAACGTTTGTTTTCAACTGTAGTGACCGGAAAATTCAAAGGGGGAGGATGGAAAATTAATTCCTAAAAAGTTGATATGGCTTTTGTTAAAGGAATAACATTCTTCCCAAAAATGAATGTTAAAAGCAGATTACATTTTTGGGTAGTTTTGAATGACATTTGTCAAGGCATTAAATATACTAAGAATAAAAATCTACTAGTGTGTTGCCAGCTTTACAGGGCATGCTGCCTATAATGTTTAATAAATCATAAGGCAGTGGGTGGGAGAGCCTCTCATGTTCCTATCCTAGCTGACTTGAGAGCAGCCAGAGGCTAATGGGTCTTGGGTGCTCTGCACACACCTACTGTAAAGTTGCAGGCATGCTGCCAAACCACGTTATGATGAGCACAGTTCCTAGTAAGTGTGTATTAGGCCTCCGTATAGGATTCCAGTGGCAAAAATCAGTGGATTTTTGCTGCTGGAACGAACAGTGAATGTAAACAGTGTCAGCTCCTCAGCTAGAACAAAGTAATGATGGGTTAAGAGGAGCCATCACTGTTCGCATATATCCACAAAACTATCGGTTACCTGCAGTTAAGTTTGGATAAAGGACCCTGGATGCAGACAAATGAGGGATTACACTGTTCAAATACACCTGTCATCCTATACACAAAAATCCACTTATTTTTGCTGCTGGAATCTGTATGTAATCACCTGAGTAAAGGAATCCTTAAGGGTCCATTGAGCAGTAGCTAAATAACCTTAACCACTTGCTTACTGGGCACTTAAACCCCCTTCCTGCCCAGGCTAATTTTCAGCTTTCAGCGCTGTCACGCTTTGAATGACAATTGCGCGGTCGTGCGACGTGGCTCCCAAACAAAATTGCCGTCCTTTTTTTTCCCACAAATAGAGCTTTCTTTTGGTGGTATTTGATCATCTCTGCGGTTTTTATTTTTTGCGCTATAAACAAAAAAAGAGCGACGATTTTGAAAAAAACACAATATTTTTTACTTTTTGCAATAATAAATATCCCCATTTTTTTTTTCTCAGTTTAGATCGATACGTATTCTTCTACATATTTTTGGTAAAAAAAATTGCAATAAGCATTTATTGATTGGTTTTGCGCAAAAGTTATAGTGTCTACAAAATAGGGCATAGTTTTATAGCATTTTTATTAATATTTTTTTTTTTTACTAGTAATGGCGGCGATCAGCGATTTTTATTGTGACTGCGACATTATGGGGGACACATCGGACACTTTTGACAGCATTTTGGGACCATTGTCATTTTTACAGCGATCAGTGCTATAAAAATGCACTGGTTATTGTAAAAATGACACTGGAAGTGAAGGGGTTAACACTAGGGGGCGAGAAAGGGGTTAAATGTGTGCCCTGGGAGTGATTACTACTGTGGGGGGAGGGAACTGACTGGGGGAGGTGACCGATCTGTGTCCCTATGTACAAGGGACACAGCATCGGTCTCCTCTCCCTGACAGGACATGGATCTGTGGATCTGTGCGCATCGGCATGTCAGTGACGCGCCGGCAGCGGCGCGCGCGCCCCCCAGTGGCCGGAGGAGCCGAGGACGTCTATTGACTTCCTCCCGGATATCTAGAGCCACCTTGAGGCCGTCATTCGTCTATGGCCCGGGCTCCATCTAGTTAAACAATATGTGTGGACCAACTGTGCATTGGGATCTGTATCTGATTTTTTACTTAAAATCAAATGATAAAGAATACAAACAAGGGAACCTGTTTTGCTTGTAATGCCGCGTACACACGATTGTAATTTCCGAAACAAATGTTCGATGTGAGCTTTTGGCCGGATATTCCGACCGTGTGTAGGCTCCATCGGACATTTGCTGTCGGAATTTCCGACAATAATATGTTTGAGAGCAGGTTCTCCATTATTCTCACAAGAAAAGTTCTTGTCGGAAATTCCAAATGTGTGTAGCCAATTCCGACGCACAAAAGTGCTGCGCATGTTTGGAACCAATTCGACGCATGCTCAGAATCATTGTACTTAATTTTTCTTGACCTGTCGCAGTGTTGTACGTCTCCGCGTTCTTGACATTCGGAATTTCCAAGCAACATTTGTGTGACCATGTGTATGCAGGACAAGTTTGAGCGAAAATCCGACATAAAAAAAACCCACGGTTTTGTTGTCGGAAGTTCCGATCGTGTGTACGTGGCATAACAGTGTGCTCTCAGGATTTAATTTTTTTTGGTAATGTGGCTTTTCAATGCCTGCTGTAAAGCCTTATGTTTTGTTGAAGTTGGTGCTTGGAGTATAATTTTACTTAAAAAATAAATAAAAAATCACCTACACCCACAGATGGCAAAGAATTCCTGTTATGTTGATACAGTACTAGATAGGAAACCTATTCATGAGCAAGGAGGATAGGGACTAAAAAAAAAAAAAAAAATACTACATATTGACTAATTAAAGGTGGAGGGGGGATAAGAGAATGTTTTGGGGGAATGTTAGAGATATAAAGATTTTTTTACAAAAAGATCATTTTTATTGTTATTATAGGTCTGTAACATTGTAGCTGGTCAACGATGTATTAAGAAGCTGACCGACAATCAGACCTCTACTATGATCAAAGCAACAGCTCGGTCTGCACCAGATAGACAGGAGGAGATCAGCAGGCTGGTGAGAGAAATTTTTGTGTGCGTGTGTTTCTAACAATAATGCTGCTACTGTTTATTGTTATTTACTTATATGTTATGAACATATTCCAAAGCACTTTGTAGCAGTCGTACAGATGCACTCTAGAACCAAGTTTGAATAGAAGAGGATTAACCTACTAGTATGTTTTAGATGCAGAAGTAGAAACCGAGAAAGTATGGGTAGATTGTATTTTTCCTAATTTGAGCTAAAGCCAGGATCCAGTGTCTGCATAGATTCAATACTAACAACTAAGCCACCATGCAGTGGGGAAAATAGTTATTTGATCCCCTGCAGATTTTGTAAGTTTGCCTACTTACAAAGAAATGAAGGGTCTATAATTTTTTATCATAGGTGTATTTTAAATGATAGAGACAGAATATCAACCAAAAATCCAGAAAAAACAAATGATACTAATGTTATAAATTGAGTTGCAGTTCAGTGAGTAAAATAAACTTGTTGATCCCCAAGCAAAACATGCCTTAGTACTTGGTGGATAAACCCTGGTTAGCAAGCACAGAGGTAAGACGTTTCTTGTAGTTAGTTACCAGGTTTGCACACATCTCAGGGGAGATTTTGGTCCACTCTTTACAGATCTTCTCTAAATTCTTAAGGTTTCTTAAGTTTCAGCTCCCTCCATACATTTTCTATAGGAATAAGGTCTGGAGACTGGCTAGACCACTCCATGATCTTCAATCAGTTCTTCAACTCTTCACTGTCTTCAAATACAATAGAAGCAGTGCATCTGTGTTGGTGCAACCTCAGTAAAACCTTGGGATTCGTACTTGAACCCAACTCTATGGGGATGGCCTGTAATGTTGCTTCGGGCACCTGATCTTACATTAGCCCTCACCTCAGCACTAGGTGCAATGGGTGTAATTAGCCACAGGATGCTATGGAACCCAGACCTTTTAGAGTGTGTTCACTGTGACAGGACATATAGGGACCAGCAACATGGACAGGTATAACATGTTCACCCTGTTTGTTTGACTGTTACTGTAGTTCCACAGCAAGTATGAGACATAATATGTCTATTACTTGCTTTACACTGTGTGTATATCCTCAATAGTATGCGTTTATAGTTTCAGGTGGATGACTAAGGTGTTATATCACACCACAGGTTGCACACTTTACAGCCACTTCCACCTAGAGCCATTTTATAAGGTAATCTGGCACTTTCTCCCTCCTTTTTGCCACAAGCACTTCGCTACTGGGCAGTCACCACCCAGGTTGCTGCGTTCCCCTTCTTGTACACGCTTAATGCATTTCCACACCCTGCTCCGTGAGAATCCCAAACAGGAAACTTTCACTAATAGCAATAGTGGAGACCAGGATCAAGGAAACTGCAGCAAAAGCTCAGGCAAACATTTGCTTTGTCATAGGTCTGCAAAATAGTCAAACCACTTAGGTTGATGATGCTTCCCTTGCACTGGAGCAGGACACTATGTTAACAATGGTCACTGCATTCAATTCTAGCTCTATATCTCTTATTAGACTATCACAGATTTTTCTGCAACTGTATCACAATTCCGGCTTTAATACAGCTGTCATAGTCCACAGCTCAAAAGCACCAGGATTTTTCTCCACCCCATGGTCTCTCCCGGAGTCTAGAAGATGTAGACATAGAGGGGAATGAATTGGAAGCAAGAGTGGTGTTAGCAGAGGCTGTGGCAGATTTCCCATCCCCAGGCTCCTATACAAATGATGCTACGACTTTAAGCAATTGCTTGCCAATGTAAATATGCTCACTTCTGCTGTGTGCAAAAGCCTCACTCTAAAAAGACATTCAATATTCATAAATAAATAGAATGGGTGATCTTTTACGATTGGGTCAATCCAGAAAAGATTTTCACCCCTCCAAAAATAGATGCCAAACTATCCAGTGGAAAAAAGCGTTCACAAAAACGTGGTCTGTTTCAGTAGTAAACTCTGCCCTTTAAGTCTTAAACATGTTAATGTACCTATAGAAGATGTTCCTACATTCAATGAGTCTCCTGACAGAAAGTTTGAGACACTCTTAAAGGCTGTCTTTACTCTTTCAAGCCCAGCTTGCAACCAGCAATTGCTGCAGTTTCTATTTGTCAAACCACAGCTAATTGGATTAGGGTGGTGAACAACCAATAGGATCCTGTAATTCTGAACCATACTCAACCAATAGGATCCTGTAATTATGAACCATACTTTGATCAATTACAACCACTACCTTGGTCAGCTGAAACTGCCTGTCAAAGACACCTCACACTTATGCCCTTTGAAGGAGGACATCTCTTTGGTGAGACACTTAACAGATGTCACAGGTGAAAAGATCTTGCTTCCACTGCAGGTTGCAATATCCTCTTCTTTAATGGCTTCTACCTCATCAGAATGCAGAGCACCTCAATGCATTAACCAAGCTTCAAATGCTAAGCCAAAATTCATCCTTTTGTTTTTGTTTTTGTAGCGCAAGACTTGGAACACAAAATCCACCAAGTTTACTCCAAAGCTTTCTTCCTCCTCACTCCTAAGATCAGGGAGAGGCATCTATTACAGTTTGTCTTTTTCTGGGTAATAAACATTGCAGACCTATGGGTTCAGTTAGTGGTTTCAAAGCTGAATATTTCTCCCCCCTCACGCTTTCTTCTCTCAAACTATCCAAAATCTGTTCAAGGACACTCAGATTTTCAGAATGCCCTTTACCATCTCTTTCCCCAGGTAATAGTCATTCCAGTACCTCTGGAGCACAGGTTCAAAGGATTCTGTGATCTTCACGGTACAAAACCCATTGGAATGTTCAAACCTCTTCACGGTACAAAACCCATTGGAATATTCATTCTATCCTGGACCTAAAATCCCTAAACAAGTACCTCCTAGTTTAAGCCTTTCTTGTGGAATTATCAAGGTCAGGTATTGCCTCTCTGACACAAGACATCCGTAGACATCCAAAATGCCTATGTGCATATACCCATACCATCAGCTCTTTCTGCGCTTCACAGTAGAAGACAAATGTTACCAGTTTGGGAGCAGAGGATAGACCAAATGGAAGTGCAACAGAGTATTCATAAAGGTACTAGAATTCCTCCTTGCCCTCTTAAGAACTCGGCATTGAAGTCACAGGGCATCTAGACTACCTTTTTTTCTGAAGGACGCCTCCTCTTTCCAGCTTTCTGCAAACATCCACGGGACCATTCATATACTAAAGGCTTTTGGGTAGGTATTCAGCTTCCAAAAATCTGCTTTACTAATCTCTCCTTCACTGCAGCCTCATTCTAGACCAGGGTTTCTCAACCAGGGTTCCGTGGAACCCTTGGGTTCCTCTAGAGGTTGCTAGGGGTTCCCTGAGCAATGGTCAATTTCTGCCTCTCAGGTGAGTTCTCCATGACACCATTGATCTTTTTAGTTATCTGTAATGGGGTAATTCTTCCCAATAACCACAAGTGTAAGAAGCATTCTTCTCATTGACCATTACACTAATGTATGAGGAGCTGTAGATTTTTCATTTTTAGCAGGGGTTCCCCCAAGCTCGAATAATTATTTCCAGGGTTCCTCTGTGGTGAAAAGGTTGAGAAAGGCTGTTCTAGACACAGCCCAAGCAAAAATCTTTCTTCCAGAAAACAAACTGGTTTCTGTCAGATATCACACTTGGGCCTTGAGATAAAAGAAACGTTCCTCTGTGAGATTCTCTGAGAGTTCTGGGCATAGTGGCCTCTTTCAAGGCTGTTCCAACACAACCCTTTGGCATGGAACAAACCCGTTTCCTCTACTGAACTTCCTATGCTCCTATCCAGCCAATGAAGATACTCCGTAGCTTGGTGGATTTCCAACCCAGTCTTGGCAAGAGGAAAGTTGTTTCTACCATATCACTGGAAGGTAATGAAAACAGATGCCAATCTCACAGGCTGGGAAAGAATGTTAGTGCAGAAAACATGGTCATTTGAGGAAGTCAAGCTCCCCATTAACATTATAGAGGTCAGAGCAAAAAAATTGCTATGTACCACTGGACCTCCACTTCTTCAGGGAGACGCAATCTGGGTGCATTCAGACAATGCCTACATCAATTACCAAGGGGGCACCAGGAGTCATGCAGTCTTGAAGGAAGGATGCCTGATCATCTCATGGACACAAAAATACTGTCTGGTGATCTCTGCTGTCCACATCCAAAGAGTGGACAATTGGAAGGTGGATTGCCTCAGTTGTCACGCCTGGACCAAGTGGTATGGGCCCTTCACCCCAAAACCTTCAACCTCATCAGAGATGAGGACTTCAGATGTAGATATCCTGGCCTCCAGGTTCAATTTCACGTTACCTCTGCTTGTGGCCAGGACCAAAGGTCCTTTCACACTGACACTGGATGCTCTCACAATCCCCTGGACTACTTTTATGATAATCTATGCCTTTCCTCCAATGAAAATTCTGCCTTGACTGCTGCACAAATTAGCAAAAGAAGAAATTGCTGATCCTCATTGCAAACTGACACAGAAGAACATGCAACACAGAAATACTCAATTCGCTTTCCCTTGTAAAGACCTTTTTCTTTCTCGTACATCACGGGACACAGAGCGGCATAGTCATTACTATGTGGGTTATATAGTTTACCTTCAGGTGCTGGCACTGGCAACTTCCAAACCGGAAGTACCCTCCCCTATATAAGCCCCTCCCATCCGGGAGCACCTCAGTTTTTTGCCAGTGTCTAAGGTGTTGGCCAAGAAGTAACATGTGTTTTTCACTGAGCTTGCGTACAGGTTCTTTTGGGCCTCAGTAAGCTATTCCGGATCCGACCAAAAAAGCTTCATAGCTAAACGGTCGGTACCCGGGCCTTGCAGAGAAGAGCAAGGTTTTGCCTGTAATGCTTCTCTTAGGAGAGCTGGACCCTGGGATCCAGAGCTCTGGTCATACCCACGACCAAGATGTTTTCTGTGCAGGGTGCTATACAGGTCCAGGGGAGTGGAATCCTTGGGAACCCGGTCCCTGAAGGTTTAATTACAATGCCTGCCGTGATAGGTGAAGTTTGGGCTTCTGTGGACCAAACAGAGTCCTGCGGCGGGGAAAAGGTAAGTGGGGGCCCCTCAGGAACTTGGTTCTATTGAGGGGACCCCCAAGCCTAATATGTCTTTCTGCCTGTTACCTAACGGTATTCCCGCTAAATATCTGTGCATGCCTGTAACTACTAAAAAATGTAATAATTTTAATAGTGGTCAAGAAAAAAAAAAATATATAGACTGCGGTACCTGTGTTAATCCACTAGAGGCCGCTGTGAAACGTTTCTTGACATGTGGACTTTTTTCTTTTCATCAGAGCAAGTCCAGGCAGATGGTGAGTTCTCTTGTGGGAAACTGCTTCCTCTGCCATGTTGCAATGTTCATCCATCCCCCGGCCTGCGGCAAACATGGCTCTGTCTCCTGTCCCTAGTTTCCCTTTTCAAAAAAGAGCGCCGAAGGCGCACGTGCCCACGCGCGTGCGCGTGCACGCGCCTCTCTATATAGAGGTGAGTGGAAAAGGGGGCGGAGCTTGGTGGATGACGCTCTGTGCGCGCCGCAGCGCTTCTGTGTGGGCGTCCCAGCATGTTAAAAGGCACAATTAGGTGTTGTGAGCTGGCTATGGTGCAGAAACAGAGCTGACAACATTTAAAGAAAGGCATACAGCAAGCGGTTGATGCAGGCATCCCCATAGAAAGGCACATTAGTAGACACCAACTGTTTATATAGCAGCATTTGTGCTAGACTATTGTCAGTAAGTGGTGTATTTCGGCTGGAATACCTCAGCTTTGGGCTTAGGAATATGCCGTCTAAAAACTCCGGGACTAAGAATCCCAGGAAGCATAGGGGGTCTCCATCGGGCTCTGAGGATCTTGGGCATGCTTCGGCTGCACCAATCTCCCCTGAAAAATCAGAGGTTAGTGACCCTAGAGCACCCTCAGGAGTACCTGGTACTGTGGCTGTCCTCAGTTCACCTGCTCCTGTGTATGTAACAGAGGAGGTTTTTTCCTCAGCTCTGGGAGGGTTGGAAGAGAGATTGACAACATTGATCGCTGCTTCCCTGTCAGAGGGAAAGCGCGCCCGATCTCCGTCTCCTCCCTCAGAGTACCTGTTAGCGGAGCAACAGTCCCATACAGGGATCGACCTACCTGAAGGGGATCAGGAAGAGGTTGATTCTGTTGTAGAGGAATCAACAGTGGAAGAACCATTCTCAGCATCACATGCTGAAAGATTATGGGTTCAGTCCCTGACTAACATGGTCCGATCAGCATTTAAAATGCCTCTTGCGGAGCCATCATCCACTTCTGTCTCCTCGTTGGGGTCGCTAAAAGCCCCCCAGACTGTTTGTTCCTTTCCAATCCATCCTTTACTGGAAGGGCTCATTTACCAGGATTGGGAACATCCTGATAAAATATTTACTCCTCCCAAGAGATTTCAGGTGGTCTATCCCATGGAGGATAAGTTCATCAAAAAATGGAAGGTCCCTACAGTGGACGCAGCCATCTCTTGTGTGAATAAATCACTGACATGTCCAGTAGATAATGTCCAAATGTTCAAGGACCCAATAGATAAAAAATTAGAGTCCTTATTAAAATCTGCTTTTGCTACAGCAGGCTTGGTGACACAACCAGCAGTGGCAGCTATTGGGGTCTGCCAAGCAGTGAAGGATCAGTTGAAACAGGTCTTAAGGGACTTGCCAGATCAGCAGGCTCTTGCCCTAGCTGATCTACCTAGAGCCTGATGCTTTGCGGTTGACGCTATAAAGGATTCAATCCATCAGGCCTCCCGCCTTACGCTGTCTGTAGTACATATGTGCAGGCTTCTGTGGCTCAAAAACTGGTCTGCTGAAGCTCCCTGTAAAAAATTGCTGGTCAGCTTCCCATTTCATGGTGAACGCTTATTCGGGGAAGACCTGGACAAATATATCCAGAAAATTTCCAGCGGTAAAAGTACACTCTTGCCGGTTAAAAACCGAGTTAGAGGTCCCTCTTTTAAGAGGCCTGCTTCTCCAGTCCCTAGGACAT
Source organism: Rana muscosa (assembly GCA_029206835.1). NCBI lineage: Eukaryota > Metazoa > Chordata > Amphibia > Anura > Ranidae > Rana > Rana muscosa. Next base: position 490,422,737 of record CM055117.1, on the reverse strand, counting down.
CGGCTGTGAAACAGTTCCGACGGCCTCCTCGGTCAAATCCCGGGGGTAAAAATCAGGGACAATTGCAGGGTAACAAGAAACCCTGGGTCAGGAGAGGTACAAAACCTCCCCCAAAGTCAAATGCATGAAGGGTTGCCCCCACTCAATCGGGTGGGGGGAAGACTTCAGTTGTTCGCAGAGACCTGGCGGGACACGATCAGAGACAGATGGGTGCTCTCCGCAGTAAGTCTGGGATACAAATTGGAGTTAAAAGACTCCCCTCCTTCCCATTTTATAAGGTCAAATGTGCCAAGGGATCCCCAGAAGAGAGGATCCCTCCTGTTGGCACTAGAACAATTATTGCTCCAAGCAGTAATTATAGAGGTTCCCCTGGAAGAATGGGGGTTCGGGTTTTACTCAAACCTCTTTACAGTCCCGAAGCCAAACGGGGACGTGAGGCCCATATTAAATCTAAAAGGGCTAAACAAATTCCTACATATCAGGACTTTCCGGATAGAGTCGATCCGATCGGTGGCCACTGCCCTACAAGGGGAGGAATGGTTAGCCTCGATCGACATCAAAGATGCTTATTTGCACATTCCCATCTTTTCAGTCCACCAAAAATTTCTACGCTTTGCAGTAGAAGGGCGCCATTTTCAGTTCAGAGCCTTACCCTTCGGTCTGGCCACAGTACAACGCGTGTTCATAAAAATTCTGGGCCCATTATTGGCCAATTTAGGAACACGGGGTGTAACGATAATGGCATATCTAGACGACTTGTTGCTGATAGACCACTCAGTGGAAAAACTAGAAGTGGTTGTTCACGAGACAGTCGAGTATCTGGAATCTCACGGTTGGATTATCAACCGAGACAAGTCAGCCCTAAAACCAGTCAAAAGTCTGGAATACTTGGGGCTAAGGCTGGATTCAGACCAGAGAAAAATTTTCTTGCCTCAAGAAAAGGTGTCGTCTTTGAGAGATTTGATCCACCTAGTGGGTACAAAAAGACAGCCATCCATACGCCTGTGCATGAGGCTGCTGGGAAAAATGGTGGTATCATTCGAAGCAGTACCCTACGGTCAATTCCATTCAAGGAATTTGCAAAGGGCTATACTGTCAGCCTGGAACAAAAGAGTTCAGGCCCTAGACTTACCAATGTCCTTGTCCCCTTCCGTTCGCAAAAGCCTCCGTTGGTGGTTGGTTCCCCAGAATCTGGAAAAAGGGAAATCCTTCAGTCCGATTTCTTGGAAGGTGGTCACTACAGATGCCAGCCTTATAGGCTGGGGAGCAGTACTGGAGCAATGGTCTCTCCAGGGCAGATGGTCGGATGCAGAAAAGGCCCTGCCCATCAATCTCTTAGAGATACGATCAGCCCGGTATGCCCTAGTAGCATGGACATCCAAACTCCAAGGGTCCCCTGTCAGAATCCAATCGGACAATGCCACGGCAGTGGCATATATCAATCATCAGGGTGGCACCAGGAGTCGTGCAGCCCAGAGGGAAGTAAATTGCATCCTGAAATGGGCAGAAAGATATGTCCCAGCCATATCCGCGGTATTCATTCCAGGAGTGGAGAATTGGAAGGCGGACTTTCTAAGTCGCCAACAATTATGTCCAGGGGAATGGTCCCTTCACCCCGAGGTTTTCCGGACAATATGTCAGCGGTGGGGAACACCGGATGTAGATCTGCTAGCATCCAGATTCAACGCAAAGGTGGACAGGTTTGTCTCTTGGACAAGGGATCCCCTAGCTTGCGGCTCGGATGCCCTAGTGTTCCCTTGGGATCAGTTCAAGCTGATATATGCATTCCCACCGCCACAATTGTTACCTCGATTACTCCGCAGAATCAGGGTAGAAAAGAAACCAGTGATTCTGGTGGCTCCAGCGTGGCCCCGAAGAGCATGGTACGCGGAGATTGTAAAAATGTCTGTGGGGAGTCCTTGGACCCTCCCACATCGTCCGGACCTGCTTTCGCAAGGACCGATATACCACCCTTCCTTACCAGCCCTAGGTTTGACGGCCTGGCTATTGAAGCCCACATTCTAAAAAAGAGAGGTCTCTCTAATCCTGTGGTATCTACCATGATCAATGCCAGGAAGCCGGTATCCAGGCAGATCTACTATAGAATCTGGAAGGCGTACATCGCCTGGTGTGAGGCCAAGAAATGGCATCCACGTAAGTACGTAATAGGTAGGATTCTGGACTTCCTACAGTGGGCTGTAGATGGGAAGCTTGCCTTGAGTACTATCAAGGGTCAGATTTCGGCCTTGTCAATATTTTTTCAGAGGCCCTTGGCTTCGCATTCACTAGTCAAAGCCTTTATACAAGGAGTGATGCGTATTAGCCCTCCGGTTAATATTCCCATATGTCCATGGGACTTAAACCTGGTTCTGTCGGTTCTACAGAAACAACCATTTGAACCATTACAGCATATTTCCCTGGTTCTTCTCACCAGGAAATTGATTTTTCTAGTAGCCATTTGTTCGGCTAAAAGAGTGTCGGAATTAGCCGCTATGTCCTGTAGGGAGCCATATCTGGTTATCCATAAGGACAGAGTAGTGTTACGTCCTCATCCAGCCTTTCTTCCTAAGGTGGTATCGAGGTTTCATTTGAACCAAGATGTGGTTCTTCCTTCTTTTTTCCCCAAACCTAGTTCAGTAGAGGAAAAGTTATTACATTCTTTGGATGTAGTAAGAGCAGTTAAAGCTTATCTAAAAGCCACTGCTCAGATTCGCAGAACGGATACTTTGTTTATTCTGCCGGAAGGCCCCAGAAAGGGTCAGGCAGCGTCAAAATCTACGTTAGCCAAGTGGATTCGACAGGTCATTATGCAAGCCTATGGCTTGAGAAGGAGACCGCCTCCGTTCAAAGTTGGGGCGCACTCCACGAGAGCAGTTGGAACTTCATGGGCAGTGCATCACCAGGCCTCCCTGGCTCAAATCTGTAAGGCCGCAACATGGTCTTCAGTACACACGTTTACTAGGTTCTACCAGGTGGACGTTAGAAGTCAGGAGGATGTCGCCTTTGGGCGCAGTGTGTTGCAGGCCGCAAAAGATCCTCATGTCTGATAGCGCTCAGCTTATGTATGGTGTATCCCCCCCCCCCTCATTGGGCATTGCTTTAGGACATCCCACATAGTAATGACTATGCTGCTCTGTGTCCCGTGATGTACGAGAAAGAAAATAGGATTTTTATAACAGCTTACCTGTAAAATCCTTTTCTTGGAGTACATCACGGGACACAGAGCTCCCACCCCTCTTTTGGGGACACTTATTGCTTTGCTACAAAACTGAGGTGCTCCCGGATGGGAGGGGCTTATATAGGGGAGGGTACTTCCGGTTTGGAAGTTGCCAGTGCCAGCCCCTGAAGGTAAACTATATAACCCACATAGTAATGACTATGCCGCTCTGTGTCCCGTGATGTACTCCAAGAAAAGGATTTTACAGGTAAGCTGTTATAAAAATCCTATTATTCAAGTTGTTTCTCAAATCAAACTGCACTTGTAGCACCCTCTACTTCCTTGGCACCTCACTTTGGTTCTCTCTGCCTTGCAGAAACCAACTTTTTGAATCTGTCAGGGAACTTACTTTGGATGTGCTCTTCTGCAAGTTTGCCTTCTTGGCTGCTGTCATGTCTGTCAGGTAGTGGTGGCTCTCTCTTGTGAGGAGCCATTCCTCATTCTTCACAAGGACAAAATTGTCTTGTGCCCAAGTCCCTCCTTTCTTCCTAAGGTAGTTTTAGCCTTCCACCTTAATAAAGACATAATCCTTAATTCGTTATGCCCTGCTCCAAAGCACCCAAAGGTGATTGATCTTTACTGTTTGGACTTGGTCAGAGCCATCAGAGTTCTACTTATAGCTCCTATCAGGAAGACAGACTTCCCTATTGTCCTATCCTCAGTACCTCACAAGGGACACCCTGCTTCAAGATCCACCATCACTAGGTGGATAAGGCAACTAATCTCAAGAGTTTATACCCTAAAGGACAAAGCACCTCCTGCACTAATAAGTGCTCAAACTCCCAGATAAGTAGGAGTTTCCTGGGTATTCCAACATTAAACCTGTGTTGCCCGGCTTTGTAAGGCCAACCACCTGGTCTTCTGCTCATAAATTTCTTCTGCAGATGCATATTTTGGCCATAAGATTTTTTCACCAGCACTCTGAGTGTGGTCTGTTGGCACAGTTATGTTTCTCTTGTTGTTGCCCATCCCTCTTCTTCATTGCTTGGTATCATTGCAGGGTCAATGACTATTAAGCCCGTGTCCTGTACTGTACAATTAGGATAAAATAAATTTGGACTTACCTATAAATTCCAATTCTTTTAGTACAAGACACAGGAAACCCTCCCCTCTGCTCCTGCATTACTATGCATTGTTTGCTACAAAAATGAGGACTAAGTGGGGTAGGATTATAGGGGAACACCTACAGGGGCGTGTCCTCAGAAGCTTTTCCGGTGTTAAATCACCTGAAGGTACCAGCCTATACCTCAGGTCTATGAATATCAAGCCTGTGTCTTGTACTGTACTCCAAGTCAAAATTCCTGATTGAAAATTATAACAGCTAGTGGAGATTGTGTACAGTATATTACATTCCGTCTATTTGTGTTATGTCAGTGTAATATGTCTTCCTCTATTACCACAGATGAAAAATGCAAGTTACAATCTGGACCCGTATATCCAGGAATTTGGGATCAAAGTTAAAGATGACATGACAGAAGTCACAGGAAGGGTCCTTCCAGCACCCATTTTACAATATGGAGGACGGGTAAGTTAAAAATCTCCTTTTTATCGAGTAAGTACAATGTAATGTATAAGGCATGCTGTGACATGGTTAATGTTCTTGTAAAACAACTCATATTGGCAAATGCTAACCAGAAATAGTGCAGTTTTGCCCAACAGCAGACTAATCAGCTACTGCAAGAGGCAAACTGCTTAAATGTACAGTCGACGCAACAACTTACTGAAACCCATCCAGCTTTACAATAGCAAGTGAACCTATCTTTACAGCAGTAGATACAAACCCTGTCAGAGAGGCAGGTGGTGTCACAGCAGTCGACAACTACACCTGGATAGTTGGAGTAGAGCCTAGAAGATGATGTTGGATCCTTCCTCTGCACCTCTAAGAATCACTGAGTGGGAGCAGCGGGCTGATTTGCTAGCACCCTTTCTAACAGGGTAGCCCTAAAAGGCCTACATTGACTTAGTCTTGGGATGCCCAGGATTATTCTAAACTCATAGGGGAAATACTAGCCAGGCTTGGGGTTAACCATGGACATCGGAGAATAGCATGTGTACCCATAGAAATAGGACCCTAGAAAGCCAGCTAAGTCCAAGAAGTATGATTTATTCCACCTTTCAAACAAGTGATTATAACTAGAGGCGCTCGATCCTGCTCAGGTTGTGGACCATGTGGTCTGCAGCTGTTACATTAGAGCCTTGCCTGTGAAAAGCATTTATAACCCATCCTACCTGCTCCTCGTGTTTTTCACCTGCAAATGATGTCAATTGTTGCCCTGTACAAACAGAACTTAATTTTTCTGTGAAGAAACTACATATCCCATGATCCCTGGGTCTCTGTCATAGAAATCCTGTCAGCTACAGGATTCCTGGACTTCCTGATTCTGAATCTCGGGCACGTCCACGCGCGCGGGCACGCGCGCGCGCGATGGCGAGCATGCGCGCACGCGTTTAGCGGGGGCGCGCGCACGCTCCACAAAGCGCGCCAGAAGAGCTATTTAAACATGCCTGTGACAGACAGTCCCTGCTGTCTGCTCTACAGCGTGTAGTACCCAAAGAGACCTGATTCGTGTATTTACCTGCATCCGACCCGGCTTACCTTGACCCTTCCAGTTTCCTGCCTGCCTCTGACCCCCGGCTTTGTTTGACCAATCTTCTGCCTGATCCTCCAGTACCTTGCCGCCAGCCAATACTACCGACCCGGCTTGTCCGACCAATCTCTCCAGTTGCTTGTTCCTGGTTCCAGTCCAGTTGCTGTATCCTGGTTCCAGTCCAGCCAGTCTCTTCAGTTCCAGTCCAGTTGCTGTGTTCCTGGTTCCGGTTCAGCCTGCCATACTTCCTGGGTGCCTGGATCCGTCCCAGTCTTCAGACTCTACTCTACCTTGATCCATCCTGCCAGGCACTCGTACCCCTTCTACCTCCGTGCCTCCTGTCTTCAGTACCAGGGGCCGCCGGTGGAAGCCGTAAGAGAGGCCTCCCTCTGCAGATCCGGGCTCGTCACCGTCAGGTACGTGACAGTAGCAGACAGCCATGTCTGAGCCCGGGCAGGGAGCCTCACCTATGGAGGAACTCTGTCGGCACCTGGCAGGTTTGTCTGAAGCAGTCAAGAGTCTTCAACAAGGATACACCCGCTTGGAAGAACAAGTGCGGGTCCTCTCCAATCCTTCTGCCATCCAAGAGGGGCCCCACGCCTCTGCTTCCACAGCCGGAACAAGTTCCTCACCCACAGTGGTCATGCTTCCTCCTGAACCTAAGGTTCCTACACCCGAAAGATTTTCCGGGGATCGGAGCAAGTTTAGGGCCTTCCGGAATTCGTGTGAACTGTATTTTGCCCTACAGCCCCGTACCTTTTCTCTAGAGGCCACCAAGGTGGGCTTTGTGGTCTCTTTGCTCGCTGGAGACCCTCAGAGCTGGGCCCACCGTCTCTTTGAACAGAAGGATGTATCACTAAACAACCTCGCTGCTTTTTTCGATGCCCTGGCCCAGCTATACGAAGATCCCCAACTCTCAGTAACCGCAGAAGCCGCCTTGCGTTCCCTTCAACAAGGACGCAGACCAGCGGAGGACTATGTGGCAGAATTCAGGCGGTGGAGTGCGGATACCAATTGGAATGATGCCGCCCTCCGTCATCAGTTTCGCTTAGGACTTTCCGATTCCTTGAAGGACGAGCTAGCTAGAGTTGGTGTACCACAGACACTCAACCTGTTGATTGATCTAACCATCCAGATTGACCGACGTCTGAGAGAACGGAGGGCTGAGAGGACCACTGGCTTCTCCCGCCCAACCTGGATGCTTCCTCGGGCTCCTAGTCACCTGTACTCGGCTCCTGCTACACCTCCAACTCCCACATCTGACACGCCTGAACCAATGCAGCTCGGGCTCCTTCGTCCATCCCTCGCTCCTGAGGAACGCCAGCGCCGCCGAATAAATAATCTGTGCCTGTACTGCGGGGACCCCGGACATTTCGTTAGAACCTGTCCCCTGAAGCTTCGTAAGTTTCTTTCAGTTTCTTCTAACATGACTAACCTACAAGCCAAAACCACATCTCACCTTGCCCTCTCTGTTTCATTACAGCTCCCAGGAAGGACTTTGCAAGTACCCGCCATTATTGATTCCGGAGCATGCAGCTGCTTTATGGACTCAACCTTTGCCATTAAACACCAAATTCCCCTTCGTACCAAGACCCACGGACTTCGTGTCCATCTGGCTGATGGTTCCGTCATTAAGTCCGGACCTGTGACCCAGGAGACCACTCCTATACCCGCTACCATCTTTACCACCTCTGGAACCCACCAAGAATGCTTGTGTCTGGACATCATCTCTTCCCCGTTGTTTCCCTTGATCCTTGGTATGCCTTGGTTACAAGCCCACAATCCCACTATCAACTGGACTACGGGAATAGTTGCCTTTCCTTCTTCCTATTGCCAACAGTCCTGTGGCTCATATAAACCTCCTGGGCCGGCCTCGTTACTATGCATTGACACCGAAGATGGCACCCGTCAATCCATCCCAGAAGTTTACCACGACTTTCTTGACGTATTTAGTAAAAAAAAGGCAGAGACTCTACCGCCCCATCGGGCCTACGATTGCCCCATCGACCTACTTCCTGGAGCAAAGATTCCGTTCGGTAGAGTCTTCCCTTTAACGGAGGTGGAACAAGGGGCTTTAAAAAATTATGTTGATGAGAACTTGCAAAAAGGGTTCATCCGCCCTTCCACATCCCCAGCAGGCGCAGGCATCTTTTTTGTAGAGAAAAAGGACCACACCCTTCGACCTTGTGTGGATTACCGGGAATTGAATAAAATTACAGTAAAAAATCGCTACCCTCTCCCCCTGGTACCAGAGTTATTTCAGAGACTAGGAACTGCCACCATCTTTACCAAACTTGACCTCCGCGGAGCCTACAACTTGATCCGTATCAAAGAAGGTGACGAATAGATGACCGCCTTCCGTACCCGGTATGGACATTTTGAGTACTTGGTAATGCCATTCGGGTTGTGTAACGCCCCTGCCACTTTCCAGTATTTTATCAACGATGTTCTACGGGACTTCCTAGACCTCTTTGTTATTGTTTATCTTGATGATATCTTAATTTTTTCTTCCTCCCTTGATTCTCATCGCAGACATGTCAAAAATGTGTTGGGTCGGCTCCGCCAGCATGGCCTGTATGCGAAGGCCGAAAAATGCGAGTTCGAGCAAGAGAGTATATCATTTCTGGGGTTAATCATTTCCAGCGAGGGCATCAAGATGGATCCTCAAAAGATTACCGCAATCCTGGACTGGCCAGAACCGGTGGACAAGAAGGGAATCCAACGTTTCGTTGGATTCGCCAACTTCTACCGCAAGTTCATCAGGGGGTTTTCAGCTATTATCGCACCCATTACTCAACTCACCAAGCAAGGAACACGTTTTCACTGGTCTCCTGAAGCCCAAGAAGCTTTTGAACGCCTGAAGGACCTATTTACCTCAGCCTCTATCTTGAAACACCCAGACTCCTCACTACCATTCGTACTTGAGGTAGACGCCTCCGAAATAGCGGTAGGAGCAATACTGTCCCAAAGACAGGGAGTCAAAGCCTTGCTCCACCCAGTAGCCTTCTTCTCCCGCAAGCTTTCTGCAGCAGAGAGGAACTACGACGTGGGGGATCGGGAGCTACTAGCGATCAAGTCTGCACTAGAAGAATGGCGGTACCTGCTGGAGGGCGCGGCTCATCCGATCCTAATATTCACTGACCACAAGAACCTGGAGTACCTGAAAGCCGCGAGAAGATTGAATCCACAGCAAGCCAGGTGGGCACTCTTCTTCTCCCGATTCTCTTTTCATGTTACTTATCGTCCTGGGGCCAAGAATATTAAGCCTGACGCCCTGTCTCGGATGTTCCATAAGTCCAAGGAGACTTCTCCGCCTGATACCATCCTTGCCCCCGGAAATTTCCTTCTTCTACAGGAGAACCTGTTTACTCAAATCAAACAAGCTTCCACCGGGCAGAGACAGTTCTCCGAGCCGGAATTGCAGGTTAAGGATGGACTATTGTGGTACCAAGACAGAATCTACGTACCTGAGAAACTAAGAGTAACCGCATTAGAACTCTGCCACGACCACGCCCTGGCCGGGCATTTTGGCGTTGCCAAGACCACTGACCTGGTACAGCGCACCTTCTGGTGGCCTCGAGTACGTGAAGACTGTAGGAGGTTTGTAGATTCTTGTACAACTTGCACCCGAAACAAGGGTTCCAGATCCAAGGCCTGGGGACTACTAAAACCCTTACCCGTTCCAGATAGGCCCTGGAGAATGTTGTCCATCGACTTCATTGTCGAGTTACCCCCGGCCGAGAACCATTCCACCATCTTCGTTATTGTGGACCGTCTGTCCAAGATGGCACACTTCATCCCTATGAAAGGGACTCCCTCCGCTCCTGAAACCGCACAGGTATTCATCAGAGAAATAGTCAGACTCCACGGGGTACCAGCCAATATTGTTTCCGATCGCGGGGTTCAATTTACCTCTCGATTCTGGAGATCCCTTTGCAAAACCTTGAAAATCGAATTATCGTTTTCCTCTGCTTACCATCCACAGACCAACGGACAGACGGAGAGAACGAATCAGACGCTCGAGCAATACCTGCGATGCTTCTCCTCTTATGCTCAGGACAACTGGGTTTCCCTACTTCCGTTGGCCGAGTTTGCGTATAACAATTCCATCCACTCCGCTACCTGCCAGACTCCTTTCTTTGCAAACTATGGTTTTCATCCTACTTTTCTGCCTAACTCCCTTCCTGAGTGTCCTGTACCTGCAGTCCAGGAAAAGTTAAATTTTTTTCTCGGTCAATAACCAGCTTCTACAAGAGACCATGACCAAGACTCAAGAACGCAACAAGACAATCTATGACAAGAAGAGACGGGGTGAATTAGTGTTGGTACCCGGCGACCAAGTATGGCTATCTACCACAAACCTAAGAATGGCATGCCCTTCTAAAAAACTGGGCCCCAAATTTTTAGGCCCATTCCCTGTTAAGAGGAAAATTAATGAAGTAGCTTATGAATTGGAACTTCCTGACTCTCTTAGAATCCATCCAGTTTTTCATGTCTCTCTCCTAAAACCCACAGTCTCTAATCCGTTTCCAGATCGGAAGCCGGATCACCCTGATCCGATCATTATTGACGGTGAGCAGGAATTCGAAGTAGAAGCTATCATGGACTTCAGGAGAAGAAATAACCAGAACCAATTCCTAATTAAATGGAAGGGCTATGGACCCGAGGAAAACTCATGGGAACCCGAGGAGAATATCCATGCCAGGAGTTTGATACAGGCTTTCAAAAGGACTCACCCTGGAAGGTTCACCCGGCTGGGCATCCGGAGGCTGCCCCTTGGGGGGGGCAATGTCATAGAAATCCTGTCAGCTACAGGATTCCTGGACTTCCTGATTCTGAATCTCGGGCACGTCCACGCGCGCGATGGCGAGCACGTGCGCGCGCACGCGCTTAGCGGGGGCGCGCGCACGCTCCACAAAGCGCGCCAGAAGAGCTATTTAAACATGCCTGTGACAGACAGTCCCTGCTGTCTGCTCTACAGCGTGTAGTACCCAAAGAGACCTGATTCGTGTATTTACCTGCATCCGACCCGGCTTACCTTGACCCTTCCAGTTTCCTGCCTGCCTCTGACCCCCGGCTTTGTTTGACCAATCTTCTGCCTGATCCTCCAGTACCTTGCCGCCAGCCAATACTACCGACCCGGCTTGTCCGACCAATCTCTCCAGTTGCTTGTTCCTGGTTCCAGTCCAGTTGCTGTATCCTGGTTCCAGTCCAGCCAGTCTCTTCAGTTCCAGTCCAGTTGCTGTGTTCCTGGTTCCGGTTCAGCCTGCCATACTTCCTGGGTGCCTGGATCCGTCCCAGTCTTCAGACTCTACTCTACCTTGATCCATCCTGCTAGGCACTCGTACCCCTTCTACCTCCGTGCCTCCTGTCTTCAGTACCAGGGGCCGCCGGTGGAAGCCGTAAGAGAGGCCTCCCTCTGCAGATCCGGGCTCGTCACCGTCAGGTACGTGACAGTCTCAGTCTAGTGCAGGTGAGAGTTAGCTACACATTATTTAGTTCTGCCAGCCATAAGCAGGCAGAGCATTCACAGACAGACAAAAATCTCACTGTTGCACCTGGAATATGTTTTAATTACATTAGTACTCCCACATTTGTGATGTGACACAGAGTGGCCTAGAACATGAAGTTGTCTTTTACCTTTTGGTGATTAGGGACAGACTAGCTGTACCAAACCATGTACATAGAGGAACTGGTTAGCCATAACACTACAAATTTCAGTTGGAGCTGTAGTAGGAAGCAAGAGCCGCATAAGCCGATGCCTCCACTGTAGTGGTGGCTCCTGTCCCATGCGGAATGATACCAACTGCACTCCTCCTCTTATCTTGACTAGCAGTCTCCAGAGTGGTGCCAGCAGCAGGAAAGATGAGTTTTTCAGGTCATTGTGAAGCAATACACTGGGCATAATAGTATAAGGCTGCTTTCACACTGATGCACTGTGGTTTACCCACAGCGTGGGTGCAGTGCAGTGTACCTGCACCTTTCCTGCGGGTTTTCTGCGATTAGCCATAGACTTCTATTATATACTGTGGGTTTGGTGCACTTTCTGAAAGCGTTTTACTTTACGTGTGAACGAGCCCTAAGGGTGCGACTTTCTGAATGCAAGGGTTCATTCACAAGTACAACAGGCACTGCTGCTCCTCTGAAAAGTGATCTGAGTGTATTAGGTGGCAAGGAGGCGATATGTTGCTGCCTCCACTACCTGATTTAAACCCATGATTGCTGTTCAATGCATGCAATTGTGACACGGTAGTGCAGCAATTAGAGGTTTAAATCAGGTGTGAGGAGGTGACACTGTGTGTGATGATCTTTGACTTCTCCAATGTTGTTCAGGTAGATCTCTTCCTCTTTAAGGTTGCCTACCCCTGGTGTAGATAATAGTGAGGTGCAGCCCTTTATTGCTAATTACACTGGCGGAGGTTCCCAGTAAAGCTTATGCCAGTGTCCAATCACCAGAAGGTAGCACCATATAATCTATTGTCTAAGAATCAACTCATGTTTCCTGTACTGTACTCCATGATATGGATTTTACAGATAAGTCAGAATTTCTATTTTCACATCTCAAGTTGCATACACTATATGGCCAAAAGTTTGTAGACACTTGACCATTATATGCTAAAAGTATATGGGCACTTGTCCAAATAGTTTCGTTCAGGCATTCAAGGGTAATGTTAAAGATACAGTATACAAAGGTTTATTAGACAATTATGCACTTTATGCAAGTTTTTATAGCAACAGATTTGAGGAAAGCCCTCTTCTGTTTCAGTGTGTGCCCCTGTGCATAAAGCCATGTCCGGAGAAACATGGATTAATATAGAACTCGAGTGACCTGCAGAGAGCCCTGACCTCAAACTTGTTAATCACCTTATTGATGAATTAAAACATCAATTGTGAGCCAGGTGGTCCACCATCAGTACCTGACCTTACAAATATTTTGTATTATGGAAAGCCTTCAAAGAAGAGCGGAAGCTGTTATAGTTGCAAGGTGGAGAGGGGGCACTTTCTTATTAAAGCCATAATTTTGGTTTAAAATGTCTAATAAACTCATATACAATGGATGTGATGGCCAGATGTCCAATCACATTGCCCATATAGTGTATATTTGTTATCTATCTGCATTACAGATAAAGTTGTAGCTAGAATATAACATCTATGTGTTCATGGGTGTACTGTATTTGAATTTATGTTTGATGCAATTTGCAGTACAATTGTGACCCTTTTTTCACAATGAGCCTTTATCAATCTGAGCTAGGGTAGTAAATAATACCCAATGTTTGTTTTTCCTCTCCTAGAATAGAGCTATTGCAACTCCAAACCAAGGAGTATGGGACATGAGAGGAAAGCAGTTCTACAACGGCATTGAGATCAAAGTTTGGGCCATTGCTTGCTTTGCTCCGCAGAAACAATGCCGGGAAGAAGTGCTAAAGTGAGTGGGAATATGATGCAGGAGGTAGAAAAGGTTTGCTGAAATTTGTCTACAGAAGAACTCAGACCTAATTGAATATTAAGATACTGCTTCAAATGAGCTATTCCTTACAATATCAATGCAGATAATGTGCAGTGGAGTCCTCTCCACTGCAACACACTGATTAAAAACACTTCTACAAAAATCCTATATTGTATCATGGAAGTTGAGCTTTCTTTTCTTCTGGTTTAGACCTGCTTAGCAAACAAATACTAAGGAAGAGGAGAGGGCATTTACAGAAGCTAAGATTTAAAGAAGTATCACTACAAAGAAGAAATATTTTTTTGCTCCAAACCCCCCCCCCCCCCCCCCGTGGGCCTAGTGCATGGATAACTTGGTCCCATTCCAGTCCCAGTTGTGGTTGATGAGCAAGGTGCTTCAAGCAAGGAGACGTACTTTGTGAGTGTCAGTGCTTGTCCCTGGCTGCAGGGGCCACTCTAGAGACAGCACTGCAGCTCATCGTAGTATGACAGTGGAGCCTGTCAACCCAAGGACATCTTCATATGCTCCTTGTGCATTATACAGTGTGTCTGCCTGTTACAAAAAAAGTGAATGGCAGTACTTGGACTCGTAGTTCCTCCCTGTTTCATCTGCTGCAGGAGACAACAAAAGGGAGTGATAATATTGATGAGGGAGGGGCCATCAGTGTCAAACTTTTCAGGAAAAGAGAGCGCAGGTGAAAACAAAAGGGGGGCAGAGAGTAGCCAGCACATGAGGCTGTACACAGAGGGAGCATACACCGATCTTGTTTGTGTGTACAAGTTCAGTGTCTGTACAGTTTACACCACAATAAAGTACACCAATCTGCACTGCACTTTGTGTACTGTAGTACATATATATATGGATTACCAGTTCACAGGTACTTGGTAATGTGCCTATGATCATGTAATCCAGTTGTTTTTTTTTACTTTCCTTACAGTGGTTGGGTATTCTTTGCAAAGTGAAACTTCACCACATATACTAGGCTTTGGAGCAAATGCCCTTGTAGAGTGCAATTGCAAAATGCACAGTCGTTTTGCCTTTAGTAAATCAACCCCTATGTTCTTTTTTTTCCTACCAACAGTACAGATCTAGGCAGGACCGAGTGCAATATTCACTGGGTCTCCTGGGGGATTAAAACATGATTTTTTTTAGTCATATTAATAGTTTTTCTTTAAATTCATGTATGTGTGGGTGATTTGTATGAATCGTCAGATCAAATGTATCTTTTTTCAGCACTTCTTGGGCACAAATGCTCCTTTTTCAGGGATATTCAATTTAATTATATAGGACAGGTTTGTCCTTAAAACATAACTCCAGGCAAACGGCTGAATACTCAGATGAAATATATGTGTAAGAAAGCTATTTTGCCTGCCACTTCATCCGCCTTCTTTTTCACAAAGTCTTCTGGTCCCATGTTGCTAATCTCCTCCCATTAGGCAGCCAGCTTTGATGGCCATATTCCTGGCATTTTAGAGAGTCAGAGGATGAGCCTGGGTATACACTGCACTGTGCATGTGCTACAGACAGTGTACACTAGTTTGAAAATGACTAGGAGAAAGCAGAAAAACGGTATATCCTAGCAATTTCAACAATTCCAAAGGTCTTCTTTAAAAATACTACTGAAAGTGTTTTATAACATACAGATAAAAAATATATAGTTTTACAGGTAAAGCACCTCTGTTTTACCTGTATAACAGATAAAAGTTCCTGTTGATCCTACCGGAAATAAATCTTGGCAGCTGATAATGTCCCCCTATGTTATGAAGAGCAGGAGGTTATCTGTAGTCCTAAAACCTTTGCTGTCTTAGGGAGACAGTGCTTCCCCTCCATAGATACATTATAGAAAGCGAGGAGTCATCAAAAGACAGAAGGTGTGTTAATTGCAAGATCACCTTGTAATACCAAAAGTAAAAAAAAAAAAAACTTGAAAAAAGAACACTCATTCAACAATCAAACAATCACATCTAAACTTATAAGCTACAATATATACAATTTTATTTTTTGTATTTATCTTTAAGTAACACGTTTTCCATCCCCAGTGTGTGGCTGGACCGCAAAGGGAGAAATTAGCTCCTCTCTCTGTCACTTCCCTCTCTTCTCCTATCAGCATACACCTTGTTAGCACATGAGCAGTGCAGCAAAACAGACTGGCTCCTTGTGCTTCTTCGTCATTTTTCAGCCGGAGCTCTGCTGTACAGTGATTGCAAAAGGTTAATACCCAGTCAAAATTCAGGTGCTTGACTGCCTGAAAACAAAAAATACACTTAATGATGTATTAATAAATACAGACCTGCATTCATCCTTTATATCTGCTTCCAATTACAATTGGAGGACCGTGTCTCTGATAAACCCCGCAGGAAACCATGTATGTTAAAACATACATGTACCTTTTCTCTAAAAGCAGGAGCAGGTCCTGAAGGAAAACTGCTGGAAAATATTTAACTAATGGGAACATTCACAATTTTGTCAGTCCTAGGGTGTAATATGTGTACATAAAAAATAAATAAAAAAAAATAAGTCAGTATAGTCAGTTTTATTTTATTTTTTCCAGGAATTTTACAGACCAGCTAAGGAAGATTTCAAAGGATGCAGGGATGCCCATCCAGGGTCAGCCATGTTTCTGTAAATACGCGCAGGGCGCGGATAGTGTTGAGCCAATGTTCAGGCACCTCAAAAACACTTACTCTGGGCTCCAACTCATTATTGTTATACTGCCAGGAAAAACACCAGTATATGGTAAGAGAATGGAAAAAAATTGTTAAAATGTATCATGCCAATATTCCTAGTGTTTTCTTCATACCATTATTTTGCCACATTGTATGTCAGAAAAAAATGTTACCTGATTTTAAAGTGGGGGTTTAATGTCACAGAATGGTCTGCCTATTGCAGAAATCATTTTTTTGGCCCTCCCAGACAATAGCAAGACTAAATAAACTTGCATGCTTAAATGATTTTGACTTTTACCAGCACAAGTTCTCTTCTGCTGCTCTTTAAAGTTCTATAGTTGTAGAAATGGTACAAATTGTGTACAATGTAGGATCGTAACAAGTGCAAATAAATTAAGGGACTCAGGAGCAATGGTTTTGATTCTCTTCAGTGATATACAGTACTGATACTCTTCTGGTTTTTGCACAGAGCAGCCCCGATCCTCCTCTCTGGGACTCCCCGGTGGCGCTCCTAGCTCCTCCCCTTCAAAGTGTCCCCATAGCAATACCAATTAGCTTCCGCTGCTGTCTTTGAGCCTGTCAGAAGGGGGAGAGAGCAGCGATGCTGCTCTTGCGCACAAGCTGAATTGAGACCTGTGAAATGGTACACAGGTTTATCTCTTTTGTCTGGCACTCTCTTCAGCAAATCCTCTTCTCCACTGTGCCATAACATCGTTTTACAATCCTACCGGAACAGCAGAAAGGAAGGGATGGACAGCCGCACTCCAAAAAAAACCTTAAAGGTTGCTTTTATTGTAAAAAAGAAAAAACACATGCACCACAGGTCACAGCAAGGCAGGGATCAACTGACGCGTTTCACACTACAAATGTTAGTGCTTACTCATAGCTAACTAAACATAGAATGACACTTCTAATAAATACTACAATCCAAATGGTCATGTGATCAAAATTGACAAATGACTAACACCTCACAATCAACCAACTTAAATGAACCAACCTGGAGCACATTGAACAAATTGGTATGTCAGTGTGTAATTAACCTGAGGACTCATGTTTATACAAATTCAAAAAAAATGTTTTATAAGTTAAAAGGTGTATAGCAATGACTAAACATAAATGTCGCGGCTGATATATAAAATGTCATGCGATCTGTAGTATAATCATATACACTATCATTGCCATATTACCCTATAAAGTGAATCAAAAACAAAAAAAAAACACAATGTGTGTATACAACATGGCCCAAAAGTACTAACTTTAAATGAATAAGAAAGTGAATATATTATGTGAAGTTGAAGGGATGATGCACAATGAAGCAAATGTAGAGTGAATACCATTTGTATGTGTGTGAAAAAGAGATTGGTCAAAGAAAGTGGTAGTCACAAAATTAAATACATGAAATCATGTAGGTAGAAGGAATAGGTGTGGAATTGAACCAAAGGGGGGGGGGGGAGCCCTTTGTAGCATATAGGTGTGAAAATAATGAATGCAACATTGCCACGGAAGGGAATTTGTATGTGTTTTTTTCTCTACATTAATTTTACTAACAATTCACCGCTATCTGTGGGTGAGTTTATTCTAATGATATGTGCATTCGTTTTTTGATGTTATTTTCACTTTATAATCACACAAAATAGTTTATGTATACCTTTGCACGGTTTAGTATAATTGTAGTACTATTATTAATGTACACATACAAATTCCCTTCCGTGGCAATGTTGCATTCATTTTTTTATAGGGTTTATAGGGTAATATGGGTTTCACTTTATAGGGTTTCACTTTATAAGGTAATATGGCAATGATAGTGTATATGATTATACTACAGATCGCATGACATTTTATATATCAGCCGCGACATTTATGTTTAGTCATTGCTATACACCTTTTAACTTATAAAACATTTTTTTAGAATTTGTGTAAACATGAGTCCTCAGGTTAATTACACACTGACATACCAATTTGTTCAATGTGCTCCAGGTTGGTTCATTTAAGTTGGTTGATTGTGAGGTGTTAGTCATTGGTCAATTTTGATCACATGACCATTTGGATTGTAGTATTTATTAGAAGTGTCATTCTATGTTTAGTTAGCTATGAGTAAGCACTAACATTTGTAGTGTGAAACGCGTCAGCTGATCCCTGCCTTGCTGTGACCTGTGGTGCATGTGTTTTATCTTTTTTACAATAAAAGCAACCTTTAAGGTTTTTTTTGGAGTGCGGCTGTCCATCCCTTCCTTTCTGCTGTTCCTGTTTGCCTTGTGCATTGCCAGCACCCATGGTTTCCTGATTGTTGAAGTATTAACAGAACTCACTCACCTGGAGCGGTAATTTTCTCTCTTCATTTTTACAATCCTACCCTGACCCCTTGGGGTCTCCTTAACCTAGAGGCTCTGATCCTAGTTCTTGTGTCAGTTTAGCCTCTGGAAGTAGGTCTAATCTTTGTCACCGTTCAGTCCATCTAAGAAATCCTCCTCCCTTGGGGCATGTAAGGTCCCTTCCCCTCTCTAAAAGGATCATCATGCCTGTCTGGTCCAATGGAGCCTACATTACCTGAGAATCCTCCATCTGGTGATGTTGGTATCATTAAGGGGGTCAGCCCCATTCGGTGTCAGATTCTGACTTTGGTCCTTCAGGCAGCTCTTGGGCTGCAGGCAAGTCCTGACAATATATAACTTTAGGACAAGGAAGAAAATAGGATTTTTGTGGAGTCCATTGAGGGACACAGGTCCCAGCACTCTGTGTTTATGCTCATGGTACTGCTTGCTACAAACTGTTTTTCAAAAGTATTGAAAGATCTGCTAATGTATGACCTTTCTAAGATAATATATGGCATGTTTTAAAAACGACAGACACTTCTTTCTTTAATTCTGGACTATGAAAAAGGGTTGTAGGTAGAACATTTGTTCATAGTTCTTAAACAGGTGATCGAGTTTTGTGCAGAGAATCTTTAGTTGCGGAGTTCCTGGTTAAAATAAGTATCATCCATATGATTTGAAAGGAATGACATAGTGTTACAACATGTGCTAATCTATTGTGACAAAAATGTATATCCAAAAATGAAAATTATTTCTGTACAATAATAAATGTTGATTTAATTTGATTCTAGCGGAAGTGAAACGTGTTGGGGACACTTTGCTTGGCATGGCTACCCAATGTGTCCAAGTAAAAAATGTGGTAAAGACTTCCCCACAGACCCTCAGCAACCTGTGCCTGAAGATCAATGTCAAACTAGGTGGGATCAACAACATCTTAGTGCCTCATCAACGGTAATGTTTTTGTTAGCTTTAAGTTTAAAGTTAATATAGCAAACCAATTAAACTGATATGGGTAATCTTTGTCTCATTCTTTTGCTCATATAACAGAGTATGTAGTACTTTGACTTTATTAGATACAAAATTATTTACCAAGTTGTATGCAGTAAAAACTGTCTACAGGCGGTCCCCAGGTTACAAACAAGACAGGGTCTGTAGGATTGTTCATAAGTTGAATCTGTTTGTAAGTCGGAACCGGTAAATTTTTTAAGTGTAGCTCCAGCCCAAAAAAATATTTTTACGCTTTTTGGATAGCTTAAGCAAGGGTTAAAACCCCTGTAATTGTGTTGCTGTCTGTGCCCCTATTCAGAAGATTTCACCTCACTTTCTGTCCCAATGACAATTGGATTTTGAAAATTTGGGGTTTTTGTGGAAACAAGCCTTGGTGATAAAGCATCACTGGAGGTACCTTATTCCCATAATAACTCTTACAGGAGTGAATTTCCCTTCCTATGGGTAGATTTCCTCTCACTTCCTGTTGTCTCCCTCCGTTTGTAAGTAGGAGTAATTTGTAAGTTGGATGTTTGTGAATAGGGGACCGCGCCTGTATTAGGGAACAGTATAGCTCCAAAAGCACTGTACACTAATAAGCTTGGACAGTATGTGAAGTGCTCTATCTGTGTCATGTACAGGCAGTCTAAAATATATTTAGTTACCAGTTATATTAGTGCATCTTTTTCTTCTAATTAGAAGAAATAAATTATTATTTTCAAATAATAAGTGTACCTAATCTTTTTCTCATGGTAGCTCCGCAGTCTTCCAGCAGCCGGTCATTTTTCTTGGAGCAGATGTCACACACCCGCCTGCTGGTGATGGCAAGAAGCCTTCGATTACTGCGGTGAGAAATTTACCCATAATAACTAGTGCTAATTTCACAAGGTGTTTTTCACACCATTAGTAACAGTCTAGAAAGTTTTTACATATTATCACAAACATATTGACTTCATATGAGTAGTCAGTTATTAGCTGGCCTTAGACTTTAGACCGTTTTGAAGTCTTAAAATTTGACCTTTTTCAGTTCTTAGCTATTGGCCTCAAACAATTACATAGCTCCACAAATGTGATAATTTCCTGCATATTAAGAGATTTTACTAGTCTAGCCATGTAGGAGTTGCTGATTACTGTGGTTCACCTGACACCCGCCCAGACAGACATCCATCTCTCAATCACTCAGAGACATAGAACAGTCCATAAGATTTTTTTTTTTTTTATTGAGGGGATTGAACTTGGATGGGTAAAGGATAGTTATGGGATGCCCAGAATGATTCAGCACAACTTGCTTGGGACTTATATATACATGCCAGTATATACACTTTAGTTTTCTCTCCAGCACAAACACTTGCTTAAGACCTCTTTTCCTTTATTCCTCCAGCACTTAATTTGCTGCAGACTGTTACTCCTCCTCCAGCACTTCCCTTGCTGCAGACTGTTACTCCTCCAGTCTAGCTAGCACCGCATGGTTGGGCCTGATGCTAACTCAGCCAGGCCTTAGTGGATTGCCTTATGCGGGCAGAGGCCTTGGGCCCCTATGGTGTAGAAATAGTTTAGGTGCTAATCTATTCAGCTACCAATCCCGATAGCTCTCTTCAGGCCCTGCCAGCCAGCCTGGCTGCAATGACCTCTCTCCACTGCCCTTCCCACAGTCCACTTTTCTGGTTCTGCACCCATCTCAAACTGCAAACTCCCAGTTCTCTCAGGCGTGCTTCCCCAGTCCTCCCGACTGTGCTTCACTCACCAGCCCTCTTGGCTGCAACCAGTTGTCCTCTCTGGAGTCTCTTAGCAGTGTTCACTCCCGCTGTTATCTCCTTGCTCTCTCAAGTGCCTCTCCTCCAGGATCTCGTCTCTCCTCCTGGATGCACCCGAGCCCCGGCCCAAGGTCACCCCCCTTAGACTGGGGAGCTCCCTTTAGGCCCCGACAGCCTCCACACTTGCTCACTCCAGCACTTTCACCCGACAACTCCTCCCCAGCTGGGCTGACCCTAGGTATTTAAGAAAGCCTGCCCTCTGCCAATCCAAGTTGGGGATTGGTCAAGGCTCCTCAAAAAACCCCAGACAGCACCACCTCTCTTTCTAGAACCTTCTAGAAAGAATAGGGAGGTGACAGTGATGCTACCTTTGAGTCACCCAGCCCTGCCCTGAGCCACTTTTAGCCCAGAATGAAAACAAACAGGCCTAGCCACCAGCTAGGCCTGCTTAATTTCTACTCTGCTAGAAAAAAAAATAAAGGGTGCTACAGTAGTTTAGATATACTCCAATGTAATTGATATTTAATTATCTGTACAAATGTACAAAAAAGAAAAATTCCCATCAATGAGTTTGCTCACTGCAGGATCAACCAGACAGTCAAACAGTTGTACAAAACCCTTATTTCGCAAGTATTTTGTCTTTTGAGTACTTCAGAGGAATATTTTTGAAGAACGTGCATATTGTTCTAGTAAATTCAGCCTTAGAGGAAAATTATATCTATTTAACTACTGCTCTTCTTAGGCATTGATAAAATGAGTTTTAAATGAACACAGGTGGTAGGCAGCATGGATGCTCATCCAAGCAGATACTGTGCCACAGTGAGAGTACAGCGCCCTCGACAAGAGATCATTGAGGACCTGTCGTATATGGTGCGGGAGCTTCTCATCCAGTTCTATAAATCTACTCGGTTCAAACCAACCAGAATCATTTTCTATCGAGATGGTGTTCCAGAAGGACAACTTCCACAGGTAAATGGCTAGTTAGATTCATTGTGTTTTTGTTTGATCACTAGGCAGAATTTTGAAATAACAAGTAGTTGTGTCATCCTCAGATATTGCACTATGAGCTGCTGGCTATTCGCGATGCCTGTATTAAACTAGAGAAAGACTACCAGCCAGGCATCACCTACATAGTAGTGCAGAAACGTCACCACACACGCCTATTTTGTGCAGATCGCAGTGAGCGGGTAAGTGATAACTTATATTTTACTGGTGCATGTTAAAGTAGAAGTCCACCCTAACACTAAAATCCCTGCATCTACAGACATCCACGATCTGAAGCCGCGCATGCTCGAAATTACTTTGAAGCATGCGCGGTAGCTTCCTAGGCATAGGTAGGGTGTAGCAAGATGGCGGCGACGGCATCGAATGTGACAAGTGCACGCTCGTCGTAGTCGATTACGTCACTGCATTCGCTCCATTCTTCATTCGGGTTCTTTGAATCGAGCGTGTGTACACTCGGTCGGGACAAGTTTCTTGTCCAAGAATCTCGTCAAGAAAAACAACAAGTTTTTTCCTGACGAGATTCTCGGCCGTGTGTACGAGGCCTAACCTATCTAGCCCTGTAAAGAAGAAATCAGTATACATACCTTTTTTGAAGCCGATCCAACCTGATCCCCTGTCAGCTGCGGCTTCACTGTGAAGGCGGGTGCAGAGGACACAACCGACAACCGAAGCCACATAGTAAGTCTATGGGTGAAGCCACTCCCCATTTATTTCACAGCCGTTGTTGGTTGTGTCCTCTGCAGAGCTTCCGCAGCTGGAGACCAGATCGGAGCGGCTTCAAAAAAGGTATGTACACTGATTTCTTCTTTACAGGGCTAGATACGTTAGTGTTAGATCGTGGATGTCTGCAGATGCATGGATTTTAGTGTTAGGGTGGACTTACACTTTAACTTTGGTTTCTTTGCTAAAATACAATTACTCTTTCGTCCATGGACCGACACAGCTTCTCTATTGACAAAGTGGGTATTATCCGTTAATTAGGAGTGACTAGGCAGAAAAACTTGTAAAAAGTGTTGCATCACACCTTCTACAGTCCCGCCCAGGTATATCCTCTCAGTCTGCATATCGCAGATCAGTTTTTCTTTTTCGTACATCACGGGACACAGAGCGACTTAGTCATTACTAATGGGTTATATAGTTTACCTTCAGGTGTTGGCACTGGCCAATTCCAAACCGGAAGTACCCTCCCCTATATAAGCCCCTCCCACCCGGGAGCACCTCAGTTTTTTGCCAGTGTCTAAGGTGTTGGCCAAAGAGTAACATGTGTTTTCACTGGGCTTGCGTACAGGTTCTTTTGGGCCTTAGTAAGCTGTTCCGGATCCCACCAAAAAAGCTTCATAGCTAAACGGTCGGTACCCGGGCCTTGCAGCAGAAGAGCAAGGTTTTGCCTGTAATGCTTCTCTTAGGAGGGCTGGACCCTGGGATCCAGAGCTCTGGTCATACCCACGACCAAGACGCTGTCTGTGCAGGGTGCTATACAGGTCCAGGGGAGTGGAATCCTTGGGAACCCGGTCCCTGAAGGTTTAATTACAATGCCTGCCGTGATAGGTGAAGTTTGGACTTTTGTGGACCAAACAAAGTCCTGCGGCGGGGATCAGGTAAGTGGGGGCCCCCAGGAACTTGGTTCTATTGGGGGACCCCCAAGCCTAATTTGTCTTTCTGTCTGTTACCTAACGGTATTCCCGCTAAATATCTGTGTTTGCCTATAACTACTGAAAATGTAAAATTTTAATAGTAGTCAAGAAAAAAAAAAAAAACAGGGACCGCGGTACCTGTGTTAAACCACTAGAGGCCGCTGTAGTCCATTTTTCTTGTAATGTGGATCTTTGGTTTTCTCAACTCAAAAGGTCCAGGCAGCTGGTAAGTTTCTCTGAGGGAATCCACTTCCTCTGCCCTGTTGCTGCGTTCATCCACCGCACAGGCCCTCCGGCAAAAAGGGCCCTGGCTCCTAGTCCTCTGTTGGTTTTCGAAAAGGGCGCCATTGGCGCACGGGCGCGTGCACGCGCCTCCTATGAAAAAAAAGGGGCGGGGCGGGTGGATGACGCTCGATGCGCGCCGCGGCGCTTCTGCGCATGTGCGGGCGTCCCAGCATGGTTAAAAGACACAGTACAAGTGTCAGCTGCATGCAAACAGAGCTAGCAACAAACAGTGGCACACAGAGGCGGTTGATGCAGGCATCCCCATAGAAAGGCACTTTAGTGGACACCAGCTGGTATATAGCAGCACCTGTGTTAGACTATTACCAGCAAAAATTGGTGTATGACGACGGGAATACCTCAGCTTTGTGCTTAAAGGATATGTCGTCCAGACGCTCCGGAAATAGATCTTCCAGGAAGCCAAAGGGGTCTCCATCGGGCTCTGAGGATATTGGGCATGCTTGCACTGCACCAATCTCCCCTGAGAATGCAGAGGTCAGTAGCCGTAGAAACCCCGCAGGAATGCCTGGTGCTGCGGCTGTCCCCAGTCCACCTGCTCCTGTATATATAACAGAGGAGGTTTTATCCTCAACTCTGGGAGGATTAGAAGAGAGATTAACAGCATTGATCGCTGCTTCCCTATCTCAGGGAAAGCGCGTCCGATCTCCGTCTCCTCCTTCAGAGTGCCTGTTAGTGGAGGAACAGCCCCACACAGAGATCGACCTACCTGAAGGGGATCAGGATGAGGTTGATTCACTTATAGAGGAATCAACAGTGGAAGAACCTTTCTCAGCTTCTCAGGCTGAAAGATTATGGGTTCAGTCTCTGACTAACATGGTCCGATCAGCATTTAAAATGCCTCTGGCGGAACCACCATCCACTACGGTTTCCTCGCTGGGGTCGCTAAAAGCTCCCCAGGCGGTCTGTTCCTTCCCAATCCACCCTTTATTAGAAGGGCTTATTTACCAGGATTGGGAGCATCCTGATAAAATATTTGCTCCCCCCAAGAGATTTCCGGTGATCTATCCCATGGAGGATAAGTTCATAAGAAAATGGAGGGTCCCTATAGTGGACGCAGCCATCTCTTCTGTTAACAAATCACTGACATGTCCAGTAGATAATGTTCCAATGTTCAAAGACCCAATAGATAAAAAATTGGAGTCTTTACTAAAATCTGCTTTCTCTACAGCAAGTATGGTGACACAACCTGCGGTAGCAGCGATTGGAGTCTGCCAAGCAGTGAAAGATCAGTTGAAACAAGTCTTAAGGGACTTACCAGATCAGCAGGCTCATGCCCTAGCTGACCTGCCTAGAGCCTTGTGTTTTGCGGTGGACGCCATAAAGGATACAATCCAACAGGCCTCCCGCTTTACGCTGTCTATAGTACATATGCGTAGGCTTCTGTGGCTCAAAAACTGGTCTGCTGAAGCTCCCTGTAAAAAACTGCTGGTTAGCTTCCCATTTCATGGAGAACGCTTATTTGGAGAAGATCTGGACAAATATATCCAGAAAATTTCTGCCGGTAAAAGTTCACTCTTACCGGTTAAGAACAAGGGTAGAAGTCCTTCTTTTAAGAGGCCTACCTCTCCAGTCCCGGGCACATCGGCTGTGAAGCAGTTCCGACGGCCTCCGCGGTCAAATTCAGGGGGCAGAAATCAGGGACAATCACAGGGTAACAAGAAGCCCTGGATCAAGAGAGGTACAAAACCTCCCCCTAAGGCATGAAGTATTGCCCCCGCTCAATCGGGTGGGGGTAAGACTTCAGTTGTTCACAGAGACCTGGCGGGACACCATCAGAGACAGATGGGTGCTCTCCGCAGTAAGTCTGGGATACAAGCTGGAGTTAAAAGGCACTCCTCCTGCCCAATTTATGAGGTCAAACGTGCCAAGAGATCCCCAAAAGAGAGGATCCCTCCTTCTGGCACTAGAACAACTATTGCTCCAAGGGGTAATCATGAAGGTTCCCCTGGAAGAAAGCGGATTCGGGTTTTACTTTTCACAGTCCCCAAACCAAATGGGGACGTGAGGCCCATATTAAATCTAAAAGGGCTAAACAAGTTCCTAAATATCAGGACTTTTCGGATGGAGTCGATCCGATCAGTGGCCACCGCCCTACAAGGGCAGGAATGGCTAGCCTCGATCGACATAAGGGATGCTTATCTGCATATTCCCATCTTTCCGGCCCATCAGAAATTTCTACGCTTTGCAGTAGAAGGGCGCCATTTTCAGTTCAGAGCCTTACCTTTCGGTCTGGCCACAGCACCACGAGTGTTCACAAAAATTCTGGCCCCATTATTGGCCAATCTAAGAACACAGGGTGTAACGATAATGGCATATCTAGACGACCTGCTACTAATAGACCACTCAGTGGAAAAGCTGGAAGTAGCTATTCACAAGACAATCGAGTATCTGGAATATCACGGTTGGATTATCAACCGGGACAAGTCAGCTCTAAGACCAGTCAAAAGTCTGGAATACTTAGGGCTAAGGCTGGATTCAAATCAGAGAAAGATTTTCTTACCTCCAGAGAAGGTGTCGTCTTTAAGAAATTTGACCCACTTAGTGGGTACAAAAAGAAAACCATCCATACGTCTCTGCATGAGGCTGCTGGGAAAGATGGTGGCTTCATTCGAAGCGGTACCCTACGGTCAATTCCATTCAAGGAATTTGCAAAGGGCCATACTGTCAGCCTGGAACAAAAAAGTTCAGGCTTTAGACTTACCAATGTCCCTGTCCCCTTCCGTTCGCAAGAGCCTCCATTGGTGGTTGGTGCCCCAGAATCTGGAAAGAGGGAAACCCTTCAGTCCGGTTTCTTGGAAGGTGGTCACTACAGATGCCAGCCTCATCGGCTGGGGGGCAGTGCTGGAGCAATGGTCTCTCCAGGGCAGGTGGTCAGAAGCAGAAAAGGCCCTGCCCATCAATCTCTTAGAGATACGAGCAGCCCGGTATGCCCTAGTAGCATGGACATCCAAACTCCAGGGGTCCCCTGTCAGAATTCAATCAGACAATGCCACGGCAGTGGCATATATCAATCATCAGGGTGGCACCAAAAGTCGTGCAGCCCAGAAGGAAGCAAATTGCATCCTGGAGTGGGCAGAAAGATATGTCCCAGCCATATCCGCGGTTTTCATCCCAGGAGTGGAAAATTGGAGAGCGGACTTTCTAAGTCGCCAACAATTATGCCCGGGGGAATGGTCTCTTCACCCCGAGGTTTTCCAGGCAATATGCCAGCGGTGGGGAACACCGGATGTAGATCTGCTAGCATCCAGATTCAACGCAAAGGTGGACAGGTTTGTGTCTCGCACAAGGGATCCCCTAGCTTGCGGCTCGGATGCCCTAGTGTTCCCTTGGGATCGGTTCAAGCTGATATATGCATTCCCACCGCCACAATTGTTACCGCGATTACTCCGCAGAATCAGGGTAGAAAAGAAACCAGTGATTCTGGTGGCTCCAGCGTGGCCCCGAAGGGCATGGTACGCGGAGATTGTAAAAATGTCAGTGAGGAGTCCGTGGACCCTCCCACTTCGTCCGGACCTGCTGTCGCAAGGACCGATATACCACCCTTCCTTACCAGCCCTAGGTTTGACGGCCTGGCTATTGAAGCCCACATTCTGAAAAAGAGAGGGCTCTCTAATTCTGTGGTATCTACCATGATCAATGCCAGGAAACCGGTATCCAGGCAGATCTATTATAGGATCTGGAAAGCGTACATTACGTGGTGTGAGACCAAGAAATGGCATCCACGTAAGTACATGATAGGGAGGATTCTGGACTTCCTACAGTGGGCTGTAGATAGGAAGCTGGCCTTGAGTACTATCAAGGGTCAGATTTCGGCCTTGTCAATATTTTTTCAAAGGCCCTTGGCTTCGCATTCACTAGTCAAAGCCTTTATACAAGGAGTGATGCGTATTAGCCCTCCGGTTAGTATTCCCATATGTCCTTGGGACTTAAACCTGGTTCTGTCGGTTCTACAGAAACAACCGTTTGAACCATTACAACACATTTCCTTGGTTCTTCTCACCAGGAAATTGGTTTTCTTAGTAGCCATTTGTTCGGCTAAAAGAGTGTCGGAATTAGCAGCTATGTCCTGTAAGGAGCCATATCTGGTTATCCATAAGGACAGAGTAGTATTACGTCCTCATCCAGCCTTTCTTCCTAAGGTGGTATCGAGGTTTCATTTGAACCAAGATGTGGTTCTTCCTTCTTTTTTCCCCAAACCTAGCTCAGTAGAGGAAAAGTTATTACATTCTTTGGATGTGGTAAGAGCAGTTAAAGCTTATCTAAAAGCCACTGCTCAGATTCGCAGAACGGATTCTTTGTTTGTTCTGCCGGAAGGCCCCAGAAGGGGTCAGGCAGCATCAAAATCTACTTTAGCCAAGTGGATTCGACAGGTCATAATACAAGCCTATGGCTTGAGAAAGAGACCGCCTCCGTTCAAAGTTAGGGCGCACTCCACAAGAGCGGTTGGAACTTCATGGGCAGTGCATCACCAGGCCTCCCTGGCTCAAGTATGTAAGGCCGCAACATGGTCTTCGGTACACACGTTTACTAGATTCTATCAGGTAGACGTTAGAAGTCAGGAGGATGTCGCCTTTGGGCGCAGTGTGTTGCAGGCCGCAAAAGATCCTCATGCCTGATGGCGCCCAGCTTATGTACCCCCCCCCCTCATTTGGCATTGCTTTGGGACGTCCCATTAGTAATGACTAAGTCGCTCTGTGTCCCGTGATGTACGAAAAAGAAAAAGGGATTTTTATAACAGCTTACCTGTAAAATCCTTTTCTTGGAGTACATCACGGGACACAGAGCTCCCACCCCTCTTTTTGGGACACTTATTGCTTGGCTACAAAACTGAGGTGCTCCCGGGTGGGAGGGGCTTATATAGGGGAGGGTACTTCCGGTTTGGAATTGGCCAGTGCCAACACCTGAAGGTAAACTATATAACCCATTAGTAATGACTAAGTCGCTCTGTGTCCCGTGATGTACTCCAAGAAAAGGATTTTACAGGTAAGCTGTTATAAAAATCCCTTTTTTTCTGTCTAGCAAGGAGTAGGACATGGCTCCCTTCGAGCCCATTGGTCCGGGGAAAAAAGATATATATATATATTTTTTTTTGCTACATTTGTTGTTTCCTGTGATCTTCGATCAACTGCCAACTGGGGGTGACAGGCTGGATCCTCGATCCTTGTAGTCTCCCCAGTTTCGGCCATCGAGCGTGTGCCGACCCTAGCTACGCGCTGGGTTTTCCACGACATGCCCGTCGCTCCACGGGTGGCCGGTGAGCCTACGCTCCAGGGCCTGCATCGGACTGCTCAGCTTCGGCTGACCTTACGGCCGAGTCGCAGCAGCCTGGCCGGTGAGCTTGCGCTCCAAGGCTTGCATCGGACCGCTCAGCTTTGGCTGACCTTACGGCCGAGTCGCAGCAGCCTGTCCGGTGAGCGTCACGCTCCAGGGCATACATATGATTGTCCCTTTTGGGTCCAATCACAGCATGCCTGGCCAACAGTCACCTTCCGTGCGGACGATGACCTGTTTGGAATGTCTTCCAGCATAATACATGCAGGATAGGTAAGTAAAACTCCCCTGCCTCGGCTGGGTGATTTAGCTGGACATTCCTGGAGAGATCAAGTAAGTGGCCCCTTTCTTCCCTCTCTCCCTGCCTTTCCCTCCTCCCTGGGTTTCTAGCTAAAGGTGCTGGGTGCTGGGGGTCACCTAAGGGGTTCCACTGGAGCGGGGCTGGCTGTAACTAACATTTAAAAGAAATGTCATTTCTGCTTACCTGTGTGTGTGCTTCCTCCTCCATGCTGTCTGCGGCCATTTTGAGGTGGTCCATGCTGAGTTCGGCCTCTTGTGACTGCCCGGCAGCCATCTTCCTGTGGTTCGGCCACACCCACTGGCCCCTATCAGCTGATCGGCGGCCATGTTTGTCCACCCTGTATGTATATATTGCCATTCGGCGGCCATCTTTTTGTGGGCTACGGCTGCTTGACCTCTATCTTCGGTCAACGGCCATTTTCTTAGAGCCCACATTATCTTCCATACAGACGTTTTTGGCAACCATTTTGCGAGAGCCTCCGGCCTCTAGGGTGCATTACACTGGCGCAAAAATTCACACAGGAAGTGCTGATAAAAGGCAGCAGCAGTGGGACAGCATCACAGGCGCAGCACACAGCAGCATAGCAGTACCGGTCCAGGGTGGTGAGTCCTCTGGGTAACCCAGTATCTCTGCAGCGCAGGAGGGTGGCCTATTGATATCTTGCCTGGAGCCCTGTGAGTGTCAGCGTGTGGTCAGCATGGCATCTGAGCCAGATGTCTTCTCCCCTGAAACACCAGATTTAGCAGCTGGTGCCCCTGAGGTGTCTATGAACGCTATGATGGCAATCCTAGAGGCGTTTGCTGCCAGGGTGGAAGCAGCACACGGGAATACAGGGGGTAGTAAACGCCCCGTCCCCTGCTAGCTTCTGGGGATAATTCTGATGCAGAACCAGGTCCAGCTACGGCTCAGGGCCCAGATTCTGACGCATCAGAGACTGCAGACCATGACCGGACAGTGAGGATGACTCCAAGTCCAGGTCTGTACGCGAGACGGCTTTGGTATCTGACCTTATTACTGCAGTGTGGGAAACACTAAAGTTGGAAAATGCTGCAGAAGCAGCAGAGACTCCGGTCCACTTGGGTTTCATAGACCTGCCCGCACTGCTAAGGTGTTCCCTTGTGTGTCTTTTGATAAACTCTTATACAAGGAATGGGAGAACCCACTGAGGGTCTTTACAGCCCCAAAGAGGTTTACGGTACGGTACCCCTTTGAGGAGAGTTTTCTGAAGAAATGAACCTCTCCCCCTATAGTGGACCCTCCGGTGTCCAGACTTAATAGAGCCACCACAATTCCTGTAGAAGGGGCTCCTGTTTTCAAGGACCCTGTGGATAAGAAGGCTGAAGCACTCGCTTGCTACCTATACTCAGTGGTAGGCTCGGCAGTACGCCCGGCATTGGCGGGGGCCCTAGTGTCTCACACACTTACTGAATGGGCAAGATTGCTACTCCAGGGGTTAAGGAGCGAGGTGCTCCTCCTGATGAGATAACATTGGCCGACCTGTTGGTCCAGGGCCTTAGGTTTGTCTGCGAGTAAGACATGGATACTATTCCCCTGCTGTCTAAAGCTTTGGTTTATGCAGTAGCAATACGCCGCCTGATCTGGCTAAAAGGCTGGTCTGCGGACCAGACTTCCAAGAAAGCCCTGTTGGATCTGCCTTTTAAGGGCGACAGACTTTTTGGGGACTTCTCTGGATGACATCATCAAGGATGCCACAGGAGGTAAAATCACTTTGCTTCCCCAAATTAGCAAGGGTAAGGGGCCACACCAAGGGCAAGGGCCCTCCTGTACTGCACGCAAGCGGTTTTTTCGTCCCCCTAGGGCGACAGGGAAAAGACCCCAGGCCGATAAAGCGCCTGCCCAAGAACAAAAGCGTCCTTGGTCCCGCATATCCAATAAGCCTGCGGACAAATGTGCGTCCGCATGAAGGTCCTCCCCCACCCAGCTTGGGTGGGGGGACGTATTCACAAATTTGCGACTCAGTGGACAGCTCTAGTCTCCGACAGGTGGGTTTGCGAAGTAATCTCCTCAGGCTACAAGATAGAGTTTCTCTCTTGTCCACCGGACAGATTCATCACCTCCAATCTCCAGCTACTACCGACCCTGTATGGGGCGGTCCAGTGTCTACTGGAACGCGGGGTAGTTATTCCAGTTCCAGAACGGGGTCAGGGTTTTTACTCAAATCTGTTTATTGTGCCGAAGAAGGAGGGGGTTCGTCCAATCTTGGATCTCAGAGCCCTCAATTGCTTTGTGAAAATACAAAGATTTCGGATGGAGTCAGTTCGATCTGTAGTCACGGCTCTCCATCCAGGGGACTTTCTGGCCTCCTTGGACATCAAGGACGCATACCTGCATGTCCCCATATACTCCAGACACCAGAGGTTTCTGCGATTGCTATCGGGAAGGACCACTACCAGTTTGTGGCCCTCCCGTTTGGCCTTGCCTCAGCACCCAGGACGTTCACCAAGGTTCTCGCTCTGATTTTGGCACTTCTAAGACAGCGGGGTATCGCTATCATGGGCTACTTGGACGACCTTCTACTGAAGGCCCCATCAAGCTCAGAATTAGAGGTAAGCGTGTCTATTACCTGTCAGACTCTTCGAGACAGGGGTTGGAAGGGCGTTCAGTCAGGATCCAGTCAGACAACGCCACAGCAGTGGCATATGTCAATCATCAAGGAGGAACAAGAAGCTCAGCTGCAGCATCGGAGGTCGCTTGCATCCTGAAGTGGGCAGAGAGGAACGTACCGGCACTGTCGGCCGTGTACATTCGGGGTGTGGAAAACTGGCAGGCGGATTTCCTGAGCCGCCAGATGCTGGACCAGGGAGAATGGTCCTTACACCCGGAGGTGTTCCAACTCCTCTGCCAAAGATGGGGCACACCAGACGTAGATCTTCTGGCTTCCCGACTCAATCGGAAGGTATTGAGGTTTGTGGCCCGGTCAAGAGACCCATGGGCAGACGCAACGGACGCGTTGGTGGCATCGTGGGGTCAGTATCGGCTAATCTATGCCTTCCCTCCCTTAAGGCTTCTTCCTCTTCTGCTCCGCAGAGTGGAGGCAGAGGGAATTCCAATGATCCTAATCGCTCCAGATTGGCCTCAGCGTCCTTGGTACGCCGATCTAGTACGTCTAGTAGCAGACGTCCCCTGGTGCCTACCACTACGGAAGGACCTGCTATCGCAAGGTCCCATTGTCCATCCTGCTTTGCAGTCATTGGCTTTAACGGCATGGCTGTTGAGAACCAGGTACTGAGAGACCGGGGCCTGTCAGATTCAGTAATCTCTACTATGAGAAGTGCTCGAAAACTGTCCTCTAGGAAGGTTTATCACCGCACTTGGAAGGCCTACATCTCCATGTGTGAGGAAATGAAATGGCATCCGCGTACTTATTTGGTTTCCAGAATCCTGCTGTTTTTACAGCATGGGGTGGACCAAAGGCTTGCCCTAAGTACGATTAAGGGACAGATATCTGCCCTGGCTGTCTTTTTTCAGCGACCCCTGGCGACTCACTCTCTCGTGAGTACATTTGTGCAGGGGGTTCGACATGTGGCCCCTCCGGTCCGTCCCCCGTTACCTCCGTGGGACTTGAACCTGGTCCTCTCGGTGCTTCAGAAGGCACCGCTTGAGAATATTAGAGATATTCCCCTGTTGACACTTTCTCAGAAAGTGGTCTTTTTGGTGGCTGTTACGTCAGTTAGACGAGTCTCTGAGCTGGCAGCCTTGTCCTGAGGTGTCTGCGTTGCATTCCTTGGACGTTGTCCAAGCTTTGAGAGATACCTATCTGCTACTTCCCTGTTCCGGAAGTCAGACTCACTGTTTGTTTCGGTGGCTAGTCCCAAGAAGGGCCAAGCAGTCTCGTCGGCCACCATCTCTAGGTGGATCTGACAGAGAGTAATCCAGGCTTACGACTTAAAGGGTCAAGCGCCCCCCCTTTCCGGTCACGGCGCATTCGACCAGGGCAAGAGGTGCCTCTTGGGCTTTCTGACATCAAGCGTCTGTTTCCCAATTATGTAAAGCGGCGACTTGGTCGTCCGCTCACACTTTCACAAAATTCTACAAAGTTGATGTAGGTGCATCTTCGGATGCCTCTTTTCGGCCGCAAGGTTTTACAATCGGCTGTTTAGAGTTGCAGCTCCTCCGTTGGAGGAGTGCTGTTTTGTGTTTGGGGTGAAGTTTATTTTATGCTGTTACCACCCCTCGTTTTTTCTCTGACACTGCTTTGGGACGTCCCACTTTGTCAATAGAGAAGCTGTGTCGGTCCATGAACGAAAGAGTAAATAGGATTTTTTACTCACCGTAAAATTCTTTTCTCTGAGTCCATGGACCGACACAGCACCCACCCCTCCTTTTAAGTTTTTGTACTGCATTTTGACGAACTGATCTGCGATATGCAGACTGAGAGGATATACCCGGGGGTCCGCCCCCTGGGCGGGACTGTAGAAGGTGTGATGCAACACTTTTCACAAGTTTTTCTGCCTAGTCACTCCTAATTAACGGATAATACCCACTTTGTCAATAGAGAAGCTGTGTCGGTCCATGGACTCAGAGAAAAGGATTTTACGGTGAGTAAAAAATCCTATTTTTCTGGCCTAAAATGTTGCTGATGCAGTTATCGAAAACAGCCTGGTGACTGAACTGTTCTGTAAGAAGCATGTTCATGATTCAGGTCTGAAGTTTTGGTCTTTATAAGTATTTATCCCTTTCATGACTAGGACACTTAGAAAACTAAATAGCCAGACCAAATTTAGCCATATCAGTAGGCATTGGTTAACCACTTCAATACCAGGCACTTACACCCCCTTCCTGCCCAAGCCAATTTTCAGCTTTCAGCGCTGTCGCTGTTTAAATGACAATTGCGCAGTCATGCTACACTGTACCCAAACAAAATTTTTATAATTTTGTTCCCACAAATAGAGCTTTCTTTTGGTGGTATTTGATCGCTTCTGCGGTTTTTATTTTTTGCTAAACAAATAAAAAAAAAAAAAATGTCTTTTGTTTTTGTTATAAAATTTTGTAAATAAGTATGTTTTCTCCTTCACTGATGGGCACTGATAAGGCAGCACTGACAGGCACTGATAAGGCGGCACCGATGAGGTGTCACCAAGTGGGTGGTATTGATGGGTACTGACGATGGGCACTGATAGGCGGCACTGGTGGGTGGCACTGATATACAGCACTGATAATAGGCGGCACTGATGGGCACTCATGGGTGGCACTGGTGGGCAACTCTGATGGGCACTGAAAGGCTGCACTGATGGGTACTTATGAGTGGCACTGATACGTGGCACTGATGGGCACTGATAAATGGCACTGATGGGCATCACTGCTGGCACTGGCAGACATTTTGGATGGGCACTGATTGGCAGCTGCGTGGGCACTGATTGGCAGCTGCCTGGGCACTGATTGGCAATACCCTGGTGGTCGTAGGGTGGCATACCTGGTGGTCCAGTGTTGTGGCATTCCCTGGTGGTCCTGGCAGCATCCTGGTGGTCCTTGGCGGGCATCTGAGGGGGGGCTGCGCTGATAAACAATCTGCACAGACCCCCCTGTCAGGAGAGCAGCCGATCGGCTCTCCTATACTCACGTCTGACGTGAGTGAGCGGCTGTTATCCTGCTAGACGTCATATGACGTTCAGTCAGGATAACTGAACCACCGCCCAGCCGCCATTCTGCTATATGCCGGGCGGGAAGTGGTTAATGTAATTACAACCCCAATTTCCAAAAAAAAAACATATTTTAGTCACAATACAAAATAGAAAACCTATCCAATGTGTAAAGTGGTTGTAAAGGCAGAAGGTTTTTTATCTTCATGCATTCTGTGCAGCAGCCCCCCTAATACTTACCTAAAACCAATCTACATCCAACGATGTTGTACAAGAGACTCGGCTGTCCGGGACTCACCTTCTCTTTGGCTGAGACAGCAGCCAAGCGCCATTGGCTCCCACTGCTGTTAATCAAAGTCAGTGAGCCAATGAGGAGACAGAGGGGGCGGGGCCAAGCTGCTGCTCTGTGTCTGAATGGACTCACAGAGCTGCAGCTCGGGTGCCCCCATGGCAAGCTGCTTGCTGTGGGGGCACTCGGCAGGAGGGCGGGGGCCAGGAGAGCCAGCGACGGACCCGAGAAGAGGAGGATCTGGACTGCTCTGTGCAAAACCACTGCACAGAGCAGGCAAGCATAGACATGTTTGTTATTTAAAAACAAAAAAAAATGAGACTTTAGTATAACTTTAAACAGATAACATTTACAATTTTATGAAAAAAAAATAAGGACATTTTGAAATTGATGCAGCAACATGTCGCAAAAAAGTTGGGGCAGGGCCATGTTAACCACAGTGCACAGTAACCCCCTCTTCTTTTAACAACAATCTGTAAACATCTGGGAACTGAAGAGACCAGTTGCTGGAATTTTGGGTCAGGAGTGTTATCCCGTGCTTGCCTGAAATAGGGTATTAACTGCTCCACAGTCCTGGGTCCTCTTTGGTGTATTTTTTGTTTCAAGACTAGCCAAATATTTTCAATTGGTGAAAGGTCTGGGCTGCAGGAAGGCCAGTTAGCACCCAGACTCTTTTACTATGAAGCCATGCTGCTGTCATAAATGCAGTATGTGGTTTAGCATTGTCCTGCAGAAATATGCAAGGCCTTCCCTAAAAAAAACGTCATCTGCTGCTCTAAAACCTGGATATATCTTTCAGCACTGATGGAGCCTTTCCAGATGTACAAATTGCCCATTGCATACGCACTAATGTGCCCCCATACCAACAGAGCGCTGGTAACAAGCTGATAGGTCCCTGTCTTTTTTTTTTTTTTTTTTTTTAAGTCCAAAAAAAGTTGCCAAAAAGAATGTCAAATTAAAATTTGTCTGACCACAGAACAGTTTTCCACTTTGCAACAGACCATTTTCACTGAGCTTTGGCCCAGATAAGATGGCAACTTCTCTGGATCATGTCCAGCTATGGCTTCTTGTTTGCATGATAGAGCTTTAACGTGCCTTTTTGGATGGCATGGAGAACTGTATTCACAGACAGTGATTTTTGGAAGTATTCCTAAGACCATAAAAACAAAAACGAATGCAGTGCTAAATTACAACACTCATATCACAAAATATAAATTATATAACATCACAACATTTAATAGCAAATATATGCATAGCATAACTATGCTTGCAGTGATAATAATAAAAAAATATATGTGACACTGAACACTCCTCTGTGCACTTCAAACTAGATAGATGCACTGTATTGTCAAAAGTATTGGGACACCTGCTTTTACGAACACATAAACTTTAATGGCATCCCAGTCTAAGTCCGTAGGGTTCAATATTTGAGTTGGCCCACCCTTTGCAGCTATAACTGCTTTAACTCTTCTGGGAAAGCGGGGGAGGAGCTCTGACATGTAGCAGCCCGTGCTGGACGCCGGTGCCTCGTCTCCACCCACCCATCCGAAGTTCCCGCCACACCAGAGGGAGAGGGGAGAGTGAGATGTGGGCAGAGGACAAGGGCCGGAGATGCGGGAGGTGCGAAGGGGAAAGTGACCGTCCATGGCATCCACAGCAACCGCGGCTCTATCACAGACACTCCGACACTCTGATATCCTCACTCAGGGCAAGTATGGCTGCCTGCTGTCTCCATCGCTCCCACCCCCCCATCCCCCCCTGGCTCAGTGTGGTGTGCTACCCCATGTTGTATAGCTGCCTGGAAAGGACTTCTATCTGGGGACGATATGCCGGCCATTGCTGGAGCCGGGCTGTTTGCGCTGATTGTCTGTTGAGAGATCCAGAGGCTGCGAGCAAGATATGTCCCCCATACTGACTACTGCGGACTGCTGTGTGGGGAGAGAGAAACATGAGAAAGTGATAGGACTACAAAAATAATCTACATGTTTGAACTGCCTAAATGGAACTGTTTTCTGCACGATAAAAGCATTTAAAGCAGTGGAAATCTTCCCTCTACTTGATAGCTTTAACAGTAACTTGGCTGCCAATTGCTGATAATTGCCGTCAAATTGTGAGGATTGTGAGGGCTGGAGTAAACCTTTTAGAACAGCTGGAAAACATAACTACCCATCTCCAAGCATTGAGAAGTGCTCTTGCTGCTCCCCCACCGCATGGCGACACCTATGATTATTTACTCATGAGTACTGCTGGTTGCTGGTAAAATCCTTTTTTTCTAAGTTGTAGCCGCTTACGGATGACTGTTGCTGAAAATGACCATCATTGGCTGATGATCAATGTTACTACCCACCGTTCACTGTCTCTGTCTCCTGATGACTGCTTATTTACTGATAACGGCCACTATTTGCTGATAAATAATTGCTACTTTTTGATAACTGAGGTTACTCACCGGTAATTGCTGTAGATAACTATCGCTAACTCTTGATAATTCTACTATTGGCTGATGACTGCTGCAGATAATTACCATTGCCTGTTGATAATCACTGCTATTTGCTGATAAATTGACACTTGCTGATGACTGCCCTGTAGGCGGACAACTATCGCTGCATTCAGATAACCGCTGCTTTTGCTGATAGCCGATGTCGATAACTGCATCTACCAGCTGACAGGAGCCATTATCTGCAGATGAATACTGCTATCTCATGAGAATTGCTGCTACACCTTGATAACTGCTGTTATTTTCTGCTACTTTCTGATAATTACTGCTATCCGTTGATAACTGCCGCTGCTACTCGACAATTCTCATTAATTATCAATAACTGCTGCTGCTAACTGTTTCTATCTCTTGATAACCTTTGCTAACTTTAGCTACTTGCCGATAACTGCCGCTATCTGCTGATAATCATTGTTATCTGCTGATAATTCGCTGATACTATCCAAGGACTGCTCTGGTTTCGGATAAGTGCCTCTGCTAGAAGATAAGCATCGCTATCTGTTGATGATTATAGTCACTCATTGATAACTGTTGTTCCTCTTTGAGAATCACTGTCATTTGCTGATAATTGTAATTATCTGCCGAAGGGTGTTACCTTCTATGGAGGATTGTCGTCACTCGCTGATAATTTTTCTGCCACTTGTTGACAACTATTGATAGCTGGGGTCATCAGGGGTAAAAAAAAAATTCTTCTCACTTTTTTTTCCCCCTAGGAAGCATTTAAAGGGAACAAAGTCTTTAAGTTAATATGAGAGGAAAGCCGCCAGGCAAAGCGGGGAAAGGGGCCCCAGCGGCCACGAGCCCAGGGGGTATTCAGCTTTTTATGTCAGCTGAAACAAGCATGATAGAGAATGGGCATGGTAGCCCCAGGCAGGTAGCCGCAGTACGCACGGGTATGGGTAAGCAAAAAGTGACAGAGGAAGACACTAAAGCAGGGAAGACCAATGGAACGCCTGTAACGTGGCCAAAAAATGCAGGGTATAATCCCCAAGGAAGCTCTAAGGTACAAATTGGAGATCAGAAGAAGAAAGAAGGTGCAGAACCAGAGATCAAGGTGAATTTAAAGCCAGAGGGAGTTCAAGCAAGCCTTCCTCAAATTAAAGAGATGCTGGCTGAGATGCTGGCTAAAGTTGAAGTATCATTGAAAACAGACATAGCGGCAGTTAGAGCAGATATCGGACAGGTCTTAGGACGAGTTGAAGAAATAGAGGAAAGAATGGACAAATATGATCAAAGGTTGGAGGAATCTAATGAACAGATGAAATCCCTGCAGAAAACAAACAGATTGTTATTCTATAAAATGGAGGACCAAGAAAATCAAAACCGACGAAATAACCTACGGATAAGAGGGATACCAGAGAAATATAAAAATGACGAATTAATAAAAGTGATGCAGGAGTTGTTGGGAAGAGAACAGCAGAAATACTGAAATTGGATAGCGTGCATAGGATTACAAGATATCAAATCCAAGCGGATGACAACCCAAGAGACGCAGCAGTGTACATAGAGCATTTGGCACCCGGGGCGGATCCTATATCTGGCACCCCCCCTCCCACATAAAAATGTAAAAACACCCCACTGTGCCCCCTGCATACCTCTGCATCCTTCAATATCTTTTTGTCACTACTGTGTACCCCCTCTCCACAACTGCACCACTGGACCCCTTTACATTACACAGCACCCTGCATCTCTGGGCCCCTTTACATTACACAGCACCCTGCATCTCTGGACCCCTTTACATTACACAGCACCCTGCATTTCTGGACCCCTTTACATTACACAGCACCCTGCATCTCTGGACCCCTTTACATTACACAGCACCCTGCATCACTGGACTCCTTTACATTACACAGCACTCTGCACCTCTGGGCCCCTTTACATTACAAAGCCCCCTGCACCCCTTTACATTACACAGCACCCTGCACCTCTGGGTCCCTTTACATTACACAGCCCCCTGCACCTTTGGGCCCCTTTACATTACACAGCACCCTGCCCTTCTGGACCCCTTTACATTACACAGCACCCTGCACCTCTGGGTCCCTTTACATTACACAGAACCCTGCATCTCTGGACCCCTTTGCATTACACAGCACCCTGCAGCTCTGGACCCCTTTACATTACACAGCCCCCTGCACCCCTTTACATTACACAGCACCCTGCCCTTGTGGACCCCTTGACATTACACAGCACCCTGCATCTCTGGGCACCTTTACATTACACAGCACCCTGCATCTCTGGACCCCTTTACATTACACAGCACCCTGCATCTCTGGACCCCTTTACATTACACAGCACCCTGCATCACTGGCCCCCTTTACATTACACAGCACCCTGCATCTCTGGACCCCTTTACATTACACAGCACCCTGCAGCTCTGGACCCCCTGCATGTTACACAGACCCCCTTCAGTGCAGACCCCCTTCAGTGTAGCCCTCATTCAGTGCAGCCCCCCTTCAGTATAGCCCCCCTTCAGTATAGCCCCCATTCAGTGCAGCCCCCTGTTCAGTGCAGCCTCCCCTTCAGTGTAGCCCCGTTCAGTGCAGCCTCCCCTTCAGTGTAGCCCCGTTCAGTGCACCCCCCTTCAGTGTAGCCCCGTTCAGTGTAGCCCCCATTCAGTGCAGCCCCCCCTTCAGTGTAGCCCCCGTTCAGTGCACCCCCCTTCAGTGTAGCCCCCGTTCAGTGCAGCCCCCCCTTCAGTGTAGCCCCCCATTCAGTGCAGCCCCCCTTCAGTGTAACCCCCGTTCAGTGCACCCCCCTGCAGTGTAGCCCCGTTCAGTGCACCCCCCTTCAGTGCAGACCCCCCATTCATACTGAATGGGGGGGTCTGACATCCGGGATCGCACAGGCAGATGGGTAGGGGGGTGTGACATCCGGGATCGCACAGGCAGACAGGCCGCGAGAGGAGGGGATGGTAGGTGCAGGGGTGCATCCCCGCACACCCCCTCACCGATTTGACGCTGGCCTCTCCCTGCCTGTGCCAGTGTGCCTGTCACTGTGTTGCGGCTCCGGCGTTGCCTAAACCCGTGGCGCGCCGCTGCGACCATTTCAATCGCAGAGGGAGGTGCCGGCCTGACACCCCCCCACTGTGTGGCACCCGGGGCGGCCTGCCCCCCCCACTTAGTACGCCTCTGAAGAGACGTCATATCTAGGTTCCACTATGCTGAAGAGAAGTCCAAAATCGTGGAAGGCATACGGACATCGGCAGGAATCTCATAGGATGGATTTGAATTGCAAATATTTTCAGACCTATCAGCAGAGACATTAGTAAGAAGAAGACTCCTTAAACCATTGACAGAACAAATGCGGGCATTGAATGTGAAATATCAGTGGGGATTTCCAGCATGCCTCAAAGGGAAAAAGGATGGACGCAGTGCAGTATTAAGATTCCCTGAAGACCTTCGGGATTTCTGTTGCAGACTGGACCTGTCGCCCCCTCTTTACCGGGCGGGGAGGAGAATAATGGGTCAACAGTAGCTTTAAGTAGCATGCACTGGACTCGTAGTCGGGGGGGGGGTAGGGATAGAGTATGCTTTGAGTAACAAGATAGGCACTTTGAGAGATGCTTGAGAGTCAGAGAAATGTCTTAATATAAGGAATACAAGGGTATAACTGAGTAAAAAGGAAATAAACAGGTGGTGGAGGGGGTGGGTGGGTGGTAGGGAAGGAGCCGGAGGGACAGCGGAGGGGTTGGGGATGTAGGAGTAACCTCCCCTAAGGAGGTATGGGAACCGAACGACACCTAGATAGATTCCGTCGGGCCCACACATGGAACAACATGGAACCAGTTCCTCCTCCTGTAGGAGAGAGGACCCTGGGGGAGGGGAGAATGGATTCGGGGGGGGGGTGAGGGGTGCGGGAGGAGGGAGGGATGGATCTGGGGTTGTTTTTTTTTTTTTCTCCTCCTTTCCCTTCTTAGGGACTCTCTGTGGTCTGCCAGGTGCTCCCTATGATGAACCATGGCCACAATAAACGTAATCACTTATAATGTAAAGGGGATGAACACCCCAAGCAAAAGGTACAAAGTAAACAAAGAGCTGCATTTTCTTGGGGCGAACGTGGTCTGTCTCCAGGAAATGCATATCGCTCATGCCTCTGAGTGTAGACTGGCTTCACACTTGTTTCCTATGTGGTTGTATGGCGATTCAACATTGAGTCATTTGAGGGGTGTGGCCATAGGCTTTGATAAGACCATGGTATTTACAGTAAAGGAACAACTGGCAGACTCCGAGGGGAGATTTCTCTTTGTAAAAGGGAGATTGTTTAATTACTTGAACAACAGCTAGTAGATACATGGAGGGTCAGGCACCCAGGGAAGAGGGATTACACTTTCTATTCCCCAGTCCATGGGTAATTTTCAAGGATTGATTATATCTTTATAGAACATCAATTACTAACGTCTCTTAAAAATGTGAAGATTAAAGCAATTACGCTATCTGACCATGCCCCAGTAGCGATTAAGTTAGAAATATTAAGAAGTTCTATGACGGGTAGGAATTGGAGATTGAACAACTCTCTTATTCAGGACCTGGCGATAATCAAGAAGATTGAGCAAGAACTTGAAAATTTATTTGTGGTAAATGATACACCAGAAATTCCCCGGCCAGCCCTGTGGGAAGCACACAAGGCTGTCATAAGGGGGATATTGATGGGGATAGGGGCAGGGAAAAAGAGGGAGCGGGGAGAAGAACTTTGTACCCTATATAGAGAAATACAGGACTTGGAACAAATGACAAGACCCCAAGGCATCCCGGACAGACAGGATTTAGTAGCATAAAGGGTGCAATTAGCAGATTTATTAGAACAGGAGAAAAGGTGTGCCTTTCATATAGTAAATAAGGAGAGGTATCAATGGGGAAATAAATAAGGGAAATGGCTGGCCATAGCAATAAGGGAAAAAAATAATTGTTCCTTTATCCCTAAAATCAAGAACGATCAGGGAGAGATGGTTCATTCATCCCCGGAAATAGCGGAGGTATTCCATGCATACTATAGCTCACTATACAATGTGAACCAGAGAGAGGGACGTAGGAAGGCAGAAATCTATGAGTATAAATAGTAGAAAAGTGCAGCGCAATGTACAATAAACACAAAAGAATGTGTAATAACATAAAGTACTTATTGAAATGGATGGACTACAAGTCTCAGAAGATTCAAAGAAGGCTCCACTGGTGAAAATCAAACAGCAGTATATATATGGTGACAGACAAGGGAAGGATCTAAGTGCTCACTGTGCAATGATTTTAGAAGTATAATTTATTGAAACCCGATTACGGGCTACTCACATGTTAAAAATGAAAGACAGGCTCTCCGTACAACTGTGTAAACATATCTTGTGGATGGCAGCGGGTGACGTCATCCAATCGTGGCTCCTCCCCTGTGTGCGTTACGGGGCCCCGCGCGCATTACGGGGCCCTGCTGAGGAAGTTCATTCGAACATAACGCGTACGGGGAAGAAGCCACGCTTGGATGACGTCACCCACTGCCATCCACGAGATATGTTTACACAGTTGTACGGAGAGCCTGTCTTTCATTTTTAACATGTGAGTAGCCCGTAATCGGGTTTCAGTGAACTATACTTCTAAAATCATTGCACAGTGAGCACTTAGATCCTTCCCTT
Organism: Rana muscosa; assembly: GCA_029206835.1. Classification (NCBI taxonomy): domain Eukaryota; kingdom Metazoa; phylum Chordata; class Amphibia; order Anura; family Ranidae; genus Rana; species Rana muscosa. The sequence continues at coordinate 490,379,255 of CM055117.1, read as the reverse complement.
TTCTCCTATATATTTTGGACATCCGCATTGATGTGAAAACTCTGGAGAATCCGTTCCCATTGAATTACATCAGCTACCTACCTTTGTTGTGTGGGATCTGCTAGCATTGACTGCCTGTTGGTTCAGGAGTCCATGCAGTGAGGTGAGCGTAGACATACTACCTGAGGTGGAGGGTCTGTCACCATATATATATATACTGCTGTTTGATTTTCACCGGTGGAGCCTTTTTTGAATCTTCTGAGACTTGTAGTCCATCCATTTCAATAAGGACTTTTTCTGGACTTTATGTTATTACACATTTTTTTGTGTTTATTGTACACTGCGCTGCACTTTTCTACTATTTATACTTTCTCTTTTGGCTTTTTGTGAAAAATCTTTAGTGTCCAGCTTGCATTTTATAGAAGGGGGGTGTTTATTTCTGCGCTGATTGCATTTTACAATTTTTAGAAATTTATGAGTACCTGAGGGGTCTTGACCTTTCCATGTTGCCTAAGGAGGAACTTGAGCAACTTGAAGCTCCAATTACTCAAGAAGAAGTAAGAAGAGTAATAAAAAGCATGGCCCTGGGAAAAAGCCTGGGCCCTGGCGGGTACTCTATTTTATATTATAGGAGATTTCAAATGTTTTTGACCCCTAAATGATGTGATTATCTGAACTCCTTAGATGAAGGAGAGACTCTGCGGGAGGAATCATTATTGGCCTATATAACTCTCATCCTAAAAGAAGGGAAGGACCCAACAGTCCCAACGAGCTATCGTCCAATATCCCTGTTAAATACAGACATAAAGATTTTCGCAAAGGTAATAGCAGAAAGATTAAAGCCCCTACTACCAAGCTGGGTAAATAGCGATCAGGTATGGTTTGTATCAGGGAGAGAGGGAAAGGATAATAGCCTGAAGTCACTATGTTTGATCCATGAGGTAAAGGGGGGGAAGACCCCAGTCTCATTCCTGTCGATTGATGCCGAAAAGGCCTTTAACAGGGTGGACTGGAGCTTCATGTTTGGAACATTAAGACATCTAGGTATTGGGGCGAGGATGATGAAATGGATATCGGCCTTCTATCGTCACCCAACGGCTAAAATTAGAATAAATGGGAACTTATCCCCTGCTTTAGACCTATTTGATGGGACAAGGCAGGGATGCCCTCTTTCGCCAATGCTGTTTGTAATAGCATTGGAACCTCTGTTACCGGCTATCCGTAAAAACCCAGATATTTGAGGGGTGAAAGTAGGGGAAAGGGAGTTTAAGGTAGCTGCTAATGCCGACGACCTGCTTTTCTACGTCTCTAACCCCAGAATAACAATCCCAATTATATTAGACGAGTTAACTAGATATGGAAAATTTACCAATTTTAAAATAAATATGTCTAAATCCAAGATCCTGAACATTACCATCCCAAGGGATGAGCAGCAGGCGATCCAACCTAAATTTCCCTTTATATGGTGTAAGGAGGGACTGGGGTATCTGGGAATAAAACTGACTGCATCCTTGGAGACGATGTTTAAGGCTAATTATATACCAGCACTTAATAAGATTAAAGAGAACTTGAGACATAAGCCCCTTTCATTTCAAGAATCAATGCTTTAAAAATGAATATTTTTCCAAGGTTGACCTACATTTTTCAAATGATCCCAATAATGGTACCCCAGGACTATTTTTTTTTTGTTTCAATAGTTTTTTTATTTCAGTTTTTACAAATTTTCACATTATCAAAATAAACATGGAGTATTACTTAATATAACAGTTTCATTACTATACGTCTGGCTCCATACATTTGCATTCGATGTCAACATTTAAAAGCATGGAGCCAGTCTATCAGCTATCTATAACATTGATTGTACCATAGAAAGTAAAGGAAAGACTAAAGAGATGAAATTAAGTCAGATGAAAGGAAGAATAAGTAAAGAAGGAGAAGACTCTTGTAATTCACTCCCTGCCCCCTGCCCCCCCCCGAAACCATTTAAAGCTGCACCCCTCTAGAGCCTTCAGACAGGTATTGAATCCAAGGACTCCATACCTTATCAAATTGTGGCATTCTATCATTAAGTGAGGCCGTCATCCTTTCATTAAGCATAATCCAGGAGAGTTTGTACTTGATCTGATCGAATGGGACTATTGTCCGTTTCCATGCCCCGGCTATTATAATTTTAGCTGCTATGAATATGTATCTTATAAGTTGCTTAAGGGGTTTTGTGACCTGTTTTATTTCGGTCCCCAGCAACGCCTGAGTCGGAGATTTCCGGAGGTTCACCTGGGTAAGCGTATATATAAAGTTATACACCCTAATCCAGTACCTCCTCACCTTGGGGCACTGCCACCATGTATGGTACATAGTGCCAATATGCCCACAGCCGCGAAAACATAGCGGGGATGCTCCGGGTATAAACGTCGCCAACCTTGCTGGGACCATATACCATCTCATAATAACTTTATAATTGGCCTCAATTAATGATGTGTTCATAATGGATTTATTCGCTCCCTCTGCTATTCTGTGCCACTCATCTATTTCCATGTTCTCACCCATATCAGCCTCCCATCTCTTCATATATTCAAATTTTTCATTACAGCTGGTCAGTGTTGTATATATTGCCGATATGTGCCCTTTAATTTTGTCGTATTGTACACATAGGTGTTCCATAGGGGTCATTGTAGTAATATCTGAGTGTCTGGACATGGTATTTATAAAATGTGCAATCTGACCATACCTAAACAACTCTGAGGTCGGTAGTTGGTACTCGTCTTCTAGTTTCTTTCTTGTTATAATACCTCCGCTGTCACAGAGGTCTGCAATCCTCATTAACCCTTTATTCGTCCACCAGGCAAATGCTCGGGGGGCGAAACCCGGGGCAAAGTTTTCATTTCCCAATAGTGGGGCTAGAGGAGTATGCTCAGATTGAAACCTATGAGCTTTACGTAATCTATCCCAAATATTCAAGGAGATGGAAAGTGCTGGGCATAAAATTGCGGGTCTTTGTTTAGGGGGTAGCCAAAGAATGGATGAGATTGGGTGAGTCCTACATGCTTTGGCTTCCATCTGCATCCAAATTGGATGAGATCCCCGACTATGGAATCTGGTGACGTTCGCTAGTTGTGCAGCCTGATAATATTTTATTAGGTCCGGGAAACTTAATCCCCCTTTATGCTTTGGAGTATATAACGTGCGAACGTTCACCCTAGGTCGCTTGTTACCCCATATAAAGGACAATAGCTTAGTTTGCAGTGCTTTCAGGTCCCCCTTAGTTATTGCTACTGGTAGTGCTCTAAATAGATACAATATTCTGGAAAATACATTCATTTTGACCGAGTATAATCTGCCAAACCATGACGGCGGACAGAGTGACCATCTCGACACATCTGCCATTATAGTCCTAAACATTACAGGATAATTCTGGGAATATAATGTGTTCCATGAGGGAGTGAGATTTATTCCCAGGTAGGAAAGGGAATGTATTTTCCAAGTAAGTTTATAAGATCTTTGCAGGGTATAGATTGTGGACTCACTCAGAGAAATATTCATGGCCTGTGATTTCTCATGATTTATGGTTAAACCTGAAATTACGGAGAACGGCTTGAGTATGGCATATAAATTAGGGAGTGTTGTAATAGGGGATGTTATTGCCATCAATATATCATCTGCAAATAGTATGCATTTATGTTCCATGTTACCACAGTCTATGCCTTTGACATCTTGTGAAGCCCGAATTTTGATTGCTAGTGGTTCCAGTGCTAGCACAAAAAGAAGTGGTGACAAAGGACATCCTTGTCGCGTACCTCTGTAGATGTTAATGGGGTCCGAGTAATATCCCTTTACCATTAAAGCCGCTGTCGGGAGCTGTAAAGTGTTCGCAGTGTAGATAAAAAATGATTCCCGAAACCCAGCCGAGCCAAGACATAGAGGAGATAATCCCATGACAGGGAGTCAAATGCCTTATGTATATCTAATGAAAGCAACATCCCCTGTCTTGGGCCCCCCCATCCCAATCAGAGTGTACCGCTGAGATAATATCTATGACCCTTCTCGTCTGGTCTGTTGTTTGACGCCCCGGCACGAATCCTGCCTGGTCAGGGTGGATATATTTCGCTAAAAATGAGTTCATTCTGACCGCCAATATCTTTGTCATGATCTTTAAGTCTAAATTGATCAATGAAATGGGGCGGTAGTTTTCACAACTGCCATGGTCCTTTCCCGGTTTGGGGATGACCTGAATAAATGCTTTATTCTCTTGATTTGGTAGGGCAGTACCCTGTCTGATTGCGTTAAAAAAAATGCAAAGGTGTGGGGTCAGAATTTCTTGGAACTTCCTATAATAATGTCCGGAGAACCCGTCAGGGCCCGGTGCTTTAGATGGGTTAAGGGTTTTAATTGCCTGTGATATCTCTGTCTCAGTGAATTCCTGTTCCATGAGTTCCATGTGTTCTTTCTGTATGGTTGGCAAGGGGATGTGTTCAAAGAAGTTATCCATTTTGTCACGTCCTACTTTGTCTGATGGTTTATAGAGCCTAGTATAAAACTCAGTGAATACCCTCACTATTCTTTCTGGGTTCTGACTATGTTGACCATTTTTTAGCCGTAGCTTGGGTAATGCTGATGTATAGGGACGAGGTGTCAATTTTCTCGCTAGTAGTGTGGTAGGTTTGTCTCCCATCGTGTAGTATTTGTGTCTTGCCCATCTTATTTTTTTTTCCGCTTGTGTGGTAAGACTTAGGTTTAATGCTAACCTGGCTTCATTTATGGTATGCCTGATATCGACCTGTGGATTCAGCCTTTGTTCAGCTAGCACGTTGCTTAGCTTTTGTTCCTGTTGTGCTATCGTGCTATCCCTAGTACGCTTGTTCCGTGCTGCTAGTTGGAGCAATTTTCCCCTTATAGTGGCCTTATGTGCTGCCCAATTAACTACTGGGGAAGTAGCCCCTGGTAGGTTTTCCTTAAAAAATAAGCGTATTTCTTTTTCTATCTCCACAGCCGTAATTGGGTCATTTAACATAGTCGCATTCAGTCTCCATGGGGACGGGTAAGGCTTCATCCACAGATTGGATAATGAAAGTTTAACTGGTGAGTGATCTGACCAGGGGGTATTTAGTATGTCCACTGAAGTGATATATGGTAGTAGTGGAGTTCGTATGAATATATGGTCAATTCTCGAATATGTGTGATGTACATGAGAATAAAAAGTATAGTCCCTCGCTGAAGGATTATCCTCTCTCCATGTGTCTATAAAGTCATTATCGTGTAACAACTTCGCCAGTCTATTGCTGCTCTTTGGTACATGTCTAAACAACAATTTGTCTCGGGAAGACTTATCTAATGATTGGTCTAGTGGCATATTACTGTCCCCTCCCAATATGACCTGCCCCTGTATTTTGGGGAGTAGCGTCTCGAACATGTTATGAAAAAAGTCTATTTGACCCGTGTTAGGGGCGTAGTAGGATATTACGGATGTTATCTGATCATTGATGTGGCCCACTGCCATGACATATCTGCCCTGTTTATCTCTAATTATGGTAATGGGTACAAACGGTACTTTACGAGAGAAACATACTGCCACACCAAGCTTTTTATCGGGACCAGAGGATGTGTAAAATTGTGGATATTTTGCACTAAGATATTTCGGGGTAGATGATTTAGAAAAATGTGTTTCCTGTAACATCAGAATGTCAGCCTGTTGTTTATAGTAATATGGGAAGGCCTTCGTTCTCTTGGCAGGAGAATTAAAACCTTGCACATTATGTGTAATAATAGAGTATTTAGTGTGGTGGTCGTTCGCCATCATGGTTCTGCAGAACACTCTTACCCTGTTCCAGACTTTCTATCCCTGGTGATACGATTGCTCGGGGTGAGGCAGTTTCCATCAACCCGCTAGGCGCTACTGGTCCGGGGGGGGGGAAGAGTCCACTCTCCAGAAAGGAAGAAACAAGGAGAAAAGAAAATAGAGAATGTTAGTAGATATAGAGGGAAGCTGGTACTCACTTCCAAAGATGCATTAAGCTTCATCACAATTATTTAACCTGTCTCCGTATGGACAGGATTTGCTCCAGGAAATACACCTGGGAATTGGGTGTGAAGTTGCACTCCTCCGTAGATGAGAACAAGGTCACTGGAGTGGCATGTGGTTCCACCCCGGCACCAAACTTGACTTTTATCCCAACAGGTGCAGGACTTGTACTCGCTGAGAAAAGAAAAAATAAATAAATAAATAAATAAATGATGGAGACAAAATGAACAAAAATGCAAAAGGAAACTACATGCCAAAAATGTCTCAATACATAGAAACAATAGTTGTAAGTCGGCTGAGCAAACACTAGGCAAAAATAAAATAAAATAAAAAAACAAAACAAATAAAAAAAAATCAAAAGAAAAAGGAAAAGGGACTTGTTCCTCATGCAAAATTTGCGGTGGGTCAACTGACCCTGCTGTCCCATAGTGAGACCGGACTCACGGGTTGAACTTCGCTTCTCAACTCTTCTTACCAACAAACCAGAGTTTGGTATAACCAGTAATTTCGAGAACCAAGATAACTTTCAGGGCATAAGTGCCGAACTTGTCCCCCAAGGGGGAGATCTCTTTCATAGGTTTAATTCGAATCAAGCAGGTCAATCTTCCATCTTAGGTAGGGGGGGAGGACCCCATCTTTAAGAAATTCTGTTCCCCAGCCTGGGGAGCACTGTTCGTTTTTCAGGTCGAACCCCAGGACTATTTTAAGAAATTAAGTTCAATGATATTAAAATATATCTGGGCACATATCTTAAAAGTGTTTCTAGTTAGTGGGTTTAGAATTGCATACGCAATACTGGCAAAAGCCAAAAGGTCAGGAGGACTTGCAGCCCCGGACTTCGAGAAATACTATCAGGCGATCTGTATTTCCCGGATGGTAGAATGGATTCATAATAAAGAGGGGAGACGCTGGGTAAATATGGAAATAGCACAAAGCAAGGCAGATTTAGGAAAGCTGGTCTAGATACCACGACAGCACCGGGACTTAGCTAGTAGCACAAACCCACTAACTAGAAACACTTTTAAGATATGGGACGGCTTAGGGAGATTGCACCACTGGGATTATAATTCACCACTATCATCTATTTTGGGCACAAACTACTTCAAGCCAGGGAAAAAGGAACATATATATTTTACTAGATGGGCAAAAAAAGAGGAAATACTATTACAAGATGTATTGAAAGGTAATAGGATTTGCATCTATGCGGAAATTACACAAAAATGGAGAAATAAGCCAGTAGATAAATGGAGATACACACAACTACAGCATTTTGCACAATCATTGCCACAACCGCTACGAGGAAAAGGACACATGAGGTTAATAGAGAAATTTTTCTGCTCTCCCCTTAGTTTAAATCAAAATATATTAAAAATCTATAGAATCCTAATCGAGGAAACAGAGCCTGAATTCCCTCCATATTTGGGGAAATGGGAAGAGGAGAAAGGCCCGCTTAGAGATGAGGAACATAGAAGGAAAATAGTTTTTCTTCAGGAGATATAAAGACAGTGAAAATGTGCTATAAACTCCTGGCGAGATGGTATGTGACCCCCAGAGGGCACATAGGATCGGGGCAGAGGGACCCCAAACTTGCTGGAGGGGTTGTGATGCCCCGAGGACCTTTGCGCACCTCTGGTGGAAAAGCACAATGATTCAACCCTATTGGGAAGGAATCTTGGCAGCAATCTACCAAATTACAGGAGAACAGATTCAGAAGAACCCCTTGGATTGTCTATTTCACGATATAAGGAAAACGGTCCCTCAATATAAGAATTCTATAGTCCCATTCCTTTTAAATGCAGCTAAAAGTTTGATCCCGATCCTCTGGAGGACCCAAGAAGTCCCGAGCATGCAGGATTGGGTTGTAAGGGTTGAAATGATAAGAATTATAGAAGAAACTATCCATATGCCCACGTTCACACTGGGGTTGCGGGAGTGAAGCCTGCGAGTTCAGCTGAACTCGCACAATTTCACTCCCGCTGGCAGTCCCGATTTCAGCCACGATTTCAAAGACATCTGAAACAGATGTCAATGTAAATCGCGGCTGAAATCGCAAAAAGTAGTACAGAAGCTACTTTTTGAAATCAGTGCAGCGCCGCAGATGCGGCGTCGCACCGATTAGGACGGTGCCATTGCCCGCAATTTGCGGCAAATTTTGCCGATTTGACATGCGATTTGACATGTCAAATCGCATGTCAAATCGCACCAGTGTGAACCAGGGCTATAGAAGAGGACTCACTGGAGATATTCTGGAATATATGGGGGAAATGGAGGGCATTCAGGGAGTCGGGAAGTTGGAGGAACTGACCAAGGTGTAGGGATCTGGGGGGAGGAGAGGGGAGGGGGGAGGACTTATTTTGGGGGGGGGGTTGTTTAGGGGGAGGGTACTTTGGGTAGGGGGAATAAATGTTTAGAGCATAGATAAAGGAATACAAAATTTTTACAACATGTATCTGTTACACTTGTTTATATAATAAAAGATAGAATATTAAAATAAAAAACTCTTCTGGGAAGGCTGTCCACAAGGTTTAGGAGTATGTCTATGGGAATGTTTGACCATTCTTCCAGGAGAGCATTTGTGAGGTCGGGCACTGATGTTGGACGAGAAGGCCTCACACGCTGTCTCGGCTCTTATTCATCCCAAAGTTGGGAGCATGAAATTGTCCAAAATGTCTTGGTATGCTGACGCCTTAAGCGTTTTCTTCACTGGAACTAAGGGGCCAAGCCCAACCCCTGAAAATCAACCCTACACCATAATGCCCCCCCCCCACCAAATGATTTGGACTGATGCACAATACAAGGTCCATAAAGACATGGATGAGGGAGTTCTGACTTCAACCCAAAAGGGCACCTTTGGGATGAATTAAGAGTGGAGATTGTGAGCCCAGGCCTTCTCATCCAACATCAGTGTCTGACCTCACAAATTCGCTTCTGGAAGAATGGTCAAACATTCCCATAGACACACTCCTAAACCTTGTGGACAGCCTTCCCAGAAGAGTTGAAGCTGTTATAGCTGCAAAGGGTGGGCCAACTCAATACTGGACCATACGGACTAAGACTGGGATGCCATTAAAGTTCATGTGCATGCAAAGGCAGGTATCCCAATACTTTTGACAATATAGTGTTTGTGTGTGTATATATATATATATCTCAAAATCGAATGCCCTGTACACACGATCGGAAATCCGATGAAGCTGACTTCCATCAGTCTTGCCTACACACCATCAGTCTAAAATCCGACTGTCCCAAACGCCGTGACGTAAAACACTCCGAAGAGCCGAGAAAAATGAAGTTCAATGCTTCTGAGCATGCGTCGACTTGATTCTGAGCATGCGTGGGTTTTTTCTCCGATGGAGTTCCCCACAGACGATCGGAATTTGCTATCGTTTTTTTTTTCCCATCGGTAAAATTTAAAACATGTTCTATTTTTTATACCGATGGAAAAAAGACCAATGGGGCCCACACACGATCCGTTTGTCCGATGAAAAAAGTCCATCGGTCTTTTTTCATCAAAAAAACGATCATGTGTACGCGGCATAAGTGTAGAAAGTCCCCTCAGTGACATAACATTTTTAGTCTTTTCATGCATGCACATAAATCTTCCTGTGCGTTGCACACTTTTCTCAGTGAAAACCTTCACCAACAGGTGCTCTTTTAGATAGACCCTCATCTTCACAATTGGACCTCTAGATTATAAGGAGGTCATAAGCATATAAACCAATATCCTGATCACTGGCAAAATCCAAGTTTCTGTCAGGCTGGGTTCACACTTGTGCGTTGCGAATTCCAGCTCTGTTTTCACTGCAAAGAGAAAACAAAGCTGTTCAGCGGGTTGTCTGCGTTGTAGCTGCGGATTAGCTGACCTGGGAGAGGGGAGGGGGGGAAGTGTAGTGAGCAGGGAGAGAATTCCTGTTCAGAACGGAACACATCTGCGAATCAGATGCGTTCCCATAGAAGATAATGTGCAGATAATTCGCACCGTAATGCCTAGAAAACGCACACGTTTTTTGGGCAATGCGCAGTGCGAATGCATCGCACATATGTAAACCAGCCTCATTAAAATAAATGTATTTTAAAATGTTACCTGGATTGGATGCGGTGTAAGCCGCAACCAATTCGCATAGGTGTGAACCGAGCCTCAGGCCAGGTTCACACTGGTGCGACACGACAGCCGTCCTACTTTGTATCCGACTTTGCCCTGCGACTTGAAGTTGACATACGTCCAACTTTCAATGAACGGGGATCCCGGCCAACACCAGGCACTGTGTTTGGTAAGAATCTTGAGGGGGAACTCCACGCCAAATTTTAAATAAAAAACCGGCATGGGTTCCCCCTCTAAGAGCATACCATGGCCCTTGGGTCTGGTATGGATTTAAAGGGGAACCCCTCCGCTGAAAAAACGGCGTGGGGGTCCCCCCAAATCCACACCAGACCCTTATCCGAGCACGCAGCCCGGCCAGTCAGGAAAGGGGGTGGGGACGAGCGAGCACCCCCCCTCCTGAACCGTACCAGGCCGCATGCCCTCAACATGGGGGGGTGAGTGCCTTGGGGCCCCCCCACCCCAAAGCACCCTGTCCCCATGTCGATGAGGACAGAGCCTCTTCCCGACAACCCTGGCCGTTGGTTGTCGGGGTCTGCAGGCGAGAGGCTTATCGGAATCCGGGAGCCCCCTTTAATAAGGGGGCCCCCAGATCCCGGCCCCCACCCTATGTGAATGAGTATGGGGTACATCGTACCCCTACCCATTCACCTGAGGGAAAAGTGTCAATAAAAAAAAAACACTAGACAGCTTTTTAAAGTAATTTATTAGGCAGCTCCTGGGGTCTTCTTCCGACTTCGGGGGTCTTCTTCCAACTTCGGGGGTCTTCTTCCGACTTTGGAGGTCTTCTTCCGACTTTGGGGGTCTTCTTCCGACTTCGGGGGTCTCTTCCGACTCTCCGGCCTCTTCTCACGCTCTCCGGTGCCTTCTCCGCGCTCTCCTGTTCTTCTCCCGCTCTCCGGTGCTTTCTGCCTTCTGCCGGGCACCTCCGCTATCTTCTGCCAGCTCTTTTGCTAGCGGGGGCCCAGTCTTCCCGTCGTCTTCTTGAGATGTTGACACGACGAGGTCTCCTGCTGTAATGCCGTGTGCGCGGCGCGCAACGACTTATATGGGCATAGGGCGTGGTCACCGGGTGATGTCATCCGGTGACCCCGCCCCCCCATGGCATCACAGTCCCTTAATGCCCATGGGGCTGTGACACCATAGGGGGCGGGGTCACCGGGTGACCATGCCCATATAAGACATTGCGCGCCGCGCACACGGCATTACAGCAGTTTTCCCGTTGCATCAGAGGGGGCGGGGTCATCCGCACGTCACTGGGTAAGCCCGGGTTTCCCCTTGTGTGAGAGGGGGACAGGGTCACGTGATGGGTGGCCCCGTCCTCGGCTACATAAGACCTGTCAGGCTGCGGCGACGATATTCCCGGGGTGTCTCCGGTGGAGACAGGATGTACTACGCTGGACATCTCATCGCTGGAGCCTGGACCTGGATGGAGAGGAGATAATCCACCACTGGACCCCGGAGAGGAGAGCATCCATCGCAGGATACTGACAGCGTTGGAGTGGAGACCGAGAGTGGATTACCACCGCTGGAATCTTTTTTTTATTTCTATTTTTAATAAAGGACTTATCCCAACGGTGTCTGTGTGTTTTTTTACAATTTTTTACACTTTCTTTGTGAAATGGTAGGGGTACAATGTACCCCTTACCAATTCACATAGGGGGGGCGGGATCTGGGGGTCCCCTTTGTTAAAGGGATCTTCCAGATTCCGATAAGCCCCCCGCCCGCAGACCCCCACAACCACCGGGCAAGGGTTGTGGGGATGAGGCCCTTGTCCCCATCAACATGGGGACATGGTGCTTTGATGGGTCACAGACCCCCAAAGCATCCTCCCCATGTTGAGGGCATGTGACCTGGTACAGTTCAGGAGGGGGGGCGCTTTCTCGGCTCCCCCTCTTTTCCTGCGGCCTGCCAGGTTGCATGCTCGCATAAAGGGTCTGGTATGGATTTTTGGGGGGAACTCCACGCCATTTTTTTTTAAATTTGGGGAGGAGTTCCCCTTAAAATCCATACCAGTCTGGTATGGATATTTGGAGGGAACCCCACATCATTTTTTTTTCAATTTGACGCAGGGTTCCCCTTAATATCCATACCAGACCTGAAGGGCCTGGTAATTGAATTTGGGGGGCCCACCATGCCTTTTTTTTTTTATCAATGACTTTCAATGACTTTTCTCTGTATTGCCGGGAACCAACAATTCATTATAGCCGTGAGTACTTTTAAATGACTTTTTTTCCTTCAGAAATTACATTTTGTGCAGGGACAGTTCTAAGCACAGGAAACAAGCGCTACTTTACAGGCATACTATACACACACCCCCTAGGTACAAAATTTAAAGGAATATTTCACTTTTATTGTTTCCCTTTAAGCATTATTAAAATCACTGCTTCCAAAAAAACTGCCGTTTTTAAAACTTTTTTTTGCATTGATACATGTCCCCTGGGGCAGGACCCGGGTCCCCAAACACTTTTTATGACAATAACTTGCATATAAGCCTTTAAAATTAGCACTTTAGATTTTTCATGTTTGAGTCCCATAGACTTTAACGGTGTTCGGATGTTCAAACTAATTTATTGCCTGTTCGCATTTTCTGATGCGAACCAAACTGTGGGGTGTTCGGCTCATCCCTAGTTGTCATAGATCTACAGTAATGTTTAATGCCCTGACTCTGCTTACCTCTCTGGTCTTTGTATCAGCTTTAGGGGCCGTGCTCTCACACCTGTGTGTTTAAGTAATCTTCTCTCAGCATTGCTCCACCCCAGCCTCTAACAGGAAACACTATTTAGCCCTGCGCACTGCAAGCCCATCTTGCCCGAGCAACAATTGTGTGAAGGATTCCCTGGGTGATTCTTGGCGTGTGCTCTACTTTTGCCACCTATGCACTGACTTTGGAGTGTTTTCCTGACCATCCCTGTCTACTTGTTGCCCCGACCTTTGGCTTGTCCTCCTGAAAACTCCTTGTTGCCCTGAACTGTTGCTTCCTCTCCATCCACCAGAGCCAGCCGTGAGCGTGAGCTGGGAGACCTTGGGGGCCGCGACCTGGAGTCAGCTGCAGCCAAGTCCATCCTTTCCATCAGAGGCCCTGGTTAAAACTTCACGCCCTGGGGAATCTTATGCTCTAACTCCCTGTCCAGGATCGTGGCATCAACCCTCAGCAGTCAGCCGTTGGGTCCACAAACTTCGTGGTGCGCTCCTAGTCACTTGGTCCTGCAGGTGACCTGACATATGTAATTTGAGATGCACGGAGTAGTGTATTGTTCTCAGTGTTAAAAAAAAAAATATTTTTTATCCTGGAAGCATAGTTATGCTATGTGTATACTTGCGATAAAATATTGTGATGTTATATCCTTTATATTTTGTGATACAGTATGAGTTAGTAATTTAGCACCAAACTAGTTTTGTATTCCCTTTTTATGAGAGAGGGTAGCTCACTTTAGTGCTGGCAGCTTGGGAGAGAGTGGCAGCTCAGGGTTTTTATTAGTTTAATTCCTGAGCCCATGTAGTGATGTCCATCACAGAATCGTGCCTGTTTTTAATACAGTGCCATCTCATTATGTTTCAGCTCCAGATTCTTGGATTCTTTTCATAATATTATGTTTTTTAGATTATATATTTAAAATTTTTGCAATTTTACATTGAGGAATATTATTCTGAAATTGTTCGACAATTTTTAGTTGCAGCTTTTCACAAATTGGTCAACCTCTGCACATCTTTACTTCTGAGACACTCTGTTTAATCTAAGATGCTCTTTTTATACCCAATCACGTCTGACCTGTTGCCAATTATTATTATTATTATTATTATACAAATTTATATAGCGCCAACAGACCCGAGTATAAGCCGAGGCACCTAATTTTACCACAAAAAACGGGGAAAACGTATTGACTTGAGTATAAGCCTAGGGTGGGAAATGCAGCAGCTACTGGTACGGTAGATCTCATCATAGCAATGCACTGAAAAGGCAGACTGGAAGTTTCATGCCAATCCAGCCCTTGCTGAGACAGCGTATGAAGCCTGAGAGTGAATGTTAGTGGCTCAGCACCCTGCCTAGACATACTGCATATATTAATGATGCACAATCCAGCAGCAGCAGCTGTATCTCCCGTGAGCTGTGCCTCGCCTAGAACACATTACAATGACACACACAGATGTTTGATGCTTCAGGATTCCCCTGGATTGATAGGCTAAGCTCAGGACACATATATCCCAGCAATACTGCATTGAGCTGTGTGTTCAATGTCCCTTCCTCTCGACCCAGAAGCACACTTAGCCACAGCATTGCAGGTCTCCCGCTTCATTCCCAACCGAGATCACACATGTTTTACAAGTGACCCCCGCACAGCGCCTTTCTTACCTTTGGTTTCCATTTCTGCCCTTTGTGTGCCTGGAAGTTTATGCTGCGGGCGGGTAGCCAGGAAGTGCCGCGCCAATGATGTCACTGGCTGCTAGGACATGGCAGTCCCAGCAGCCAATTTTAGTGCACAGCGCCAGCGTCATGGCATGGGCGGGAGTAACGGCAGTGGCTCTGACTGCTACAGACACGAGCAGCAATAATACACGGGCGGGCAGGTGCTAGCTGCGGGCAGGGATACGGAGGCCCCACACACCAGACTCACCTAAGTGACAAGTGACACGCTGAGCAACATGACTTGAGTATAAGCCGAGGGGGGCAATTTCAGCCTAAAAAAAAGGGCTGAAAAACTGGGCTTATACTCGAGTATATACGGTACTTGCAAAATGTTCTTCCAGCTCTTACCTGTTAGTACCATTTACATTGCCAGCTTTTTGTTGTCCTGTCCCACCTTTTTTGAGACATGTTGCTGCCATCAATTTCAAAACAGCCTTATTTTCTCTTATTGTCCATGGACTGACACAGCAGGATACTGTTAACTTGTGGGTATATGTCCCTGCTCGCAGGAGAAGATCTAGGCAGAATGTTAGATGTTAGAAACATACATTCTAGAACAAACCAGAGCTGAACAGCCCCGCCCAGGGGGGCGGTCCCTCCGGACATTACCCTCCCACCTGCAGCTAGCAGCCTCAGTTTTTTTCTGCCTAGCAGAAGGAGAAGACGTGGCTCTCTCAGGAGCCAGTCTCCTGGAAGATTTTACTTTTAAAATTTATTTCTTTGGGAATTTTATTATTTTATTTTATTGCCCTTCAATCAACTGTCGGCTGGGCAACAGGTTGGGTACACTGGTATCCTCGTAGTCTTCCCTGTCCGACCATCGAGCGTGCTGATCCTCGCCTTGTGTGCGTGAGACTCAGTTCACGACATGCCCTATGACTCCAGGGGTGGTCGGGTTGCTTTTATGCTCCCGCGGTCCTCTCAAGATTGAACAGTACCTGACTGACTGTATCTTTCGCGGTGGACCGGGCCGACAGCTACGCAGTACTGCTCTGTGATAGGTCTGTCTGAAGCAAGCCAGTGGGTCCCTCTGGGACAGGTAAGTAGTCTCTCCTGCTGCAGGTGAGTACATGCTGGCTGTATTTCTTTATATGGGGGGGTTTCTCCCTGTCTCCCCCCTGTTATGCTGCTCTCTGCACCCTGTACTGGTGCTGTGCTGTGGGGGTGCTTGGGGGTCACTCTGGCCTGGCTGGGGGCGCTCATGTCTGTTAGTAGACTCTGGGAAGAGGAGCAGTGTTCTGGTGTGTGAGCTGGGGACTTATTACGTGCGCCATTAGCGCTGGATGTTTTTTGAATAATGCGCCCAGCGGCCATCTTGCCGTGGTTCAATGGCGCAGTTATATCTGCGGCCGGCGGCCATTTTCTTGAAGCCTCGGCACTTTTACTTTCGGTTTCGGCCTCACAATCTCCTCACAGATTCTTCACTCTCCTCAGGCTTCACAGCGCGGTTTCTTCAGCAGAACTGAGTGGTCCTTAAGGGTTGGTGAGTCCTCCGGGTATCCCCTCCTCAGCCTCAGCGTAGCCAGTGGGTGGACTGTATATTCACTGCAGTAGTGTATAAGGTCTCAGACGGTGGCGATATGGAGTCTGGTACACCTGCTTCTCCACACTTGCCTGAGGCAACTGGCAATCATTCCTTGTCAGAATGGAAGCGGTGTGGGAGTGCAAGGGAGCTGTAAACCGCCTCCTCCCCACACATTCTCCTGTAGGGGAGTGCTCTGTCTCAGATATGGGCCTAGCTACTGCTGCTCAGGACCCTAGCTCTGAGGATTTTCATGTTTTTGAACAGGATATTCCCTGTGAGGAAGACCCCAGTTCTGAATAACTGACAGGGTGCTTGTAAGTGAACTCATTGATGCTGTGAGGGACACTATCAAGCTGAATGTTGAGGCTGAGGAACCTCAGGTGGAAGCTGTCTCCTTTGGTTCCTTTAAAGCCGTTTATTCAAAAAAGGTTTTTCCATATGTGCCTTTTTTTTATACATTCATTGACCAAGTCTGGGATAAGCCGTAGAAGACTTTGACGGTCCCGCGGCGCCTAGCCATGAGGTACCCCTTTGAGGAGGACCTGGTTAAGAAGTGGGCTCTCCCCCCCAGTGGTCGACCCCCCGGTCGCCCGTTTGAATAAGGCTACCACGCTCCCAATGGTAGGGATTCCTGCATTTAAGGATCCCACTGACAGGAGGTCAGAAGTGGCGAGTAGAACTATGTTTACCTTATTGGGGTCTGCCTTACGCCCTATAGTGGTGGCGACACTTGTGTCTCAGACACTCGCAGGTTGGGCAAAAAAATTTCACCAGACAGTACAGGAGCATAATCTCCCTCCTGAGACCATTTCCTTGGCTCACCAACTTGCGCAGGGTTTAGTCTCTGTGTGCAAGGCCACTTTGGATGCGGCCCCTTTTAATATCTGGGGCCTCTATGCTGTGGTGCTGCATCGCTTTATCTGGCTGAAATGCTGGTCGGCCGACCTAGCTTCCAAATAGCTCTTGGCTGACTTGCCCTTTAAGGGCGGTAGACTGTTTGGGCCGCCCTGGATGACATTATTGTGGATGTCACAGGGAGTAAGAGCACCTTCCTTCCTCAGTCTTTTAAGGAAAAAGAGCCCCACTGTAGGCCAGGCCCTTCCTTTCCGGCAAAGAAGGAGTTACTCTTTCGTCCATGGACCGACACAGCTTCTCTATTGACAAAGTGGGTATTATCCGTTAATTAGGAGTGACTAGGCAGAAAAACTTGTAAAAAGTGTTGCATCACACCTTCTACAGTACCGCCCAGGGGGCAGACCCTCTGGGTATAACCTCTCAGTCTGCATCTCGCAGATCAGTTTTTTTCTGTCTAGCAAGGAGTAGGACATGGCTCCCTTCGGGCCCATTGGTCCGGGGGAAAAAAGATATATATATATATATATTTTTGCTACATTTGTTTGTTGTTTCCTGCGATCTTCGATCAACTGCCGACTAGGTGACAGGCTGGATCCTCGATCCTTGTAGTCTCCCCAGTTTCGGCCATCGAGCGTGTGCCGACCCTAGCTACGCGCTGGGTTTTCCACGACATTCCCGTCGCTCCACGGGTGACCGGTGAGCCTACGCTCCAGGGCCTGCATCGGACCGCTCAGCTTCGGCTGTCCTTACGGCCGAGTCGCAGCAGCCTGGCCGGTGAGCTTACGCTCCAAGGCTTGCATCGGACCGCTCAGCTTCGGCTGACCTTACGGCCGAGTCGCAGCAGCCTGTCCGGTGAGCGTCACGCTCCAGGGCATACATATGATCGTCCCTTTTGGGTCCAATCACAGCATGCCTGGCCAACAGTCACCTTCCGTGCACGGACGATGATCTGTTTGGAATGTCTTCCAGCATAATACAAGCAGGATAGGTAAGTAAAACTCCCCTGCCTCGGCTGGGTGATTTAGCTGGACATTCCTGGAGAGATCAAGTAAGTGGTTGTGGCCCCTTTCTTCCCTCTCTCCCTGCCTTTCCCTCCTCCCTGGGCTTCTAGCTAAAGTTTGCTGGGTGCTGGGGGTCACCTAAGGGGTTCCACTGGAGCGGGGCTGGCTGTAACTAACATTTAAAAGAAATGTCATTTCTGCTTACCTGTGTGTGTGCTTCCTCCTCCATGCTGTCGGCGGCCATTTTGAGGTGGTCCATGCCGAGTTTGGCCTCTTGTGACTGCCCGGCGGCCATCTTCCTGTGGTTCGGCCACACCCACTGGCCCCTATCAGCTGATCGGCGGCCATGTTTGTCCACCCTGTATGTATATATTGCCATTCGGCGGCCATCTTTTTGTGGGCTACGGCTGCTTGACCTCTATCTTCGGCTCCGTGGCCATTTTCTTAGAGCCCACATTATCTTCCATACAGACGTTTTTGGCAGCCATTTTGCTAGAGCCTCCGGCCTCTAGGGTGCATTACACTGGCGCGAAAATTCACACAGGAAGTGCTGATAAAAGAAGCATACTGACACAGCAGCAGTGGGACAGCATCACAGGCGCAGCACACGGCAGCATAGCAGTACCGGTCCAGGGTGGTGAGTCCTCTGGGTAACCCAGCATCTCGGCAGCGCAGGAGGGTGGCCTATTGATATCTTGCCTGGAGCCCTGTGGGTGTCAGCGTGTGGTCAGCATGGCATCTGAGCCAGATGTCTTCTCCCCTGAAACACCAGATTTAGCAGCTGGTGCCCCTGAGGTGTCTATGGACGCTATGTCGGCAATCCTAGAGGCGTTTGCTGCCAGGGTAGAAGCAGCACACGGGAATACAGGGGGTAGTAAACGCCCCGTCCCCTGCAATCTTCTGGGGATATTTCTGATGCAGAACCAGGTCCAGCTACGGCTCATGGCCCAGATTCTGATGCATCAGAGACTGCAGACCGTGACCGATCGGACAGTGAGGATGACTCCAAGTCCAGGTCAGTACGGGAGACGTCTTTGGTATCTGACCTTATTACTGCAGTGCGGGATACGCTAAAGTTGGAAAATACTGCAGAAGTAGCAGATACTCCAGTCCCCTTTGGTTTTCGTAAACCTGCCCGCACTGCTAAGGTGTTCCCTTGTGTGTCTTATTTTGACAAACACTTATACAAGGAATGGGAGAACCCACTGAGGGTCTTTACAGCCCCAAAGAGGTTTGCGGTACGGTACCCCTTTGAGGAGAGTTTTCTGAAGAGATGGACCTCTCCCCCTATAGTGGACCCTTCGGTGTCCAGACTTAATAGAGCCACCACTATTCCAGTAGAAGGGGCTCCTGTTTTCAAGGACCCTGTGGATAAGAAAAAAAAGGAAGCAAATATGCAAAGGTGGGACTTTTAATTGAAGCATGCATTCCAGGAGATAACACGGATCGATTGAATAGGGCAGGTATCCAGTTAGATGGAACCAAGGATATTACAAAATAACATTGCATAGCAATTGGTAGTCAATATTTTAATCGCATAAAGAGTAACAAAAACAATAATGACATAGCATACCTAATGTACTAGTTCACAATTGAATGGTATATAGATTACAACAATCAATGGTAGTAAGATACAGTAACATATTGGTTCATGAATAAAACAATGACAAAGTAGGGGGGGCCTATTCAATGAGGCGTGTCTCCATGGTAAAAAAAAAAAAATTGAATACGTTGGCACAGTCCACTAAGTATAGAGACTGGTAGGTAATAATGGTTTTAACATATATACGCAGAAGAGCATCTAATTGGCTCACAGTAGGCATATTGGTGCATTTTATGAAAATTATACATAACCAGTTTCTTAAAAGTTTATCTCCATGGTAATTATAACCGTAATTGGTTGGTGAGTACCAATCGATGTATAAGGTGATGGGTGGTACAGTAGCAGTATGTATAGGTGGGGGCATCTTATTGGCTCAACGTGTTTCGTGGCTACTGCCACTCTTCAGGAGCAGGTATGAAGTGGAGGTCTATAAATGACAAGGCAATAAATTTTAGGGTAAAAATTATTATAAGGTATATAAAATCACTGCGGGGCAGGAGATAGAGATGGAGCAGTAACAATTCCCCGGGTAACTTACAGGTATGCCTGTGATTGTGGGTAGAGGCGTAGAGGGCGGGCCCGGCCAGAGAAACAGCAGCACCCGGGAGCTGAGGTGGATAGACCCTTCCATGCAGGCTGGAAAGCCGTAGCAGAAGTTGGGGTACCCAGAAGGGGGACCTTCGTGGGCATGGATTGCAGGTGTATCTGTCATAGATGTGACCATCTGGAGGGGACAAAGGGTGTAATAAAAAATCGTGAATAATCCAAAAGTGTGAGGAGAGATAAAGATAGGAAAATAAAGGAAGTGGTGAGATGTAACAGGGATCTGTGGATAAAAAAGGGGTATAATGGTGTATGTAAAGTGTAGTGTATGATGCGTTGTGACCCATTGTGGTAACAATAGGTAGCAGAAGGACAGTTGGCAGCCCTAATGCTAAGGTAGTGTACCATAAAACAAACATAGGAGTTATATTGTTACTGCTCCAGCTCTATCTCCTGCCCCGCAGTGATTTTATATACCTTATAATAATTTTTACCCTAAAATTTATTGCCTTGTCATTTATAGACCTCCACTTCATACCTGCTCCTGAAGAGTGGCAGTAGCCACGAAACGCGTTGAGCCAATAAGATGCCCCCACCTATACATACTGCTACTGTACCACCCATCACCTTATACATCGATTGGTACTCACCAACCAATTACGGTTATAATTACCATGGAGATAAACTTTTAAGAAACTGGTTATGTATAATTTTCATAAAATGCACCAATATGCCTACTGTGAGCCAATTAGATGCTCTTTTGCGTATATATGTTAAAACCATTATTACCTACCAGTCTCTATACTTAGTGGACTGTGCCAACGTATTCAATTTTTAATTTTTTACCATGGAGACATGCCTCATTGAATAGGCCCCCCCCTACTTTGTCATTGTTTCATGAACCAATATGTTATTGTATCTTACTACCATTGATTGTTGTAATCTATATACCATTCAATTGTGAACTAGTACATTAGGTATGCTATGTCATTATTGTTTTTGTTACTCTTTATGCGATTAAAATATTGACTACCAATTGCTATGCAATGTTATTTTGTAATATCCTTGGTTCCATCTAACTGGATACCTGCCCTATTCAATCGATCCTTGTTATCTCCTGGAATGCATGCTTCAATTAAAAGTCCCACCTTTGCATATTTGCTTCCTTTTTTTTCAATATCGGGATGGAGGTGTTCTACTAGGCCCCACACCTCAACTAAAAGTCCCAACCTCTAGTTTTCCCTGTGGATAAGAAGGCTGAAGCACTCGCTCGCTACCTATACTCAGTGGTAGGCTCGGCAGTACGCCCGGCATTGGCGGGGGCCCTAGTGTCTCAGACACTTACTGAATGGGCAAAATTGCTACTCCAGGGGTTAAAGGAGCGAGATGCTCCTACTAATGAGATAACTTTGGCCGACCAGTTGGTCCAGGGCCTTAGGTTTGTCTGCGAGTCAGACATGGATACTATTCCCCTGCTGTCAAAAGCTTCGGTTTATGCAGTAGCAATACGCCGCCTGATCTGGCTAAAGGGCTGGTCTGCGGACCAGACTTCCAAGAAAGCCCTGTTGGATCTGCCTTTTAAGGGCGACAGACTTTTTGGGGCTTCTCTGAAGGACATCATCAAGGATGCCACAGGAGGTAAAAGCACTTTGCTTCCCCAAACTAGCAAGGGTAAGGGGCCACGTCAAGGGCAAGGGCCCTCCTTTACTGCACGCAAGCGTTTTTTTCGCCCCCTTAGGGCGACAGGGAAAAGACCCCAGGCCGATAAAGCGCCTGCCCAAGGACAAAAGCGTCCTTGGTCCCGCAGACCCAACAAGCCTGCGGACAAATCTGGGTGTGGGGACGTATTCGCAAATTCGCGACTCAGTGGACTGCTCTAGTCTCCGACAGGTGGGTTTGCGAAGTAATCTCCTCAGGCTACAAGATAGAATTTCTCTCTTGTCCACCGGACAGATTCATCACCTCCAATCTCCAGCTACTACCGACCCGTCGGGAGGCCCTGTATGGGGCGGTCCAGGGTCTACTGGAACGCGGGGTAGTTATTCCAGTTCCAGAACAGGAACGGGGTCAGGGTTTTTACTCAAATCTGTTCATTGTGCCGAAGAAGGAGGGGGTTTGGCCAATCTTGGATCTCAGAGCCCTCAATTGCTTTGTGAAAGTACAAAGATTTCGGATGGAGTCGGTTCGATCTGTAGTCACGGCTCTCCATCCGGGGCACTTTCTGGCCTCCTTGGACATCAAGGACGCATACCTGCATGTCCCCATATACTCCAGACACCAGAGGTTTCTGCGATTTGCTATCGGGAAGAACCACTACCAGTTTGTGGCCCTCCCGTTTGGCCTTGCCTCAGCACCCAGGACTTTCACCAAAGTGCTCGCTCCGATTCTGGCACTTCTAAGACAGCGGGGTATCGCTATCACAGGCTACTTGGACGACCTTCTGCTGAAGGCCCCTTCAAGCTCAGAATTAGAGGTAAGCGTGTCCATTACCTGTCAGACTCTTCGAGACTGTGGTTGGATACTAAACACGCAAAAGTCAGTATTGGTGCCCACTCAACGCCTAGTGTACCTGGGGTTGATTCTGGATTCCTCAGAGGCAAAGGTATTCCTCCCTGTGGAGAAGTTGCAGACCCTCCGGGCTGCAGTATGGCAGCTGACTTCCAGGAATTGGTCGTCACTCCGTTTTTGCATGCGAGTGTTGGGCCTCATGGTAGCCTCCTTCGAGGCGGTCCCATATGCTCAATACCACACTCGAGTGTTACAGAAGGAAGTTCTGTCCAGATGGAACAGATGCCCTTCATCTCTGGATTATCAAATCCGAGTGAGCCACCTAGTCAGGAGATCCCTGGTATGGTGGCTGACAGCACCGGCTCTAATAGCCGGGAAGTAATTTCTTCCGGTTTACTGGATAGTGATCACGACGGATGCCAGCCTTACAGGTTGGGGGGGAGTCTGGGATGTTCAGTCGGCGCAAGGTCGCTGGACCCCAGAGGAAGCCCTCCTGCCGATCAATGTCCTGGAGATCCGGGCGATCAGGCTGTGCCTCTTCAAATGGTCTCAGAGGCTGCAAGGGCGTCCAGTCAGGATCCAGTCAGACAACGCCACAGCGGTGGCATATGTCAATCATCAAGGAGGAACAAGAAGCTCAGCTGCAGCATCGGAGGTTGCTCGCATCCTGTAGTGGGCAGAGAAGAGCGTACCGGCACTTTCGGCCGTGTACATTCCGGGTGTGGAAAACTGGCAGGCGGACTACCTGAGCCGCCAGATGCTGGACCAGGGAGAATGGTCCTTACACCCGGAGGTGTTCCAACTCCTCTGCCAAAGATGGGGCACACCAGACGTAGATCTTCTGGCTTCCCGACTCAATCGGAAGGTATTGAGGTTTGTGGCCCGGTCAAGAGACCCATGGGCAGACGCAACGGACGCGTTGGTAGCATCGTGGGGTCAGTATCGGCTAATCTATGCCTTCCCTCCCTTAAGGCTTCTTCCTCTTCTGCTCCGCAGAGTGGAGGCAGAGGGAATTCCAATGATCCTAATCGCTCCAGATTGGCCTCAGCGTCCTTGGTACGCCGATCTAGTACATCTGGTAGCAGACGTCCCCTGGCGCCTACCACTACGGAAGGATCTGCTATCCCAAGCTCCCATACTCCATCCTGCTTTACAGTCATTGGCTTTAACGGCATGGCTGTTGAGAACCAGGTACTGAGAGACCGGGGCCTGTCAGACTCGGTAATCTCTACTATGAGAAGTGCTCGAAAACCGTCCTCTAGGAAGGTTTATCACCGCACTTGGAAGGCCTACATCTCCATGTGTGAGGAAATGAAATGGCATCCGCGTACCTATTTGGTTTCCAGAATCCTGCTGTTTTTACAGCATGGGGTGGACCAAAGGCTTGCCCTAAGTACGATTAAGGGACAGATATCTGCCCTGGCTGTCTTTTTTCAGCGACCCCTGGCGGCTCACTCTCTCATGAGTACTTTTGTGCAGGGGGTTCGACATGTGGCCCCTCCGGTCTGCCCCCCGCTACCTCCGTGGGACTTGAACCTGGTCCTCTCGGTGCTTCAGAAGGCACCGTTTGAGAAGATTAGAGATATTCCCCTGTTGACACTTTCTCAAAAAGTGGTCTTTTTGGTGGCTGTTACGTCAGTTAGACGAGTCTCTGAGCTGGCAGCCTTGTCCTGCAAGGCTCCCTATTTGATTTTCCACAAGGATAAGGTGGTGCTGGGGCCGCAGCCTTCCTTTCTTCCGAAAGTCATTTCGGCTTTTCATCTCAATGAAGACATTGTACTTCCATCCTTGTGTCCTCAGCCGTCGAATCCTAAGGAGTCGGCGTTGCATTCCTTGGACGTTGTCCGAGCTTTGAGAGTATACCTATCTGCTACTTCCCTGTTCCGGAAGTCAGACTCACTGTTTGTTTCGGTGGCTGGTCCCAAGAAGGGCCAAGCAGTCTCGTCGGCCACCATCTCTAGGTGGATCCGACAGATAGTAATCCAGGCTTACGCTTTAAAGGGTCAAGCGCCCCCCTTTCCTGTCACGGCGCATTCGACCAGGGCAATAGGTGCCTCTTGGGCTTTCCGACATCAAGCGTCTGTTTCCCAATTATGTAAAGCGGCGACTTGGTCGTCCGCTCACACTTTCACAAAATTCTACAAAGTTGATGAAGGTGCATCTTCGGATGCCTCTTTCGGCCGCAAGGTTTTGCAAGCGGCTGTTTAGAGTTGCAACTTCTCCGTTGGAGGAGTGCTGTTTTGTGTTTTGGGGTGAAGTTTATTTTTATGCTGTTACCACCCCTCATTTTTTTCTCTGACACTGCTTTGGGACGTCCCACTTTGTCAATAGAGAAGCTGTGTCGGTCCATGGACGAAAGAGTAAATAGGATTTTTTACTCACCGTAAAATCCTTTTCTCTGAGTCCATGGACCGACACAGCACCCACCCCTCCTTTTAAGTTTGTACTGCTTTTTGACGAACTGATCTGCGAGATGCAGACTGAGAGGTTATACCCAGAGGGTCCGCCCCCTGGGCGGTACTGTAGAAGGTGTGATGCAACACTTTTTACAAGTTTTTCTGCCTAGTCACTCCTAATTAACGGATAATACCCACTTTGTCAATAGAGAATCTGTGTCGGTCCATGGACTCAGAGAAAAGGATTTTACGGTGAGTAAAAAATCCTATTTTTCGTCGGTCAGAATCCACGGGTAAGCCCGCCCAGACTGAGAAAAGTGCGGCTGGGGGACATAAGCGTCCCTGGGTGCGTAAGCCTACCAAGCTAGCTCCCAAGCCGCCGCCACATGAAGTCTTGCCCCTGCCCGACTCTGGGGCGGGGGGATGTCCTTGCAGGTTCACGGTTCAGTGGACCTCCCGGATCTCCGACCGGTGGGTGTGCGAGGTGGTCACCTCAGGATACAGGATAGAGTTCTGTTCCTGGCCCCCAGACAGATTCTTTCATTCAATTCTCCCGCTCCTTCCTGCCCGTCGGGCGGCCCTCTTAGGGGCCTTATAGGATTGATCAGGTCCGGAGTGATTGTGCCGGTTCCGTCACAGGAGAGTTTTCAGGGTTTCTACACGAATCTGTTTGTAGTCCCAAAAAAGGGACGGGGTTCGGCCAATCCTGGGCCTTAAGGCCTGAATGCCTTGGAAATGGTGCAAAAGTTCTGCATGGAATCCATTTGCATGGTGTTAGTTACACTCCAAGGGGATTTTTTGGCGTCCTTGGACGTCAAGGATGCCTACTTGTAGGTTACGATCAGCGCAAAGTCACCAGTAGTTTCTGCGCTTGCGATCGGCGAAGTCCACTATCAATTTGTGGCTCTTCCCTTCAGCCTAGCCTCGGCACCAAAGGTGTTTACCAAGGTGCTTGCTCCGGTTCTAGCTTTGCTAAGACAGCGAGGCATTGTGGGCTATCTGGACGATCTTCTTCTAAGAGCAGACAATGGCTCAGAATTAGAAGAAGTGTGACTATCGTCAGTCAGACCCTTAGGGACTGCGGGTGGCTCCTGAACATTCAGAAGTCAGTCCTGGTCCCGGCTCAGCATTCGGAGTATCTCGGTCTGACCCTGGACTCCTTGGAGGCGTAGGTATTCCTACCCCTGGAGATGTTACTGACATTTCAGTCTGCAGTGCGGGTCCTGACGTCCCGAAAATGGTCGTTAGCCCGTTTTTGCATGAGAGTCCTGGGACTCATGGGGGCCTCGTTCGAGACTGTTCCGTATGTCCAATCTCACACACGGGCATTACAGAAAGAGATCCTGTCCACTTGGGACAAATCCCCGTTGTCCTTGGATCTTCAGATCCAGATGAGTCACCCAATCAGGGCGTCCCTGGCGTGGTGGTTGGGGTCCCCGGCTCTTCGGTTCGGGAAGTCGTTCCTCCCCATCCAGTGTACGGTGATCATGATGGACGCCAGCCTGACGGGCTGGAGTCTGGGGAGTCCTGTCAGCCCAAGGGCTTTGGACTCCGGACGAAGCCCGTTTTACCGATCGATGTTCTAGAAATGCGGGCAGTCAGACTGTGCCTCTCCTCGTGGTCTCTGTTGGCCGTCTACATTCGAGCGTAGACAATTGGCAGGTGGACTATCGGAGACGCCAGACGCTGGAACAGGGAGAGTGGTCCTTACACCCGGAGGTTTTTTTCAAATTCTGTGCCGGCGGTGGGGCATGCCGGATGTGGACCTGATGGCCTTCTGACTCAATCATAAGGTGTCGAGGTTTGTGGCCAGGTCCAGGGATCCTTGAGCGGATGCCTCGGATCCGTTGGTGGCCCCATGGGGTCATTATCACCTGATATCTGTTATCCTCCGCTGCAGCTGCTTCCTCGCCTGCTGCGCAGGGTTGTGGCCATGGGGATTCTGGTGATCCTCTTGCGCCGGATGGGCCTCGGCGTCATTGGTACGCTGATCTGGTACATCCCATCGTGGACGTTCCTTGGCGGTTGCCAATGAGGAAGGACCTTCTGTCTCCACGTCCTGTTTGTCATCCTGTTTTACAGTCTCTGGCTTTAAAGGCATAGCTATTGCAAGCCAGGTGCTGAGAGTCCGAGGTCTCTCGGATTCGGTCATTTCGACCATTCTAAAGGCACGGAAGTCTTCCGCTAAAAGATATATCATCGTACCTGGGAAGCTTACATCGCTATGTGCGAAGAGCTGGACTAGCGTCCACGGACGTATTCCGTCCCCAGTATCCTGTGGTCCTTGCAGCGTGGCGTGACCCAAATGCTTGCTTTGAGTACCATAGGGGTCAGTTTTCGGCCTTGGCCGTCTTCTTTCAGTGACCACTAGCGGGTCATTCCTTGGTTAGCACCTTTGTGCAGGGGGTTCGCCATGTGCTCCCTCCTGTTAAACTTCCTCTCCCTCCTCGGGATTTGAACTTGGTGCTCTCGGTTCTCCAGGAACCTCACTTTGAAAATATCAGAGATATTCCCCTCTTGACCTTGTCTCCGAAGGTGGCCTTCTTAGTGGCCATTACTTCTGTCAGATGGGTGTCTGAGTTGGCGGCCTTGTCCTGCAAGTCGCCCTATTTGGTCATCCATAAGGATAAGGCGGTGTTGCGTCCGCGACCTTCCTTTTGCCAAAGGTGGTCTCGGCTTTTCACCTACATGTGGACATTATCCTCCCGTCCTTGTGTCCTCACCCATCGCATTCCAGAGGTTTTGCGCTTCGCACATTGGATGTGGTACGTGCTATGACTCACTAGTTGTGTCTGTCTCTGGTCCGAAACAGGGCCGGACGGTGTCGTCTGCCACCATTTCTGGTGGATCAGACAGGCTGTTATACAGGCCTATGCCATTAAGGGGCGGGCGCCTCTCTTTCCGGTTACGGCGCATTCCACCAGGGCAATTGGTGCTTTCTGGGCTTTCCGACATCAAGCGTCGGTTGCACAAGTGTGCAAGGCGGCGACCTGGTCGTCCGTTCATACCTTTTCTAAGTTCTATAAGTTTGATGTGGCTGCATCTTCGGATGCTTCCTTCGGCCGCAAAGTGTTGCAGGCCGCTGTTTAATGTTGCAACTTCTCCGTTAAGGAGCTCTGCTTGTTTGGAGGGAAGTTTTGGTTGTTCCTTTACTACTGCTCCCACCCTTCTTTTACTGCTTTGGGACGTCCCACACGTTTACAGTATCCAGCTGTGTTAGTCCATGGATGATAAGAGAAAATAGGATTTTTGTACTCACTGTAAAATCCGTTTCTCTGATGTCCATGGACTGACACAGCACCCACCCTTCTTTTAAGGTTTGTACTGCTTTGTTACGAACTGAGGCTGCTAGCTGCAGGTGGGAGGGTAATGTCCGGAGGGACCGCCCCCCTGAGCGGGGCTGTTCAGCTCTGATTTGTTCTAGAATGTATGTTTCTAAAATCTAACATTCTGCCTAGATCTTCTCCTGCGAGCAGGGACATATACCCACACGTTTACAGTATCCTGCTGTGTCAGTCCATGGACGTCAGAGAAACGGATTTTACGGTGAGTACAAAAATCCTATTTTTTTCATAAGACCCGGTTCACACAGGGGCGACTCGTCAGGCGACTCAGCCGCCTGACAAGTCGCGCTCCGCTCTCTTCAATGGAACCAATCTGATAGGAGCGACGCAAGTCGCTCCGACTTAATAAAAGGTTCTTGTACGACTTTGAGGGCTTCAATACAGAAGTCATTTTGCAAGTTGCCTCTGAAATCGTCTTCATATCGCCTTGCCGAGTCGCCCCCAAAGTCGCGCCGCCTGTGTGTGAACCGGTTCTGAAATGGTACATTATCTCAGTTTAAACATTTGATAGAATATAGAAAACCTATTATAAATAAAGTATGGGTTTATGAGATATTAAAATCATTGCATTCTGTTTTTATGCAGATCTTACACAGTGTCCCAAATTTTTTGGAATTGGGGTTGTAAAAGTCTACTTAAATTATTTTAAGGACTTTTATTTGTTATATTTTGTATTAAAGACTAAAAGATGGATACAATGTTTGAAAAATGAATTTTACACTTAAGGCCCCTTTCACACATACTGACCGTTCTCCGTTTTTCATCCATCCGTTGACGGGTGAAAAACAGACATCAATGCATTCCTATGCAAAAACAGGTGACAACGGATGATCATTCATTTGCATCTGTTTTTATCTGCTTCCATCAACATCCGTTTTTTTGTTTTTTTTCTTGAACGGATGAAAGCCCTATTTTTTATCCGTCCAAAAAATGGAACGGATGAAAAACGAATGTTAGCGGGCGACATCCTATCCGATGACATCCGTTTTTAAACCCTTTTTTTCCCCCTCACTGTATATTAGCTGGTTGCTATGGAGGGGGTCAGGAAGCCGGCCGCTGTGTCCTTAACAACTGATGAGTTGTCAGCTGAATGTAAAACAAAAATTGCCGGCAAAAAAAAATTGAGAAAAATTGACGTAGGTCCCCCAGGTCCATACCAAGCTTGGATTCGGAGGGGAAAAATCGTGAACCCATTAGCTGTGGGCTCCAAGTAGTGCGTACATTTTGAGGAGCATTAACCTCCAGTGAGAAGTGGTTAAATTACAATACTGTACCTTGAAATAAATTAAAAAAAGTAATAGTCCTCTATTAAAATGATACTTACCGTGATTTTCAAGGGGTTTTATATAAAAAGCATTCATGGTTAAATCAGTAAAAAATATTTATGAGCTTTTTAGAAGGAAATACATTTTTAAAGAAGTTTAATGTAATATGTAGTTAAATATACATTTAAAAAAGTGAAACTTTAGCAAACAAATCACAATCCTGTTATTCTTACCTGCTTTGTGCAATAGTTTTGCATAGATAAGCCCCAAACCTCCTCTTCTTGGGTTCCTCGCCAGTGCTCAGTGCTCCTCCTCTTCTTTGTGGGCCTCCATAACAAACTGCATGCTGTGGGGACAGACATGTGGGCTTGATCCTTGTGTGCATCTATTGATACACACAGAACAGCTCAGCCCCATCCCCCACTCCCTCATCGTAGGATTTGATTGATAGCAGCGGGTGACACTTGCTCCTGCTGCTGCTTACATGTCTAGTGAGGAGAGAGAGAGAGAGGAGCACCGTTGCTCTCAGGCAAAGGGCTGGATCAAGATCAGGCTTGGGTAAGTATTTAGGGAGGGGCTGGGGTTGGCTGTTTTTTTTACCTTAATGCAGAAAAGGGATTGAGGTAAAAAAAAAACGTTAAGTCTTTACCACCACTTTCATATGAAATATTGCATATACGTTTTATACTGTTTTCTGCTGCAGTCAGCAGGTGGCGAGTGTGATCCTAAAGCCTCGTACACACGAACGAGTTTCTCGGCAAGAAATGACAAGAAAACTGCAGAGATAGCTTTCTTGCCGAGAAAATCGTTCGTGTGTATGGTTTCTCGTCGAGAAAACTGACCAGAATCTCAACGAGAAAAATAGAGAACCAGCTCTCTATTTTCTCGTCGAGATTCTCGTCGGCATGTTTCTCGACGAGAAAAGTGTGTGTGTGTACACTTACCTGTCGCCGTGGAAACCCGTGCATGCTCGAATTGACTTTGACGCATGCGCGGTAGCTTCCTAGGCATAGGTAGGGTGGCGGTAGGGTGGCGGCGGCGGCATCGAATGTGATGAGCGCATGCTCGTCGTAGTCGATGACTTCACCGCGTTCGCTCCATTCAAAGAACCGCGGGTTCTTTGAATGGAGCGTGTGTACACTCGGCCGGGACAAGTTTCTTGTCCAAGAATCTCGTCAAGAAAAACGCAGATATATTCTTTTATTGCTGTACTGGGAACAGAACTAAACAGAAAGATCTGACGTTACACAAACACACCTGAGTGAGACAGAGGACGGGCACCTCCTGCTCTCATGTAAAGATTTTTTTTTATAAAATTTTCAGTCTGTCCGAATACAATGACACGGCGGGGAGAATTCCCCCATCAACCTCAAATGTGTGGTTAGGTCAAACGCTGCCTAAGGCCCCTTTCACACTTATACGACTTGTCCCACGATTTGTGATGGCAAAGTAGCATGACAAGTCGTCTCCCATGATTTCCAATGACAACCATTCATATTAGTACGACTTCAAGTCGTTCCGACTTCAAAGTAGTCCCTGCACTACTTTGGTCCGATTTTGATGCCACTTACACAGGCATTCCCTGAAATCGCGGCTGCAAATCACGGCAACATCGCGGCTGCGAAATCGCTGTAAACTCTAAAACTTAAAAAAGGTTGGGCTATTAATTCTGTCTGCCTAGCCTCATTTATCCTAAAATGTCAGCTTATATAAAACAGTTGCACACCAAACTAACATGACTGTCATAAGTCATTTTCGGTGAAGGCAGAATTTTGGTTATTCTTCGTAGGTATTTCACGTAATTCAACTCTTCAGTTAATACTAGGATTTTACTGCTTTAAACCGTATGTGTTCTGTCTTGCATGTTTTTATGTATTTCATTTTTGCACATACAGATTGGAAAAAGTGGAAACATTCCAGCAGGAACAACTGTTGACACCAATATCACACATCCATTTGAGTTTGATTTTTATCTGTGCAGTCATGCAGGTATCCAGGTAATGTATATCAAGTGCTCTTTAAGGGCAGTAAAATGATTGTAATAAGGGGGAGTGGAGATCATGTTGTTAAGTTTTCCATTTGAGATTTAGTTGGCTAACATAATTAAGATTACAACTAGGGTTGCATCGATACTGGTATTGGTGCCGATATTAAGCATTTGCACGAGTATCGGTACTTGCGCAAATGCTCCGATACCCAAAACCGATACCAGAAGTGACATCCGCTTGGGCGGATCTTTGCTGTAGCCGCTCACCCCTCTCCATCATCTTGCACACATCAGCCTAGCCTTGGTCCATTGTCCCAGGATGTCTGTGTCCCGACAGGCTGGGTCCCGATTTTCAGTAATGTGCCATTCTTGCTGTTTCTCCTGGTCACCATGGTGACCGGATACTGAGGATCAGATCTGATCTATAGACAGGTTTCAATCCCTGCAAGACGCCTGCAGAAAACCACACCCTGCTCCCGCCCTCTTCCCAGCAGCACAGCTTGTTTTGGGCGGTCCAACTGCGGAAGGTGATCTTTAACTGTAAGTCCCAAAGTAATTGCAGACAGTATAAGCGACCTGGATTGTGGAAAAACAAGGTGTTTGGGGGTACAGTGGTGACAAGGATTATGGCTGAGATTTGTTAGGGGTACAGAGGTATGCAAGAGGAGTATTGATGGCAGTGGGGGTACAGCGGTATGCAAGAGGAGTATTGATGGCAGTGGTAGAAAGGGGAAGTGCAGTGGTGGCAGAGGTGTGGCATAAGAGTGCAGGTGTAGGAGGGATTACAGTGTGCTGAGGTGTTTGTGGGGAGGAACAGTGCTGGCAGTAATGTGTTGTTGGGTTCTCAGTCTCCTCCTTCCCTCTGCCAGCTGTCACTTCTGCCCCTATGTCTTTCCAGCTCCAACCTTCTTCAACCCCACCAGCCTCCATCCCTCCCAACATTGTCCTCAACTCCTAAAGCCTCCTATTCTTATTCACTGCGGCAGACCATACATTCCTTTTATATGTCCACAGGCACCAATACATAACCCAGCCCTCATGCCCTTTGCTCTACCACCCCAATTTAACACTCTAGAGGTCCCTTCGTGCCATCCAGCAATCTCCCAATGATCCTCCCATCCCCCTCCTCTCCCCCCAGTGATCGCAGGCTTTTCCATCCCAACCACTCCAGCTCTCCCACCCCACAACCCCTATCCCAAACCACCCTCAACTACCCTGCCCTCACCAATTACTCCCTTCCCTTTCCACCTTCCAAACCACCCCTTTACCTACTCCTCCTAGGCAATAGGTATTGGTAATTGGTATTGGCGAGTACTTTAAAAAAAAGTAATAGTATCGGTGCATCCCTAGTTACAACTGGCTGAAAAACTAGGGCATCAGCTACCAGCTGCATTTCTTTAAAAACTGAACCTTTAACTTTACTTATTTTATCTTTTATAGGGCACCAGCCGTCCATCCCATTACTATGTTCTTTGGGATGATAACCGGTTCACAGCTGATGAACTTCAGATTCTCACCTACCAGTTATGTCACACATATGTTCGTTGCACACGGTCTGTTTCCATACCTGCACCTGCATATTATGCTCGGCTGGTGGCTTTCAGAGCACGGTACCACTTGGTTGATAAGGAACATGACAGGTAAGTGGACCTCTTTAGGTTTTACCCATTAAAGTTGAGTCAAAAATTGGAGCTATTCCTTTTGTGGTGGAGGTTGATGGTTGTTTACATCTTTTCCAGCGGGGAAGGCAGTCACATCTCTGGACAAAGCAATGGGCGGGATCCACAAGCCTTAGCTAAGGCTGTGCAAGTTCATCAAGACACATTACGCACCATGTATTTTGCATGATGACCGATTGCAAACCTTTTCTGGTGGACTATTTTGATGTGTGACATGTTTGCCCTATACCGTACCTCATTGGCTCAGAGTAGTTTTCAAAGTTTCTGAGCCTAAACCCACAAGGGTACCTCACAACAAACTGACAAGCCCAATGGCGTCCCACAGGACCAACTTGGAATCACTTCGGACAATGATGCTTTTGTTTTTGCATGTTGTGGGAATGTATGAGAGCACCATTTTAGCAGGTCTCCTTTGGTTGCCACGACAAACTCCTCGATGACTTGAAATGCAAAACTGCAGGCAAATAAACTGAAAAGCTGAGCCCAACGCTCCAGTGGAGAAGGATGAATGTGCATAGCAACAATTTTGTGATGAAAGATCATATAAAAAACAAACAGTTTTGAGCCTTAAACAAAAGCTAAATCTGTTGTGTTCCCATTACAGTAAAGAAGACTTGATGAGATTGCATGTGAGCATAAAAAAACACCCCTTGAGGATGCTCCCACACCATGTGTTTCACAAAACCCAGCACAACAATGCCACTTCATTTTCTAAGAACATAGCAGTGGTCGGCTAACTAGTGGTCAACAATGGTTCTGTTCTTGTTGTGATTTGATAATATGAAATGCCATGGGGATAAAATGTCCATAAGTCAAGACATCAAATGTACGCCATATTCATGTAGGGAAGGCTTTCATGCTACACGGCATGATAAACCAGCCAAATGTACTGAATGCTCACTACTTCATGTTTCCCCTGAAATCCGTTCGTGCCATATGGTCGTCTTATACTGAGGCAAAACGGAGCTGGGTTATTCTAAGCAATAGGGTGATGTTATTCGATGATGACCTGACTCCTGCGTGCCTTCCTGTCTCAAACAAGTTGTTTGCCACATATACAAATGCACTTGATACATTTTAAAACTGTAATATCATTGGTCCAAGGTGGTAAAAGTTACAGAAAATTGTGCAAAGTGCCTTGAACCCTTTAAGTGCTAGAAATGAGGTTATTGTTTCTGCTCCTTTGGCTTGGCAGATGTACGTAGTGGCACCAGAAGCACCAGCTCATTGGGAACAAACATATTGGAGGTGCATCCATCAGTCCTTGCGCAATTACTGAAGGTGTTGTTTGCTAGGTTTAGTGACTGTCAGTGCCGCTCACATTTTGCTTTAGTTGCCTAAACTGAAGGTTTCCTCGATCATAGTGCCAGCTTTACTTCGATTCAGGATTTTCATTTATCATTTTGTTTGGTCCATGCATATAGAGATATTACAGAAATGTGCAGTATCACTGAAGCAGATACAAATATTTTAAGGAAAATATTAGCAGGACCTCAGATTTCTCAAAGTAGCAGGTACAGTATGAAGAGGAACCTTTACAGCTTAAGCATGGAATGTAGGATGAAAATCCATGCGCCAAACTTTTTTTATTGCCAGCAAGTGTGAAGATTGAATGGAAGAGGGCAATGACTTGAATCTTTTTTTTTTTTTTTTTTGCTAGCAGTCAATTACTAGAATTGGCCGTCAACTTAGATTACAGGAAGTGGTTTCTGGAAAGTTAAAGGCAATGCTGTTAAAAGAGAAATGTCCTGCAAAAGCTGATATTCAAGTGACATAGTTCTTACATGAAATGAATAGTTCTCCAAATTCTCTCATTGCATTCCAAACACTGTATGCGTAGAACAAACCCTAATGAGGTTACTTTGTGATCAGTTTATTAAGGAAACCGCTTTATGATCCAATAGTTATATTGTTTCTATCCAGTCATCTTACTTTACAGTGTTCTGAAGAAAATAATATGGTTCCGAGCCTTGATAGCGAGCACACTTGTGTCTGACGTTACCTTCTATCTAGCACCTAGAGCAGTATAGATGACTTGATCTGGGACAGGCCTTCTCTCTAGAACCTAGAGCAGTATAGAGGACTTGATCTGGGACAGGCCTTCTCTCTAGCACCTAGAGCAGTATTGAGGATGTTGATCTGGGACTGGCCTTCTCTCTAGCACCTAGAACAGTATTGAGGACGTTGATTTGGAACAGGCCTTCGCTCTAGCGCCTAGAGCAGTATGAAGGATGTTGATCTGGGACAGACCTTACTAATTTAAAGTACAAACACATTTGGAGGTCAGGTGCTTCAGACGGGGAATATGGGTTGGTCAAAAATATTCATACCTTTTATTTACTTTTTAAATGAAAGTAGAAAAGTTAAATATTTTTGTACAATAAAGACAGGTAGTAGATTGTCTTTCCACTATCATGCCAGCATTTGCATATATCCTCTGACATAGTATATAAATGCAAAATGGAAGCATTGTTTGTAGGTGCTGTTCCTCTTGCCACCCAACTTTATCTAAATTGTGCTTACTTGTTTTTACTAAGTCATGTTTTTTACCAGAGTTTCCCTTCATTTTCTAACATGTAGATCAGCACAGAAACCCTGAAGCTGACTCTCCAGATTGTTAAAACCCAATTCCAGCTTTGGCTATACATGCATATAGAATAATAGTGACATCCATCTCTGAGAAAAGAAGAAAGCAAAAATCTCCCCATCATTGACATAGACAGCAATAAAAACCTGACAAGGAGTTTAACCCTTCCCCACACTATTAAAAAGTGTATTCATAGCTGTCTGTGTCCCCACTAGAGAGACAGTGACAGACAGAGAACAGAAATCCTCCCCAAAGAGAATTCTGACAGCAATAAAACCTCAGTTATAACTTTTCCCCTCTCAATCTCCCCAAAAAATGTTTTGGCTGGAGTTTGACTTTGTTAGAGAAAATCTAACTTTGTTTTATTTTTGGGGGATTTTTTTGGACTAGGCATATTGTAGTAAAGTAAGTACCGTAAATGCAGTTCACCCATGTGTTGAAAGGTTGTTGCCAGTTAAAGTATATGTAAACCTTAAAAAAATGTACTTCTCTTATTTCAACTCTTTTGGTCTTTGAAATATACCATTAAAAGTATTTGGTTATGTCTGTTTAAGTACAAAAATACCTGTTGGTCGGTCCTGCTGGAAATATTGTAAACTGACAACTTCCTGTGCATTTATACATGTGCTGCGCTGCTATCAGTTACATTGCTACTAGTTATCTTTGAATACTATAGAGCCATTTCCCTATGTTAAGGAGAGGTGGGGTTTATTATGGTCCTGACTTAGGATGACAATGTTTTTTTCCCATACATACAGTATGGTGCTGCCATCACCCCTAAAGACTAGTAAGCTGCACTATATTGCCTTTTCGCTCTTGGGTTTAGATATGCTGTAACTGGACAAAGCGAGCTAGTAGAATATGATGGGGAAAGGGTTTGTAAGCAGAATAAACTATATAAAAAATATATTTTATCCTTATATGTCTAGGTGCCCCTAGGTAGAGCAAAGAGGATTCCGGGTAAAAAGATCTCTTATTACTTAGGTCTTTTGTATGATTTAATTTCTTCTGTTTGTTCCAGGGGCCAATTACACTGCCATATCTCGGAATAAGCTCCCTTTCAGATAATTTACAATACCACCTGTGTTAAAGACTGTAAAAATAAACCTAGGCACTTAAAATACAATGGATATTGTTACAAGCATGTTTGGTTAATTTCATAAGCAGCATACAAAGTACCAGTTATGTAAATGTTTACATAAGAGCCTAAATTCATAAAATGAAAGGGATACAACTAGGGCAGATTGTAGAATGTAATTAATTGTATTAATGTAGTTTCTGATATGAATTGTTGTTAAAGAGTTTTTTTTAAGCTGAATAACGTATAAACGGAATATGATTAAAAAAATTCAATCAGAGCTAGACCCAAAGGTTTTTCCCCAGTTATATTGAAAAAATAAATAAAAAATACAAGCTTGGTTTGCATTCATATGAGATAAATGCAGTCTTGACCAATTTGTTCCAGACCCCATTCTTTATCATATATAAAGGCAAATCACATGCTTCACTTTACCACATAGTAATGGTCAATCATGGCTCTGGCCACAGAAATGTCTCCATTTGTTAATTGACCACCTGATAAATATGCAGTGGTGGCAAACCCTGACTGTAAAATGTGTATTTTCTGTCATATAGGCTGGAAGGTTGAGATGCCAAAAATGCACTACACAATAAGGGTTGATAGGACCAGTGCTATAAAGGGCTATACAATTCTGTAATGCTTGGGTAAATGTGTATACCTTTCAATTATATCACAATAATCGCAGTAAGTGTCAAGGCATCAGATAAAACAACCTTTTCATATAATTTTTATGAATGCATTGAATCATTTATGAATCATTCATAAAGCCCTTCGTGGCATGAGGGCACTTTTTTTTTCTGTGCACTTTAACTGGGCATTTACTACAGCTTAGACCACTACTGAAGCTCCTCCAATAGTTAATGTATTGTACTTAATTGGACGAATCCATGATCTTTCCTCGGGTGCTTCTGTGAGTGGGAAGACCAAATCAGTTGGAAAGGCTTGAGGTTTGTGAATTTTAAGGCACTCACATTTTGAATCAAATATAGATGATTATTTTTGGATTTATTAGGATAAATTCAGTTTATTATGTTTCACCAACTTTCTCAAATTGACTCTAAACAATATCTTTATTCTCCAAAAATAATTCATACATATCCATACATCATGACCCTGTATTCTATTTTTTCATTTCATTTTTCAGAAAACACAATAAGAAACAATCAATTTTTTTGTGTTTTCTGCCTCCCTGTAATGCCCGTTTGTGAGCTCTCAAACCTCTTTTTTTCTCTCTCTCATTTCCATTTGCTTGGAACGAGAGCAGTGCGTGTTAGTTGCAATTATGTGCACTGTTTTGTGCACACTACATATCCCATAATCCATAGTCCCTAGTCCATCTTGGGAGTGAGCAAGAAAGGGTGGCTATGTTCTTATATACAGTGAGTTCTAGTTACCCTCTAACAGAGAGTTTGCCTACAGCAGCAAAAAAGGACTTTGAAATTTTGGCGCAGGTACTTTTTTGAGTTAAGAAAACATTCTTAAATAGATTTTCTCTTATCGTCCATGGACTGACACAGCTGGATACTGTGAACGTGTGGGTATATGTCCCTGCTCGCAGGAGAAGATCTAGGCAGAATGTTAGATTGTTAGAAACATACATTCTAGAACAAACCATAGCTGAACAGCCCCGCCCAGGGTGGCGGTCCCTCCGGACATTACCCTCCCACCTGCAGCTAGCAGCCTTAGTTTTTTTCTGCCTAGCAGAAGGAGAAGACATGGCTCTCTCAGGGGCCAGTCTCCTGGAAGATTTTACTTTGAAATTGTATTCCTTTGGGAATTTTATTATTTTATTTTTGAGACCTTCAATCAACTGTCGGCTGGGCAACAGGTTGGGTACACTGGTATCCTCGTAGTCTTCCCTGTCCGACCATCGAGCGCGCTGATCCTCGCCTTGTGTGCATGAGACTCAGTTCACGACATGCCCCATGACTCCAGGGGTGGCCTGGGTTGCTTTCATGCTCCCGCGGTCCTCTCAAGATTGAACAGTACCTGACTGACTTTATCTCTCGCGGTGGACCGGGCCGACAGCTACGCAGTACTGCTCTGTGATAGGTCTGTCTGAAACAAGCCAGTGGGTCCCTGAAAGGGACGGGTAAGTAGTCTCTCCTACTGCAGGTGAGTACATGCTGGCTGTGTTTCTTTATATGGGGGGTTTCTCCCTGTCTCCCCCCTGTTATGCTGCTCTCTGCACCCTGTACTGTTGCTGTGCTGTGGGGGTGCTTGGGGATCACTCTGGCCTGGCTGGGCGCTCATGTCTGTAGTGGGTTCTGGAGAGAGGGGCAGTTTTTCTGGTGTGTGAGGTGATTATTGTGTGCGCCATTAGCGCGCGCATTAGCGCTGTTTGAGGTGGTTATTGCGTGCACCATTAGTGCGCATTAGAGCTTTGAATTTCGCTCGTGGCGGCCATCTTGGCGTGGTTCAATGGCGCAGTTATAGCTGCGGCCGGCGGGCATTTTCTTGTAGCCCCCGCGCATTTACTTTCGGTTTCGGTCTATAGCGGTGGCGATGCGGCGCGAATCTCCTCACAATCTCCTCACAGATTCTTCACTCTCCTCAGGCTCACAGCGCGGTTTCTTCAGCAGGACTGAGCGGTCCTTAAGGGTTGGTGAGTCCTCTGGGTATCCCCTCCTCAGCCTCAGCGTAGCCAGTGGGTGGACTGTATATTCACTGTATAGTGTATAAGGTCTCAGAGGGTGGCGTTATGGAGTCTGATACACCTGCTCTCCACACTTGCCTGGGGCAACTGGAAGTGCTGCACAGTTTAACATGGTCATATGTTTCCTGCACCTGCGGTCCTTATGGACCAGTTGTCGGCAGTCCTGGAATCATTCCTTGTCAGAATGGAAGCGGTGTGCGAGCGAAAGGAGCTATAAGCCCCCTCTCCCCACAAAAATCTTTAGTGAAGGAGTGCTCCGATTCAGATATGGGCCTAGCTACTGTGCTCAGGACCCTAGCTCTGAATATTTAATGTTTATGAACAGGACATTCCCTTGTGAGGAAGACTCCAGTTCTGTGTCAGTGAATGACAGGACGCTTGTAAGTGAACTCATTGATGATGTGAGGAACACTCTCAAGCTGGGTGCTGTGGCTGAGGTACCTCAGGTGGACGCTGTTTCCCTTGGTTCCTTCAAGCTTTTCTTTTACACAGCTTCCTCACTATTTTCCTCACACGCTGCGTCAAGAGCAGCATGGATGATACAGTGGTACACAGTGTTTCCCTCCCCCTGGTTGGTGCAGCATGGTGGGGGGGACTTTAATAATTTATGTCTCTAGTCCCTGTGAGCCTTCTGTGTGATGTCCTGAGGCAACAACCGGGTCTCTGCACCTCCGGTTTCCCGCCATTTCCTGGGGAACACTGTGAGCTCTGACAGACACACGGTCTGAGGATCAGAGGTTACCTGTTACCTGCATGCTGTTTCGGCAGCACAGTCAAGCAGGTTGGAATGATACAGAGAAGATTATGCGCCTCTGCGCCATAATTTAAACTCATCCTATACCTCTACACTGTATACATTCACAGTGTATGTATGTGCTATTGGTCTCTGTGTCTGCGTGGGTGTCCCCCCACGTTCCAATGCTGTGTTTCAGTGCCATACATGATATAAACGTACAGAATATGTTTATGCACGACTCCAGATACATTCACAGTATATGTATGTATTATACTCTCTGGGTCGGCGCGGGTTTCCGCCGGGGGCTCCGGTGTCCTCCCGCGCTCTCATGGTATGTGCGCTTCGGCTCTCTGCACAGTATAGACATGTTCAATATGTTTATTGCACATACTATACATGTTTACAGTATGGGTATACTGTTTGCGTGGGGTTCCTCTGGGTACTCCGGTTTCCCCCCATGCTCCAATGGAAATGCACAGCATAAACATGTGCAATATGTTTATTCACATGCTATCATTCCTACATGGTATCTGTGGGCTGTCTGCGTGGGGTTCTTCCGGGTGTTCCGGTTTCCTCCCACGCGCTGACGGTATGTGCGCCTTTGGCCCTCTGCACAGTTAAACATGTTCATATGTTTATCACGCAAGCTATAATACCTACACGGTATGTGTATGCAGTCTGTGTGGGTTTCCTCCGGGTACTCCGGTTCCCTCCCACACTCCATTGGTATGGGTGCTTCGGCACTATGCAAAGCCTAAATTTGTGCGATTGGATATCCACATACTAACATACCTACCCGGTATGTCTGTGCAGTCTGCGTGGGTTTCCTCCGGGTCTCCACCCACGCTACATGACATGCGTGCCTTTGGTGCAATACACGGTGTAAACATACAGGATTTTGCTGTTCTTACAGCGTGGTGGTGACCCAAAAGCTGGCCTTGCATACCTTTTTGAGGGTCGGATTTCGGCCCGGGCTGTCTTTTTCAACGACCGCTACCGGGCCATTCCTTGATTAGCACCTTTTGTGCAGGGGGTTCGCCATGTGATCCCCCCTGTCAAGCCTCCTCTCCCTACTTGGGATCTGAATTTGATGCATCTCGGTTCTCCAAGAACATCCCTTTGAGAATATCAGAGAGATTCCTGTCTTGACCTTGTCCCGGACGGTGGCCTTCTTAGTGGCCATTGCTTCGGTTAGACGGGTGTCTGAGTTGGCGGCCTTGTCCTGCAAGTCGCCTTACTTGGTCCTCCATAAGGATATGGCGGTGTTGCGCTCACGACCGTCCTTCTTTTCAAAAGATGGTCTCGGCCTTTCACCTTAAGAAGGACATTGTTCTTCCGTCCTTGTGTCCTCACCCATCGCATCCCTGAGAGTTTGTGCTTCATACATTAAGATGGGTACAAGCCTTACGGGTGTACCTGTCTGCTACTGTTTCCATTCGGAAGTCTGTGTCTGGTCCAAAACAGGGCCGAGCGGTGTCGTCTGCCACCGTCTCTAGGTGGATCAGGCAGACCGTCATACAGGCCTATGCCCTTAAGGGGCGGGCGCCTCCCTTTCCGGTTGCCGCGCATTCCACCAAGGCAATAGGTTCTTCCTGGGCCTTCCGACATCAAGCGTCGGTTGCACAAGTGTGCAAGGTGGCGACCTGGTCGTCCGTTCATACCTTTTCAAAATTTTATAAGGTTGATGTGGCTGCATCTTTGGATGCTTCCTTCGGCCGCAAAGCATTGCAGGCCGCTGTTTAATGTTGCAACTCCTCCGTTGAGGAGCTCTGCTTGTTTGGAGTGAAGTTTTGGTTGTTCCTTTACTACTGCTCCCACCTTTCTGATACTGCTTTGGGACGTCCCACACGTTTACAGTATCCAGTTGTGTCAGTCCATGGACGATAAGAGAAAATAGGATTTTTGTACTCACCGTAAAATCCATTTCTCTGACGTCCATGGACTGACACAGCACCCACCCTTCCTTTTAAGGTTTGTACTGCTTTGTTACGAACTGAGGCTGCTAGCTGCAGGTGGGAGGGTAATGTGCGGAGGGACCGCCCCCCTGGGAGGGGCTGTTCAGCTCTGGTTTGTTCTAGAATGTATGTTTCTAACAATCTAACATTCTGCCTAGATCTTCTCCTGCGAGCAGGGACATATACCCACACGTTTACAGTATCCAGCTGTGTGTCACTTTAAAAGCTTTTTTACCCCTGTCATAAAAATGAATAGTCTTACCTGAGATTGAGTTTTACCAGTTTCCAGCTGTTATCAGCTTAGAAGCCAGATCCTCAAGATGGTCCTTGGAAGCAATATGTCGCTCACCAAAGAACAGCAGCTCATCCACACTTTTTTGGGATCCCCTAACGCACCTCTGTATCTTAACAGGCAAGGGGAGAAAAACAAGGTGCGCCAAAAACTAAGTGAAGCAAAAGATACAACGAATGGTATATTTAATTAAAATCAGCCAAATGGCTACTCACACTAATATGAAGATCAAGTATAATACTGTGGTCACTCAGCGGGTCCCCGGTGGATGGTGGTGTGTAGATGTTAACACAAGAGGAGAGGAGAGGAACAACCTGCCGGACATCCTTCTTGTCTCGCAACCAGCATGGAACA
Source organism: Rana muscosa (assembly GCA_029206835.1). NCBI lineage: Eukaryota > Metazoa > Chordata > Amphibia > Anura > Ranidae > Rana > Rana muscosa. Next base: position 490,336,389 of record CM055117.1, on the reverse strand, counting down.
CACTCGGAGTCGCATTGGAAGTGACGTCAGAACATGGAGTTATTGTTTCAAAGCACATGCTTCTTCATCAGATCTAAATAGCCATTTAGATCTGATGAAGAAGCGGATGCTTTGAAACGTTATCTCCATGTTCTGACGTCACTTCCGATGCGACTCCGAGTGTGTTCCATGCTAGTTCTGAGACGAGAAGACGGATGGGCGGTTGTTCCTCTCCTCTCATGTTAACATTTACACACCACCATCCACTGGGGACCCGCTGAGTGACCACAGTAATATACTGTTATATGCTCATTGATCTTTATTTTAGTGTGAGTAGCCATTTGGCTGATTTTAATTAAATACAGTGGAACCTCGGATTCCGAGTAACGCGGTTAACTAACGTTTCGCAATACAAGCTTTTTTTTTTTCAAAATCCTGACTCGGTTTGCGAGTGTTGTCTCACAAAACGAGCAGGATTCAAGCCTCTGTGGTGTGCAGTACCGCATTTGACCTGAGGTGCGGGGGCGCCGGTTACACTCGGAGCTGTTTGGAAACACTCGCAAATACTCCGTTCCCGAGTGTTTCCGACTGCATCCGAATGGTCTCTGAGTATTTCCGAGTCTCTCCGGATCTCTCTGGCGCCCCCCACCTCTGGCCACATGCGGTATTGCATGCAATAGAAGTCAATGTGGAACAAATTATCTTTGTTTCCATTGACTTCTATGGGGAAACTCGCTTTGATATGCGAATGCTTTGGATTACAAGCATTCTCCTGGAACAGATTATGCTCTTAATCCAAGGTTTCGCTGTATACCATTTGTTGCATCTTCTGCTGCACTTCGTTTTTGGCGCACCTTGTTTTTCTCCCATTGTTCTTCCAGAGACTGCTTCGTTCTCAAGTGAGCTGCCACTAATGCTGCATACGTATACTTCCTGGACTTTATAGACTTTTAGTTGTGTTATCAGTGTGTTTCTGTACCCTCTCATGCACTATTCTGTTTTTGTCTTGTTCTTAACAGGCAAGGCTCTGATGTAATGATTGCAGGCCACTTGCTTCACAATCTGAGTAAACTTGAGTACCTCCAATTGCAACCACTTGTTTGTAAAGTGGAACAAATCATAAATTTGGGACCTTGCATACTTTCCAGTTTCATATTCCAGTGTGAACACAAGCTGCGCTCGGATAGCCATGGTCACTCTTAGCCTGATTAGCACTTCACCTTTAACTTTAGGATACTTTTTGGCATCATTAGGTTGTAAGTCAAAGTAAGCATTTTGGGACTCCCTCATGAAGGGTGCTAGCTAATCAGCCCATTACATCTTGGGCAGCTTCTTGCGTTCAGGGACAATCGCAGAAATGATGAGGTAGCATCAATATCATACTCTAGGGAAATTTCCATAAAGTGCTCTGCACCAGCCGTAGTGGTGTAGAAGTTGGCCCCTGTGCCACCATCAGCCTTTCTAATAGGGCTTAAAAAAAACAGTTTGCCTTGCTGCTGTCCCTCAAAGAATGCCTAGTGGGCTCCAGTCAGCTGTTGCACCTGTTTGGCAGTTGAGCAGTTTTCCTCTTGCTTATTAGCTTTGCCAATGTGGGCTGTTTTACAATTTCCTCCAATAGGCATCTGTCTCTTTAAGACGCATCTGAGCTCCAAGTTGAAGGAGGGACAAGCTTAACTTTGAAGCTGAAAACCATGCATAGGGAGAGGTTTCCCAGGAACAATACAAATAGGTTCCTCCTGCACTTTTATTCAGCAAGACAGCAAAGATACACATTTTCAAGGGAGGGCATTATACAGCAGGTCCAAAAAACAAATAAAATGTGTGCTTATCCGAGCCATTAGCTAAACTCAGGTCAGTTCCTATCTCAAGAAGGTGCCCCCCTAATGGCTTTGCCAAAACAAACTGTTAGCATTTGTACCTTTTTAGTGTTTTGTGCCACACAGAACCAGGCTCCCACAGTAGAGAGAGCAATATAGAGAGGATAACCTGCATCAGTTAGCTTACATATATAAATGCCCTTGGACAACTGTCGTCTGGCTACCAGGTAAGATGTGGACCAAGGAATGTAGGTTTTATCCCACCCAAAGCTCTACAAAGCCTTTCGGGTTCTAGAACACTGAACACAACCTAAGATTGTGAGAGAAAAAAAATGTTTGTCTCTCCCTTTACCATTGAGAGACACAGAAATTCGGAAACAGTCTGTTATACTGCCATCTACAGTCTCCTTATTATCCCTTCTTTACCCAGCATGCTTCTGTTTTTTGCTATTGCCCTAGGAGGTTGAATGCCTTTTCTTCAGCTTTGCTAGTTTTGCTAGCTTTCTAACTCAGTTTTTTTTTTCATGGTAACTTCAATCAAGATTCTTGCTACACCACCACTTGAGCTGGCCTCTGTATAGAAGCAGTCTGAACTGGCTGCTCTTCAGCACTGGCTTCGAAGGCCATACTCAGACCCTGCAAGAATGGATGTGCAGGGCTAGCCTATAATGTGACCTTCTGGCAGTGGGCCCTGCATTGTGGTACTTTCCAGACCTTAATGTACTGTTAGTTAGCAGTGGAGTGCTTTCTAGGTCCAGAGCCATGAGACAACTCCAAGGGTAACCCTGTCTCTAAAGACTCCGTGAAATACTTGGTTTGAAGCACCGAGAGCTACCTCTCTATTGCACCATTGGTAATCATTTCAAATATACCACCATCGCCGGTGTAAGAGTTCATGCTGGGGGATTGGGCGTTGACTTCTTCTGTTGGGTGGAGTGCTATGCAAACACACTCTGTACTCTTTCCTGCCATTCAGCCTGAAAAAAAGCATCGTCCTGCTGCCTTTTCTGTTTTTAAAATACCAAGTGTTTTTTTTTCCACTGCACCCCTACAGTGACCTGGTCACCTCCAGTGACCTGAAATCCTTATCAGCATTAGCTGCCTGAGTTTGCATGTATTTGAGGCCTTAGCTCACTTTAAGCCTAGTTGCATTTCTAATGTGTGGATGTAACATGCCTTCACTAAGACACACATAGAACAATGCAGATGCCACGGATGACCTCAGCCTATAATACTTCCTATCTGAGTTTTGGTCACATATCGGAGTATTCTGCCTGCAGAGGGTCTAAATGCACTCTGGTACTATCCCCTGCAGTCTAGCTCTGAACATCCTGAATCTCTAGCTCAGATTGGCCCTGATGATCATGTTTTTGTGTCTTTTATTCAGATTCCGAATACCAAAAGTCTATTTCTGGAGATACTTTTTTCAGGTCACCGCAGTCTCTTTCAGCTGACTTACGGAGGATTGTTTCAAGCCCCACTTGTGAGTGTGTGGGAATTTTTTTTCCTTTCAAAGGGAATTTATAAATTGGTGGTCCTTTCCTGCCATTGTTGCACCAGTGATCCACCTTAACAGGCAGACCGCCAAGTGGGTGGACAGCATTTTCCCCTTTAGGGCTCATTCAGCCAGGCTTCCATGCAGAGCCACATTTTGTTTTGTCTGCATCCACCTCACAGCTGCGTGCAGGCAGCACATAGAAGTGGATGCAGATGCAGCAGCTGTACAGACAGTTGCATGTCAAAATTTAACATGCATGCAGGAGCGGGTGCAATGATCCAAATGCAGACACAGTTAAACTCCCTCCTAAAACCTAATTTTAAATTAACTGGTGTAGCTCTACTCTTATGTTGTTGGAAACTTTAATCTGCTATAACGTGTCAGAATGGGTGGATTCCCTCAAAGAGGACCACTCCATCTTGGGTAGGCCCATGTTTCTTATAATGGTTAGAGAAAATGTCTGGAGTCTTGTGCTTTAGTTGTGATGTCTTGTTACAAGCTTCTAAACTGGTTTCTCGCATGGGACTGATATCTGTACAAATGTGCAGGGTATTCTGACTGTGCTTGGGATGCTGTCAAAGTGTGCAAGGAGATCCGATTACCATTCAAGGGACATCCCTCCGGACCTGCACTTGACACAATCATTAGTGACAATACAGGTGGCCGCAGGAGGTAAGTGGAGGGGCAGAGAAATCCTACCTTGCACATTTATCTACTACAGTAGTCAGTACAAGTAGGCATCTAAGCCTACCTCCCATTTGAGTTGTAGGGCCTGAAGCCACATATTAGCCAACCCCTCTGGTAAGCCTTCTGCATTAAAGTTCATCCCCACTTCTTCAAGTGGAGAGATATTTGCACATCCAGAAGGGTCCTTGAGTAGTTTGCCTCTTTGACATTTGGGTGCCTTGGTCACCCCCTCCAGCTCATGTAGCTCACAGGCTAAGTTCTTGTGTCTGGCATCTCCCTCATATTTTCTCTGGTGTTACTGCATTCAGCAGTATATCTTCTCAGGTCTGCTTGGATTCCTCACACCCTGGGACCCCTCATTCCCATACTAGTGTAAGCTTGTCTTTGAGAGTTGTGCCCAGCATGGATTTGCACTCCTCCTTTTAGGAGAGTTCCTTATCTTAAGATTCAGTTGAACTAGTAGTCCATACCCATTTGAGGTTCCTAATACCTGCAATACTTACCTTCTACTAGACAAGGCTTCTCAGGTGGTTAGCATTGGTAACTGGGTCACTGATGGATGTGATTATTTAGCTTAAATAATTTCTTAAGAGGTCCACTCCCTTCTCATCTGTCAGGGAAATTCTCCATACTTCCCTTTCAGGACTTGTAGGGTGCCAAGGGAATACTCTTCCAATGTAGTCTCCACCTTTCCTGATGGCTCTCAGTCATTTTTAGTCCAAATCACCTGCAAAGAACCCATGAGATTCAGTTTATCTGTAGCCTATCTCTAAGTGCCTGTACTTTATTATGATGCTTGTACCATCTTGACACTTGTTGTCATTGTATCATGACTTTGTTTCAATAAAGAGCCATCCTGGTTGTTAAAAAAGAACCCAGGAGAGCTTTCCTTGATCCACCTATACCTTATTTATTAATCAACTAATATGACCTTGTTTCTTCTCTATGACGATAGGATATTGATACTGTGGAACCAAAACTAATGTACGCTCCCAAACCAGTTTTTCCTTTAATACTTATAGAAGACATCTTCACAGTTATATACGTGTAAACAATAGTCAGTAACACTGTTAGTAGGTGTTGGATTGTGGATTAATTGACCTGCTTGGTAATGTTTTTTTTGTTATTTTAAACTGCCGTGTAGGTTTCGAGGAGTTCTGACAAAATGACTCACTTCATTTAAGCCTTAGACCACACCCTTCTGCATCTTCTGTGGGAACAGACAGGAATTTCATATTGAAAGCCTCAGGGGTTAACACCCTGCCAGGGACACAGAAAAAAACATAGGATGATTTGTGTCACTCTGGGTGTGATGCAAAGGAAATGCTGTCTGTGGAATAAAATTTATGAGGGAGAGGAGAGGAGTCCTGTAATTTCTGCATGTTATTATTAATTTCTGTTTGTGCATTTATTTGCAATGTAGTGCATCTCCAAGAGACTTCAAGCGAAACAAAATCCTAATTTCTAGCGCAAATTACTAGACAAATATAAAACCAGAATGCTCAGCTGACCTCAAGGAATTGTTGCTGAATACACTGCATGGATTTTAGGACCATAAAACTTGTGCCTGACATACTGATATTTTTGGTATACTTGTTTGGTGGTAGTTTTCTGACTTAAGATATTTCTACTAAGAAGACTGAGACATTTAAAGGGCAATTCCTTTCTGCTAAACATATTTTTTAATAATTTTGTGTATCCAGGTTACCCGATGGCATAGTCACACAGTGTTTTATACAATGATTTTCAGTCTAGGGCGCGGAGCTGTCTTAATAATGGGGTGTTGTAGCTCTCTGTGGTGCATATACTATGCAGTATTATTTAGCACCTAGAACAGGTTCAGGTTTAGATTACTTTATGTGCACCAAGATTCTCATTAAAACACACATCTCCAAAAAAAAAAAAAAAAAAAAGAGCACTGATGGATTATTTTACTTCCATTCCCTAGTTGGTCTAAAGATGTGGAACTGGGATTTACCCTCTACATATTCAGACTGATTGACACTAAGGGCTGGTAAACACTGGAACTGACAGCTGCTGGACCACTTTACCTCTCTGGCAGCTGTCTGTTCCCGACTACAGTAACAGGCAGTATGGTACGTTATTCAGCGTATCACACACAGCTTCCTGTTTTTCCTTTTGTACAAACTTTTTTTTGAAGTGTGCAAAAGTGTATTTCATTAATGTCGCTGTACAGAGAGCGATGCACTGTGCTGCTTTACTGTGCCATGCAATTCTTTACAGTGCGCTGCAATAAAATGCATTTTAGGGCAACTCTGTACGGCATTACAGTGTGCATGGGACACACAGAAAACGGTTTTAAAATGCAGTGAAATTCCTGCCACCACACTAAGTTATCCCCCTAAATGCTAGTTATACCAGATGAAGAAGGCCACACCAATTTCTTATACAGTTCTTTCTAGTACTTTGTACTTTTTTTTTGTTAAAGTATACATTCAGCAAAATAACAAGGTTTTTATTTTTTTTAATAAATTTATGTTAGCTTTTAGAGCAGGGATATGCAATTAGCGGACCTCCAGCTGTTGCCAAACTACAAGTCCCATGAGGCATAGCGAGACTCTGACAGCAGCAAGCATGACACCCAGAGGCAGAGGCATGATGGGACTTGTAGTTTTGCAACAGCTGGAGGTCCGCTAATTGCATATCCATGTTTTAGAGTGTTACTGAATATACCTTCAGCAAGACGATCTGTTAAATTATACGCTGGGAGTGGCCATACATTTAATTTTATGAAATCCTCTCACACCTGTATTAACATGAATGGCAGTCTCTGCTTTTAGTTCAGTACATTATGATTCCTGCTTGTAACTCAGGACTTTATTTCATTTTTTTCAATGTTTAAATGCATAAACAGTTTAAAAATGGATGCTACAATTATGTAATCTTTCATTAGAAAAGTGTCCGAGGTTGTTAAATGGCTGTAAAGTTTCATAGAGTATAGTCTCATTGCTGTTTAAAGAGATAGAGCCATATCTAGTAGCAACCACATTTAAAGTTGGACTGAAGGGAAAAAGTAAAAAAATACAAATAGGCAGGTTTTTTTATTGCAGAGTAGACATGCAGTGTTTCTTCTGCACTAAAATACAATTGCCTGCCTTTTGTATTCCCCTGTAGAATGTACACTGAGCTGCAGATGCGCAACTCAGTTTACATTCCGGAACACTGGCTGTGCGCCAGGATGATTGCGCACCTGGGCATGTGCCAAAGTGGCATCATCCTACACCGGCCAATCGAGATACCTGAAGACCACCCCTGAAAGAAGCCAGACAGAAGATGCTGGCAAGGGACCTTGCGGGTCTTAGACACATTGGAACAGAGGTAACTTCTGTGCCTTTAGTTCCGCATTGACAATAGAAAATATATTGTCTTCTGTAGAACTGGACTAAGTCTACCCTTTTGGAAACATACAAACAGGTGCCTCCTCACAGGTATAAATAAGCCATGGAGCCTTGAAATAACATCACTTTGTCTTTGTTGCCAGTTGTTCTTAGTAATAATGCATCATTATTTAAAGTGGAGTTCCAGTCGTTTGTTTATTAAAAGTCAGCCGCTACAAAAAAAGTGTAGCGGCTGACTTTTAATGAACAGCCACTCACCTATCCCACAGTCCAGGGATCTACTCACCGCAGTCATGTTCTCCCCATGTACTCCCTCGACGGCTCCGGCATCTCTACTATGGGCACCCGGCTGTGGCAGCTTGCGGCTTCACAGCCAGGTGCCCACTGCGCATGCGCAAGCGCCGCTGCGGTCTGTGACTAGCCCTGAATTCTTCTAGGACCTGTCATATGTCCCAGAAGATTTCAGGAGGGAGAGCTTCTGCTTCCGGTCACTTAGGCGACCGTAATGGAAGTCGGAGCAGATACCTGTCAAATTTGGGTACCTGCTTCCCCCCCCCCTCCTCCCCAAAAGCTCTGTTTCACAAACTGGAGTCGGGGAGGAGGCCTTAAAGCGGAAGTTCCACTTTTGGGTGGAACTCTGCTTTAGCAGTGAATTATAGCTCTGCTGCAAATGGCAAATGTAGACACTTTTAAACAGGACATCTCCTCAACAGAACTTGTTCATCTCATATAAATAACTAATCTAGGATGGTTTTTCGCTTTGCTACCATAAGGCCACCAAGGGAAAGATGGACACGATCAAATGGAGTGGGTGATTTTTTTTAAATCCCTGATTTCCAATAAATGAGAAATAAATATATCTCTTGAATTCTACATCATTATCGTCATGTTTTGACCATCCACTGACTATAATGATTTTTTAATTCTCTCTCTGAGTTTTTAGCATTCTACAAAATGCGACAGTAATTATTACATTTTAAAGAAAGCCATGCTGACAAATTTACTGACCTTTCCTGACAATGCTAGTTACCTAGCTGTCATACTGATCCAATATGTTTAATATTTTACATTAAAAAGAATGTATTTCAGAGGTTTAACCTTCACTTTGTTGCACCTTGTTCTTGGTCACTGACAAAAAGTGTTAAATGGATCCATGTTTTAGCCAGAAAAATAGCATCTAAAGCTGGATTCCAGGAATTCCATAGCGTTCTTTTTTTGGACCAGGTAAAGATCATGATATCACCGTACTGCCTCTCCACCTCTTCCAATCAGAGAAATTCATTCCGAGAATGCAAAGCATCCTCTGAATGACACCCATGTCAAATTAGCAACCCCCTGTGATTACTTTGCAGCAGGACAGCCATTCAGCATGGGATTCGGAAGACTGTGAGGATCACTGATCACTGTAGGGAAGGGGGGGGGGGTAGGAGGGTTGGTTAATACAGTGATTCACTGCATCCACAGGGATTGACCAGGTATGGAATATGCAACAGTTAGTACAAGTAATACCATAAGGTAGAGTAGAATATTGATGCTGCACTGTTGGAATGTACAACTTATCACATTAGTTCGCTGACCTTGGCTACGCTACTTATAAATACCATATAATAATTGACATGTTGGATGGTTTTACCATAAATCTTCTAAATGAGGACAGAGGCACATATGGTGTTAGGTGCAAATTGGGATTTTATTAAGAGTTTTAGAATTATTTTGATATATTTTCAGAGGCAAAGCTGATTTGCACTAAATGTTTCTGACGATTCACTTACATTGCATCTCACCGTCACTGTATATGTAAATAAATAGAAAGTGTCACAGTATTTTTTGTATGCATGATCATAAATAGTTATATTGAAGTGGCATTACTAGGAGGCATTACTAGGAAGAGCCAATAGGTGTTTTATTAAACTTGGATGTTTATATTTTCCTATTCTAAGATATCACACTTTGTGAAGATTGTACATTGTCTATATTTGCTTAGTGATTGGAGAGTTAATGTTGCCTGTAATGGATGTGCTTACACATTGCACTATAGGGCACTTGTAAAGTTCCTTCTATGATGCTGCAAATAATGGTGCTGGCTGCAAGGTTATAGAGCCTTAGTATAGTACTACAGGCTCAGTGTTTACTGAATATTAAATTACAGTGGATTATTCTGTGGTTGTGTTAATTAAAAAAACAAAGTTTGTTTATAAATATGAGATGTTAATACTGAGTGTGCATTTTGCCCTAATTTTGCTGCCTTTGTCTGGGAATCTCCCTGAAATTTGAAATGAGGTATTTGGTTCTGTTGTTGTGATAGCAGCAGCAGCAACACGCTCTGTATTTGTGTGGTATGACAACAGCAAAGTGAACAACACATCATGGCTTTGATCTGTTAAACTAATTCAAAAACCACTTACTTTTTTCTAAAGGTCACATAGTTTTTGTGTTTCCTGAAAGGGTGAAAAAGCTCATGGGCATCAGAATTAGCCAGATCCTGCAGAATCAATCTGCTCTGCCGGGAAAGGGTAATATTTAATGTTCTGTTTTTACCATTTATAGAACAATTTGTTTATTTAAACCAAACAGCAGCTTTTTCAAAAATTTGGATAATGCCTATCATTTTGTCTGTATGTTTAACACAAATTTATCATAGGTTAGGATTACTTGTTTTTTTATCTATAGTTTGCAAATGCATAATGTTACATGTGTTTTGTACAGCTGGTAAAAGCTTGACAGAATGATGTTATGTTGATTATTGATTAAGGCATTGAAGACCATGTACACAGGAAATGCTAACTGTCAAGCTGTTGCATTACTGAGCAGAACAAGTTGAACACCGTCATCATGATGGAGAATAATATCTTCTTCTCTGTCACAAAATAATGCTTACTCTTCTCAGGGGCGGATCCAGAGTCTAGTCTCGGGAGGGGCACTGGCTGGTGTTAGCGCTTCAATCATCCTGGCACCATGGTTGTTATGGTGTCAGGATGATTGAAGCACATTATTTCTATTATTACATTGTATTATAAAATGAAATGGTTCAACTCACCATAATGCTGAATCAGTGGGAGCCCCGAGTGTGTCACTTGCCACGTCGACCTGCCTTCAAATGCGGATTGTCACTTGCCACGTCGACCTGCCTTCAGATGCGGATTGTCACTGGCTTGTCACTGGCCACTGTCACTAGATGCTGATTGTCCCTTGCCACGTCACCTGCCATGCGTTGCGGATTGTCACTTGCCACGTCACCTACAACACGTTGCAGATTGTCACTTGCCACATCACGGATTGTCACTTGCCACACGTTGCCGATTGTCACTTGCCACGTTGCCTGCCACACGTGGATTGTCACTTGCCACGTCACCTGCCACACATTGCTGATTTTCACTTGCCACGTATTGCTGATTTTCACTTGCCACGTCACCTGTCACACGTTGCTGATTGTCACTTGCCACGTCCCTGCCACACGTTGCTGATTGTCACTTGCCACGTCCCTGCCACACGTTGCTGATTGTCACTTGCCACGTCCCTGCCACACGTTGCTGACTGTCACTTGCCACTTCCCTGCCGATTGTCACTTGCCACGTCCCTGCCACACGTTGCTGATTGTCACTTGCCACGTCCCTGCCACACGTTGCTGTTTTTCACTCACCACGTCTCTGCCACACGTTGCTGATTGCCATTGGCCTTCTAAGGTGCAGATTGTCACTTGCCAGAGTGAAGGCAGGCAGCAGAGAAATGATGTAATCTCTCTGCTGCCCGCGGCTGCACAGTGAGGGCGGAACTGCAGTGATGCAGGGCGAGCAGTGAGAGATGATGTCATCTCTTTGCTCCCCGCTCGCTCGCTGACTGGCCTGCACCTCCGCTCTCATGCCGACCGGCCCGCTCACTCGATGATTGCCCTGCCCACACTCACCTACTGACCCCCGCTCAGGCGCTCACTCGTCTGCCGAGTCCCGACTCCCGCTGACTGGCTAGCACCCCCGCTCTCACACCGACCGGCCCGCCCACTCACTCAATGACTGTCCTGCCCGCCCGCACACTCACCTACCGACCTGCCCGCTCAGGAGCTTACTCACCTGCCGAGTGCCGACTCCTGCTGACTGGCCCGCCTGCTGGGTAACCCGCCCGCACACTTGTCCTCTGACTGGCCTGTCCATCACTAATTTCTCGGAGGGGGCAATTGCCCCGTTCCCCCCCCCTGGATCCGCCCCTGACTCTTCCTTACATAAAGTACAACTTTAGATAAAAAATTGTTTCTTGGGGAGCTTTTATCCTACTAACCAACCCAATTCCTCACTAAAGTTTGGCTGCAGTTCCACTTAAATATGTAAAAGAGCTGTGTACAAATGCATCAAGCACTGTTTTGACTGCTCTTCTTCACTCATAAAAGGTGGAAACTGTTTTGTGCATTGCTTTATTAAGCCTAAACTTACAAGAGCTCTGTGTCCTGTGTATCTTGGTTTTTACTTCAGCTTAGGTTTGCTCAGGGAGAACAGAGCATATCTTATGCTGCTTGTAATGTTAACTAAATTCTGGATGATTATAACATATACAGGCACCTGTCTTCACTTCCAGATAATAGGACTAGTCTGTATTCAGTATAATGTGGATACAAGAGGCTCACATAGCTTAGTGTCAGGATAGCTTAAGAATGGCCATACATTATACAATTTTCTTGTATAATTTTTCTTTAGATTTACCAAAACCATATAATATCAAACCTAAACACTTTCAACTTGAATGCAGTCAGGCAGGCCCTTGAACTACGTAGTTGAATGTAATTCTAAAGGAAAGTTAATATGCTTTATCTTTAGGCTTTCTTGTACAAAGCTTCGTAATTGTGGTCCTTCACATCATAGTTACATCCAGGTAATTTAACAAAAGGTATCAAAACAGCTGAACAAACTTGAGCAATGACCAATTTTAGAAAGTGCCAAGCAATACACTGTGGAGGGTCATAATTACTATACAAATCTGGATTAGAATGAGCAAGTGTGACATGAGTGTGATATACAGCTATTTGCATATCTCTTTGCTGCCATTCTTTTCAAAATTATCATAAAAAATGCCAGTGTAGCGGTTTAGCTGTTGTCTGTGTGAAAAGCTATCCATCACCAGCAATCACTACATACATAATGTTTAGGCTGTGTATTACTGCCTGTTTTATCTACTACATGTTTTAAAGCAGCTTCTTCCTAGTACATAGTCTGACATTACCACCTGAAATTAGTTTATTTTCAACAGTAGTGACCCAAGAACAAAGGTGAAAAGATGTCAGTTGTACCTGGTCTACTTGTCTATCCTTTTATGTCCATTGTTTGCTATTCCTCATTATTCAAATATACATTAGAGCAAGCGTATCCAGTCCATAAGGCATCACAATTTAAAGGGTCACTCATAAGGTCAGGTTATTTCCAGTGAGACCAAGTTAGTCTTGTATTTCTGCGTTTAGGTGGCCCTTTTGTGGTTACTGTCCGATTAATATGAAAACACTAGAAGAGCAATAAACCTATCTGAAAAGTGAGCAATGTGTCAAAGCTTTTGAATCAACAGACTTTATACCTCCAGAGAGCAATCAAATGTTAGCTTTGTGTACAAGTCTGGCATATTCAGTTTAAAGAACACAATAACTATTTATAACATTCACAGTTATATGTACCAGCTGAGAAGAATATTACCTATACATAGCTGAGGTCATCTTTATAACCATTGAAGGGCACTACAGTCTACAATGGAAATACTTGCAGAGTAGTAAACTGCACTCACCTGCAAGGATAGCAGTGTAAGACATCTCTAATTCTGTGCAGGTGTGGGAACTCCTTCATACGCACTTGTGAATGTTATAGTAGCTCTTTAATTCTAGGTAAACGTATTTTATTTTATTTCAAGGCCTAGTTATATGTCTAGGTGCAGAAAAAGTCTTTTTTTTTTTTTTTTTAATAAGGAGTATCTGTTGTGCCAAAATGGAATCACATCAGCAGCACAATTTTTGTTTTTATAGTAATAATGCAGAAATTGCTTATATTTTAAAGTTGTTGGGGTTTTTAGTGTTGTATCAGCAAAGACTGATAATCTCTACAGTCATGAAGAGAAATTAAAGAAAACACTCTGTTACTTGTAAATAATTTGAAAACTGTTTATAAGAATGGCATGCATTAAAGCTTACACTGTATTCATATTGTTTTGTGTTTTTTTTTTTTCTCTTTGATGCCAGTTGGTAAACAAAATTGCCCCTGCAGCTTCCCTTTAGGGGAAATTTGAGGCACATGAAAGTTCTCAAGTATGATCATCATTCTGTAGCAGGTTGATTTGTCATATTTCAGCCACTATAGTTGGAGAGGTGGGACGTGGCTTGGCAGCGGATGTAGCCAGACATGCAGTGTGTGAGCTCCGCCGAGAATCCGTGCTTTTCTCCTTCTAACTTCTACTGATCGGCTTTTTTTGTGCTTTACTTACCCTCCGGTGTTGCCTGTCCTTACTGTGCGGCTGCTACAGTATCCCTTGACGACCGGGGAGTAGGGATGAGCTTCGTGTTCGAGTCGAACATACGTTCGACTCGAACATCGGCTGTTCGATCGTTCGACGAAGATCGAACGATTTGGGCCGTTCGCGCCAAATTCGAGTGACGCGAACGGCCCACAATGCACTACGCCATCGCAGTGTCATCCAGGCGCTGTGATTGGCCAAGCATGCACTGTGACCCTGCATGCTTGGCCAATCACAGCGCCGGCAGCGAGGAGAGCAATGATTGGCCACAGGCAGGATGCCTGTGGCCAATTATTGCTGAGGGTGTTTAGTACACGCCCCACACTATAAAAGGCCGCCAGCACGGCGGCCTAGTGTAGTGTGTTCCGGAGCAGGGAAAGAGCAGCATAGGCAGGGACAGTGACATTTATTTCTTTCTTGCTTAACCTGGATTCCTTTAGTTTAGGGAAAGAGAAGGATAGGTAGGGAGAGTGTCAGTGTGTTTTGTGCTTGTGCTATAGTGTGCTTTAAAAAAACATTTTTTCTAGGGACAGAAAACTCTAGGTAGGGAGAGTGTCAGTTTCTTTCACTGTGCAAGTCCTTGTTTCTAGGGACAGGGAAGGACAGTGAGTGAATTCTTCTTGTGCTATAGTGTGCTTTAAAAAAACATTTTTTCTAGGGACAGAAAACTCTAGGTAGGGAGAGTGTCAGTTTCTTTCACTGTGCAAGTCCTTGTTTCTAGGGACAGGGAAGGACAGTGAGTGAATTCTCCTTGTGCTATAGTGTGCTTAAAAAAACATTTTTTCTAGGGACAGAAAACTCTAGGTAGGGAGAGTGTCAGTTTCTTTCACTGTGCAAGTCCTTGTTTCTAGGGACAGGGAAGGACAGTGAGTGAATTCTCCTTGTGCTATATTGTGCTTAAAAAAAACATTTTTTCTAGGGACAGAAAACTCTAGGTAGGGAGAGTGTCAGTTTCTTTCACTGTGCAAGTCCTTGTTTCTAGGGGCAGGGAAGGACAGTGAGTGAATTCTCCTTGTGCTATAGTGTGCTAAAAAAAATAATATTTTTTCTAGGGACAGAAAACTCTAGGTAGGGAGAGTGTCAGTTTCTTTCACTGTGCAAGTCCTTGTTTCTAGGGACAGGGAAGGACAGTGAGTGAATTCTCCTTGTGCTATAGTGTGCTTAAAAAAAACATTTTTTCTAGGGACAGAAAACTCTAGGTAGGGAGAGTGTCAGTTTCTTTCACTGTGCAAGTCCTTGTTTCTAGGGACAGGGAAGGACAGTGAGTGAATTCTCCTTGTGCTATAGTGTGCTTAAAAAAAACATTTTTTCTAGGGACAGAAAACTCTAGGTAGGGAGAGTGTCAGTTTCTTTCACTGTGCAAGTCCTTGTTTCTAGGGACAGGGAAGGACAGTGAGTGAATTCTCCTTGTGCTATAGTGTGCTTAAAAAAAACATTTTTTCTAGGGACAGAAAACTCTAGGTAGGGAGAGTGTCAGTTTCTTTCACTGTGCAAGTCCTTGTTTCTAGGGACAGGGAAGGACAGTGAGTGAATTCTCCTTGTGCTATAGTGTGCTTAAAAAAAACATTTTTTCTAGGGACAGAAAACTCTAGGTAGGGAGAGTGTCAGTTTCTTTCACTGTGCAAGTCCTTGTTTCTAGGGACTGGGAAGGACAGTGAGTGAATTCTCCTTGTGCTATAGTGTGCTTAAAAAAATCATTTTTTCTAGGGACAGAAAACTCTAGGTAGGGAGAGTGTCAGTTTCTTTCACTGTGCAAGTCCTTGTTTCTAGGGACTGGGAAGGACAGTGAGTGAATTCTCCTTGTGCTATAGTGTGCTTAAAAAAAACATTTTTTCTAGGGACAGAAAACTCTAGGTAGGGAGAGTGTCAGTTTCTTTCACTGTGCGAGTCCTTGTTTCTAGGGACAAAGAAGGAAAGTGAGGGGAATTCTCCTTGTGCTATAGTGTGCTAAAGCATTCCTCATCAACCATCTTTGAAATCCTTGTTTTTTGGACAGTCAGGGAAATTGTCGTTGTGCTATTCTGTGCAAAAGCAATCATCCTCAACCATATTTAGAAATCCTTAAGTAAAGGGACAGAGAAGGACACCTGAAGGTAGCCCTTATTGCTTTTTTCCCATCTCCCTGCAGGCCATCTATTAGAATGTCTGGAAGGCAAACAAGGAGAGGCAGACAGTCAGGAGGCAATAAAAGAGGGCAAGCAGGCTCTGTGTCTGGGGGCAACAGTGCTGCTCGTGGACGCGGTGCATTGTCATCAGCACATGGCCATGGGACACGCTTGTCCTTCTTTTCGGCAGCTGGACATGTTGAGCCACATCATGCCGAAGACTTGGTAGAGTGGATGACCAAGCCCTCCTCCTCCTCCTCATCCTCTCTAACCCAGGCTCAGGGTACTGGCAAAGCAGCTGCCAAAGCGTCCTCTTCCCTGGTATCAATGTCAGACTCATCATCAGTCACTCCTTCCCTAGACCCACCATGTCCTCCTCCTGAGGAGTCCACCGAACTGTTTGAGCACAGTGTTGGGTACATGCTCCAGGAGGATGCCCAGCGTTTCGAAGGGTCTGATGATGAAACCCAGCTACAGGAAGGCAGTAGGGTGAGAGCAGACAGAGGGGATGCTCAAGAAGGACACCAATCTGGCAGTCATGTTCCAGCAGCTGCAGCATACTGCCAGATTGGCTCCAGTGATGAGGAGGGAGGGGATGATGAGGTCACTGACTCCACGTGGGTGCCTAATAGGAGAGAGGAGGAGGAGGAGGATGAGGAGGAGGCACATCTCCAACGAGGCAGGATGCCCTTTGGTGGCCAGCGTAAGGGCAGTACACCGACGGAATCACACCGCAGAGCTCCGCCTGTGCAGGGCGCTGCCTCTGCCCGTCATTCAAAAAGTTCCTTGGTGTGGGCCTTTTTTGAGGCTAGTGCATCAGATCGCACAGCTGCTGTTTGCAACATATGTCTCAAGCGTATATCGCGTGGCCAAAACATCAGCCGCTTGGGTACCACATGCCTGACCAGACATATGTTGACCTGCCATGCAGCTCGTTGGCAAGCCTACCTCAAAGACCCACACCAAAGAACAAAACGGACCTCTCCTTGCACCGCATCAGCTGGGATCTCCAACCCCACTATAACTTCAGTCCTCTCTGAAACATGCACTGAGAGGAATGAAGGTGTAGAATTAGGTGTGTCACAGCCAAGTACTTGCGGCCACTCTGCTAGCAGTACACCGACGTCCGATTCTAGCAGGCAAATTTCCCTGCCCCAGCTGCTGGACCGTCGAAAGAAGTTCACTCCCAGCCATCCACATGCCCAGCGGTTGAATGCTAGCTTGGCTAAATTGCTAGCGCTTCAACTGCTGCCTTTTCAGTTGGTAGACTCGGCCCCCTTCCGTGAGTTTGTGCAATGTGCGGTTCCTCAGTGGCAGGTTCCCAAACGCCACTTTTTCTCACGGAAGGCTATTCCGGCTCTCTACCGGCATGTGGAAGGCAATGTCTTGGCCTCGCTGGACAGGGCGGTCAGCGGTAAGGTGCATATTACCGCTGACTCATGGTCCAGCAGGCATGGACAGGGACGTTACCTTTCTTTCACGGCCCATTGGGTCACTCTTTTGGCAGCTGGGAAGGATGCAGGACAAGGTGCAGTAGTGTTGGAGGTTGTCCCACCGCCACGCCTCCAAAATGCTACTACTGGTTGTGACACACCTCTCTCCTCCACCCCCTCCTCTTCTTCTTCCTCCATGGCCTCTTCCTGTGGTTTGTCCTATGAACCAGCGGTGCTCCGTAGCCGTTCACGGGGCTACGCAAGTACGCAGGCAAAAAGATGCCATGCCGTGCTTGCGCTGGTGTGTTTGGGGGACAGAAGCCACACTGGGGCAGAGGTCCTGTCTGCTCTGCAGGGCCAGGCCGAGAGGTGGTTGACGCCACGCCAGCTTAAGCCAGGAATGGTGGTTTGCGACAATGGCACCAACCTCCTCTCCGCCCTTCGACAGGGACAACTGACCCATGTGCCCTGTGTGGCTCACGTCCTTAACCTGGTGGTGCAGCTGTTCTTGGGCAGGTACCCGGGCTTACAGGATGTCCTGAGGCAGGCCAGGAAAGTCTGTGTGCATTTCCGCAGATCTTATAATGCCAGTGCTCACCTGGCTGAGCTGCAAAAGGAGTTGAACCTGCCCAAGAACCGCCTTATATGTGACATGCCCACCAGGTGGAACTCAACGTTGGCCATGCTGCAGCGGCTGCACACGCAGCAGAGGGCCATCAATGAGTACCTGTGCGACTACGGCACCAGGACAGGGTCAGGGGAGCTTGGTTTTTTTCTCCACGCCAGTGGGGCATGATCAGGGATGCATGCACTGTCCTGGCACCATTTGAGGAGGCCACGAGGATGGTGAGCAGTGACAGTGCATGCATCAGTGACACTGTACCTCTTGTCCACCTGTTGGAGCACACGCTGCGTGGAATAATGGACAGGGCACTTGAGGCAGAACAGAGGCAGGAAGAGGAGGACTTCCTTGCCTCTCAAGGCCCCCTTTACCCAGACAGTGTTCCTTCTGTCCCACCCATCGCACAGGAAGAGGAGGAGGAGGAGGATTGTGTCAGCATGGAGGTGGAGGCTGGCACTCAGCATCATCAGCAGCAGTCTTTTAGGGATGATTTACAGTCCCAAGAAACCAGTGGACTTGTACGTGGCTGGGAGGAGGTGACTGCGGATCATGTCGTCCTTAGTGACCCAGAGGACTCCGGAGCGAATGCCTCAGCAAACCTACGCTGCATGGCCTCCCTGATCCTGCAAAGTCTGCGGAAGGATCCTCGTATTCTTCGGATCAAGGAGAGGGACCATTACTGGCTGGCCACTCTCCTTGATCCACGGTACAAGGGTAAGGTTGCGGACCTTATGTTACCGTCGCAGAGGGAGCAGAGGATGAGACAACTCCGGGAGGCCTTGCAGAAAGGTCTGTGCAACGCGTTCCCAGAGACTGGGAGGTTACAAACTCCTGGTCCTGGACAACGAGTTGCTGAGGCTTCGGCCAGTCAAAGAAGGAGCGGTGGGGAAGGTGGCCGTCTGACCGATGCGTTCAGACAATTCTTTAGTCCGCAGCCCCAAAGTATGATCGGTTCCAGCAACCATCGCCAGCGTCTGATAAACATGGTGCAGGAATATCTAGGGGCAAGGTCAGACTTGGACACCTTCCCCACCGAAAATCCTCTGGCTTACTGGGTCTTGAGGATGGATCACTGGCCAGAGCTTGCACAGTATGCAATTGAGCTACTGGCCTGTCCTGCATCCAGCGTTCTTTCGGAATGCACATTCAGTGCTGCTGGAGGATTTGTCACGGATCACAGGGTGCGCCTGTCCACCGACTCGGTTGATCGACTGACTTTCATCAAGATGAACCAGTCTTGGATCACCACCAGCTACCACACACCTGATGCTGATATAACAGACTAATTGATTTTAACATGTCACATCCCTTCAAGACTGATGCTGATGCTGAGTGCCTGTGCTGTTATGTTGACTGGCTATCCTCCTCCTCCGAGTCCTCAATGATACGATTGATGATGATAGCTTGGAAGATCATTTTTGTTTATGGGTGCCGCCACCAGTGGCTAAGGCCCAATTTTTCAGCCCCTGTTTTACAGGGGCGTGTACTTACAATTTTTTTAGCAATAATTTGCCATAGGGCTCATTGCTGTGCTCCAAGTACAGTATCTGTGAGGGGTTGGAGTGTTGTGGCACCAGTGCCTAAGGCCCAATTTTTCAGCCCCTGTTTAACAGGGGCGTGTCATTACAATTTTTGAAGCAATACTTTGCAACAGGGCTCATTGCTGTGCTCCAAGTACAGTATCTGTGAGGGGTTGTAGTGTTGTGCCACCAGTGCCTAAGGCCCAATTTTTCAGCCCCTGTTCAACAGGGGCATGCAATTACAATTCTTGATGTAATAATTCACAGCAGGGCCCATTGCTGCACCCACCAAGAGTAACTCTGAGGGCTTACAGTGTTGTGGCAACGCCACCACCACCACGAAAGGCCTAATTTTTCAGCCCCTGTTCAAAAGGGGCATGTAATTACAATTCTTGATCTAATAATTCACAGCAGGGCCCATTGCTGCACCCACCAAGAGTAACTCTGAGGGCTTACAGTGTTGTGGCAACGCCACCACCACCACGAAAGGCCCAATTTTTCAGCCCCTGTTCAAAAGGGGCATGTAATTACAATTCTTGATCTAATAATTCACAGCAGGGCCCATTCCTGCACCCACCAAGAGTAAGTCTGAGGGCTTACAGTGTTGTGGCAACGCCACCACCACCACCACCACGAAAGGCCCAATTTTTCAGCCCCTGTTCAAAAGGGGCATGTAATTACAATTCTTGATCTAATAATTCACAGCAGGGCCCATTCCTGCACCCACCAAGAGTAACTCTGAGGGCTTACAGTGTTGTGGCAACACCACCACCACCACGAAAGGCCCAATTTTTCAGCCCCTGTTCAACAGGGGCATGCAATTACAATTCTTGATCTAATAATTCACAGCAGGGCCCATTGCTGCACCCACCAAGAGTAACTGTCAGGGCTTACAGTGTTGTGGCACCAGCACCACCATCAAAGCCCCAATTTTTACTACCACTGTTCAACAATTATATGTAATTAAAATTCCTGATATAATAGTTGACAGCAGGGCGTTCCAGCACCAACCAAGAGTAACTGTGAGTGCTTACAGTGTTGTGCCAACACCAACAACTAAGGGGCCTATTTCTGCAGAGTATATACGGCAGGTCCCTACTTTCAAACATCCAACTTACAAACGACTCCTACTTGCAAACGCAAGAAGACAACAGGAAGTGAGAGGAAATCTACCCCTAGGAAGGAAAATTCTCTCCTGTAAGAATAAATATGGGAGAAAGGTGTCTCCTCTGTACTGATGCTTTATCAGCAATCCTTGTTTCAAGAAAAACACCACATTTCAAAAACAGTTGTCATTGGGACGGAAAGTGAGGTGAAATGTTCTGAACAGGGGCACAGACAGCAAAACAAATGTTACAGGGGTGATAACCCTTACCTATGTTTTCCAAAAAGTTTAAAAATAGATTTTTGGGCTGGAGCTACACTTCAACAATGTACCTGTTCAAAATTACAAACAGAGTCTACATAAGAACAAACCTACAGTCCCTGTCTTGTATGCACCGCCTGTATACGGCTGTTCAGAGTATATAGGGCCTTTTTTATTTTATGTGCGGGGTTCCCCTTAATATCCATACAAGACCCAAAGGGGCTGGTAATGGGCTGGGGTCATGGGGTAGCTATGCCATTTTTCTTAAAGATTTTCATCCATATTACCGGGACCAGACATTACATTAAAGCCGCAAGCAGTTTTAAATGGCTTTTTTTCCCTTTAGAAGTGTCATTTTGTGCAGGGACAGTTCTAAACACGGGAAACACGTGGCACTTCACAGGCATACTTTAGACACCCCCCAGGTACGATATTTAAAGGAATATTTGACTCTTTTTTTTTCACTTTATGCATCATTAAAATGACTGCTCCCGAAAAACGACCGTTTTTAAAACTTCTTTTTGCATTGATACATGTCCCCTGGTGCAGAACCCGGGTTCCCAAACCCTTTTTAGGACAATAACATGCATAATAGTTGTTATAATTAGCACTTTAGAATTCGAACGTTCGCATCCATTGTATTTAATAGGGTTCTAATGTTCGTACGAACTTTCGGTCCGTTCGCGGGTTCTGGTGTGAACCGAACCCGGGGGTGTTCGGCTCATCACTACCGGGGAGATGTCCAGACGAGGATCCACGGTCCGTACGGCTCCGGTCCACGAGGCCCAAGATGGCGGCTTGTGGGGAAGTCTGCCAAGGAACGATACAAGGAGGCCGCACAGAAACTGTTCTCCCCACCAGGCGCCCGGGACTTGCCTGTCATACCCGGCGATGTGCCTGAGGATCACAGCGGGTCTCAGTCAGATGCAGATGACACCGTGCCGCTGGAGGACCCGACGGCGCCTGTATTACCTTGGGACATAGTGAGTACCTCCCCAGTGACTCAGACCCCGCGGACAGCCGCATCTCCGGGCTCGGCTGGGCCTGAGCCCACGCTCAGGGACATCTTCTCTGCAATCACATCCTGTAACCAATCCCTTAATGTATTAGCAACAGAATTTAAAGGCATGAAGGCAGAAATGTCCTTTCTGCGCCAGGATATGCACAAATTGAGAGAGCGCACCACCACAGTTGAAGGGCGCATTAGCACTATTGAAGATGATTGGGCTCCTATGCAGAGGGAGTCGCATGCTCAACAACTGCTGTTAGCTAAACACGCTGCGAGACTTGATGATTTAGAGAACAGACTTTGCATGAATAACGTGAGAGCCATTGGTATTCCTGAAAAGATGGAGGGCAAAAACCCGGTTAAATTTATAGAGCAATGGCTGCTGGATAAATATGGGAAAACCTCTTTTTCCATAATGTTCACAGTGGAGCGGGCACACGGAGTCCCCACCAGGCCCCTACCCCCGGGTAATCCCCCTAGAGCCTTTTTGTTAAAGCTGCACAATTATAAGGACCGAGATGTTATCCTTTCTAAGGCGCGTACTATGGGGGATGACCTGGTTATGGACAACTCAAAAATTTCTCTGTTCCCAGACTTTTTGGCGGAGGTACAAAAGCAGCGGGCACAGTTTAATGATGTTAAGAAATGGCTTCGCGATGTGTTAAAACCCCATGGCTGAGGAGGACGTGCAGACATTGAGCTCCGCAACTGCACCCTCAATCTATAGCCATCCTCGCTCCTAATCCACTGGAAATTGCTCCAACTCTACCCCTGTCGTTCCTGAGGATTCCCTACCTGCAACCCAGCCTGAATTGTGACTCCGGGCCGGCCGTACGGTAACTACCAGGCCCGCTCCACACAGCCCAGGCCCGACCCCATCTTGGGGCCCACGAAGCCTCCAACGCCTCCCGGAGGGTCTCCGGATACCCCACGGACATCCTGCATCTCCATCCAGGCTTGGATGGAGGTGTTTGACTAGTAGGGAACCCCCTCGGTCTTCTTCTCGGCCCGTGGTCGGCTCCGGGGCCTGGCCGCCATCTTGCGGCCTGCGGGACCAGCAGCATCCTCCGGCCTAAAGTGCTGCGGTCGGCGGAGTGTGCGGCGGGCGGCTCGGCCGCAAGTGTGCCTACACTGGACTGGTCTGTATACCTGAGGGATCCCGGGACGTTCGGCCTGACACACCCGCGGCGGCCAGTTCTAGGAAAGTCCGCGGCTTCGGCCTACTCCTGGAAGTCGGCAGCCATCTTGCTGCTCCCAATACACCCAGAGCAACATCCAGCACAAAGCACCATCTCGCACGGGGTAAGCGGGGCGGGGGCAGAGTAAAAGGCACCAGAAGTAGGCTGATCCCTCCCCGACTGGCAGTCAGAAAGGAGCACTCGGTGGGAGCCCTGACCCCATAGGTTCGAGGGGCGGCCATCTTGCTACACCCGACCATAGGACTGCTGGGTCCCCCCTTGCCCGTTTAAAACCGCTTCGCCCTACACATCAAGGTCTGATTACTCTGGTATACAGGGCGGCTGGGCCTCCACCTCATTCATCTTGCCCTCCCCGTAACCCTCCAGTCACAGACTAGCAAGAAGTGTAGCGGCCATCTTGCTCCACCCGGACTCCGTGCTCCCCCTTGCCACTAGCCTTGCTCTGCCCCCTCCTCAGCCGCCAGTGCTGCCCAGGCTGCCGTACCGCTGTCCTGTAACACAAACACCGGCACTCCCCTGCGCCTGCTCCAATACGACAGTAGCAACAAAGCAAGCGTCTATTCCCATGTACGACACGGGTCGCACTTTCTGTTCTTCCACTCCACCTATGGGGATGCGTGGCTGAGGATGGACGGCTGAAGACATGTACTGCTGAGCATTGTGCTCTCCCGACGACCGCAGGCTGCGTTCCCAACCAATCACGCCCAATCTGCTGATGGCGTCTTCCAGCTCTACCTCTACTGATTCCGCTGCACTGCAACCAGGTAATATCCAACGGTACCTGCTACGCACAGCCTCACAGGACTCCCGTACAGGGAAAGACAGGGCTTCGTCAGCCCGAACCCCAGGCAAACCAACACCTCCTCCCCCGACTGCAGCAGCTTTCTCTGTCGGTGGGACCGGCCCGGGTGTACACCTGGCCCCTCCGATGGATCCCGCTACTCTTAGCGTGAACACGGCCTCAGCAGAGATGCTCTCCCAGGGCTCCACATCCGCTGCCGTACTTTCTGTTTTCCGAGCTGACTTTGATTCCTGGGCTTCCAAAATGGAAACTTCTCTCCATGTTGAACTAAATGCCCTCAAACAACGGGTTTCCGCGTCGGAGGTCACGGTTTCTGCTATGGCCACCACCCAGGAGGACCATTCAGCCCGCATAACGGCGCTTGAAAATGCATCCACGGCTCACCTTTCCCGTCTACGGCAACACCAGCTCCGGATAGAAGATAGTGAGAACCGGAGCCGCAGGAACAACATCCGGCTGCAGGGGGTCCCGGAGGCTACATCAGGTGCAGATCTCAAACCCACTGTCATCGCTATCCTCAATCAGGTCCTGGGCAGGGAAGTTACATCTCCCATTGAATTGGACAGAGTGCATAGAGTGGGAGGCATGGGGGGTGACCGCAGGGACCGCCCTCGTGACGTACTTTGCCGGGTGCACTACTATACCCTGAAGGAAGAAATCTTGCGCAAGGCCTGGCGCCTGGGACCACTGGACTTTCACGGATCACCTATACACCTCTACCCGCAACACGCTGTACATGCGGCGAGCGGTCCGTCCTCTGCTGGACTTGATTCGCCAAGTAGGCGCCACGTACACTTGGGGCCACCCCTTCAGCATCAAAGTGACCCGAGAAGATAACCACAAATTTGTGCTGTCAGACCCGGACCAGCTTCCTGCCTTCTTCCTGTTCCTGGACCGGGACCCTATTGTCGTCCCGAACTGGTTGGACCCCCCAGATGACCGCCAGCGGCTACCGGGCCCTCCTCTACAGCGTCGAGGACGCCCACAGTCTAGATCGGTACCTTCCGGTCCTAGAGTACGGCGAGCCACGTCACCAGAAGACTGATCCAGACTCTGTCGTCTGAGACCTGAAATGGTTCTTTTTGCTATGTCCTTTTGTCCACCAGGTGACTACAGTTCCTCTATGAGACTCTGGCCAGGTTTGCCTACTGTTTTCTCTATTTTGCTTTGTACTCACGGTTTTACTTGCGTATCCACCCCACTGACTCTTGCTCACTTTGTTATCTAAGTGCTGCTAACGGTTTAGTTGTCTCACTTGGCACGGAGAATGTTTCCTTGCCCTCAGCTGGTGCGGTTGTGCTTGCTGGGGCTTTGGAAAGGCGGTCGGTGGTGTTGATATGTTCTTTCACGGCATTGGCTCTACTGGCTGGCTTGGTGTTTCCCGGGCATAGCCCTTTGGCTTGTCCGGGGACCTCCGGGTCTTCCCTCGGGCTCTGGACATCTATGTCCCTGGAGCTTGGGACTGGCTGGCCTTATCACTGACACCTTCTGTGCGTTTACACAGATATCTGAGCTAAGCCGTGACAACTATCATAGTTAATGCTGCTATAAATGTAGTAATTGGTGCTTCCAACCCTCGCATGCTTACGCGGGAATACCTGTGCCTTTATTCTGTCACCAGTTTGTGTACACCTTGTTCTACGTTGATGTTATTTTTCTATGTAATTTTAGATTGTTTATTACACTCAAGCGTACCAATGGTATTAGTCTGACACTCTGCCCTTTAGTGACTAGGCAGTTGAGCATTAGATGCCACGGTCATTGGGTGTGTTACATTTACAGTTGTTATATATGCCTGTTAGGTTGTCGGGATCACAACTCAGCTGTTCTAACCCCGTTCTCTCCCCCTAAATAGGATTGGCACAGTTCGTGCCTACTACGTGATATTTCACGAAGTGTTACGTTTTTGCGCACACTTTAGTATTTTTGAGCCACCTTCCCCAGGTGCTCTCTATGTTCAATCTCTTCCCCGCCTCGCTCTACCTTCTCTCTTCCTCCCCTGTTGTGTTTCCCCCTTTTTTTCCCCGCTTTTCTTTTTTTTCTTCTTCTCTCTCTCCTTCCCCCCCCTCCCCCCCCCATCACTCCATCATGGCCCACACAGTGACCTCTCACCCTGGGTTACAATTCTGTTCCTACAATGTCAATGGGCTCAATATTGCCTCCAAAAGAGGACAAATCCTGTATCAAATGCACAAACGCCAAGTCAATGTGCTTCTTCTCCAAGAGACACATTTTCACTCTGCCTCCACCCCTTCCTGTTCCAGCAGATACTTCAACAGGTGGTTCCACAGCACTAGCCCAACCCAGAAAGCCAAGGGAGTGTCTGTGGCCTTCCATAAGACGCTCCCTATAGAGGTGCTTGACCATCTCTCGGACCCCCAGGGGAGGTATGTTTTTGTGAAATTCGTGTTATGGGGTACCAAATTTACAGTAGCTAACATTTACCTTCCTAATGTTAATCAAGTATCGGCCGCGTTACAATACTTGAGGATTCTGTCAGGATTCAGGGAGGGTAAGCTCGTATTGGGGGGAGATTTTAACACCCCTCTTGAACCACTTTTAGATTCCTCCACCTCGCGATCGTGTATCTCCTTCCCCAAACTGAGGGCTCTGAAACGGGCATTCTACGATCTGCGTCTGGTGGACGTTTGGAGAGTGCTGCACCCCACGGCCCGTAACTATACCCACTTCTCCCATGTTCATCACACCTATAGTCGCATAGACTACCTAATGAGTGACCATAGCTGCCTGGACTGGTCCCCGGAATGCACCATAGACCCAATGGTCTGGTCTGACCATTCTCCTATACACATGACATTCTCGCTCCCTTCCACTCCGATTAGGGAATGGTCATGGCGCTTGAACGATTCGCTGCTTACGAACCCGGAATGTGTGACAAGGGTTTCAGATACAATCTCTAACTTTTTTGCGGACCACGCTTTGGATACGACATCGTTGCCCTTTCAATGGGAGGCACTTAAGGCTGTCCTACGTGGTACCTTTATCCAAATGGGTACGCGTCTTAAAAAGGAGCGCTCAGCCGCCATAGAGGCAGCAAATAAAACGCTTAGAAACTTAGAAACTGAGCACAAACGATCCCCGACAGTGACAATGCTGGCGGACGTTTCTAGGGCACGATCACAACTTAGAGAACTTTATGAAGCCTCTGCACGCACATATGCAGATAAGCTCACTTTCCATCAATATAAGTTTCAAGATAAATGTGGTAGGCCACTGGCTCGCTCCCTGCACCCAAAAACAACCTCCGCCTTTGTGCCCCATATTCGGGGGGCACAGGGAGAAATGGTATCCTCACCCACTAAGATGGCGGGGGAATTCAGGGACTTCTATCAGTCCCTGTACAATATCCCTAAGACTCAAGGGACAAGTTCCCCTTCTTCCGGGGTGGAGGACCAGATGTCATATGTATTGGAAACCGCGCTCCCTACATTAGACGATGACGTCATCGCTGATCTGGAAACCTCAATCACAGAAGACGAAGTTGCCAAAGCCATAGCGGGTACACCGAGTGGAAAGAGCCCGGGCCCAGACGGCTTCACTCCTAAGTTCTACAAACTTTTTGCCGCCCTCCTCACGCCCTTTCTAACTAAGGTGTTCAACTCTTTGTCGGAGGGTTCAATGTTCCCTCCACAAACACTTGAGGCTCACATATCCCTCATCCCAAAGCCAGGCAAAGACCCCACTCTTTGTGCAAGCTATAGGCCGATCTCCTTGATTGGGGTCGATTTGAAAGTCTTTGCTAAAATCCTAGCCAATAGATTACAACCATTGTTGCCTGGGATAATACACCTAGACCAGGTCGGCTTTGTGAGTGGCCGTGAGGCTAGGGACAATACCCTGAAGACCCTTCTTTTAACCAACTATGCCCGGTCCCACGATATCCCACTATGCCTCTTAACAGTCGATGCCGAGAAGGCATTCGACCGAGTAGACTGGCAGTTCCTTCGACTATCCCTGCAACAAATAGGCGTGGGAACCAATATGATGGCGAGAATAATGTCCCTTTACTCCTCTCCATATGCTAGGATTAGACTAAATGGCTCGCTATCTCCAGCCTTCTCTGTATCTAACGGGACGCGACAGGGATGCCCACTGTCCCCCCTCCTCTATGTTCTCACTATGGAACATCTAGCTATTGCTCTACGTAACAATCCTTCTATCCAAGGCATAACAGTCGGGCCCACACATACTAAACTTGCCCTCTTTGCAGATGATCTGCTCCTGTTCGTGACACACCCTCACACATCCTTTCCCTTGGTATTGCAGGAGTTTCGGAAATTTGGAGAAGTTAGCAACTTCAGTAAATCGGAAATCCTCAACATATCTCTGCCTACGTCGGCCCTACGAAGACTATCGTCTTCTTTCCCCTTCAAAACTGGTTCCCCCTCCATAAGGTATCTCGGAATTCAAATACCGGCGGATGCTTCCCAACTTTTTTCCTTGAACTTTGCCCCCCTACTTCTTAGGACCCAGGCAGATTTAATCAATTATGCGTCCAAACAGCTCCAAACAGCTCTCATGGCTAGGTAGAGTGAATGCCCTGAAAATGGATGTTCTCCCTAGGTTCCTGTATTTGTTTCAGACCATCCCTATTCACATACCTAATTCGTACTTTAAGAAAATATGCCAACTGTTTTCCAAATTTATTTGGAATGCGGCCCGTCCCAGGATACGGTATAAAACACTTTCTCTTCCAAAGGCTCGGGGGGGGGGGGGGCTGGAGCCCCAGATGCCTCCCTATACCATAAAGCAGCGGTGCTCACCCGCATACTAGATTGGTTCCATCATTCTTCAACCAAGCTTTGGGTTCAATTGGAAAGCCACATGAACCCAATTGAACTCTCCGCTCTCCCCTGGACCTTGCCTACGGTACGGGGGGGTTCGGGCCCTCTTAATGACCTTACCCATCAAACGATCCAGATTTGGGATCGCATGCTGTCCAGAAGGGGCTTATCAAACCGCATGGGGCCTATGACTCCCTTCTTTGGGACCCCGGCCTTTCCGCCAGCTATGTCGGTAGCAAGATTCGGACCATGGCGAAGAGAGGATCATAGGCGACTTGCCCAGGTCCTTCGTGCAGACCCCACTTTGAGGTCAGATACCTCTACCGGTCTGACCTCCCGTCACCCCATGCAGTGGCTTCGGAGGCAATAGACTGCCTCCTACATCCGGACTTTCCCATCTATTACAGACATTCTTGCTGAACCGACGGGATTCGAGGAACTGCTCCTGCAGGTGGAACCTCTAACGCATGTTGTATCTCAACTATACTCCCTTCTGCTCGATGTTTACTCCCCTGGCCTCCCACCGTATACGGTGGCCTGGGAGACAGACCTCCGTCACACTATCTCCCCTATTGACTGGCAAAAATGTTTTACCCTGACGCACAAATTGTCCATAGCCACCAAGACCCAGGAGAAGGGGTTTAAACTGTTAACAAGATGGTACAGATGTCCATCATCTCTTCACCACTTCAATCCGGAGGTGTCGGATACCTGCTGGCGGTGCCTCAGCTCCCGAGGAACCATGCTCCACATCTGGTGGGAGTGCCCTCCTGTGCGGAGGTACTGGCAGCGGTTTTTCACACTCTACTGCAAATTGATGGCGACCTCTATCCACCCTTCACCTGAGGTGGCTCTCTTGTCTATTCTCCCTGGATCATTTAAATCCATCAGAAATGATGTCTTGCGACACTTTCTGGCGGCGGTCAGGGTAGTGATTCCCCGTCATTGGAGAACGGCAACCATGCCTTCCCTGGGGGATTGGGCTGTTGAGGTGGACCGCATTAGGGACCTTGAACGCCTGGTGGCGGAGGAAAATGACAAAAGTGAACAGTTCTCTCTCACATGGACTTCGTGGTCCGTGTTTCGGTACTCCTCGGAGTTTATCTCTTGGGCGGAGTGTGCCCTGGACGAGACCACTCTCGGACCTTGGTGGAGTGATTCTGATCCCTGTCCCCTATCTGTGTACCCCTACTATTTGCCCCTGACTCTGACTCTTTCTCTTTTCTCTACACATAAATACACCTCTAAGAACCCAGTAGGATAACGTACCAGGGCTTCAATTTACCTACTACCTATAACCCATTGAGTGACCCTACTTCATACTCTTCAAATAGGTTTGTGTATACTTTCATCTGATGGTACTTAGCCCTGCTCTGTTCTGACACACATGATGCCTGTTGAGGATGTATCCTATCAATGTTTGTATTGTTTAAGACAATGTATGTCTTTTTCTGTCGTTTCCTTGCATAAACAAATAAAATAAGATTGAATTAAGAAATGGCTTCGCTCTCTGGAGATACAATACGCTATGTTGTACCCTGCCCGCCTGCGTGTAGTGGCCAGGGATGAAGTACACTTCTTTAAGGAAACCATCTTTGGAGATGCAATGGTTGGATAGAGAGGAGCGTTCCCTGCATGATGAGCTGGGCAGGAAACGGAGGGTACCCTGAGTTCTGTTCATTATCTTTCATACTATAGGTGAAACGATTTGCTTTCCATGCACGTTCGGATCAGTTCGAGTTTCATAATCCTGTTCGGGCAGAAGACTGTGTTCACAAGTTATGACAACACCATGTCTACTGCTGGATATGGCAAAAGGCCTGTTGCCTTCTGGTTCTTCAATGCCGGCTACTGAACTTAGCCCCCCAGATCGGAGTCTCTCGTGGACATTACAGTTTTTGTTTTTTCTCTGTTTTACTAACTGTGACCCTGTTGGTCCGTATGCTCACTACCTGCCTAACTTTCTTTTCTACAGAACTTTTTTGTCGTACCATTGTCGTATGGTATATTTTGTGTGGGAACCTGCCTATCCTGCTGAGACACTTTTCAGACATGATCGTCCATTATTTTATACCCCACTGTCTCTTGCTTTTTATGTGTGTTGTGATCCCTCATGGCTAAGCAGAGTGTTATAACTAGTTGGAATGTTAGGGGTCTAGGAGACAGGATGAAACGACTAGCAGTATTTCAAGTGATTAAACGGTTGGGCTCCTCGGTGGTGTGCCTACAGGAAACCCATGTGGCTCCTGGCCAGGAGTCCCCTTTTTTCTGCTACGTTGTTCAGGGCTCAGTTTTACTCTGCCTTCTCCTCCTACGCCAGAGGGGTCAGTATCCTGGTTGGTACAAATGTGCCTTTTACATGCATGTCCTCATTGATAGACCCCTATGGCCGGTTTATATTTTTATTGTGTTCTTTAGATGGTTTAAGATGCATTATTGGGAATGTGTATATACCACCCCCCTTTTCAGTAGAAGTTCTCAAAATCCTAGCTACTTTCCTCTCACATCATCCTGGTATCCCAACAATTATTGTGGGAAACTTTAACAATTACTTAAATGCAGATCTAGACAAATTTTCTACTAGAGCTCCGCTAGGTATTTTAAGAGGGGGGTCAGACTTCCTTCGCCCGGCTTCTGTTGGAGTTAGGGCTGAGGGACGTCTGGAGGCTCAAACACCCACCAGCAAAGTGTTACTCCTGCTACTCAGCTACACATGGAGGCCTCTCCGGAACTGACCTCGGTCTAGGCAATGATCAGATATTTCCCCTAATATCATCCTCGAAGTATGAGGCGAGAACTGTCTCTGACCACTCTCCATTGTGTATTAAAATCTCCACGTCAGGTGTCTCCAAGAGTGTTTGCTGGAAGCTAAATCCCTTCTGGTTGTCTCTTTTTCCTGTCCCTGACCCTATTTCCGATAGGCTGATTACTTTTGTCCGCTTTAACAGACCTTCGGCTACTCCTGGTATTTTTTGGGACATGCTGAAGGCCTTTTTGAGAGGACAATTTATTAGAACCATCAATGCCATTAAGACCGAGACCAAGACCTGGGAACACTCCGTGTTGGTAGAGGTTGAGAGGGCCGAGTCTGCTTTTATTGACTCCCCCTCTGAACAAACTGGAAGATCTTGGTGGGAAGCTCAGAACATTGCTAAACATATGGTTTTAACAAAAGCAGAAAACAAACGGTTCTTCCTTCAACAGAAGTATTTTGAGGAAGGGGAAAGCACAGGCCACATGCTGGCTATGATGGTGCGTTCGCAGAAGGGATCGTCTTACATAGAGGCAATAACCAACCCCTTAGGGGATTTAGTTTCTACACATGAAGGTAATATGTCTGTTTTTAGGGATTTCTATGCTGATGTGTACTCCTCTAAGGTCTCCCCTACTTTGAGAGAAATTGATCTGTTTCTTGATCACTGTCGGGTTCCGCGCCTCCCGGCCTTGGATGTGGAGCAGTTGAATGCTCCACTCATGGTCAATGAGCTGTTGGAGGCACTGGCTCTTTCCTCTCCCGGCAAGTCTCCAGGCTAGGATGGCTTGCCGGCGGAGGTATATGAACGATATGCTGACACATTGCTG
Source organism: Rana muscosa (assembly GCA_029206835.1). Lineage (NCBI taxonomy): Eukaryota > Metazoa > Chordata > Amphibia > Anura > Ranidae > Rana > Rana muscosa. The sequence continues at coordinate 490,304,129 of CM055117.1, read as the reverse complement.
CCTCGCTTAAGGGAAGTATTTGCGGATGCATTGGAAAAGGGCAGTCTACCTCAGTCCATGAATGAGGCAATAATCATGCTACTATTGAAACCCGGCAAGGACGCACATTCTCCTGACTCATATAGGCCTATTTCACTGTTGACCACGGATGTAAAATTACTGGCTAGGGTCCTGGCTAGGGATGAGCTTCGAGTTCGAGTCGAACTCATGTTCGACTCGAACATTGCCTGTTCGCCCGTTCGCCGAACAAATTGGGGTGTTCGCGGCAAATTCGAAAAATCTATGGGAGAAATCTAAAGTGCTAATTATAAAGGCTTATATGCAAGTTATTGTCCTAAAAAGTGTTTGGGGACCGGGGTCCTGCCCCAGGGGACATGTATCAATGCAAAAATAAGTTTTAAAAACGCCAGTTTTTCGGGAGCAGTGATTTTAATAATGCTTAAAATGAAAAAATAAAAGTGAAATATTCCTTTAAATTTCGTACCTGGGGGGTGTGTATAATATGCATGTAAAGTGGCGCATGTTTCCCGTGCTTAGAACTGTCCCTGCAAAAAATGTCATTTTTGAAAGAAAAAAATGCATTTAAAACTGACTCGCGGCTATTAATGAATTGTCGGCTCCCGGCAATACATACAAAAGTCATTGATAAAAAAAAAAAAAAAGCGTGGGGGTTCCCCAGAATTCAATTACCAGGCCCTTCAGGTCTGGAATGGATATTAAGGGGAACCCCGCCGCAAATTTAAAAAAAATTTGACGTGGGGTTCCCCCAAATATCCATTCCAGGCCCTTCAGATCTGGCATGGATTTTAAGGGGAACTCCACCCCAAATTAAAAAAAAAAATGGCGTGGAGTCCCCCTAAAAATCCATACCAGACCCCTTATCCGAGCACGCAACCTGGCCGGCCGCAGGGGAAAAGGGGGGGACGAGAGAGCGGCCCCCCTCCCTCCTGAACCGTACCAGGCCACATGCCCTCAACATGGGGAGGATGTCCCCATGTTGATGGGGACAAGGGCCTCATCCCCACAACCCTTGCCCGGTGGTTGTGGGGGTCTGCGGGCGGGGGGCTTATCGGAATCTGGAAGACCCCTTTAACAAAGGGGACCCCCAGATCCCGGCCCCCCCTATGTGAATTGGTAAGGGGTACAAGTACCCCTACCATTTCACGAAGAAAGCGCAAAAAAATGTTTAAAAAAACACACAAACACCTTGAAAAAGTCCTTTTATTAAAAAAAAAAAAAAAAAAAAAACATTCCAGCGGTGAAATCCAGTGTCCCGCGGCGATCCCGATGTCCAGCGCTGTCCTTCATTGGTTGTGCCTGAGCGGACCTGATGGGGAACTCCCTCTCAGTATTTTAAATGTATAGACCCGCCCCTTCTAAAGTTCCCCATCAGGTCCGCTCAGCGGAACATGAGAAGGGGCGGGTCTATACATGTATTACCAAATTGAGAGCAGTTCCCCATCAGGTCCGCCCCCTCGGTATGTCGGACCCGCCTACGTCATTGGCTTGAGCGGGGAACTTCCTTCATTGTGTAATTTAAATTTACATAGTGAAGGAAGTTCCCCGCTCAAGCCAATGACGTAGGTGGGTCCGACATACCGAGGGGGCGGACCTGATGGGGAACTGCTCTCACTTTGGTAATACATGTATAGACCCGCCCCTTCTCATGTTCCGCATCTGGTCCACTGAGCGGACCTGATGGGGAACTTTAGAAGGGGCGGGTCTATACATTTAAAATACTGAGAGGGAGTTCCCCATCAGGTCCGCTCAGGCACAACCAATAAAGGACAGCGCTGGACATCGGGATTGCCGCGGGACACTGGATTTCACCGCTGGAATGTTTTTGTTTTTTAATAAAGGACTTTTTCAAGGTGTTTGTGTGTTTTTTTTTAAAAAAAAATTACGCTTTCTTCGTGAAATGGTAGGGGTACAATGTACCCCTTACCAATTCACATAGGGGGGGGCCGGGATCTGGGGGTCCCCTTTGTTAAAGGGGTCTTCCAGATTCCGATAAGCCCCCCGCCCGCAGACCCCCACAACCACCGGGCAAGGGTTGTGGGGATGAGGCCCTTGTCCCCATCAACATGGGGACATCCTCCCCATGTTGAGGGCATGTGGCCTGGTACGGTTCAGGAGGGAGGGGGGGCGCTCTCTCGTCCCCCCCTTTTCCCCTGCGGCCGGCCAGGTTGCGTGCTCGGATAAGGGGTCTGGTATGGATTTTTAGGGGGACTCCACGCCATTTTTTTAAAAAATTTGGGGTGGAGTTCCCCTTAAAATCCATGCCAGATCTGAAGGGCCTGGAATGGATATTTGGGGGAACCCCACGTCAATTTTTTTTTAAATTTGCGGCGGGGTTCCCCTTAATATCCATTCCAGACCTGAAGGGCCTGGTAATTGAATTCTGGGGAACCCCCACGCTTTTTTTTTTTTTTTTATCAATGACTTTTGTATGTATTGCCGGGAGCCGACAATTCATTAATAGCCGCGAGTCAGTTTTAAAAGACTTTTTTTCTTTCAAAAATGACACTTTGTGCAGGGACAGTTCTAAGCACGGGAAACATGCGCCACTTCACATGCATATCATACACACCCCCCAGGTACGAAATTTAAAGGAATATTTCACTTTTATTTTTTCATTTTAAGCATTATTAAAATCACTGCTCCCGAAAAAACGTCCGTTTTTAAAACTTCTTTTTGCATTGATACATGTCCCCTGGGGCAGGACCCGGGTCCCCAAACACTTTTTAGGACAATACCTTGCATATTAGCCTTTATAATTAACACTTTAGATTTCGAACGTTCGAGTCCATTGTATTTAATAGGGTTCTAAAGTTTACACGAACATTTTGTCTGTTCGCAGGTTCTGGTGCGAACCGAACAGGGGGGTGTTCGGCTCATCCCTGGTCCTGGCCACCAGGTTAGCTAAAGTTATTCACAAGCTAGTTCACAGAGACCAATCTGGGTTCATTCCATCGAGATCTACGGCCCTTAATATCAGACGTCTTTTCCTAAACCTGCAGATACCTGTCGACTACTCAGGCCAGAGAGCAATCCTCTCCTTGGACGCAGCTAAGGCCTTTGACAGCATCAAATGGCCTTACCTGTGGGTGGTGCTGAAGCGTTTTGGGTTAGGCGACAATTTTATTAAATGGGTTAAACTACTCTATGTTGCCCCCACGGCTTTGATTCGCGTGAATGGGGACCTTTCAGATCCCTTTCCTCTTTTTAGGGGTACAAGACCACTAGCAGCCATTGTCCGTTTATCCCCGTCTATTCAGGGATTTAGCAGGGAGCCAGGTACTGAGAAAATCTCTCTCTACACGGATGACACCCTGCTGTATTTGGGGGATACGGATGCGTCCCTCACTAGTGCCATGGTGTTGATCCAGCGTTTTGGCTCATTGTCGGGATTCTCCATCAATTGGAGTAAATATGTTCTTTTACCCTTGGATGGACAATTTCATTACCAGTTGCTGCGAAATCCCTACAAGTGGTTTCTTCCTTTAGATATCTGGGTGTGCAAGTGTCTGCGAACCCGCTGTCCTATTTGGAAGAGAATCTCTTTCCTTTGTTTAAAAGACTTCAAATGATGTTTAATGTGTGGTGTAAACTACCTCTGTCAGTCATAGGTAGGATACATCTTATTAAAATGGTTTGGTGCCCTCAGCTGCTTTACATTATGCACAATTCCCCACAATGGATACCTCGTAGGTGGTTCACTCGTATTGACACTCTGTTTAGGTCCTTGATATGGAGGAAAAGAGTAGCCAGAATAAGTCTTTCTACTCTGCAATATGGCAAAGATCAGGGAGGAGCGGCTGTCCCCAACCCTAAGCTCTATTTCTATGCTTCTCAACTTCAACACGTGTGGTTTGGGGCGGTTGGGGGAATCTGACTCCATAGAAGGCCTGTTGCGAACTGGAACATATAATACCTCAGTGCTGTCAAATTTAGAGGCGGGGCTACCTCAACTACCTCAGACAGCACCCACTGTTGTCCTTCTTAAAAAACTTTGGGCAACTGTTCGGACTAGTCTGAGGATTGTGGGGTTTCTGGACGAAACCCTGCTTTGGGGTAATTCTAGCTTGCAGGAAGTTTACAAACTGGAAGGTTTCCAGACGTGGAAATCTGCTGGTATTTGCTATATTGCCCAATTATACAATCAAAACGTACTTAAATCATTTATAGACTCGCAAACAGAATTTAATATTCCCAGAAGTAATTTCTATAGGTACCTCCAATTGAGACACGCGCTTTATGCTCAGGGTCAGACCTTCCTTCTTTTACTCGCCAGTCATTCACTAATCAAAGAAATTTTTTACGCACAGGATAAGAAGGGCCTGATTTCCCATGTTTATTCTAGCTTGCTGTCGTCCACACAAAATTCAGCTTTATTGCCAAGTAGGAGGGGTTGGACCCAGGATCTGGGAGAGATTATTGATGAGATGTGGGATATATGCTTGTAATCTGGACCCATTACCTCTGTCTCTCAGTCACATAGACTATCCCATTTGTTTCTGCTACATAGGGCCTATCATACCCCTATACAACTATATAGATGGGGAAGACGGGACTCCTCTATATGCCCCAAATGCTGTGGGGACGAGGGGTCTCTCATTTACCTAATCTGGCGCTGTCCCAAGTTGCATAGGTACTGGGGAGATGTCACTGAGACTATTTCCTCAGTCTTTCAGGTTAGGGTCCCTTTGGATCCCCTAATATGTATTTTGGGATCGGTAGATGAAACATATATTCCTCCTATGAATATTGCGGTGATCAGATTACTATATTTGGCTCGTAAGCTGGTGGCTAGGTTCTGGCTGTCCCTGCATATCCCGACCAGAAAACAGTGGGTGGAGCAGGTCAATCATGTTCTTATCAGGGAACATTTAACATATCAGCATAGAAATGCGCTAAGTAAGTTTTATTCCATATGGCAGGCGTGGCTGGAAACCCCGGGTCTGGCACCCCCTAGACTAATTCTGCATCGATTGTTACAAATGCTATAAATGTGGTTAAATAATTGACAAACATGACAGTGTTATACAGGTTTGGGTAAGATACTCTAACTATACCTTCTGTTATCGTAAAGGAAAGTCTCCTTAAATGCAGGTGGATTATGGGCAATGGTTAATGAGTGTTGGCCCTCTGTTCTGCTATGTGGGGCTGGTAGGTTTGTTACTGCCTACCTGACATAGCTTTCCCCCCCCCCCCCCTTTCTTTCTTTTTTTTCTTCCCTTTTTTTTTTACCCTTTTGTGTGTCACGTTATGTCATGGCAGGTTCTTCTGTACCAATGTTTCTTGTATATCTTTTTCATACGTAACGTATGGCTTCAGCTCTGACGAATGTCTATGTTATGAATATGTGTTGTATATTTTATTCTAATGACACAATAAAACCTTTTTCTGAGTTAAAAAAAATAAATAGTTGGAGGGGTACACATGAAAGTGCACTTTACCAGCTAATGTTTTAGTTGAGGTTCTCAAACAAACCAATATTAAGGAACAATTATCCATATACTGCTTACAGTATAACCCTATTGAGATAGCTGCTCATAGCATTAACTTTAAAGCCCAATTCGAGCCTGGACAAAAAAAGGTTCTAGCCCTCATTCTCTTGTAAAAATCAGGGTCCTTCCACACATACGGGACCGTTCATTTTATCAGTTCAGTTCATCCCCTTTTTTTATCAGTTCAGTTCATCCGTTTTTCATTTTTCATCAGTTCAGTTCATTAGTGTTTTTTTTTTTTACATCCACTACCAATGCAAGAACGGATGAAAAACTGACCATTTGTCAATATACATGTTTTTCGTCCGATCCATTTTTTTGACGGATTAAAAATAGGGCTTTCATCTGTTCACATAAACGGATGTTGACAGAAGCTGATGAAAACGGATGAAAATAGATGATCATCCGTTGTTGTCCATTCTTTTCATAGGACTGCATTGATGTTCGTTTTTCATCCATCAACGGATGGATGAAAAACAGACGAATGGTCCGTATGTGTGAAGGGGGCCTTAAGCAGCTTCTGTAGCCGTACTTACCTTTTCTCTGGTACTGTTCTCTGCAGACTCATTGATCCAGTGCTGCTAACCTTCTGGGTTAAATGATGCCTAGCATTATCCAGCCCACTTCAGCCCAGGATATCAAGACCGTTACATGGTGCAAATCAATGTAGCATATGAGATGAACACACCACAAAAGGTGAAGGGGACCTGTAAAATGACCAGACTGAGGACAGCTGAAAAAAAAAAGTATAAATATTTTTTTAATGCTGCAGGAGGGGCCTTTTATAGGGAGAAGGGGGCAAAATGGGAAGGGGAGCAGAGTTGGCCTTAAAAAGCACCAGCTATGCATACTAGCTCATTATGTGCCACTTACCTGAAATCTAAGCCCCCGAAGTCCTCCTCGTTCCCCTCCGCCGCCGCCATGTCCCCTCGGAGCTTCTTCCTGGTATCGCCGCTCCGGCGCTGTGATTGGCCGGAGCGGCGATGACATCACACGCATGCGCGCGGGGCCGGCATTCGCCCATTCAGAAAACCAGCATGTCCCATTCATTAGGCCGGGACGCTCAGTGCGCCTGCGCCGTTTTCTACGGCATGCATGCGCCGTAGACATTGGTGCAGTGTTATCTGCAAATATCTCCTTAACCGTGTAGGTTAAGGAGATATTTCATGCACCTACAGGTAAGCCTTAATCTAGGCTTACCTGTAGGTGCAAGTTGTCAAAGTGGGTTTACAACCACTTTAAGTGTCCTTTTGTGTTCTCATTAGCCTTGAAAACCCTTGTGTTTTTTCACCTTAACCACTTGACAACTGGGCACATAACCCCCTTCCTGCCCAGGCGAAATTTCAGGTTTCAGCGCCGTCACGCTTTGAATGACAATTGGGCGGTCGTGCGATGTGGCTCCCAAACAAAATTGACGTCCTTTTTTCCCACAAATAGAGCTTTCTTTTGGTGGTCTTTGATCATTTCTGCGGTTGTTATTTTTTGCGCTATAAACAAAAATAGAGCGACAATTTTGAAAAAAACACAATATTTTTAAATTTTTGCTATAATTAATATCCCATTTTTTTTTTAAAAAACTATTTTTTTCCTCAGTTTAGGCCAATACGTATTCTACATATTTTAGGTAAAAAAAAAAAATCGCAATAAGCGTATAGTGATTGGTTTGCGCAAAAGTTATAGCGCCTACAAAATAGAATTATGATTTTTTTTTTAATTTTTTTTTTATTTATTTTTTTACTAGTAATGGCGTCGAACTGCGATTTTTTTTGTGACTGTGACATTACGGCAGACACATCGGACACTTTTGACACATTTTTGGGACCATTCACATTTATACAGCGAACAGTGCTAAAAATATGCACTGATTACTGTATAAATGTGACTGGCAGGGAAGGGGTTAACCACTAGGGGGCGATCAAGGGGTTAATATGTTCCCTGCTAGATGTTCTTACTGTGGGGGGGAGGGGACTGACTGGGGGAGGTGACTGATGGTTGTCCCTATGTACAAGGGACACACCATCCGTCTCCTCTCCCTGACAGGACGTGGATCTCTGTGTTTACACACAGAGATCCACGTCCCTGGCTCTGTGACAGCCGATCGCTCGTACCTGGCGGACATCGCGGCCACCAGGCACGCGCATCGGCACTCGCCTGACACAGCGGGCACAGTTTTTCCCCGATGCGCGCCCGCGGTGGCGCGCATCGCGGAAGTAAATAAGAGGACGTCCATAGACGTCCTATCAGCAATTGACGACCGCTTTGCGGACGTCTTTTTCTTATAGCCCGGGCGCGAAGTGGTTAATGCATCCTTTGCATTAAGGTGGAAAAACTGAGCCCTTCGTTCCCTCGATGAGTCCGGCATTCTGTGTCTATGCACGCAAATGCTGGACTCGGGAGCGTACCCGCAAGGTAACTTCCAGGGAGAGCGCTTCTCCCAGGAGATTTACTGATGCGAGGAGGAGCAGCGAGCACCGCCGGGGGAACCCAGAAGACGATGATTGGGGCAACACTGCAAAACTAACTGCACAGTGGAGGTAAGTATGATATGTTTGTTATTTAAAAAAAAATAATGGTTTACAATCACTTTAAATGATGAGGGCTAACATTTAGTGCAGTGGGTCACTACATGCAGGTTCACTTACCCATTCTTTCTTATTAAATTATACATTGCAAAAGTGTTGTATTTTTATCCTATAGTGTTGTATGCCAACACTACAGGATGTCCCCAGTAGTGGGGGGGAATCGTTACAACCTCTCTAAATAAATTTTTCGGAATCATAGATTATAGGGCAGGACAGGATCTTAGTTCCAAATAATTTGGCTATGCAGTGTAAACTTTTGGGGATTATGGCTCCACGGGACCAAGTGCATAAACCTTTGAACTTGAACAAAAAGGCTTTTATTTGTAAGTAAACCAAAAATAAAGCTTCATTCAGCACACAGGAAAAATATAAAAACAAAGTCTGCTTATCTCCAGCATAAAGTAAAGTCCTGCTTGTCTTCAGCACAAAACAAATCAAAGAAAAGGCACATACAGTTTTTTTGTAGAGAGGTCTTCGCCCTAGAACTTCCAGAGCCCTTGCTGAATCCTTATAAGCTCCCAGCAAACACACAGCTCATCTTCACAGGTGCAATCCCCATACTCCTTCCACAACACCTCTTGCAACACTTCATGTTTTATGAGCTGTTTCCTGGAAGCCTTTAACCCCCTGTGTGCTGACTCCCAGTGGTCAGGAGTGGAGGCTCTATCCCACCCGAATATCACTTTAGAGCCTCCGAAATTCCGGGCCCCAAATAACTCTCTATCAAGACAAAGAGGACTGCGAGCCAGTCCTCTCTGGACTACTTCTTTTGCCGGGAATTCCTCACCCATTCTGGGTGACCTCCTGAACACCATCACCACTCCTTAAAGGGACCACAACCCAAATATTGGTGCTATATAGCACCCGTCCAGGACCCAACCTTGGCGTCCTGTACAGCAGCTACCTTCAGGTGATTGGACATTGGACAAAGCTGTAAAGACAGCCGTAGCATAACCCCACCCATGCCCAGCAAGCATCTGTTTTTTTGCTAGCGTACTTTGTTTGCATCATGATTCTTCTGTCAAGTTTAAATTGCCAGTGACCTGTAAGGTATTCTCATTGGATGCCAGCCAACTGGGGTGGAGTTCTGGACAGCCTCTCCCCAGATGAGGTTTAAAGAGAAGCAGACCATATTTTGGTTTGGACAGAACTGCACATCCTTGCTATAAATGCCGTGCACCTTCCAGGCATGAGAAACTGGCAAACAGATTTTCTCTGTCATAAATGTCTTGATCCCAGAAAACTATCTCTTCCCCTGGAGGTGCTTTCAGCTTTCTGTCACAAGTGTGGGACTCTGGATGTGGACTTCATAGCCTTCGGGTTCAGAAACAAACTGGACAAGTTTGTCACCAGAAACAGGGATTCCTGAGCCTTTGCAGTGATGTTCTGGTAACTCAGTGCAGTCAGTTTGACCTGATCTATGTCTTTCCCAATATGAAGCTCCTTCCATGTCTGCTCTGCAGGATCAAGAAGGATGTGGCACCCAGACATACCCAAATTCCTGGCAGACTCTCTATGGGCCCTTCCAGATTGTCTAGATTTTCTGTCCCAAGAACCAGTTCATCATTATTATTCTCAGACACTGGCCTTATCAGCTTAGCTTTTAAAGCGCAGGTTCTGAGTGACAGGGGCTTGGCCGATTGTATCCTAGGAAGTCAACTTGTTGCTAAGTCCACCATACACCTGGAAGACCTGTTTGTCATGGTGTGCGGCTAGGGAATTCCTTCCAGCGTGGAAGAAATACTGACTTTCTGCCAATCTGGTCTGAATAAGCACTTGACCTTGAATACCATCAAGGGTCAGATCTCAGCCCTAGCTGTCCGTATACAAAACTACTTCTCACTCCTTAGTGAAAGCCAGGGTTGTGCAGGGTTTTGCTCACATTGTCTGTCCTGTATGCTCCCCAATAATTCCATGGGATCTCAACCTGGCTCTTTCAGCCTTTCTGAAGCCACCCTGTTGAACACATCGGGTATTCCCCTGGTTGCCCTTAATCTCAAGGTTGCCTGTCTTGTTGCTATCACCTCTTTGAGGAGGGTTTCTGAGCCTTATTCTCTGAGCTACAGAGGGATAAAGTTGTTTTGTGGCCTAAGGCCTCTTTTCTTCTTAAGGTTGTTAACTTTTTCCGCCCTAACCAGTGCATTGTGCTTCCCTCTTTCCTTCTCCAAAACATTCCAGGGAGTTTTTTTTATCCACGGCCTGTATGTGGTATGTGCTGTAAAGCCATGGCTTCCTTTAGACATCTGGATTTACTCTCATTCCTGAGGGTTCCCATAGGGAATTGGCAGGTACATTTATAGTTATTGAGCCTACAGTCTGAAGGATGTTTCCTCACTTTCCTGTTAAGGCACACTCTACCAGGTCAGTCAGTGTTCATGGGCTTTTCAGCATCAGGAATCTGTTTCCCTGGTTTGCAAGGCTGCCACCTGTTTGTTGAGTTAAAGGTTATGCTATGGCTGTCCTTACAGCTGTCCTTACAACTTTGTTTGCCAATGTCCAGTCACCTGAAGGTAGCTGCATTACCCAATTGTTTAAACCTCTGTCCTGTAATGTACAATTAAGAAAATAACCTTCTGTTTGGTGAGGCATGTGGTAGTGATCGCTGTGAAAGCTCATATCTTCCAACTTTTTAAAATGGGAACGAGGGACACTTATAGCAAAAGTATGCAGGCATAGTACACACACCACCTTAACCACTTGCTTACTGGGCACATAACCCCCTTCCTGCCCAGGCGAAATTTCAGCTTTCGGCACTGCGTCGCTTTGAATGACAATTGCGCGGTCGTGCGACGTGGCTCCCAAACAAAATTGACGTCCTTTTTTCCCACAAATAGAGCTTTCTTTTGGTGGTATTTGATCACCTCTGCGGTTTTTATTTTTTGCGCTATAAACAAAAAAAGAGCGACGATTTTGAAAAAAAAACAATATTTATTACTTTTTGCTATAATAAATATCCCAATTTTTTTTAAAAAAAGTTTTTTTTTCTCAGTTTAGTCCGATACGTATTCTTCTACATATTTTTGGTCAAAAAAAAAATCGCAATAAGCGTTTATTGATTGGTTTGCGCAAAAGTTATAGCGTCTACAAAATAGGGGATAGTTTTATAGCATTTTTATTAATATTTTTTTTTTACTAGTAATGGCGGCGATCAGCGATTTTTATCGTGACTGCGACATTATGGCGGACACATCGGACACTTTTGACACCATTTTGGGACCATTCACATTTATACAGCGAACAGTGCTATAAAAATGCACTGATTACTGTATAAATGTGACTGGCAGGGAAGGGGTTAACTATGTTCCCTATTTGTGATTCTTACTGTGGGGGGAGGGGACTGATTGGGGGAGGAGACCGATCTGTGTCCCTATGTACAAGGGACACAGCATCGGTCTCCTCTCTCCCTGACAGGACATGGATCTCTGTGTTTACACACAGAGATCCACATCCTGCTTCTGTAACTGCCGATCGAATGTACCTGGCGGACATCGCGGCCGGCAGGCACGCTCCTCGGCATCACGTGATGCGCGCCGCACAGCTGTTCTCGGCGGCGCGCGGCGGGATGTAAACAGAGAAGGACGTCCTGGGGACGTCCTCTCGGCACTTGAGAGCCGCGCTGCAGCCGTCTTTCGGCTATAGCGCGGGTCTCAAGTGGTTAAAGGAGAATTATACAAAAAGATTAGTTAAACTTACAAGTCCTTTTTTTTTACCACTACTATTCCTTTATACTGGCTCTTGAAATTTACAGATGCAGTCATTTAGAAAGGTTTGGTACTGGGAAACACTTTTTGAAAGATAAAAAGTGCATTTTATATACAACTATATAGATCAGACCAAAAAAGGGGACACGTGAGGAGGAAAGAGGGACTTTGTTCCAAATCAGGGACCGTCCCTTGAAATCAGGGATAGTTGGGAGCTATGAAAACTTTTTAAGCTTTAGCACTAAATGATTGGAAAGAAAGTTGGCCAGGAGATACATTTTGGTTAATTTGAACTGTTTGAACATCTATAGAATGACCCACCCTTTGTGGATTTAAAGCAGGCCCAGACTGGCCATAGGGCATACCGGGCAAATGCCTGGTGGGCCGCGGCGGGCCACCGGGCAGCATGTCATGTCTTCCCCATCATCTCCAATGTCTCCGGAGGCAGCTGGAGTTGGTGGGCGGAGCTGGGGGTGTGGCTGCCCCCTCCACTCCTCCCACAGACTCGTTCACTCTGGCTGATCCCACAGCTGAAGGAGAAAGAAACAAGGACACAGCAGCCAGAGTGTCTTCATCTCCAGGCATGTTGTAAGTTACTGCACTGCTGCACATGTCACTACATAGAGTCCTAACCTGGCACCATACCACCCCAGCCTGCCCTATGCCACCGCACCCTGCCCTATGCGTGCCACCCCAACCTGCCTTATGCCACCGCACCCTGCCCTATGCCACAGCACCCTGCCCTATGCCACCGCAACCTGCCTTATGCCACCCCAGCCTGCCCTATGCCACCGCAACCTGCCCTATGCCACCGCAAACTTCTCTATACCACCCCAACCTGCCCTATGCCACCGCAAACTGCTCTATACCACCCCAACCTGCCCTATGCCACCACAACCTGCCCGAAACCACCGCAAACTGCCCTATACCACCCCAGCCTGCCCTATGCCACCGCAAACTGCTCTATACCACCCCAACCTGCCCTATGCCACCACAAACTGCTCTATACCACCCCAACCTGCCCTATGCCACCGCAACCTGCTCTATGCCACCACACCCTGCCCTATATCAACCCAACCTACACTATGCCACCCAGCCTGCCATATACCACCGCAAACTGCTCTATACCACCCAAACCTGCTCTATACCACCCTAGCCTGCCCTATACAACCCCAACCTGCCCTATGCCACCCCAGCCTGCCCTATATCACCGCAACCTGCCCTATATTATCCCAACCTGCCCTATATCGCCCCAGTAGGCCCAATACCACCCTATACTTTAATTTACAGGGGTCATTTGGGGGTGCGCCTCGTGACTGTGCGCTGCCTGCAGGGCGTTGGGCAGGATAGACAGGAGGGGGGTGACACCATGTTTTGCCGCACCAGGTGACACCAACCCTAGTGACGCCACTGCCCCAGTGCACTCTCAGCTGCGAGTCGGAGCCGCACTCGAGTGACAGTGACACCCGTCGGCACATCAGGGGGCCGGGACCCGCAATGGTCCCCTTCTCTCTGGCAAGGTGGCCGCGGCACTGATGATCTGATCAGTCTCGGCTCGGCTGTCTCACACAGCCGAGCAGAGTGAAGCCGCCTCCCCCTCCTTCTTTATGTTCTCACAGCGGGAGGGGACCCAACATGCAGTCCCGCGCTGATCTGAGGTACATTATGGGTCTGAAGGGGGGGTCTGTATTGTAGGGGGGTTTCTGTATTGTAGGGATGGTCTGAAATGTAGGGGGGTTCTGTATTGTAGGGGGTTCTGTATTGTAGGGGGGTTCTGTATTGTAGGGGGTTCTGTATTGTAGGGGGGTCTGTAATGTAGGGGGGGTCTTAAATGTAGGGGGTTCTGTATTGGGGGGTCTTAAATGTAGGGGGGTTCTGTATTGAAGGGGGTTCTGTATTGTAGGGGGGTCTGTAATGTAGGGGGGTCTGAAATGTAGGGGGTTCTGTATTGTAGGGGGTCTGAAATGTAGGTGGGTTCTGTATTGAAGGTGGTCTGAAATGTAGGGGGGTTCTGTATTGTAGGGGGGTCTGAAATGTAGGGGGGTCTGTATTGTAGGGGGTCTGTAATGTAGGGGGGTCTGTATTGTAGGGGGGTTCTGTATTGTAGGGGGGTCTGTATTGTAGAGGGGGGGTCTGTAATGTAGGGGGGTCTGTACTGTAGGGAGGGGGTCTGTAATGTAGGGGGGGTCTTAATGTGGCGCTTTGTGAATGGGCGGCTCTCTTCTGGGACACACACAGGTCCCAGAAGACATCGCTTCCCATTTCCTAGAAGGCAACATGAGGAGGAGAAGAGAGAAGATCACAGCAGAATAGGAAGTGGCAGATTAGGACGATCTGCCTAGCAACAGCCATTTCTGTTAAGTATAAATTTTTTTTTTTTTTTTTCAAATTGTTTGGAGCCTTTTTGGCTTTTTTTTTTTTTTTTTAGGATGGACCTCCGCTTTAATGTACCTTACTATGTTGTCTTTGACAAAGATCCTGTGTCATGTAATGTACCTCAAGAAAAGGAGGATTTTACAGGTAAGTCCTTCTTTTCTTTGTGTTCCTGTGTGAGCGTTATTTAGTCTCCTTGTGCTGCACCTTTCTGGAGAACGAAGGAGTGCATCTGAAACAGAAGATGGATCAGAGTGTAATGGTATCTCTGTTACCATGGAGAATGGAAAGCTTCACTTTAAAAATGAGTTGCAAGCTCCAACAGTGTAAATGGCACCTTATTTTGTAGCAAAGCCATTGCTCTCCAGCTTGCAGACCACAGGATCTGGCTAATGCTAAAGATACTTGGGCATGGGCGCCTATTGTAATTTAGTTGACCACTTCAATACCTATCGACAGTTGCCACCATAGATCTTGGTTGCATTCCGTCCCACACAGCCAATTTTTATGGTTGCGGAGGAACTGTACCAACACGGAAACTTTTATGACACAGGCTAATGTCTTGAGACAGGGGTTTTTGTTCAAGGGTTAGGATGGGGCTGAAGTTGACTTGGAGATTCAAAGAACCGTTGAGGTTGAGAGAAGCTCCTTAATTGATGGGCCACGTCGTGACTCCAATGATTCTTTCAAATGGTCACTACTAACCTAATTTTCCACCCAACATGGGCAGATCAAGTCCATTATAAAAAAACATTGGGGTGTAATGAAGATGGATAGTGTTTTGGGTTCCTTGTTGCCTGATCAACCACAGGTGGTATACAGGGGTGTTCCATCATTACAGAGTAAGATTTCTGCAAATATTATTAATCCTTCTGTTAGAGCAGGATTGGATGCTTGACAACCTAAAATGAATCTATTCGTTGAATGGGGAGGGGAAATCTCTCTGAAGTAGATATAAAGCCTGGCTAGATGAATTTATGAATGGCAATGTAAATATGAGAAATTACTTGCACATGATTTTGTTTGGGCTTCTGGAAACTTAAGGGTTGATTTACTAAAGGCAAATCCACTTTTCACTGCAAGTGCACTTGAAAGTCCAATCGCTGTAGATCTGAGGGGGACATGTAAGGAAAGCACAGCATTTTTGCTTGTATATGATTGGATGATAAAATAAGCTGAGCTTCCCCTCATTTCAGATCTTCCCCTCAAATCTACAGCAACTGCACCTCCAAGTGCACTTCCAAGTGCACTTGGTGTGCAAAGTGGATTTGCCTTTGGTAAATCAATCCCATTGTTTAGTAAAAACACTGGTACTTTGACAGTTTGACCAACCAGACACTTAAAGCATATAGGCTGCCATCTCCATAGCAAGAGGCCATTGGTGTGCAGGTCCCCAACAGTATTTATTTTAGCTTGTTTGCTCTTCAGTAACAGACAGGCTCTTAAAAAGGGGAACCTAAAAAAACTGTCCGGTGCTCATAGTGACCAGATATATCTGGATTGTTGGCATTTTAAGAATTGGTTAATTATCAGATCACCAGTCATGAATGGACAGACTTGATATGAGGAAGCAAAGCTCTGCTCCTCTAGCGAGATGGCAAAATAGCTAAAAAGCTTGCCCTTAACCACTTCCCACCCGGCCACTGTATATATACGGCCGGGTGGGTGCTCTCTCCTTCTGAGTGGACGTTCCTGAACGTCCTTCAGAAGGAGCGTGATCGCGCGTGCGCGCGCACCCACGCGATCCCGATGCGCGCGTGTCCCGCGGACACGCCGCATCTCGGAACAGCAGGAGGGCACTGTGATTCGCCCTCCTGATCGGCACGATGGCTGTGTGTAATCACAGCCATCGTGATGTAAACACAGAGAGGGGGGGCTGGCACTTGTGAGGGGATCGCGCCGCCACGTGCACGCGCAGCGGCGCGATCCCGATCTGCCTGTACCCCCCAGAGATAGAAGGTGTGTGCAAACAGGAGGGCCATGTGATTGGCCCTCCTGATGACATGACGGCTGTCCAATGACAGCCGTCATGTAATGTAAACACAGAGCAGTTGTAACTGCTCTGATCTCTTCCTCCCCTCACACAGAGCCTGTCAGTGAGGAGAGGAAGAGACAATCTGTGCTGCAGCCGGGAGATCAGTGAGTTTTTAGCTGTTTGTCTGCTGTTTACCCACTGATCACCCAGCTAGTGTCCCCAAAACACAGTGTCCCCAAAACACAGTGTCCATAAAACACAGTGTCCATAAAACAGTGAAAACATCTGCCCGCCAACATCTTGCGCATCTGCCCGCCAACATCTTGCGCATCTGCCCGCCAACATCTAGCACAGCTGCCCGCCAACATTTGGCACAGCTGCCCGCCAACAGCTGCCCACCAACAGCTGCCCACCAACATCTGGCGCATCTGCCTGCCAACATCTTGCGCATCTGCCCGCCAACATCTTGCGCATCTGCCCGCCAACATCTGGCACAGCTGCCCGCCAACATCTGGCACAGCTGCCCGCCAACATCTGGCCGCCAACAGCTGCCCACCAACATCTGGCACATCTGCCCGCCAACATCTGATCGCCAGCATCTGACCGCCAACAGCTGCCCGCCAACAGCTGGCACATCTGCCCGCCAACATCTGCCCTGCCAACATCTGGCACATCTGACTCCCAACATCTGGCAGTAAACATCTGCCCGCCAACAGCTGCCACATCTGCCCGCCAACAGCTGCCACATCTGCCCGCCATCTGCCCGCCAACAGCTGCCCGCCAACATCTGGCACAGCTGCCCGCCAACATCTGATCGCCAGCATCTGACCACCAACAGCTGCCCGCCAACAGCTGGCACATCTGCCCGCCAACATCTACCCTGCCAACATCTGGCACATCTGACTCCCAACATCTGGCAGTAAACATCTGCCCGCCAACAGCTGCCACATCTGCCCGCCAACATCTGGCCGCCAACATCTGACATCTGCCCGCCAACATCTGACCGCCAACAGCTGCCCTGCCAACATCTGGCACATCTGCCCACCAACATCTGACACATCTGGCCGCCAACATCTGACCGCCAACAGCTGCCCGCCAACATCTGCCCTGCCAACATCTGGCACATCTGACCGCCAACATCTGGCACATCTGACCGCCAACATCTGGCACATCTGCCCACATGGCTAAACGATTCTACAGCAGCGAGGAGGCTCTCCAGATACTCCAGGGTATGTCGGACGAGAGTAGCGAGGAACTCTCTCTGTCAGAATCGGATAGTGAATATTATCCAGAGGAAAGTAGTGGCTCTGAAATAGAAACTGAGGATAGAATCGTAACAAGTGAGATCAGGAGTTATGAGCAGGCGCCGCAGACATCCACCAGCAGCGCAGCACTCCAGGACATCCACCAGCAGGCATCCACCAGCAGCGCAGGACTCCATGATGATATGCAGGCATCCACCAGCAGCGCATCACGCCAGGATAGGCAGGCATCCGCCAGCAGCGCATCACGCCAGGATAGGCAGGCATCCGCCAGCAGCGCATCACGCCAGGATAGGCAGGCATCCGCCAGCAGCGCATCACGCCAGGATAGGCAGGCATCCGCCAGCAGCGCATCACGCCAGGATAGGCAGGCATCCGCCAGCAGCGCATCATGCCAGGATAGGCAGGCATCCGCCAGCAGTTCTGCAACTTTTCTAGAGGATAGGCCAAATGCTAGCAATGGGGCGTCCCATCAACAACGAGGTAGGGCCCATACTAGCCTCCCCGATCTTCTACTGTATCCAACATGGCTGCCCGATACGTCAGTAGAACCTATCATTCCCCCTTTTACAGCCCAGCCAGGCCCTCAGATACAGTCGGAAAATGCTACCCCGATTTATTATTTTAAATTATTTTTTACTGATGATATCCTAACCTACATTGTGGAGCAGTGTAATCTATACGCCAGTCAATATATAGCCAACAATCCAAATTCTTCCTATGCCCGTCCTTTTGTTTGGAAACCCCTCACCGTGGAAGAATTTAAAATTTTCCTTGGCCTAACCCTCAACATGGGGCTGACAAAAAAAAATGAACTCCATTCCTACTGGTCTACCCGACCTATCTACCACATGCCAATCTATTCATCTTTTATGAAAAGAACCCGTTACGAGATGATAATGAGGTTTCTACACTTCAACGACAATGCCCAATGCCTCCCTCGAAATCATCCCAATTATGATAAATTATTTAAAATTCGGCCCCTAATCAATTTTTTTTGCGCCAGCTTCAAGCAGATGTTTACCCCTGATGTAAATATATGTGTAGATGAATCATTAGTACACTTCACAGGAAGACTTGGAATAAAGCAATACCTCCCCAGTAAAAGAGCCAGACGTGGGGTAAAATTTTATAAGGCATGTGACAGGGCCACGGGTTACACATATGATTTTATAATTTATGAGGGAAAAGACAGACAGCTAAACCCCCCTGGATGCCCTACCTTCATGGGAACAAGTGGCAAAATTGTCTGGCAGCTGATTGAACCATTGCTTGGGAAAGGTTACCACCTATACGTAGACAATTTCTATACAAGTCTCCCACTTTTTCGCCATCTGTACCAAAAGAAAACTGTGGCCTGTGGGACAGCACAGACCAACCGTAAAGGCTTCCCACAGAGATTGGTTGCCAAGAAACTGAAACAGGGGGAAATGGCCAGTATGCGGACTGAAGAGGTCCTAGCATTGAAGTGGAGAGATAAAAAAAGAGATGTCTACATCCTTTCCACAATGCATGATGACACCTTGGTGGAACTGCAGAGAAGAAGAGGCCCCGTCCAGAAGCCAAAATGTGTGCATGACTATAATCTTTACATGGGGGGGGGGTGGATATGAATGACCAGATGATGCAGCCCTACTTGGCCACCAGGAAATCACTGTTTTGGTACAAAAAAGTTGCCATTTATTTGATGCAACTAGCCCTTTTCAATTCTTATATCATTTTTTCTAAGTGCACCCAAAGTTCCCTAACCTATCTAAAATTCCAAGAAGACTTGATCGAAGCCCTTCTCTATCCCCATGGCCAAGCCCCTCAACTAATTCGCTCCGATGCAGTAGCCAGACTCCACGAAAGGCACTTCTCCGAAATCCTCCCTCTTACCGAAACAGGTCGCAAACCCCCAAAAAAATGTCGTGTCTGTTCAAGTAGAGGAATTTGTCGTGACACCCGATACTACTGTCCCCAATGTCCCTCCCAGCCAGGCCTTTGTATTGGAAAGTGCTTTCAGAGCTATCATACTTTACTAAACTATTAGTAAAGTGAAGATGATTTTTTTTCCAGTTTCCACCATCTGCCATTTCTGTGAATGACCCGGACTGTTTTCGACTATGCCTCTGCCAACCATGTTTCTGCCTTCAACGTGAATTGACCTCGGCCTGTTAAATGACCATGCTTTTTGCCTGCCTCCTAAACTGATCATTTGAGTACAGCACAGGGGTCTCACATATTTGAGGGGCTCCAGAAAAGAGTTTCCGAGTGGAGAAAATGTTTTTCTCCAGGTTTTGTTTTTCTCGGATTAGGGTCTGGAGACTCGGAGGCTTCGTAGAGATTTGGGTGGGAAGAAGCCTCTACCCCTGTTCTTAGGTCTTTCCTGACCAAGGCCTAAATGTTATAGTGCTGCCACCTGAACTGGCCGTGCCTCTGCCTGCCACCTGAACTGTCCGTGCCTCTGCCTGCCACCTGAACTGGCCATTCCTCTGCCTGCCACCTGAACTGGCCATTCCTCTGCCTGCCACCTGAACTGGCCATGCCTCTGCCTGCCACCTGAACTGGCCATGCCTCTGCCTGCCACCTGAACTGCCTGCTAAACCATGGACCATGTTCATAGGTTTCCATATCTCTGTTTCCCTGCTGGACAATTCCTGGACATTTCCTATGGCTGTCTGGACCAATGCTTTGACTGCTCTGGAACGGTATTCCTGCCTGCTAAAACCATAGGTGAGCCTTTTTTTTATTACCTTTTGCTCAGCAGAATGTATTTTGGGGTGTAATTCTTGGTGTGTACATGCTATGTGTTAGAAGCCTGAAGGTGCTACTTGCATGTTGGGCCTCTGTATGTGGCCAGGCTGTGGAAAAGTCTCACACATGGGGTATCACTATACTCAGGATGAGTAGCAGAATGTATTTTGGGGTGTTATTTTTGCTGTGTACATACTATGTGTTAGAAAGATCTTCTGAATTGACAACTTTGTGAAAAAAAAATATGTTTTAATTTTTTTTCCACACTTTCCAAAAACTTTTGGAAAGAAATTACATGTTCAAAAGACTTATTATGCCTCATAGAAAATACATTGGGTTGTTTTCTTTCCAAAATGGGGTCATTTTGTGGGTAATTCTATTGTCCTTGTTCTCCAGGGCCTTCAAAAATGTGATAGGTACTCAGGAAATGAAATGTGTAATTTATGCCTTTAGAGCGCCTGATGGTGCTACTTGGATGTTTGGCCTCCGTATGTGGCCAGGATGTGGAAAAGTCTCACACACTGGGTATCGCCATACTCAGGATGAGTAGCAGAATGTATTTTGGGGTGTTATTTTTGCTATGTACATACTATGTGTTAGAAAGATCTTCTAAATTGACAACTTTGTGAAGAAAAAAAATATATATATATATTTCTTAATTTTCCAAGGCATTGTGGGAAAAAAATTGCAACTTCAAAAAATTCACGATGCCTCTTACTAAATACCTCCGACTGTCTTCTTTCCAAAAAGTGGTCATTTGGGGGGTATTTGTACTGTCCTGACATTTTAGGGCCTCAAGAAATGAGATAGGCCATCAGTGCATTAGGATTGATCAATTTGCAATAATGCGTAGCTTAGTTTGTAGACTCTATAACTTTCACACAAACCAATTATCATACACTTATCAGGATTTTTTTTACCAAAGACATGTAGCAGAATACATTTTGGCCTAAATTTTTGCCGAAATTTGATTTGTTTGGATTTCTTTTAAAACAGAATGTAGAAAATGTTGTTTTTTTTCAAAATATTCGCTCTTTTTTCGCTTTTATCGCAAAAAAATTTAAAATGAAATTGTGAACAAATACCACCAAAAGAAAGCTCTATTTGTGTGAACAAAATTATAAAAATTTCATTTGGGTACAGTGTAGCATGACTGAATAATTGTCATTCAAAGTGCGAGAGCACTGAAAGCTGAAAATTGGTCTGGGAAGGAAGGGGGTTTAAGTGCCCAGTATTGATGTGGTTAAACATCAACAGTGTCCCCAAACAGAACAAATGCCGCATACACACGACCGTTTTTCATGACGTTAAAAATGCAATTTTTTAAATTGGTCATTAAAAGCGACCGTGTGTAGGCTCCAGAGCATTTTTAACGACGTGAAAAATGGCCTAAAAAAAATTAGAACCTGCTCTATTTTTTCACGTCGTTTTTCTTTCAAAATATTTTTTATTTTCAATAATCATAAAATAAATCCTAAAATAAAACAAATAATATACAGTATAACATACGAATAATTCATACAGGAGAATAATATTAAAGACAGCACAAATAATACTCCATATTCAAAAAATTCAATAAAAATAAATAAATAAAATACGTATCTTTACTTTCAATAGAAGATTTATCCGATAAAGGCCAGAAAGCCTAAAAAATGTTATATAGATTTACTTTAGCTAAACCAGAATAAAAAGAAAAAATTAATTAATCGAGATCCACACCCCTCCATGGCACCCCTATAGGGATCATGCTGTGCCAGAAGAGGGGATCCCACGTGTATTTAAATGGGCTCCTAATAAAGCCCTCTAACCCTTACAAATCATGAGATAAAACCAATGAAATAGGATGAAGGGTCATCCACACTATAACCTTTCAATCAAAAAATGTTGTAAAGACCCTAGGAATATCATAAGAATATGTTTCTTATAAGGATCTCCAAGATTCATATCAGAAAAAATAAAGATAAAAATAGAAGACAAAAGCACAATAAAAGATGGAGGGGTGGGGGGGGGGGGAGAGGGGTGTACATGCCTGACTTAACGATCCCAAGCTGGAAAACAATGGAACAATTCAATGAAGAGATAATCCAATATAATTCGCCCAAGGTTCCCATATCTCTTCAAAATTTGGAACTGTGTTATTTAATATACTAGCTAGTTTTTCTTGAGTCATAATCCAAGAAATCTTTCGTTTGACATCAAAAAGGAAGGGTTTTTGTTTTTTCCAAGCTTTTGCTATGGTGATCTTGGCTCCGGTGAGAATGAAGTGAATCAGTAATTGAGTAGGTTTAGATATACGAGGAACATGTGCATTCAGGAGAGCAACAAATGGGGATCTGGGAATCTGGTTTCCAGTGACTTTAAAGATTAAATTAAAAACTTTATTCCAAAAGGGGCGAATCCTAGGACACTCCCTCCATGTATGGGCCATTGATCCTATAAGTTGGCAACCTCTGAAGCATGAAGGATCAGCTGAAGGGTAAATAGTAGCTAATTTAGAGGGGGTAAGATACCACCTTGTTAAAACTTTTACATTGGCTTCCACCAGATATACATTCAGAACGCCTTTAAAGGACTTCGAACAAGCAGTATGCCAGACTTTCAGGTCCAAAGTACAACGGAAGTCCTTTTCCCAAGCTGTCATGTAGGGGGACTTCTCATTAGAATGAGTGAGGGACGAATACACTAGAGAAATACCTCCCCCTGGTTCCATAGCTCTATCACACCATGTTTCGTTTCACGTAGTTTTTCACGTCGTTCTTTTTAACGTCGTGAAAAATGGTAGTGTGTATGCTTTTACAAGGGGAAAAAAAACGCGCATGCTCAGAATTAATTATGAGACGGGAGCGCTCGTTCTGGTAAAACTAGCATTCGTAATGGAGATAGCACATTCGTCATGCTGTAACGGACTGAAGAGCACAAGGCTGAAAAGCGCGAATCGTCTCTCACCAAACTTTACTAACACAAGGATCAGCAAAAGCAGCCCAAAGGGTGGCGCCATCCGAATGGAACTTCCCCTTTATAGTGCCGTCGTACATTTCGTATGTCACCACGCTTTGCTCTAGCATTTTTTTTCATGATCGTGTGTAGGCAAGGCAGGCTTTAGAGGAAACAAGAAAAATCACGTCGAGAAAAATTTAGTTTTTTTCAATGATATTAAAAAAACGTCCGTGTGTACGCGGCAAAAGTCTTGATCAAAAGTCTTGGTGATCCACCAGAGAAGGGGTTAAAGCGGAGTTCCACCCATAAGTGGAAGCTCCGCTTATCTGCTTCCTCCCCCCTCCAGGTCTACATTTGTCACTTTTCGGGGGAGAGTGAATGCCTGTTAAAAACAGGTACCTGCTCCCACTTCCGTGTAAGAGCGCTGCAGCGACTTACGTCATTTGCAGCCCTGCCTTCTGGGAGACACACACAGATCCCAGAAGACAGCGGGCCATTCAAAATGTTCAGCATGACTCGCGCATATGCAGTAGGAAACTTCCGGTTTCCCTTGGTAAGGATGTTGGGCTCCCTGGACAGGTAAGTGTCCTTATATTAAAAGTCAGAAGCTACAGTATTTGTGACTTAATTTTTTTTAATACAGGCTGCAACTCTTCTTTAAGAATTTTGTGTGCATTGGTCCATGCAGCTCCACAAACCAGCAGGGCACTGGAAGCTGTAAAAACATAGAGAAAGCAGAGCGCACAGGCTCCTAGTGCAACACTGTTTTATTGAGGCAATGCATAGATAAACAAAAAACACACTCACAAACATGCAGAGATGGCCTCCTCCTCCCAGAGTCATAGTGAAGAACAAGGCACTGTAAGTCAGAAAGTGGGAAAATATAAACTTTGGAGAAGCCACAGTCCGTATTGATGAGTAGTCCTTTGCCCTCTGATTTCTTTTTTTTCACAGCTATTACAATTCAATTCCACTTTAAAGTAGAAGTTTAGCCAAAAACGAACTATAAATCTACTCGCAGCCACATTCAAAAACCAATCTGTCTAACCCTGTAAAGCAAAAATCGCTATACCTTTTCTGAAGCTGAACCGGTCCTGTCTCCAGCAGCGGATGCTGTGTGCAGAAGGCAGCTGACAACAGCAAGGAAGTGATGTCACCCATAGAGTTACCATGGGGTTTCTGGTGTCGGCTGCCTCTCCTGCACACTCCTCCACAGAGAAGCCAGGGCTGACAGCTCAGTATGGGACTGGAGCGGAGCAGCTGCAGAAAGGTATGTATAGCGATTTTTGCTTTACAGGGTTAGATGGATTCATTTTAGAATGGCTGCCAGTAGATTTAGAATTCGTTTTTGGCTGAACTTCTACTTTAACTGCTTGTCTACCGCCCGCCATCAAATTACAGCGGGACGAAGACCCTCTCGTTCTGGGCGGACGTCATATGACGTTGCGCCTTCCCAAGCCACTAGGGGGCGCGCGCACCCGCCGCGTCACTGGGAACCCGATGTGCTGCCCGGCGGCCGCGATGGCCGCTGGGAACCCGCGATTGCCCAGTAACTGAGCAGGACCGTGGATCTGTGTGTGTAAACACACAGATCCACGTCCTGTCAGGGAGAGGAGACCGATGGTGTGTCCCTTGTACATAGGGACACAGACCGGTCACCTCCCCCAGTCAGTCCCCTCCCCCCAAAGTAAGAATCACTACCTAGGGAACACATTTAACCCCTTGATCGCCCCCTAGTTTTAACCCCTTCCCTGCCAGTCATATTTATATAGTAATCAATGCATTTTTATAGCAGGGATCGCTGTATAAATGCGAATGGTCCCAAAAATGTGTCCAATCTGTTCGTCGCAATATCGCAGTCACGATAAAAATTCGCTGATCGCCACCATTACGAGTAAAAAATAAATAAATAATAAAAATGCTATAAATCTATCCCCTATTTTGTAGCTGCTATAACTTTTGAGCAAACCAATCAATATACGCTTATTGCGATTTTTTTTTACCAAAAAAATGCATAAGAATACATATCGGCCTAAACTGAGGAAAAAAATTGTTTAAAAAATAAATAAATAATGGATATTTATTATAGCAAAAAGTAAAAAAATATTGTGTTTTTTTCAAACTTGTCCCTCGTCTTTTGTTTATAGCGCAAGAAATAAAAAACCGCAGAGGTGATCAAATACCACCAAAATAAATCTCTATTTGTGGGGAAAAAATGATAAAAATTTCATTTGGGTACAGTGTTGCATGACTGCAATTGTCATTCAAAGCGTGACAGCGCTGAAAGCTGAAAAATGGCTTGGGCAGGAAGGGGGTTAAAGTGCCCTGTAGGCAAGTGGTTAAAGTGGAATTCCAGGCTCTAACTAACTATGCCTAAAACTAACTCTTATTCTTACTTGTCCTGTAGAAGGAAGAGGCTTATACTTGCCTATTCTCAGGGCACTCCAGTCTGGTCACGTGATCTCCCCAGCGGCCATCTTCAGGGGAGGGACGAGAACGTCGAGAATGGCTGGAATGCCTGGGTGGTGATGTCACCAATAAGCTCATTATGAGGAATCCGTGGTTAGTTGCCCTCCTCTCCACTGAAGCCACTGCTGGGAGCCAATCATGTGACCGGACCAGAGCACTCTGAGGTAAGTATAAACATCTTCTTTCTATACGGTAGTTAGTATAGGAGTTAGAAGTGGAGTGGGAGCAGTTATAGAATTGGTTAGTTGGAGCCTGGAATTCCACTTTAAGCCACTTTGGAGGGAGTAGATGTAATAGGTGCTGTTACTACTGGAAAGTATGTTTGAATCCTTTGTCATTTTAAAATGTGTTATCCATTTTCAGTTTCAAACCAACTCAAAATTTAGACCATATTTTTGACTGCATTGGCTGGGCAACAAGTAAGCCCAGCTACATTGTCAACCCGTTTAACCTCCCTGGCGGTATGATTATGTCAGATTTTTGATGCTGAAAGCGGTACAATGTTTTGCATGGAAAGTTGGCATTTTATATTGTAGGCCTGTAATTCTTAGATAACTCACTTAAATCTGTCCAAACAAGAGTCTAGTAGACATCCCGGGTATAATAAAGTTTGAAACACAAAATTATAATATAATAAATAACTATAAATAATTATAACAAATAAGAATATAATAATAAAAAAAAAAATCAATAATGTAATCAAATCAAAAACACTGAAATTTGCTCAGTTACAGAATTTTCGATGTCATTACTTTCAGTGTTTGATGACGAATTTCCCCACAAATTAATATCACTCAATTCTGCAAGTGATTCTAATTTATTATCGCTGTTTTGTAGCTGGTCTAAAACCACTTTTGACGTAAACTGACACTTTTTGGTTGCTATAGACAATCTCCAGTTTCCAGTGTACTGTATGTATACTGTGTTTTTCACTTTTTGAAGTTGGCGCGGAGCTCCGTCCACGTGCCTCACAACGCTCGCAGAGAACGGAGTTCGGCACTGTGAATTGAGCGGAGGAGACACGGCTCGCAGACACAGCGGGGAGACATCGCAGGATCCAGGGGACAAGGTAAGCAAGCTGTACATGGATCCTATCATGCGATTCCGAGTGTGGCTCGGGGTTACCGCTTTTGGTACTGAAAATTCACCCCGAGCTACACTCTGGAATACCACCAGGGAGGTTAAACTGCATCTTTGATCTTCTTTTCATCAGATTTTGAATATCTTTTCACCAAATTACTACAAGCAATGCCATCATCTATCACAATTAGGGATGAGCCGAACACCCCTCGATTCGGTTTGCACCAGAACCTGTGAACGGACCGAAAGTTTGCGCGAACTATCGAACCCCGTTAAAGTCTATGGAACTCGAACGTTCGGAATCAAAAGTGCTAATTTTAAAGGCTAATATGCAAGTTATTGTCCTAAAAAGGGTTTGGGGACCCGGGTCCTGCCCCAGGGGACATGTATCAATGCAAAAATACGTTTTAAAAACAGCAGTTTTTTCGGGAGCAGCGATTTTAATGAATAAAGTGAAAAAAAAAGTGAAATATTCCTTTAACCACTTCAATACCATGCACTTATACACCTTCCTGCCCAAGCCAATTTTGAGCTTTCAGCGCTGTCGCAATTTGAATGACAATTGCGCGGTCATGCAACACTGTACCCAAACAATTTTTTATCATTTTGTTCCCACAAATAGAGCTATCTTTCGGTGGTATTTGATCGCCTCTGCGATTTTTATTTTTTGCACAACAAGTTTTTCTTTGTTTCTGTTAATTTTTTTTGTAAATAAGTACCTTTTCTACTTTAATGACGGGCACTGATAAGGCGGCACTAACGGGCACTGATAAGGCGACACTGATGGGCACCGATGAGGTGGCACCGATGAGGTGGCATTGATGATGGGCACTGATAGGCGGCACTGATGTGCACTGATATGTGGCACTGGTATTCGGCACTGATGGGCACTCATAGGCGGCACTGATGGGCACTCATAGGCGGCACTAATGGGCACTTATAGGCAGCACTGATGGATACTTAAGGGTGGCACTGATAGGTGGCACGGACGGGCACTGATAGGTGGGCACTGATAGGTGGCACTGATGGACACTGGTAGGTGGCACTGATGACACTGGTGGCTGGCATTGCTGGGCATCATACATTTTGGTCGTGCCATGATGGTGCCAGTCAGTGCCCATTTGTGGGCACTGATTGGCATATGTTGTGTATGTATTTGTGCATGTGGATGGCCATGGGGGACTTACCTGGCCATCCACATGCTTGGGGCTTCCCTGGTGGTCCTGGGGGGCTTCCCTGGTGGTCCAGTGTGGGTATCGGAGGGGGGGCTGCGCTGATAAACAATCAGCGCGAACCCCCCCTGTCAGGAGAGCCGCCGATCAGCTCTCCTCTACTCGCATCTGTCAGACGCGAGTGAGGAAGAGCCGATCAACGGCTCTTCCTGTTTACATCGTGATCAGCCGTGATTGGACACGGCTGATCACGTGGTAAAAAAGCCTCCGCCGGAGGCTCTTTACCGAGATCAGTGTAGCGGTGTGTCAGACTGTCACACCGCTCCACCGATCGCCGCGATGCGCGCCCCCCCGGGCGCGCGGCGGCTGTTATCCTGCAGGACGTCAATGGACGTCCAGTGTGGATAACAGAACCACTTCCCGGACATCAATCTCGTATTGACTGGGCGGGAAGTGGTTGAATATCATACATGGGGGATGTCTATAGTATGCCTGTGAAGTGGCATGTGTTTCCCGTGCTTAGAACTGTCCCTGCACAAAATGACATTTCTAAAGGAAAAAAAGTCATTTAAAACTGCTTGCGGCTTTAATGTAATGTCTGGTCCTGGCAATATGGATGAAAATCATTGAGAAAAATGGCATCGGTACCCCCCCCCCCCCCCCAGCCCATTACCAGCCCCTTTGGGTCTTGTATGGATATTAAGGAGAATCCTGCACCCAAATTAAAAAAAGGAAAGGCGTGGGGTCCCCAGGCCCTATATACTCTGAACAGCAGTATACAGGCAGTGCAAACAAGACAGGGGCTGTAGGTTTGTTGTTATGTAGAATCTGTTTAAAAATGTACCAGTTCAAAATTACAAAGTGTAGCTCCAGCCCAAAAATCTATTTTTAAGCTTTTTGGAAAACATAGTGAAGGGTTATCAACCCTGTAACATTTGTTTTGCTGTCTGTGCACCTGTTCAGAACATTTCACCTCACTTTCTGTCCCAATGACAAATGTTTTTTGAAAATTTGGGGTTTTTAGTGAAACAAGGATTGGTGATAAAGCATCAGAGAGGAGACACCTTTTTCCCATATTAACTCTTACAGGAGAGAATTTCCCTTCCTAGGGGTAGATTTTCTCTCACTTTCTGTTGTCTCCTTCCATTTGCAAGTAGGAGTCGTTTGTAAGTTGGATGTTTGAAAGTAGGGGTCTGCCATATATACTCTGCAGAAATTTGGCCCTTAGGTGTTGGTGTTGCCACAACACTGTAAGCCCTCACAGTTACTCTTGGTGGGCGCTGGAATGCCCTGCTGTGAACTATTATATCAAGAATTGTAATTACGTGCCATTGTTGAACAGTGGTAGGAAAAATTGGGCCTTTGGTGGTGGTGGTGGTGGTGCTGGTGCCACAACACTGTAAGTCCTCACAGTTACTCTTGGTGGGTGCAGGAAAGGGCCCAGATGTGAATTATTAGATCAAGAACTGTAATTACATGCCCCTGTTGAACAGGGGCAGAAAAATTGGGCCTTAGGCACTGGTGCCACAACACTGCAACCCCTCACAGATACTCTAGTTGGAGCGCAGGAATGAGCCCTGCTGCAAAGTTTTGCATCAAAAATTTAAATTATACGCCCCTGTTAAACAGGGGCTGAAAAATTGGGCCTTAGCCACTGGTGGCGGTGCCCAGAACTAAAAATGTTCTTACAAGCTATCAGCATGATCATTGGGGAGGAAGAGGATAGTCACTCAGCATAACAGGATAGTCACTCAGCATCAGCATAGGCAGTCTTGAAGGGATCTGACATTTCAAAAAAAATTATTCGGTTACATCAGCATCAGGTGCTTGGTAGCTGGTGGTGATCCAAGACTGATTCATTTTTATGAAGGTCAGTCGATCGACCGAATCAGTGGACAGGCGCACCCTATGATTGGTTATAAAGCCTCCAGCAGCACTGAATGTGCGTTCCGAAAACGCTGGCTGCAGGACAGGCCAGTAGCTCAATTGCATACTGTGCAAGCTCTGGCCAGTGATCCATCCTCAAGACCCAGTAACCCAGAGGATTTTCGGTGGGAAAGGTGTCCAAGTCTGATCTTGCCCCTAGGTATTCCTGCACCATGTAAACCAGACGCTGGCGATGGTTGCTGGAACCGATCTTACCTTGGGGCTGCGGACTTAAAAACTAGTCTGAACGCATCGGTCAGACAGCCACCTTCTGCACCGCTCCTTCTTTGACTGACCGAAGCCTCAGCAACACGTTATCCACGACCAGGAATTTGTAACCTCCCAGTCTCTGGGAACGCGTTGCACAGACCTTTCTGCAAGGCCTCCCGAAGATGTTTCAACCTCTGCTCCCTCTGCAATGGCAAGATAAGGTCCGCAACCTTACCCTTGTAACGTGGATCAAGGAGGGTTGCCAGCCAGTAATGATCCCTCTCCTTGATAGCACGAATACGAGGATCCTTCCGCAGGCTTTGCAGGATCAGGGAGGCCATGCAGCGTAAGTTTGCTTAGGCATTCGGTCCGGAGTCCTCTGGGTCACTCAGGACGACATGATCCGCAGCCAACTTCTCCCAGCCACGTACAAGTCCATGGGTGTCTTGGGACTGTAGTTGATCCCTTGAAGACTGCTGCTGATGCTGAGGGCTAGGCTCCACCTCCATGCTGACACAATCCTCCTCCTCTTCCTGTGTGATAGGCCGGCCAGCAGGAACACTGTCTGGAGATAAAGGGGGCCTTGAGAGGTAAGGAAATCCTCCTTCCTCCCTCTGTTCTGCCTCAAGTGCCCTGTCCATTATTCCACGCAGCATGTGCTCCAACAGGTGGACAAGAGGGACAGTGTCACTGATGCATGCACTGTCACTGCTCACCATCCTCGTGGCCTCCTCAAATGGTGCCAGGACAGTGCATGCTTCCCTGATCATGACCCACTGGTGTGTCAAAAAAACCAAGCTCCCCTGACCCTGTCCTGGTGCCATATTGGCACAGATACTCATTGATGGCCCTCTGCTGCGTGTGCAGCCGCTGCAGCATGGCCAACGTTGAGTTCCACCTAATGGGCATGTCACAGATTAGGCGGTTCTTGGGCAGGTTAAATTCCCTTTTCAGGTCAGCCAGCACCATTATATGACCGGCGGAAATGCACACAGACTTTCCTGGCCTGCCTCAGGACATCCCGTAAGCCCGGGTACCTGCCCAAGAACCGCTGCACCGCCAAGTTAAGGACGTGAGCCAAACAGGGCACATGTGTCAGGTGTCCCTGTCGGAGGGCGGTGAGGAGGTTGGTGCCATTGTCGGAAACCACCATTCCTGGCTTAAGCTGGTGTGGCGTCAACCACCTCTGAGCCTGCCCCTGCAGAGCTGACAGAATCTCTGCCCCAGTGTGGCTCCTGTCCCCCAAGCACACCAGCTCAAGCACCGAATGGCATCTCTTTGCCTGCGTACTTGCATAGCCCCCTGAACGCCTACGGAGCACCGCTGGTTTCGAGGACAAAGCACAGGAAGAGGCCATGGAGGAAGAAGAAGAGGAGGGGGTGGAGGAGAGAGGTGTGTCAGAATCACCAGTAGTAGCATTTTGGAGGCGTGGTGGCGGAACAACCTCCAACACTACTGCACCTTGTCCTGCACCCTTCCCAGCTGCCAGCAGAGTCACCCAATGTGCCGCGAAAGATAGGTAACGTCCCTGTCCATGCCTGCTGGACCATGAGTCAGTGGTAATATGCACCTTACCGCTGACCGCCCTGTCCAGTGAGGCCAAGACATTGCCTTCCACATGCTGGTAGAGAGCCGGAATCGCCTTCCGTGAGAAAAAGTCGCGTTTGGGAACCTGCCACTGAGGAACTGCACATTCCACAAACTCACGGAAGGGGGCAGAGTCTACCAACTGAAAATGCAGCAGTTGAAATGCTAGCAATTTAGCCAAGCTAGCATTCAACCGCTGGGCATGTGGATGGCTGGGAGCGAACTTCTTTCGGCGGTGCAGCAGCTGGGGCAGGGAAATTTGCCTGGTACAATCTGACGTTGGTGTACCGATAGCAGATTGCCCGCAAGTACTTGGCTGTGACACACATAATTCTACACCTTCATTCCTCTCAGTGCAGGTTTCAGAGAGGACTGAAGGTATAGTGGGGTTGGAGATCCAAGCTGATGAGGAGCAAGGAGAGGTCCGCTTTGTTCTTTGGTGTGGGTCTTTTAGGTGTGCTTGTCAACGAACTGCATGGCAGGTCAACATATGTCTGATCAAGCATGTGGTGCCCAAGCGGGTGATGTTTTGGCCACGCGAGATACGCCTGAGACATATGTTGCAAATAGCAGCGCTGCGATCTGATGCACTCGTCTCAAAAAAGGCCCACACCAAAGAACTTTTGGAATAACGCGCAGAGACAGCAGCGGCCTGCACATGTGGAGCTCTGCGGTGTGATGCTGACGGTGTGCTTCCCTTAAGCTGGCCCCTGGAGGGCATCCTGCCTCGTTGGAGATGTGCCTCCTCCTCCTCCTCCTCTCTCCTATCAGGCACCAACATAGAGTCTGTGACCTCATCATCCCCTCCCTCCTCATCACTGTAGCAAACCTGCTGCAGCTGGGGGAACATGACTGCCAGATTGCTGTCCTTCTTGGGCACCCCCTCTCTCTGGGCTCACGTTACTGCCTTCCTCTAGCTGGGCACCATCATCGGAGCCTTCAAAACGCTGGGCATTCTCCTGGAGCATGTACCCAACACTGTGGTCAAACAGTTCGGGGGACTCCTCGGGAGGACATGGTGGGGCTAGGGAAGGAGTGACTAATGCCATTGAGCCGAGGGAAGAGGCCGCTTTGGCAGCTGCTTTGCCAGACAAAGTACTCTGAGCCTGGGTGAGAGAGAATGAGGAGGATGAGGACGGCTTGGTCATCCACTCTACCAAGTCCAAAAAGGACAAGCGTGTCCCACGGCCACGTGCTGATGAGGATGCTCCGTGTCCACGACCAGCACTGTTGCCTCTAGACACAGAGCCTGCTTGCCCTCTTTTCTTCGCTCGTGACTGTCTGCCTCTCCTTGTTGTCCTTCCACACATACTAATGGCCTGCAGGGAGATGTAGCTGCACAAAGCTGGGATGTATATATATATACTGGTTATACTGCAGCTACCAGAATCAACTGCCTGCCTGTAGTATTATTAGTATGAGAACACCAGCAATTGTCTTTAGTTAGCTTTAGTTGCACACTGTGCAGAGGACACAGAGGAAAATACTGCAGCTCCCTGCCTGTGGTATTAGTATGAGAACACCAGCAATTGTATTGAGGTAAGCTTTAGGTGCACACTGTGCAAAGGATACTAAAACAAAATACTTCAGCTCCCTGGCTGTATTTGTATGAGAACACCAGCAATTGTATTGAGGTAAGCTTTAGGTGCACACTGTGCAAAGGACACTAAAACAAAATACTGCAGCTCCCTGCCTGTATTTGTATGAGAACACCAGCAATTGTATTCAGGTAAGCTTTAGGTGCACACTGTGCAAAGGACACAGTACACTAAGTGAAAATACTGCAGCTAGAACAATCACCTGCCTGCCTGTCAGTATATTATGAAGAGAATAACAGGAACGGATCTAGCTAAACTGAATACAGTGTATAAATATATATACAACACCTAGTATGCATATATATCCTCTACACACTGTAACTGAAGCTAACTGACTCGCCTGCCTGCTCTAACTCAAATTAAATGACACTGTCTCTCTCTCTGTCTGTCTTTAACCACCGCCGCAACACACTACACACGGCCTTATCCTTTTCCCGCAGAGCGTACGCAGATATGCGTACTCGGCTTTTGGGGGTTATACCGGATGATGCCTGCAGCTGCAGGCATCATCCTTGTATCATTTTTTAGAGCCGGCGATTGGCTTTCCAGGGATAACAACCGATGCGGCTAAAAGCCGCTCGGTTGTTATCCCGGAGGAGTGGGAGGGGACATCCCCCCTCCCGCCACCTCCACCGCTCTTATCGGGCCTCCAGTCCCACCGGGAGACCCGATCCACGATGCGTCACCTCCGGTGCCTAGAGAGAGACTGAAACAAAGCCGCGAACGGCTTTGATTCAGTCTCTTCACTGTAACCAATGGCGCCGGATTTAAAAAAGTACACAGTATTCAGAATCGCCGTTTTCAGCGATCTGAATACTTTGAAGTGCAAAGGAGGGATTGGGGGTCTTTTAGACCTCCGATCTCTCCATAAAGAGTACCTGTCACCACTTATTACCTTCACAAGGGATGTTTACATTCCTTGTGACAGCAATAAAAGTGATCAAATTTTTTTTTTTTTTTAAAACACTATTGTTTATGTAGCGGGCTCACCCCTCTCACCCCTTCTTCTTCTCGGCTTGCTGTCTGGTCTAGGGGAAACCTGGGGGGAGGGATGAGATACACCATGGCCCATGTCCTCTTCTGGATAGAGGTGAAGGCCCGAACTTATTTTACCATCGGGTCGTGTGTATAACCCGGGGTCAAGTCTTTCCTCTAACTGACCCCCCTTTGCTCCCAGTAACCAGAGTTCCACACCACTGAAAAGGTCCAACTCTTATTTATTCTTTAGCAGCAATAAATCGTCACTTAGCACAGACAGGTTGTGACTAACGAACAGTTCAGTACAGGTGGGGAGTAGGTCAAGGCACAATCCCTTAATCAAACTAAACCAGTGAGATATCACCAACGGTTATGGCGCACAGTGGCTGTGAATGTACTTCTTTCCTTTTCTGAGTCTCTACCAGCAACTCTGACGAACATGAAATAGGAGTTACCTTCTTTAAGCTGTGGCCCCAGTCAGAGGGAAGACATCCTTCCGAGAGAGTTACCGGAGGCCCCACCGTCACCGGCAAATGCTGCACCGGGCTGTTCGGAAGGGTTACACTCCCCGGCCTCCTCGTCTCAGATTCGGGCGCCCAACACCTTAGGGCCCCTCGGACTCCTCCACCCTTGCGGAACCCAGTCGAAGGTACTGGGTCCCAGGCCTCCTCAATAGTACCTCACCCCAGGGCTAAAGGTGCCTGGGATGGACTCCATCTCCCGCTCCGGCCAGGCCAAGGGCCCCTGTGCCCGGAACTCCGGATCGTGCCTGGGCGCGGCAGTGTCCTCCGACTCTGAACCCTGAACTCAGGGCGTCCGCCCCTTTTATCTCCTCTCCCCAGCGTCACAGCAGGTTCCCCGCCCCGCTGTACAACCGCCGGAAAGGGACAAAAAGAGTACAGTCTTGCAGTGAGGGTTCAACCCCCGGCACAGGGCAACAGCGCCACCCTCGGACCCCAGGGAACCTCACACCACCAGAGTCCTCCATAAACAATAATCAGCACATCTGGGTTACACTACCACCCAGATGCTTCCCTTAAATTTAAATACCCACTACACTTATTATAAAAATAAATAGGAAAAAAAATTATAATTTTAGCGCCCCTGTCCCCGCGAGCTCGCGCAGCAAAGAAAACGCATACGGAAGTCGCGCCCGCATATGTAAAGGGTTTTTAAATCACACTTGTGAGGTATCGCCACGATTGTCAGAGCGAGAGCAATCATTCTAGCCATAGACCTCCTCTGTAACTGTAACCTGGTAGCCGTAAAAAATAAATAATTTTTTTTAAAGCGTCTCCTATGGAGATTTTTAGGTACCGTAGTTTGTCGCCATTCCACGAGTGCGTGCAATTATAAAGCATGACATGTTTGGTATCTATTTACTCGGCGTAACATCATCTTTCACATTATATAAAAAAATTGGGCTAACTTTACTTTTAATTTTTTTTTTAATTCATGAAATTTAATTATTCCAAAAAAGTTGCGTTTTAAAACACCGCTGCACAAATACTGTGTGACATAAAATATTGCAACAATCGCCATTTTATTCTCTAGATTCTCTGCTAAAAAAATATATATAATGTTTGGGGTTTCTAAGTAATTTTCTAGCAAAAAATATGGATTTTATCTTGTAAACACCAAATGTCATAAATGGGCTTAGTCATGAAAGGGTTATATAGTGTGGGGCATGTACTAAACCCCCATAGACATAATTGGCCCTCCGTTTTTTCCGCACTGTGATTGGCCAAAGCATGCGGGTCATAGTGCATGCTTGGCCAATCATCAGCCAGCAATGCACTGCGATGCCGCAGTGAATTATGGGCCGTGACGCGCCACTCAAATTTGGCCCGAACGGCCCATAATGTTCGAAATTCGCCGAACAGGCGATGTTCGAGTCGAACATGGGTTCGACTCGAACTCGAAGCTCATCCCTAATCACAATAAATGTTATTGGGGTGACTTTAGCGATTGCTGCATAGAATTTAGGAGTGCTGCTCCAGACTATTCAGCTTCTTGTGCCGTAGGATACATTGTGCTACATTTTACAAGCAGAAACAACTTATGGTCCATTCTAAAAATTAAACACATTCCTGTGTGTGGAATCTGGTGTCGGTTGTGTGATAAGATGAGGCACTGAGATCTTGAGGAATGTATAATTCAACTTTACTTGCATAGGAGAACTGCATACATGTGAGAACAGCATTACAGGAGAGAGTCAAAGAAAAAAAGAAAAAATCCTTCCTGTGCAGAATATACAAGCATAATTAAACACACAAATGCTAGTATATCCCTACAGCGCCATCTATAGTTCTCAGTGCATAGTACATTCTTCCAGCATCTGGAAGGTTTTTAAATTCCTCTTTAAAAGATAAGTATTGGATTTTTTTTTTTTTGAGAATCATACTTACCTAGGTGGATGCAGCATCCGTCCCCCGCTGGCTCTAACACTGAGAACTCAGCGATTAAACCCCCGGCGATCGCTTGGTTCTCAGGGCTCCCTGAGCAGAGAGCTAGTAAATGTCAGTCACCAGCTCTCTGCTCTGCCTGCCGTCACTCACTGGAGCGCTGGGCTGTGGAGGGGATGAGAGTGGCCAGCTCAGGCTCTCAGCGCCTCGCTGAGAGGCTGAGCCAGATGCCGGTCCAGGGACCTGGGCAGATCCTGACCATTAGGGATGAGCTTTATGTTTGGGTCGAACATGAGTTTGACTCGAACATCGGGTGTTCGCCCGTTCGTCAAACGAACATTATGGGGCATTTGCGGTAAATTTGAGCGCCGCGTAATGCCCCACAATGCACTGCGAGATCGCAGTGCATTGCTGTATGATGTATGTATGATGATTGGCCAAACCATGCACCATGACCTGCATGCTTTGGCCAATCTCAGCGCCTTCAGCTAAGAGAGCCATAATTGGCCAAAGGCAGGGTGCCTTTGGCCAATCATGGCTCAGGGGGACTATGTCCATGCCCCACACTATATAAGGGCTGCCTGCACGTCGGTGTGTAGTGTGTTGTTGGCGTGGACGAAAAGAGAGTGTGATTTAGATTGAGCAGGCAGGCAGGTTATTTAGTTAGCTGCAGTGTATTTAATATATATATATATATATATATATATATACAGTCAGTCTCGTGTGTCTGTAAATATATATATATATATATATATATATATACACACTGCATCCAGTGTAGCCTATATCTGACTGCAGGCCATTCCTGGTGTACTTTTTCTAATATATTTCAGGCAGGCAGGTTATTCAGTTTGCTAAAGTGTATTTAATATATATATATATATATATATATATATATATATATATATATATATATATATATATACACACACACAGTCAGTCTCGTATATATATTTTGGCATTGGGACCCCGTGCTACCTTAAAGATTGCTGGTTTATGCCATATTTTGGAGAGAAAGGCACGCTGATTGCATAGCTGTGTGTTGGGCTATTTAGTTATGACCTAACTATGGTTTAGGGTCCCACCCAACAGACAGGAAGTCTGTGCATGGGAGTCTGTTGGACTCCCATTCCTCTGAGAGGAGCCAGAGGCTGCATGGGTGCAGCCAGAGCATGCATGTCTGCAGGAGGCAGATGTCCTTGGTGATAGAGTACGTTTAACTCCAAGAAACTCTTTTGTTCTGAGGAGCAGACCTAAGGCCTAGGCTAAAGGCCTGAAGCAGCCGTATGGCAAGAATGTAAGCCAGGAGGCTAAAGTATTGAGTCAGCAAGATACAGTAATGGTGGAACCCCCCTGTGAGGGCTACTGATGTCTTTGTGAACTTTTTTGTGCTTTTAAAAAAAAGTGGGCTACCAGGCCCTTAAAAATTCAGTTCTGGACTGGCGTACTTAATGAAAACGCACCTACCACTAGAGTCTAATCACCCCAATCTTACATGTGGTGTAGGTATTGCTTCGGCAGTTTTGGAAGAGTTCCAGATCCTTGCATACCAAAAACAGTGAGTAGAAAGAAAATGTGTGTTTTGCAGCAAAGCTGTGAGGAGCAGCTAATGTGAACCAGTGGAGTCTGCATGTGAATCTGTGCTGTTTGCAAGTCTTATGGCCCGTACACTAGGGTTGCCACCTCATCCCTTTAAACCCGAACACATATGAATTGAATTGCACAGGTTCTGACGCTAATTAAATGCAGATAAGGCAACAAGTGAGTTTAGTTAGCCACAGAACCTGTGTAATTAATATGTGCTCGGGTTTAAAGGGATAAGGTGGCAACTCTACCGTACACACGATCCGAATATCGTACGAAAAATGTCATCCGAGGAAGAATCGTACGATAATCAGATTGTTAGTACAGAGCTTTCGAGAGCTGATCATGACAGTTCATCCGATATTATTTCATCGGACAAGCACGAAAATTTTTCTCGTACAATACCAGATCGTACGATTTTCGTTTAGTCAGTACAGTTGTCGTCCGAAAATACAATACAAATACATTACAACACATGACATCACTTCCGATTTTCTTTTCTGTCGTACGAGAATTTTCATGACTTTAATAACCTATTTAATTTTACTTGCGACTATTAAGCGAAAAAAGTTGTACGATCTGTCGTACGATATTCGGATCGTGTGTACGGGGCATTAGAGACAGTATGCCAAATTTTCGTGTGTTAAAAGGAACTGTTAAAAACCGTTGTTGGCCTGACTGCAGAGATGGGGCGGTCAAAACGCAAAAAGGAAGCAATGTTTGCTGAGATGAGAGACAGAACCTTGTGGCTGGAGGGGTTGTTACCGCCTGATCGAACCCCCAACATGCCTGAACAGAGCTTACCAAGGAGAAAGAGAGCTGGTGTTGTCCCTAGCAACACTGGTGCAATGAGTGCACAGGTGACTGCAAGTATGGAGAGGCCACCAAAGTCTGAGTCCGCAGTGGATTGGTGCAAGCGGCACCTGGCAGCACTAAACCAAGTTAAAGGGGAAGTGCATGCTATTTCCCCTGGCAACGCTGGTGCAAGCTGGCTAGCTATCAATGTGCAAAGTCCAAAGTTTACAAGAGAATGCAATTGGGGAGGCCGTGTTAAGAACCAAGTGCGCTGTTTGCGGTGCAGTGAGTGGGGGCATGAAGTTTCCAAGTGCCCTTTGTCCCAGGCTCCAGTGCAAAGCTACCTAGCAAAGCAAAGGTCTGAGAAGCCTGCTCTGAGTGCCAAGAGTGAACAACAAGCATACCAGAAGTGTGAGAGGAGTGCAGTTGCCCATAGCAATGCCTATGATATAGGGTCGATGAACCGCAAGACAAAGATATTGCCTACAGAGGGTCGTGGCAAGTTTAAAGCAACACCGCTTCATAGAGGGAGAAGTCTACGTGTGTGGGAGAGCCTGCAAAGTGCAGCTGGGAGAGCACCGTTTCCGTTGGCAACAGGAGAAAATGTGCCAATGGGAAGGAGGAGCTACAGGGAAGAGGTATCCCACCACCCCCATAGAGATATCAGTAAAATTCTGCATGTTGGGAGAGTGCCATCTCCCTTAGCAACAGGAGAAGATCGCCAAGTACCATGCTAGGAATGTGGTCAACTGGGGCATGGGATCTTTTCTTGTCCAAGCTTGTGGAATACGGCTGCTGATCTTGTTGCTGGACTTAACTCTTCTCCTGCAAGCCCAGATTCCTGTGTTAAAGTATTTGCAGTCACCCCTGCCAACAGGGAGGAAATTCCTGTTGTGCCTGCTGTAGTTTCATCCCATGGCCACCAGAGGGAGTGGGCCAGTAGAAGTGCAGTACAAGAGAGGTGGATGGACCACCCACTGGGGCACCATTTGCCCTAGATGGGGGTCCTTCCCGCCTCCTCTAGACGTCCCTACATGACGTTGGCGGGGATCCGCCCAGGACCACGGGTACGTAGCGGGGTCAGACTGGCAGCTCATTCCCTTACTCCCCTTGATGATTTAAGGACCACTATATTCAATACCGTGCTATCAGCAGGTAACCTTCACATTCCACATATTCACCAATTGCCTATACAATCTACACTCCATCCCCATACACACACCCATACTTCATCACTTCACTCATCTCGTATATCTTTTGGATATATGGTATCTCCCTCATCCATGCAAACACTTTTTTTTCACTTTGCAGTCCCTCACTTTGACATTTCCATTTTTTTTCTTTCAGAATTGGTTTTACACATATCTTTTATTGCATAAAATATCCTGGCTGCCATGCCTGCCCTTAGCCTAGTGCCTATTTGGTCCATGGGGAAACGGTTTATACCCTGCCTCAACCCCGGGTGAGATGGCGTATCTGGATCACTTTTTAAATCTGCTGCCGGACCTGGACTTAACTCATGGGCTGCTCTGTGAGTAATTCCATCATATAGCCCCCATTGTCAATCCCCCATTGCAATTTTCAATCTTCATTTACCAATTAATTACCTACCGGTATTTATTTTCCCAATTTTTAGAGTTTATATAATTATACATCATACCCCTGATGATTGGTAGAAGCCAAGAAACGCGTCGGGTTCTCAACTCATGATGTCCAGCCCAGTTTTTCTGTATTATTTAGTTGTCAATCTATGATGTTCAGCTCAGCCTTTGTCTTTTTAATCATGGAAATTTTTTTACATTTATTTGCTTTGTGTCCTGATCTTGTAACTTTTGTATTTATATGTATATTGATTGTTTCAACTATGTCCTTTGATTATTAGCTGAACATTTAATACCATGATCATCCTGAAAATCATGTATGATTGCCTATACTTTATCATGGTATACAAATTAATGTTTGGGCTTTTTCATATTATGGACAACCCCTAGGGGTATATGGCATATAATTAAATTAAAATTTTCAATCAATGGTCCTTTTCCATATTTATTTTACAACGACATGCTTCATTTAAAGTCCCACTTCCTCCCCCCTTACTTTATACGTTTAAACAGGGATGGAAGCATGCCCTTGTTTCCCTTGAGTGCGTCGGGTCATTTTCTATTTTTGCAGTACAAGAGAGTCAACGTACTCAAGTGAACATGACAAGACCTGTTACACTGGTGGGTAAGACTGTTGCGGTTAAAGTCATGGGAAAGACTGACTGTGTGATTGCTCACACTGAAGTGGAAGTGATCCCAGAGAGGAGATCCACTATTGGTGCAGAAAAGGACTTGCCTCACTGCAGTGCCCTGTCCAGTGGGGAGGCAAGTGTAAAAATTGAATATGGTAATGTGAAACTTACTGAGAAGTATGATCATACTGGTTTTGAGTTGACTAATGCTGATAATGTGATGCTTAATTAAGGAAGGGGTGATCGCTAAGCAGGATATGCTATTCCCCTTAGCAACTGTATATAAGGCTGCAGAGGTGTCCCTAGAAACCTCTAAGGAGCTCTGTGTGTTGGAGCCAGAGGTTGCCTGGGACAACTGTGGTGCCGCTCTGATGGATAAGAGGGTACTTGACCTTGGTGATGAGAATGTGTCAAATGGTAAAACTAAAATGTCTGAAATTACTTGTGGTGATAATGGGTTACTGCGGTCTGTCACTGCTGACAGAAAAAGTCCTCATG
The DNA here is from genome assembly GCA_029206835.1 of Rana muscosa. NCBI lineage: Eukaryota > Metazoa > Chordata > Amphibia > Anura > Ranidae > Rana > Rana muscosa. The sequence continues at coordinate 490,262,518 of CM055117.1, read as the reverse complement.
AGTTTAATGAAGCGCCACCCGAGCAAAGTGGTGAAGTCATGTTATTGCAGCCTGCTGTGTTTAAAAATATTTTGCCACAAGTTAATTTAAACAAAAGTGATATATGCAATGTGTCTGCTGTAGAGCCACTCTGTCCTGTGTCTCCTTTGGCAGCTGGAGCGGTACTGAATAGTACCTCTGATGGGAGCACAGAAAAAGTAGACTGAGACAGATGGGCAACAAGTCTGTTAGCTTTATTGAAAGAAGGCTTGGTGTGTAACAGTGGAGTGGACACAATTTCTGCTGTGCTAAATGGAGAGGCTGCAGGGCCAGTAGACACAGGTGCATTGGCTTTTCGCAGAAGTTAACCCTCTCCAGTTGGAAGGATCTGAAAAGGGCGCATACATAACAGAGGTTTTGTCCACAGCAAAAGAGATGAGTAATGTTGAGCGTCAGGATGATGGGATAATGGATGGGGACTTGGAAGGGTTCAGTGTTGCTGAAAGTGAGAGGATGAGTGTGACACATGCGATTTGCAGTGCTCATGGGGAGCCACAAGTTTTGTCAGTTGCCTCTGAGGTGGAGGTCTCTTTGAGTGTCTCGGCCTCTCGCGCCTTAGCAAATGAGCCCCTCCACGTCGTTGGTAAAGGAAAAGTCCCTAGAGTTCTGTGTTTAGATGCGGTATGTCTAGAAATAACTGAGATGTTTTTGGACTTGGTGAAAATCTTTCCAATGTACACCTGCATGTATCCACAGCAGAGGGGCGACCTGGTACAGCGTAGTACCAATCGGTGGAGACAGGTGGTACAGGCGATGTTAAGCAATGTTGATAAAAATTTGTTACTGCACTGTTGGTTACTTTTGTGGAAAGTTGTCTCACAATTCTCTGCGAGAGTGCTTCCAGCGGCAGTTATGTGCAGAAGGCGCTCAGGGGAACTGCTAGAGGAATCAGAAATAATAGACATAGTGGAAATCTTTCTGTATGCTGGTGTGATGGGGTGCATTCCTGCTGGTGCGGTCCGATGTGCGGCTGAGCAGTTGTTGGTACATGGCGCGTGTACTGTCTCACCCGCTAGACCTCATGTAAAGGAAGGGCCCGGAACAGACGTGGTGGCAGTAGTGGGAATTCGGTCCATCACTCGCAGGGAGGTGCAGTTTGAGGTACCCGGAGACACTTTGACAGGAAATAACAGTGATGGTAACTGTAACAAAAAAGTGTATGAGAAGCACAGTAGAGCACTGTCGGACAACTCGGAGGTATTGGTTGAGGTTCCAATGGACACAGAAATGGTTAAAGAGATTGGTGTGGAAAAATGTGGCGAAAAATGTGCATTGGTAAGACAGTTGCTGTTGGAGTGTTGGACAACAGGGGGCCATGTGAAATTGCGGGACTGTCCCATAGGGAGTAACTGCTTGCCTGTAGGAGGTCCCTCCATAGACACTGTCCTAGAAAACAAGGGGACAAGAGGTCCTAATGACAATATTGAGTTGAATAACTCCTTGTGGAACATTGCTATTGAGGTTAAATAGAAGGATGTGGTGTTGATCTCAGATGGTTTGGTTGCCAAGGGTAACCACACAGGGGTTAGTGAAACTGAGAAACGGTTGTTGTTGGTTAGTGTTGCGTCAGGTAGTGAGAGGGGTCAGTCCCTTACAGATTTAATGGAAGTGGGTCCCCGACAGTCCCGGGAGAGTAGGTCTGTGGGAGAAAAAAGGAGGATCCCGAGGCCAGAAGGTAGAAGGGATAGAGAGATTAGTGGGAGCCCACAGTTCAGGAGGAAGTGCTGGTGAAAGCACACCCGGAAGAAGATGTGGGTGGAGTGCCCCTTTAGAGAAAAGGTTGGGCAGATTAAGACTCCTGCTGCTGATAGTTGGCACAGAGGTGCCAAGGTGAAGTGCTGGTGGAAACATACCCGGAAAAAGAAATGGGTCTACGCAGCTAATGGCTGGCACAGAGGTGTCCCATTCATGGTGACGGGTTTATGTGTTCCTCCCTCCGGTTCCTCCACAAGGGGGGAGGATATGTGGCAGTGGGACCCTGTGCTACCTTAAAGATTGCTGGTTTATGCCAGATTTTGGAGAGAAAGGCACGCTGATTGCATAGCTGTGTGTTGGGCTATTTAGTTGTGACCTGACTATGGTTTAGGGCCCCACCCAGCAGACAGGAAGTCTGTGCATGGGAGTCAGGTGGACTCCCATTCTTCTGAGAGGAGTCAGAGGCTGCATGGGTGCAGCCAGAGCATGCATGTCTGCAGGAAGCAGATGTCCTTGGTGATATAGCAGCAAGGCACTGATCAGGAGTACGTTTAACTCCAGGAAACTCTTTTGTTCTGAGGAGCAGACCTAAGGCCTAGGCTAAAGACCTGAAGCAGCCGTATGGCAAGAATGTAAGCCAGAAGGCTAAAGTATTGAGTCAGCAAGATACAGTAATGGTGGAACCCCCATGTGAGGGCTACTGATGTCTTTGTAAACTTTTTTCAAGCAGTCGATGAAGAAATATACCCCCATCCAACTAACATTGCAGTGATCAGACTATTATATTTAGCGCGTAAGTTGGTGGCTAGGCTTTGGATCTCTCCACGTGTCCCGACCAGAAAACAATGGATTGAGCAGGTTAATCTCATCCTTATACGGGAGCACCTTACATATCAGCATAGGAATGCTGCCTGGAAATTTTATTCCATATGGCAGCCCTGGCTGGAGACCCCTGGGTTAGCGCCCCCACGCTTGATTTTGACTCGGTTGCTACAAGTTTAAAAGGCACTTCTATTCATGGTGGAGATTTCACTCTATTTGGAATACACATCAAATGGGTACTGCAATTTGGGTACCAGTTTTTGGTTTTACGGTGGGTACGGGTTCAAAGCGATAGGCAGACTGTGGGACGTAGAGTTTAGGATGTGGCCCGTTGGCCTTCAGTTTGGCCGTATTGGGGGGTGGGGTCGCACTTGCCCGCCCGGTGCTGCCTACCTTTTCTTTTCTCGTTACTGGTGACTAGGTAATACTTTTGGTGCCACTGTTTATCCAATGTACACTTGCTTCAATGATGTAACTAATTCTGTTTTGTTCTTTGAACTATGGTATGTAACTTGTGTTCTGTATTTTCTTTTTGGCACAATAAAACATTTATCTGATAAAAAAAAACTTTTTTCAGAGTAGTTTTCCTGCCAATGCAGCTGCCAAAGCGGCCTATAACATCGGCTCCTTGTCAACAGTCACTCCTTCCCTAGCCCCACCATCATGCACGGAGGAGTCCCCCGAACTATTCGACCACAGTGTTGGGTACATGCTGCTGGAGGATGCGCAGCGATTTGGAGGCTCTGATGATGGTACCCAGGTTGAGGAAGGGAGTAACGTGAGCCTAGAGAGAGGGGGTGCCCAAGAAGGACAAGAAACTGGCAGTCATGTTCCCCCCAGCTGCAGCATACTGCCAGGTTTGCTCCAGTGACGAGCAGGGAGGGGATGATGAGGTCACTGACTCTACTTGGGTCCCTGATAGAAGAGGCACATCTCCAACGAGGCAGGATGCCCTCCAGGTGTTGCTAAGGCTTCGTTCTGTCACAGAAAGAGCGGTGGAGAAGGTGGCCAGCTGACCGATGCCATCAGACAATTCTTCGGTCCTTAGCGCCAAGGTCTGATCGGTTCCAGCAACCATCGCCAGCATCTGCCTTACATGGTGCAGGAATATATAGAGGCAAGATCAGACTTGGAGACCTTTCCAACAGAGCATCAACAAGCTTGCTCAATATGCAATTAAGCTACTGGCCTGTCCTGCATCCAGCGTTCTTTCTGAACGCACATTCAGTGCTGCTGGAGGCTTTGTAACCGATCACAGAGTGCGCCTGTCCACAGACTCTGTTGATTGACTCACATTCATAAAAATGAATCAGTCTTGGATCACCAGCTACCAAGCACCTGATGCTGATGTAACCGATTGATTTTTCTATGGATGTGGGATCCCTTGAAGACTGCCTATGCTGAGTGACTATCCTATTATGCTGAGTGACTATCCTATTCCTCCTCAATCCTGATGATGCTAGCTTCTGAGAATATTTTTGGTTTAGGGCAAATCAAATTGTCATTGGGATAGAAAGTGAGGTGAAATCTTCTGAACAGGGGCACAGACAGCAAAACAAATGTTACAGGGGTGATAACCCTTCCCTATGCTATCCAAAAAGCTTAAAAATAGATTTTTTGGCTAGAGCTACACTTAAAAATGTACCTGTTACAAATTACAAACAGATTCAACTTAAGAACAAACCTACAGTCCCTATCTTTTTTTGTAACCCGGGGACCGCTGTCCAGAGAATATAGGGCCTGGGGGCCCCCACGCCTTTTTATTTTTATTTGGGTGCGGGGCTCCCCTAATATCCATACCAGACCCAAGGGGCCTGGTAATGGACTGGGGGGGGGGGGGCAATGCCGTTTTTCTCAATGATTTTCATCTATATTGCCGGGACCCGATAATACAGCCGCAAGCAGTTTTAAATTACTTTTTTTGCTTTAGAAATGTAATTTTGCTGCAGGGACTGTTCTCAATACGGGAAAAATGCGCCATTTTACAGGCATACTATAGACACCCCCAAGGTAAGAAATTTAAAGGAATATTTCACTTTTATTGTTTCACTTTAAGCATTATTAAAATCACTGCTCCCGAAAAAACGTCAGTTTTTTAAAACTTTTTTTTGCATTGATACATGTCCCCTGGGGCAGGACCCAGGTCCCCAAACACTTTTTATGGCAATAACTTGCACATTAGCCTTTAAAATTTGCATTTTTGATTTTTCACATTCGTGTCCCATAGACTTTAACTGTGTTTGCGTGTTCGCACTAACTTTTTGCCAGTTCGAATGCTCTGCCGCAAACCGAACCGGGGGGTGTTTGGCTCATCCCTACTGACCATATGGTCTTGATCTTTTCCAAGCCTGGACTGGCTCTGTGACATCAGCAGACAGCAGATTTCAGCCCGCTGTCTGCTGAAAACGGATCACAGGAGTGAAGAACGAACTGCACTCCTGTGATCCACAGGAGTACAGTCAAATGAGCTTTGGTATTACTTCTCCTTTAAGCATGTACTTCTCTTCTACTGTTTTCTTGGAACTTTTTTCAAAAACTAAAACTGTCTCCAAAGCTCTGAAAAGTTGTTCAGTGGTCTCTATTTACTATTCAGCTTCTTGTGCCTTAGGATACGTTGTGCTAAATTTTTCAAGCAGAACAACTTGTGATCCATTCTAAAAATTAAACACATTCCTCTGTGTGGAATCTGGTGTTGAGTATGTGATTAGATTAAGGCACTGACATCTTGAGGAATTTAGAATTCAACTCTTCTTGCATTGGAGAACAGCATACATGTGTGAGAACAGCATTACAGGAGAGAATCAAAGGGAAAAAAAATCCTTCCTGTGCAGAATTTACAAGCATTTTTAAACACACAGATGCTAGTATATCCCTACAGCACCATTTATAGTTCGGAGTGTATAGTACAAGCTGTTGCACTTTCAACATCTGGAAGGTTCCTAAATAACATTTTCAGGCTGAGTTCACACCATTGCGCATTGGATGTGGTTTAGCCGCATCCAATTCGCAATAGCAAAAGATTTTGACCAGCTCTCTATGGAGCGGGTTCACATATCTCCTCTGCCACTCCAGTACGATTTTGCACAGGAGCCCTGTGCATCTTTTGGTCTGTTTCATGTCTGAATTCAGCCAAAAATTGGGTCTGAAATCGGACCTAAAACGGTGAACCAGGACTCACTGGACCCCCTGCTGTGAGCCGCATAGTGTAACCTTTTTCAAAAACTAAAACTGCCTCCAAAGCTCCGAAATATTGTTTAGTGGTGTCTATATTTGTGTGTTGGAAAAAATGTTTTCCTTTAAAAAATTCACTCAGCTGAACAGGTATTCTGATGCTTGTTGCCATGGTTAGGACTGCAGTGCAGTGGTAGTTATAATCAGTAGTTCAGTTGAAAAAACACAACTTTCACATAAAATGTGTTTATCTTGAGTCTCTGGATCTAGAGCAAGACTCAAATGAAATCAAAGTTAAAGCTGAGAAGATATAATGCATCAGCAGTGTCAAACTACTAACCAGTTATATGTTCCAGTGCAGAAACCGACTGTTATTGCCAGTGAAGCTGGAATCAAACAAAAAAACTATGGATAAAGGAAGTATAAAACGGTAAGAACATCATCAGTGGCCTGTTCTATGTGTACTGGGAAAACATAAATGTTATTATCCTTGAGAATACCAGCCAGGCTTCATTGATTTTTAATACACCATAATAATAATACACCAGCTTTTTACAATGCTGTGGAAAAGCCAACTTTCAGGGGGCTTCAGTTTTAGGGCTTCAGCCAGGCAAGAGACAATCACTGCTTCGATAGAGCAGACTTGCCATTATCATGATCAAGAGTAGGGATGAGCTCGATGTTTGGGTCAAACATAAGTTCAACTCGAACATCGGGAGTTCGCCCATTGGTCGAAAAACTAACATTATGGGGCGTTCGCGGCAAATTAGAGTGCCGCAGAACTCCCCATAATGCACTGCGAGATCGCACCATGACCTGCATGCTTTGGCCAATCCCAGCGCCCTCTGCTAAGAGAGCCATAATTGGCCAAAGGCAGGGTGCCTTTGGCCAATCATGGCTCAGGAGGACTAAGTGCACGCCCCACACTATATAAGGCTGCCTACGCGGCGGCCCTGTGTAGTGTTGTTGGTGTGGACGGAGAGATAGTGTGATTTAGATTGAACAGGCAGGTTATTCAATTAGCTGCAGTGTATTTCATATATACAGTGGGTACGGAAAGTATTCAGACCCCCTTAAATTTTTCACTCTTTGTTATATTGCAGCCATTTGCTAAAATCATTTAAGTTCATTTTTTTTCCTCATTAATGTACACACAGCACCTCCATATTGACAGAAAAACACAGAACTGTTGACATTTTTGCAGATTTATAAAACAAAAAAAACTGAAATATCACATGGTCCTAAGTATTCAGACCCTTTGCTCAGTATTTAGTCGAAGCACCCTTTTGATCTAATACAGCCATGAGTCTTTTTGGGAAAGATGCAACAAGTTTTTCACACCTGGATTTGGGGATCCTCTGCCATTCCTCCTTGCAGAGCCTCTCCAGTTCTGTCAGTTTGGATGGTAAACGTTGGTGGACACCCATTTTTAGGTCTCTCCAGAGATGCTCAATTGGGTTTAAGTCAGGGCTCTGGCTGGGCCATTCAAGAACGGTCACGGAGTTGTTGTGAAGCCACTCCTTCGTTATTTTAGCTGTGTGCTTAGGGTCATTGTCTTGTTGGAAGGTAAACCTTCGGCCCAGTCTGAGGTCTTGAGCACTCTGGAGAAGGTTTTCATCCAGGATATCCCTGTACTTGGCCGTATTCATCTTTCCCTCAATTGCAACCAGTCGTCCTGTCCCTGCAGCTGAAAAACACCCCCACAGCATGATGATGCCACCACCATGCTTCACTGTTGGGACTGTATTGGACAGGTGATGAGCAGTGCCTGGTTTTCTCCACACATACCGCTTAGAATTAAGGCCAAAAAGTTCTATCTTGGTCTCATCAGACCAGAGAATCTTATTTCTCACCATCTTGGAGTCCTTCAGGTGCTTTTTAGCAAACTCCATGCAGGCTTTCATGTGTCTTGCACTGAGGAGAGGCTTCCTGTCGGGCCACTCTGCCATAAAGCTCTGACTGGTGGAGGGCTGCAGTGATGGTTGACTTTCTACAACTTTCTCCCATCTCCCGAACGCATCTCTGGAGCTCAGCCACAGTGATCTTTGGGTTCTTCTTTACCTCTCTCACCAAGGCTCTTCTCCCCCGATAGTTTGGCCGAAAGGCCAGCTCTAGGAAGGGTTCTGGTCATCCCAAACGTCTTCCATTTAAGGATTTTGGAGGCCACTATGCTCTTAGGAACCTTAAGTGCAGCAGAAATGTTTTTGTAACCTTGACCAGATCTGTGCCTTGCCACAATTCTGTCTCTGAGCTCTTCAGGCAGTTCCTTTGACCTCATGATTCTCATTTGCTCTGACATGCACTGTGAGCTGTAAGGTCTTATGAAGACAGGTGTGTGGCTTTCCTAATCAAGTCCAATCAGTATAATCAAACACAGCTGGACTTAAATGAAGGTGTAGAACAATCTCAAGGATGATCAGAAGAAATGAACAGCACCTGAGTTAAATATATGAGTGTCACAGCAAAGGGTCTGAATACTTGGGACCATGTGATATTTCAGTTTTTCTTTTTTAATAAAAATGCGAAAATGTCAACAATTCTATGTTTTTCTGTCAATATGAGGTGCTGTGTGTACATTAATGAGGAAAAAAATGAATTTAAATGATTTTAGCAAATGGCTGCAATATAAGAAAGAGTGAAAATTTAAGGGGGTCTGAATACTTTCCGTACCCACTGTATATATATGTAGCGATACCCCCAGTTAAGAGGGCTGCTGGTATAATTTCTTTTTCGTACATCACGGGACACAGAGCGACTTAGTCATTACTAATGGGTTATATAGATTACCTTCAGGTGTTGGCACTGGCCAATTCCAAACCGGAAGTACCCTCCCCTATATAAGCCCCTCCCATCCGGGAGCACCTCAGTTTTTTGCCAGTGTCTAAGGTGTTGGCCAAAGAGTAACATGTGTTTTCACTGGGCTTGCGTACAGGTTCTTTTGGGCCTTAGTAAGCTGTTCCGGATCCCACCAAAAAAGCTTCATAGCTAAACGGTCGGTACCCGGGCCTTGCAGCAGAAGAGCAAGGTTTTGCCTGTAATGCCTCTCTTAGGAGGGCTGGACCCTGGGATCCAGAGCTCTGGTCATACCCACGACCAAGATGTTGTCTGTGCAGGGTGCTATACAGGTCCAGGGGAGTGGAATCCTTGGGAACCCGGTCCCTGAAGGTTTAATTACAATGCCTGCCGTGATAGGTGAAGTTTGGACTTCTGTGGACCAAACAAAGTCCTGCGGCGGGGATCAGGTAAGTGGGGGCCCCCAGGAACTTGGTTCTATTGGGGGACCCCCAAGCCTAATTTGTCTTTCTGTCTGTTACCTAACGGTATTCCCGCTAATATCTGTGTATGCCTGTAACTACTGAAAATGTAAAATTTTAATAGTAGTCAAGAAAAAAAAAAAAGGGGACCGCGGTACCTGTGTTAAACCACTAGAGGCCGCTGTAGTCCATTTTTCTTGTCATGTGGATCTTTGGTTTTCTCAAGTCAAAAGATCCAGGCAGTTGGTAAGTTTCTCTGTGGGAATCCACTTCCTCTGCCCTGTTGCTGCGCTCATCCACCGCACAGGCCCTCCGGCAAAAAGGGCCCTGGCTCCTAGTCCCTGTTTGATTTCGAAAAGGGCGCCAATGGCGCACGGGCGCGCGCGCGGGCGCGTGCACGCGCCTCCTATGAAAAAAAAGGGGCGGGGCGGGTGGATGACGCTCGATGCGCGCCGCGGCGCTTCTGCGCATGTGCAGGCGTCCCAGCATGGTTAAAAGACACAGTACAAGTGTCAGCTGGATACAAACAGAGCTAGCAACAAACAGTGGCACACAGAGGCGGTTGATGCAGGCATCCCCATAGAAAGGCACTTTAGTGGACACCAGCTGGTATATAGCAGCAACTGTGTTAGACTATTACCAGCAAAAATTGGTGTATGACGACGGGAATACCTCAGCTTTGTGCTTAAAGGATATGTCGTCCAGACGCTCCGGAAATAGGTCTTCCAGGAAGCCAAAGGGGTCTCCATCGGGCTCTGAGGATATTGGGCATGCTTGTACTGCACCAATCTCCCCTGAGAATTCAGAGGTCAGTAGCCGTAGAAACCCCGCAGGAATGCCTGGTGCTGCGGCTGTCCCCAGTCCACCTGCTCCTGTATATATAACAGAGGAGGTTTTATCCTCAACTCTGGGAGTATTGGAAGAGAGATTAACAGCATTGATCGCTGCTTCCCTGTCACAGGAAAAGCGCGTCCGATCTCCGTCTCCTCCTTCAGAGTGCCTGTTAGTGGAGGAACAGCCCCACACAGAGATCGACCTACCTGAAGGGGATCAGGATGAGGTTGATTCAGTTATGGAGGAATCAACAGTGGAAGAACCTTTCTCAGCATCTCAGGCTGAAAGATTATGGGTTCAGTCTCTGACTAATATGGTCCGATCAGCATTTAAAATGCCTCTGGCGGAACCACCATCCACTACGGTTTCCTCGCTGGGGTCGCTAAAAGCTCCCCAGGCTGTCTGTTCCTTCCCAATCCACCCTTTATTAGAAGGGCTTATTTACCAGGATTGGGAGCATCCTGATAAAATATTTGCTCCCCCCAAGAGATTTCCGGTGATCTATCCCATGGAGGATAAGTTCATAAAAAAATGGAGGGTCCCTACAGTGGACGCAGCCATCTCTTCTGTTAACAAATCACTGACATGTCCAGTAGATAATGTTCCAATGTTCAAAGACCCAATAGATAAAAAATTGGAGTCTTTACTAAAATCTGCTTTCTCTACAGCAAGCATGGTGACACAACCTGCGGTAGCAGCGATTGGAGTCTGCCAAGCAGTGAAAGATCAGTTGAAACAAGTCTTAAGGGACTTACCAGATCAGCAGGCTCTTGCCCTAGCTGACCTGCCTAGAGCCTTGTGTTTTGCGGTGGACGCCATAAAGGATACAATCCAACAGGCCTCCCACTTTACGCTGTCTATAGTACATATAGGCTTCTGTGGCTCAAAAACTGGTCTGCTGAAGCTCCCTGTAAAAAACTGCTGGTTAGCTTCCCATTTCATGGAGAACGCTTATTTGGAGAAGATCTGGACAAATATTTCCAGAAAATTTCTGCCGGTAAAAGTTCACTCTTACCGGTTAAGAACAAGGGTAGAAGTCCTTCTTTTAAGAGGCCTACTTCTCCAGTCCCTGGCACATCGGCTGTGAAACAGTTCCGACGGCCTCCGCGGTCAAATCCAGGGGGCAGAAATCAGGGACAATCACAGGGTAACAAGAAACCCTGGGTCAAGAGAGGTACAAAACCTCCCCCTAAGTCATGAAGGGTTGCCCCCACTCAGTCGGGTGAGGGGAAGACTTCAGTTGTTCACAGAGACCTGGCGGGACACCATCAGAGATGGGTGATCTCCGCAGTAAGTCTGGGATACAGGCTGGAGTTAAAAGACATTCCTCCTGCCCATTTTATAAGGTCAAACGTGCCAAGCGATCCCCAGAAGAGTGGATCCCTCCTTCTGGCACTAGAGCAACTATTGCCCCAAGGGTAATCATGAAGGCTCCCTTGAAAGAAAACGGGTTCGGGTTTTACTCGAACCTTGTCACAGTCCCCAAACCAAATGGGGACATGAGGCCCATATTAAATATAAAAGGGCTAAACAAGTTCCTACATATCAGGACTTTTTCGGATGGAGTCGATCCGATCGGTGGCCACCGCCCTACAAGGGCAGGAATGGTTAGCCTCGATCGACATAAGGGATGCTTATTTGCATATTCCCATCTGTCCGGCCCACCAGAAATTTCTACGCCTTGCAGTAGAAGGGCGCCATTTTCAGTTCAGAGCCTTACCTTTCGGTCTGGCCACGGCACCACGAGTGTTCACAAAAATTCTGGCCCTACGATTGGCCAAACTAGGAACACAAGGTGTAACGATAATGGCATATCTAGACGACTTGTTGCTGATAGACCACTCAGTGAAAAAAACTAGAAGTGGTCGTTCACAAGATAATCAAATATCTGGAATCTCACGGTTGCATTATCAACCGAGACAAGTCAGCCCTAAAACCAGTCAAAAGCCTGGAATACTTGGGGGCTAAGACTGGATTCAAATCAGAGAAAGATTTTCTTACCTCCAGAGAAGGTGTCGTCTTTGAAAGATTTGACCCACTTAGTGGGTACAAAAAAGAAAAACCATCCATACGCCTGTGTATAAGGCTGCTGGGAAAAATGGTGGCTTCATTCGAAGCAGTACCCTACGGTCAATTCCATTCAAGGAACTTGCAGAGGGCCATACTGTCAGCCTGGAACAAAAAAGTTCAGGCTTTAGACTTACCAATGTCCCTGTCCCCTTCCGTTCGCAAGAGCCTCCATTGGTGGTTGGTGCCCCAGAATCTGGGAAGGGAAACCCTTCAGTCCGGTTTTCTTGGAAGGTGGTCACTACAGTTGCCAGCCTCATAGGCTGGGGGGCAGTACTGGAGCAATGGTCTCTCCAGGGCAAGTGGTCAGAAGCAGAGAAGGCCCTGCCCACCAATCTCTTAGAGATACGAGCAGCCCGGTATGCCCTAGTAGCATGGACATCCAAACTCCAAGGGTCACCTGTCAGAATTCAATCAGACAATGCCACAGCAGTGGCATATATCAATCTCCAGGGTGGCACCAGGAGTCGTGCAGCCCAGAGGGAAGCGAATTGCATCCTGGAATGGGCAGAAAGGTATGTCACAGCCATATCCGCGGTTTTCATCCCAGGAGTGGAAATTTGGAGAGCGGACTTTTTAAGTCGCCAGCAATTATGCCCGGGGGAATGGTCTCTTCACCCCGAGGTTTTTTCCAGGCAATATGCCAGCGGTGGGGAACACTGGATGTAGATCTGCTAGCATCCAGATTCAACGCAAAGGTGGACAGATTTGTGTCTCGCACAAAGGATCCCCTAGCTTGCGGTTCGGATGCCCTAGTGTTCCCTTGGGATCAGTTCAAGCTGATATATGCATTCCCACCGCGATTAATCCGCAGAATCAGGGTAGAAAAGAAACCAGTGATTCTGGTGGCTCCAGCGTGGCCCCGAAGGGCATGGTACGCGGAGATTGTAAAAATGTCAGTGGGAAGTCCTTGGACCCTCCCACATCGTCCGGACCTGCTTTCGCAAGGACCGATATACTACCCTTCCTTACCAGCCCTAGGTTTGACGGCCTGGCTATAGAAGCCCACATTCTAAAAAAGAGAGGGCTCTCTAATCCTGTGGTATCTACCATGATCAATGGCAGGAAGCCGGTATCCAGGCAGATCTATTATAGGATCTAGAAGGCGTACATCACGTGGGGTGAGGCCAGGAAATGGCATCCACGTAAGTACGTAATAGGTAGGATTCTGGACTTCCTACAGTGGGCTGTACATAGGAAGCTTGCCTTGAGTACTATCAAGGGTCAGACGGCCTTGTCAATATTTTTTTCAAAGGCCCTTGGCTTTGCATTCATTAATCAAAGCTTTCATACAAGGAGTGATGCGTATTAGCCCTCCGGTTAGTATTCCCATATGTCCATGGGACTTAAACCTGGTTCTGTCGGTTCTACAGAAACAACCATTTGAACCATTGCGGCACATTTTCTTGGTTCTTTTCACCAGGAAATTGATTTTCTTAGTAGCCATTTGTTCGGCTAAAAGAGTATCGGAATTAGCCGCCTTGTCCTGTAAGGAGCCATATCTGGTTATCCATAAGGACAGAGTAGTGTTACGTCCTCATCCAGCCTTCTTCCTAAGGTGGTATCGAGGTTCCATTTGAACCAAGATGTGGTTCTTCCTTCCTTTTTCCCCAAACCTAGTTCGGTAGAGGAAAAGTTATTGCATTCTTTGGATGTAGTAAGAGCAGTTAAAGCTTATCTAAAAGCCACTGCTCAGATTCGTAGAACGGATACTTTGTTTGTTCTGCCGGAAGGCCCCAGAAAGGGTCAGGCAGCATCAAAAATCTACTTTAGCCAAGTGGATTCGACAGGTCATAATACAAGCCTATGGCTTGAAAAGGAGACCGCCTCCGTTCAAAGTTAGGGCGCACTCCACAAGAGCAGTTGGAACTTCATGGGCAGTGCATCACCAAGCCTCCCTGGCTCAAGTCTGTAAGGCCACAACATGGTCTTCAGTACACACGTTTACTAGATTCTACCAGGTAGACGTCAGAAGTCAGGAGGATGTCGCCTTTGGGCGCAGTGTGTTGCAGGCCGCAAAAGAGCCTCATGCCTGATGGCGCCCAGCTTATGTATCCCTCCCCTCATTTGGCATTGCTTTGGGACGTCCCATTAGTAATGACTAAGTCGCTCTGTGTCCCGTGATGTACGAAAAAGAAAAAGGGATTTTTATAACAGCTTACCTGTAAAATCCTTTTCTTGGAGTACATCACGGGACACAGAGCTCCCACCCCTCTTTTTGGGACACTTATTGCTTGGCTACAAAACTGAGGTGCTCCCGGATGGGAGGGGCTTATATAGGGGAGGGTACTTCCGGTTTGGAATTGGCCAGTGCCAACACCTGAAGGTAATCTATATAACCCATTAGTAATGACTAAGTCGCTCTGTGTCCCGTGATGTACTCCAAGAAAAGGATTTTACAGGTAAGCTGTTATAAAAATCCCTTTTTTTGGGCCCCTGTAATGCACCCTGTCAACCCCCGGCAATTGCCTCTAACCTCCCTTGGCACAGCTAGTAGGGGATGATAGGATGGTGTAGCCTGCAACTCACGGGGACACAATCCTATAATAGAACACACACAGCAATAGAGTATAGCTATCTTTACCCGTCTCTTTTGCAAAGTAAATGACACAACACCAGTATACTTAACCTTTGCACTTTTACTCAGATTGTTGGGTAAGCATATAATCAACAGTGTGCATATCATGTGCAGAGCCCTGCAATAAAAAAGTATCTCAACAAACAGACAGGTATACAGTATGGTGCAGCTATTCTCCCTCGTGGGCAAAAATGGCGCCCAGCAATGTCTACATTAAGTCAGGCCTGACTGTACTGTGTAGAAGTTCTGTAGGGGAAAATCTTTGCTAGCAAAAACGGTGGTGCACTTTCTGAAGAAACAAACTGTAATCCACAGGGTAAAAGGGGTTTTGATAAATTTATGAATTAAGGCAATCTCTAAAGCTGCTCCGATGCACTGTCTCTCTGGTGCACAGCGCAACACTAATGAAAGCTCCGGGTGACAGTTATGGGGGCCTAGAGATCATATGTAGTGCTCTGAGCAGGTGCTCTCTCACCCAACCAGACCAGTCCGTGTCCGTATCTTCTGCTGCTGTGTCTTGGTACACAGGTCTCACGACATCCAAGTCTTCGGTCCTCCGGGTAACGATGCAGCAACAGTATGGAGAGACGTCCCTCAGGTTACTCGGTGAGAACGGAAGGCTCTTTGAAGAAAGGCCCAGGCTTCAGGCCTTGTATCACCGCAGGCACGGAAAGGAGTTCCTCTCGCTGGGCGGGCGGTGTCCATAGAGACTGAAGCCGATCCCGAATTTTTCTTATAAAGTCCACCCCAGCAGTCTTTGCGCGGGGCAATGCACCCTGGGTGCCCAGTGGGGTTATGGGTACAGTAGTCTGAGGCCTTAAAGGAAACCCCCGCTACACACTAGGGGTGTCGAATTTAATCGGTGCATCGCGATTCGGGCGTCCCCGATGCGGCACTGATGCAGGGAAACCTATTAATCGATTATGCTGATGTCTAGCCCCGCCCCCTCCTCCCGGGAGAGCTGTTACCTTTTTTTTCCCTCAGCTGCGCTCATTTGACTGCCCTCTCTCCTCTCTGCTTTCACGTCTCACGTCTCTCCTGGCGTCAGACGTGAAAGCAGAGAGGAGAGAGGGCAGTCACATGAGCGCGTCATGTAGACAGCACTGTTCCGCCGCCGGATTCTGTTCTCTGTCACTCGGCTATCAGAACTCCGCCCCCCCCCCCCCTCAGCCTGTACATTGCCGCTCTCTCCTAGTACACTACTCACGAATGCAAATTCTTCTAATACTGCCCCGCCTCTCCAGCGCCGCTCACGCCTACGCCTCACGAATGCTAATGAGCAGAGGGCTGGAGAGGCGGGGCGGTATTAGGAGCATTTGAATTTGTGAGGAAGAGTAGGAGGGAGCGGCAATGTACAGCGCTGAGGGGGCGGAGTTCCAATAGTAGCCGAGAGGGGGGGGAACAGAATCCGGCGGGGGAACCATTCTGAATCTCGGCACAACAGGTATTTTTTTTATACTTACCTGCTGATCTCCTGTATTATGTCCGCAGTCTGACCATCTCATGTAGCATGTCCGCAGTCTGACCATCTCATGTAGCATGTCCGCAGTCTGACCATCTCATGTAGCATGTCCGCAGTCTGACCATCTCATGTAGCATGTCCGCAGTCACTGACCATCTCATGTAGCATGTCCGCAGTCTGACCATCTCAGGTAGCATGTCTGCAGTAGCTGATCATCTGTAGCATTTCCGCAGTCTCTGATCATCTCCTGTACTAGGTCTGCACTCTCTGACCATCTCCTGTACTATGTACAAGTTGTTGTCTGCTTTGTTTAGACTTTGCTACAGGCAGGGAGTGTTGTCTTTTTTTTTTAAAAACAACAGATATAATTTAAAAAAATGGAGTTCTCCTGACTGCTTAAATTTTTTTGGTGAAAACCATGCGCACTTGCGCTGTAGTCGTGATGCATCGCGGAATCGAATCGAATCGTTGACCTGATCGTAATCGAATCGTGAGGCCAGTGAAGATGCGCACCTCTACTACACACTCCCCCCACTTAGAATCTTTGGTCCCCAAAGACAGCATCAACAATATGTACAAACAAGGTAATGAAGGGCTGCAAAGGAGCCTGGCAGGGGAATCTCCCACCAAGCATGGGAAGGGAGATTGTCCTGCCCACAGGTCACGTCAGTGAGGGTGGCCTGCCTAACTGTGCCAGAGAGTGAGTCGGGGTTGACCTCCACCAAATGCACAGTGGAAGGGCCAGGATCTTCTACAGTCCTCGCAGTCACCACAGTGTCTTCAGAACCCTCCCCCATCTGGGTGTAGGTTAGCTTCCGGGGAGGACGTATGGATCTCTTAGCTCTTTGTTCTCTGGAGGTCAATGTCTCAGATACCACAGGTTCTTCCCCTGGGATAGGTGTAGGAGTTTCTTCTGTTTCTGAGGCACCCGAATCAGATGCAGAAAGATACATGGAGTCCCTTGGATCGTCAACAGGGAATGACTCTATGGCATCTTCCCACTCCTCAGTCTGAGCACAGAATGGAATAAACTCAGTGGCTTCCGGATTTAGAGTATCATCAGGGGTATCCTCAGAGGGTAGAAGGTCTATGGATAGAGGTTCAGGTGCCTGGGATGGCCACAACCATTCAACTTCCAGTTCCTCATCTTCACTTTGGTTGGTGATATCCGTTTCTCCTGACAGCGTTGTCCGAGACCTAGTGGTGGGTCTGGGAGTATTTGAGCTTGAAGGTAGCTCGGGGGAATCCAGAGTAGGAGGCATTCTGACTGCCTCAGAAAGGGGTAACAGATGGTTTCTGTGCCAGGTCTTTATCGGTCCTACTCTATCTTCAGGCTTCAGCTGGTACACTGGTAGACCAGGCAGTTTTTTACAAATCACAAAGGGCTCTGACTTCCACCTGTCTGCCAGCTTGCGTTTTCCTGGAACACCCAAGTTTCTCAGCAACACTCTGTCCCCGGGCTGCAGATCCTGCATCCGGACCCTAAGGTCAAAGTTCCGTTTATTCCGGGCTCCTCTTTGGTCAGAAGTTAATTGGGCCTTCTCATAGACCAGCCTTAAGCTCTTTCGTAGTCGATCCACTTATCCCTTGTGTGAGGCAGCTGATGTGTGGTCCAGTGAGGTGCCAAAGGCCAAGTCTACTGGTAGTCTCGCTTCCCTTCCAAACATAAGTCTATAAGGGGAATACCCTGTGACATCACTGGTGGTACTATTGTAGGCGTGCACTATGGCAGCTATGTGCTTGCCCCAATGTTGCTTTTCCTCACTGTTCAGAGTCCCCAACATGTTTAACAGAGTCCTGTTGAATCTCTCTGGTTGAGCATCACCTTGAGGGTGATAAGGAGTAGTGCGAGTTTTCTTTATGCCCAAAGAATCCAGTAACTTCCGGATCAGTCGGCTCTCAAAGTCTCTCCCTTGATCCGAGTGAAGGCGTTGAGGTAACCCGTAATGCACAAAGTACTTCTCCACCAGTATTTTGGCTACAGTGGAGGCCTTCTGGTCTTTAGTTGGAAAAGGCCTGGGCATAAAGGGTGAAATGGTCGGTTATCACCAGAACATTTCCATGTCCACTCAAGTCAGGTCCCAGACAAAGAAAGTCAATGCATACCAAGTCCAAGGGCCCTTGACTCTGCAGGTGGCCCATTGGGGCAGCTTGATGTGGCAATGTCTTCCTCTGTATGCAGCGAGCACATGAGTGACAGTACTCTTCCACTTCAGCTTGCATACCAGGCCAGTAGAATCTACTCCTGACAAGCTGAAAGGTTCATTCGGCCCCTAAGTGGCCATGGTTGTCATGTAGGGCAGCTAAAACAGTCTCTCTGTGTTTCTCTGGCAAAAACAGTTGCCGCTTATTCTCCAGGTCATCAGAGGGGCCCCTTCGGTAGATCACCCCTTGATGCACCTGTAACTTGTCCCACTCTTTACGGATTAGTCTGGCCTCCTTTGAGGGGTCATGCAGGAGCCTGTCTGGATCCTGATCCTCCAGGGCTAGTCTTCCCCAGGGGTCTTCCAACTGATCCCGTCTTATATCTTTCCTGGACAGTTTTGTTAGGTCGTCTTCGCCAATCTGCATCACATCACAATAGTATTTGGGCACTCCCACCACCGAAACTCCAATTTCTTCTGCCCTGGATCCGCCACTAGCTTGAAGCTGTGCTCCCTGACACAAGGCCCGTACTCCGTCTGGGGTCACCTGAGTCCAGTCTTCGGCACGAAAGGTGGGAGCATGAGACCTTCTGGACAAAGCATCGGCATCTCGGTTTCCAGCTCCAGGTCTATACTTCAAACTAAAGTTGAATCCAGAGAGGGCTGCCAACCAACGGTGGCCGGTGGCATCCAGCTTGGCTGTGGTGAAAAGGTAGGTGAGAGGGTTATTGTCTGTCTTCACTACAAAGTCAGCTCCATACAAATAGTCTTTGAGTTTGTCTACAACAGTCCACTTTAGGGCCAAGAATTCCAATTTATGGGTGGGGTAGTTCTTTTCCGCTGGTGTTAAACTCCTACTCACATAGGCGACTGGTCTTATATGTTCTTCATACTCCTGGTACAGCACACCTCCCAGGCCATCATGGCTGGCATCCACGTGCAGTTCATATGGTTTCTTGGTGTCTGCATAGGCCCAGACAGGGGCAGTGGTCAGACTCTTCTTCAGCATTGTGAAGGCCTCCTCACACTTTTCCATCCACTGATCTTCCAAGGACTCTCCGGGCTTCCTGGGGCCAGTGTCATCCTCCTCTCCTTCTGTCTTCAGTAACTCAGTCAGAGGTTTGGCAATTCTTGCAAACCCTTCCACAAATCTGCGGTAGTAGGAGCAGAACCCGAGGAAGGATCTGAGCTCAGTCACTGTAGTTGGTCGGGGCCAGGAGGTAACTGCCTCCAGTTTGTCAGGATCTGCAGACACTATGTGTCCCAGGTAATGGACTGAGGACTGGTAGAACTGACACTTCTCCCTGGAGAGTTTAAGTCCCTCTTCACTGAGTCTCTTCAGTCTCTCCAGCCTTTCCTTGTGCTCCTCCAGAGTCTTCCCGAAGACAATGATGTCGTCTAGGTACACCAAGACTTCAATGAGATTCATGTCCCCCACCGTCGTCTCCATCAGTCCCTGGAAAGTGGCAGGGGCCCCCGACAGGCCTTGAGGCATCCGGTTAAACTCGTAGAACCCCACTGGGGTGATGAATGCTGTCTTCTTTCTGTCATCTGGATGCATGGGGATTTGATAATACCCGCTCTTCAGGTCCATTACGCTGAACCACTTAGCTCCAGACAGACTCTGTAGAGCATCCTCTATCCTAGGATTGGTGTATTGGTCAGGTATGGTCCTTCTATTGAGAGTGCTGTAGTCTATGCAGAGTCTCAGTGACCCGTTCTTCTTCCTGACTACTACAATAGGGGAGGCATATGGGCTTCTGGACTCTCGGATAACTCCAGTTCTCTTAAGCTCTGCCAGTTGCTCACGCAAGTCTTCCAGATCAGCCAGGGGGACTCGCCGGACCCTTTCCCAAAAAGGTTTGTCTTCTTGCAGGCGGATCTTGTGGGTGGCACTCCTCGCACACCCTATGTCAAATTCGTCTTTTGAGAATATTCTTCTCCACCTGGTCAGCTGGGCCTTGGCTCTCTCTTTTAACACCGGTGGTAGGGTCGTGTTCTCCAAGCAGAGCTTCTCCAGCGTGAGTTCCCCTCCTTCTGTCTTCTGCAGGTCAGACAGGGCCACTGGGGTAGCAGGGTTTACTCTGCCCAGCAACATCCGGCCCGGAATCTTCACAGGGGTGCCAGTGATATTCCTGATGCTCACTGGGATCCAGCCGTTCGCCTTCTTCAATGCCCTTAGCGGGACCACTTCGGGGATCACTTCCAATCCTGGGTGAGAATCTAAAGGGTCTGGTTCCAGAACCGCAAAGGGGCCAGGTTGCTCCCACGAGAGTTTCACCGTAGCCTTCAGACAGGTCATTTCACCAGGCGGCAACATCCTCTCCTCCTTGTAGTCTCCAGACTTTCCCTACCCCCTCTTCCGGGGCCTTCTGTTCCAGGACCAATCTCCGGTAGGCTAACTGCAACATTGGGTGGATCCTGGCTGCTGAAGTACCCTGTTCCTGTGCTAGGGGAGCCAGTAATCTTCTGACTAGACATGTGCAAAAGGAAAATATTAGTTTAGTTTTGTTTTAATTCGTTAATTTATTAATTTTGTTTAGTTCGATTCGTTACATTCGTTTTCGGCTTTCGTTCCGTTTTCGACCGAATTTGTAAAAATCGGTCGCATTCGAAAATATTTCAACCGAATTCGAAAATATTTCTACCGGATTCGAAAATATTTCAGCCGCATTCGAAAAAATTACAACCGGATTCGATCATCTTTCAGACTTTCAACTGGATTCGATAATATTTCAACCGGATTCAAAATTATTTCAACATGATTCGAAATTATTTCAACATGATTCGAAATTATTTCAACATGATTCGAAATTATTTCAACCGCATTAGAAACTATTTCAACAGAATTCGAAAATATTTCTACAGGATTCAAAATTATTTCAACCGAATAGAAAAGATTATAATAACATAGAAAAACAGAGAATAGACTATTTCTAGTCTATTTTCTATTTCTATTCTAATCTTTTATAATTGGAATTAGGATTCATTCTATACGAAATTCGAATGTCGGAACATGGTTTATTATAATCTTTTCTATTCGGTTGGAATAATTTCGAATCCGGTTGAAATATTATCGAATTTGGTTGAAATATTAACGAATGCGGATGAAATATTATCGAATGCGGTAGAAATATTTTCGAATTTGGTTGAAATATTTTCGAATGCGACCGATTTTTCGAATTCCAATTAGAAAAGATTAGAATAGAAATAGAAAATAGACTAGAAAAAAAATAGAACAGAATAGAATAAAATATAATATATATATATATATTTTTTATTTTATTCTATTCTGTTCTATTTTTTTTTCTATTTGATTCTTTCCAATATTTTCGATTCTATTCTAATTGTTTTCAAATTCGATTCGAATAGAATTTTTTTCTAATTCGATTCAAATTTCGTCCGTGGTTTTTCGATTCGAATCGTTATTTCGGATTCGGTCGAATTCGTTAGCATTTGTAATTCGGTAATTCGGATGCATCCGAACGTCCGAATAATGAAAATTCGTCCGAATTTCGATTCGGTACGAAACGAAATGCACATGTCTACTTCTGACCAGGTCAGTATTAGTCCCTATGATCAGGGAACTCTTGTTGGCTCCTGGTGGATGAGGGCAAACCACTGCCAGGGTGTCAAAGACCTCCGATTTTCCTGCTACAGAGGGGTCAATGGCCAGTTGGATTGAAACATAACCATCGTAGGGAAAGCTTTGGGTGCCAATTCCCCATATCTCTAGATCTTCCAGTTTCTGCAAGGGCAAGTGACTCGGATGTCTTTGATAAAAGTCTCTGTATAAAAGGGTTACTTGGGCCCCTGTGTCCAGGATGGCCCTCGTGTAGACTCCCTCCACTTGAATGGGGACCACAGGGGAGGGCCCCACCAAATTGGCTGGAAACTTCCTTGGGGAGGCTTCTTTCTTTGGACTCATGGACTTTCCCTTTGGGGTTTTCTTCTTCTGACAAGTGGTATTGAGTATTTTGGGAGGGGCATTGTTTCCCTTCTCCCTTGTCTCTTCTGGTTTTAGGATGTTTGTGGAGCTTTCTGTAAATAGTGGGCGCCCGGCTGACTCCTTCACCGGGGCCCTCTGAAGTTTTCCGCCGGCTGGTGATAGGCGCCTCGGTTCTTCCTCGGACTGGGGCACACTTTTCCAAAGTGGCCGACTCCTCCACAGTTGAAGCAGACAGTTTCTCCTCTTTTCCGCGGGGAGGTTGGTGCTGAGGCGCTCTGGTGCAGTTCTTTCCTGCTTTCTTCTTTTTCACTGATTCCTGAGTTCTTCGCCATTAAAGAGGTCAAAAGATCCAGCACTTGAGTCATCTGAGACTTTAAGATCTCCACTTCTGAGTCCCGTTCAGTGGCTATAGCTGATCTGACTCCCACTGAGGGGGGGGGGGGACATGGTTCTCTCGACCGCCTGTTGGTCTTACAACAAATCTTCTTCATCCCTTATGATCCGCACAAGGTCTGGGTAACTCAGGGACATGACTCCTTCAGAGGTCTTCAAGTGGAGCCATACTGGATCCGAGCGCAAAGCTCCCCTCAGGATCTGCTTTATCCTGGTTGCGTCTATGACTTGTGGCAGCATCCCCTTTTTGAGAACAATTTGGCAAAGCATCTTATTCAACCTTCTGACAGAAGACATACTCTCTCCCGGCTGTTGAAGGGTATGTTCAAACTGGTATACTAGTATTGGCTCTAACCTCCCTTGGCACAGCTAGTAGGAGATGATAGGATGGTGTAGCCTGCAACTCACGGAGACACAATCCTATAATAGAACACACACAGCAATAGAGTATAGCTATCTTTACCCGTCTCTTCTGCAAAGTAAATGACACAACACCAGTATACTTAACCTTTGCACTTTTACTCAGATTGTTGGGTACGCATATAATTAACAGTGTGCATATCATGTACAGAGCCCTGGAATAAAAAAGTATCTCAACAAACAGACAGGTATACAGTATGGTGCATAAGACTAACGGTCACCGCTGCAGCTATTCTCCCTCATGGGCAAAAAAGGCGCCCAGCAATGTCTACGCTAAGTCAGGCCTGACTGTACTGTGTAGAAGTTCTGTAGGGGAAAATCTTCGCTAGCAAAAACGGTGGTGCACTTTCTGAAGAAACAAACTGTAATCCACAGGATAAAAGGGGTTTTGATAACTTGATGAATTAAGGCAATCTCTAAAGCTGCTCCGATGCACTGTCTCTCCGGTGCACAGCGCAACACTAATGAAAGCTCCGGGTGACAGTTATGGGGGCCTAGAGATCCTATGTAGTGCTCTGAGCAGGTGCTCTCTCACCCAACCAGACCAGTCCGTGTCCGTATCTTCTGCTGCTGTGTCTTGGTACACAGGTCTCACGACATGCAAGTCTTCGGTCCTCCGGGTAACGATGCAGCAACAGTATGGAGAGACGTCCCTCAGGTTACTCGGTGAGAGCGGAAAGCTCTTTGGAGAAAGGCCCAGGCTTCAGGCCTTGTATCACCGCAGGCACGGAAAGGAGTTCCTCTCGCTGGGCGGGCAGTGTCCAAAGAGACTGAAGCGGACCCCAACTTTTTCTTATAAAGTCCACTCCAGCAGTCTTTGCGCGGGGCAATGCACCCTGGGTGCCCAGTGGGTTTATGGGTACAGTAGTCTCTGAGGTCTTAAAGGAAACTTCTGCAGAACACTAAACAGACTACAGGTGACCTGATTCTCCATCAAACTTTCAGCCCTCATACAGGCTCCCTTTCAATCTCACCACTCTGTATCATGCACTCCCTACTTTTCCTTCTCACAGTTGCATCCTCTCTCCTTAAATTCTCTCTCCTTCACCCCTCTTCTCCACCCCACACCTTGTATATCCCCCTCACTCCTGTCCTCACCTTATTACTGCAGGTATCAGCTCCTGCAAATTCTGAACCCATATACCAATAAAACCTGCAGGACACTGGGACATGTCCCCCCACATAAGTCACACTCCCATATCACCTCTCTCACCCTTCTGCTTCTCCTAACTTCTGGAGATATTTCCCAAAAATCCTGGACCGCCATCAATTACCTTCGGCCAACATACCCAGCACCCTCCATCCTCTGACAGCAGCCGCAATCCACACAATCTAATTTCTATTCCTCTTCAGCCTAGAACCAGCCTCCCCTTCTCCTGTGCCCTTTGGATTGCCCACTCTGTTTGTAACAAACTCACCACTATTCATGACCTATTGATCACAAACTCCCTGAACCTACTTGCAATTACTATAACCTGGATTCAAGAATCTGACCTTCCTTCCCCTGCTGCTCCTGTGGACTCACTCTCCCAGGCTTAGTGGACGGAAAGGAGGTGGTGTTGGAATCCTCCTATCCCCTCAAAGCACTTTTCAGGTTCTTCATCCACCCCCTCTCTGTCCCTCTCCTCATTTGAAGCTCACTGTATTTGTTTATTTTCTCCAGTTTCATTAAGAATTGCTGTGATCTATCGGCCTCCTGGACCAGTACCAAGCTTCCTTGATGACTTCTCTGCCTGGCTACCCTACTTTCTCTCTTCTGAAATTCCAACAAACATTCTTGGTGACTTCAACATCCCTGTTAATCGTAACACTCCCGCTACTTCTAAACTGCTAAGCCTAACCTCCTCTTTTGACCTAAAACAATGGACACATGCTTCTACTCACTCTGTTGGCAACCGCATTGACCTCATATTCTTCTACTTATTCACTCTCTCCAATATTCCTTTTCCTATCTCTGATCACCACCTTATTAGTTTCACTCTCTCCCTGTCTGCCTCTGCCTTGCCTTCCAACTACAAAACTATTGCCCGTAGAAACCTTCGCCATATTAACCCTTCTCATCTTTTTTTTGCTACAGATTGTCTCTACGACAAAATCTCATCCTTGTCCTGCCTCAACTTGGCCACTTCTGTCTACAACAGTTCACTGTCATCCACCCTGGATACCTTCGCCCCCTCACTACACACAGAATCAGACCGCTACAACCCTGGCAGACAGACAATACCAGAAGCCTCAAAAAACATAGCCGTGCTCTTGAGCGTCTGTGGCGTAAAACTAAGTCACAGCAAGATTTCAGCCGATATAAATCTGCACTCCAAAAATACCATTCCTGTCTCCACACTGCCAAACAGACCTATTTAATCACTCTCATTAATACCCTCTCACGCAGTCCCCGTCAACTATTTTCTACCTTTACCACTCTACTTCGTCCTCCATTACCTCCACCACTAACTTACTCACTGCCCAGGAGATTGCTAATCACTTCAAAAATAAGATTGAGACAATTCGTCTTGAGATCTCCGTCCTCATGCACTATCAATACTTCCCTCTTTTAACCCAGCTACTATAGCGGAAGTCACTAAACGTTTTTCTAATGCCCACCTAACCTCCTGCCCCCTGGACCCTGTTCCTTCTCAAATACTATGATCACCATCTGACTCTATCCTACACTCTTTAACTCATATCTTCAACCTCTCACTCTCTACTGGCATCTTCCCCAACCCTCTAAAACATGCGCTAGTCACTCCCATACCAAAAAAGACCTCACTAGACCCCACCAATCTTAACAACCTAAGACCCATCCCTTTACTTCCTTTTGCCTCCAAACTTTTTGAACGTTTAGTCTACAACCGACTGAGCGACCACCTCCTTGAGAATAACCTTCTTGATCCCCTTCAGTCTGGATTTCGCCCACAGCACTCCACAAAAACTGCCCTCCTAAAACTCACAAACGGCTTACTAACAGCAAAAACCAACGGTCATTATTCCCTACTCTTACTCTTGGACCTTTCCGCTGCCTTTGATACAGTTGACCACCCCCTCCTCCTCAAAAAACTCAATTTGCTTGGTCTCCATGGCTGCACTCTCCGTTGGTTCGAATCTTACCTATCTCACCGCACCTTCAGTGTTACTTACAACTCCACTTCCTCCTCTCCAACTCCTCTTACCGTTGTGGTCCCCCAAGGTTCTGTCCTTGGACCCCTGCTATTCACGATCTACACATCCTCCCTGGGTCAGCTGATAGCCTCCCATGGCTTTCACTACCATTTATATGCTGAGGACACCCAAATCTATCTCTCTGCCCCTCAGCTCACCCCATCAATCTCCTCACGCATCACTGATTTACTAACAGACATATCAGCCTGGATATCAAACCACTTCCTCAAACTGAATCTTTCTAAAACGAAGCTCTTAATATTTCCTCCCCCACGTGCCCCTTCCCCTGACTTCTCTATCAAGATCAATGGCACAACTATCAGTCCATCCCCACATGCCAGGGTGCTAGAGGTAACCTTAGAGTCTGACCTGTCCTTTCAGGCCCACATCCAATCCCTGTCCAAATCATGCCGCCTTAGCCTCCGCAACATTTCCAGAATACGCCCCTTTTTAACTAATGACACCACCAAGCTTCTAATTCACTCCCTGGTCATCTCTCGCCTCGACTACGGCAACTCCCTCCTCATTGGATTACCTTTTACATAGACTATCCCCCCTTCAGTCCATCATGAATGCCGCTGCAAGACTCATCCACCTTACCAACCATTCAGTGTCCTCCACCCCTCTCTGCCAATCCCTCCACTGGCTCCCACTCACCCAACAAATAAAATTCAAAGTACTAACAATAACCTACAATGGAAAAGTTGCGCTAAAACTTGAGGATGATGATATACCATACGTGACAGTGAATAAATAATATTAGTATACCATTGCGTGTAAGTGTCCAATTCATATATGATAATACAAAGGAATATAAAGTGAATAAGTGAATCTCAATCAATAAATTGCTATATTAAATATAATGTAGTTCTTAATTCCAGGAAAGTCCAAACAAGAAAAAAAAGTAGGCAAAGAAACTGTTGGTGTCAGTGTAAACAAATCCACAGTGCCACACTTGTCCTCAATGATTATGGAAAACGTGATGACAGTAAAGCACCTCCACCTCTAGCAAACACACCCGCTTACCAGATGGACGTGATCTCTTATTATAGGAGATCAAACTTGCATGGGCTAATGACCCAGCCTGGGGTTCTTTAGGATATGCACCTCAGCGTACAGCATACAGCTTGCAGCGATGTGAACTTCAACCAGTAGTACCCAGAGTCACGCCACATGAAATAACGAATAAATGCGCATAGCATAAAATTCTTTAAAGCTTTTATTCTTAGGCAGTTTAAAATGCACTTACGATTAAGTGGATAGATAAAACATGGAAACAATCGAGCCGGGCCGGCTCCTCGATAAGCAGCCCGTATCTTCCGGGTCTGTGATGAGAACGCGGTGACATCAGAACGTCGTGCCTCCCAACGTTTCGTCACAAGAGGGACGTGGTCACGGGATACGGGCGTCGCTCTGAGTCACCGCTTAAATAGCAACAACAATGGTGCAGCCTCGCTATGAGTCCCGAACGGCTGCCCAAACGCCATCTTAACTAATGGAAACAACTAAAGGCTACAATGAGTAGCGTCTATAAGTATGGGCAAGGAAAGAAAGGCAGCGAAAGCACTCAGCTGATCACAACCTTATTATCTATACCCAATGTGACTCGCTAGGGAAATTGGATTATGCCAACTGCCCCAATGTAATGTAAGTTGCGAGTCAATACATTCATCTCCCTGGCAAGGAAATGAATAGAACTAATTCAATTGTATGAGATTGCCTCAGTGAAAAAACTGTATGTTAAATAATTAAGACTATGCACCGCTATCTGAAAATGATTCACACCACGGTGCCAGATAACCATAGTGAAACAAAAAATATATAATGAATAAAAAATGGATTTGACATAGGTTGAACTGCTGAGTGGCAAAGGCCCCAGGGGGCACTCCCGCCACTTCCCACCAGACAGTCCAACCCCATCATCAGACGCCAATATTATATAATAATATAGTAAATATTATGTTACTGGTAACTGATACTAATGCAGCCATTCGTGACCCACCTTAAGGTCTTTCCTTTCACTTTTCCCCTTGATTAACATGTAAATGTAATTAGATGTTTTATATACAATTTATGTCACGGTACTGTTAAGATCTCTGAGTTCCCCTGTCTCTATTGAGATGTGGGTCTAGGGTGGTACTTATATGGTGTTTACTTGTTGTAGGTCACGAATGGCTGCATTAGTATCAGTTACCAATAACATAATATTTACTATCCTATTATATAATATTGGCGTCTGATGATGGGGTTGGACTGTCTGGTGGGGAGTGGCGGGAGTGCCCTCTGGGACCTTTGCCACTCAGCAGTTCAACCTATGTCAAATCCATTTTTTATTCATTATATATTTTTTGTTTCGCTATGGTTATCTGGCACCGTGGTGTGAATCATTTTCAGATAGCGGTGCATAGTCTTAATTATTTAACATACAGTTTTTTCACTGAGGCAATCTCATACAATTGAATTAGTTCTATTAATTTCCCTGCCAGGGAGATGAATGTATTGACTCGCAACTTACATTACATTGGGGCAGTTGGCATAATCCAATTTCCCTAGCGAGTCACATTGGGTATAGATAATAAGGTTGTGATCAGCTGAGTGCTTTCGCTGCCTTTCTTTCCTTGCCCATACTTATAGACGCTACTCATTGTAGCCTTTAGTTGTTTCCATTAGTTAAGATGGCGTTTGGGCAGCCGTTCGGGACTCATAGCGAGGCTGCACCATTGTTGTTGCTATTTAAGCGGTGACTCAGAGCACCGTCCGTATTCCGTGACCACGTCCCTCTTTTGACGAAACGTTGGGAGGCACGTAGTTCTGACGTCACGTTCTCATCACAGACCCGGAAGATACGGGCTGCTTATTGAGGAGCCGCCCGGCTCGATTGTTTCCATGTTTAATCTATCCACTTAATCGTAAGTGCATTTTAAACTGCCTAAGAATAAAAGCTTTAAAGGATTTTATGCTATGCGCATTTATTCGTTATTTCATGTGGCGTGACTCTGGGTATTACTGGTTGAAGTACACATCCCTGCAAGCTGTATGCTGTACGCTGAGGTGCATTTCCTAAAGAACCCCAGACTGGGTCATTAGCCCATGCAAGTTTGATCTCCTATAATAAGAGATCACGTCCATCTGGTAAGCGGCTGTATTTGCTAGAGGTGGAGGTGCTTTACTGTCATCACGTTTTCCATAATCACTGAGGACAAGTGTGGCACTGTGGATTTGTTTACACTGACACCAACAGTTTCTTTGCCTACTTTACGTTTGGACTTTCCTGGAATTAAGAACTACATTATATTTAATATAGCAATTTATTGATTGAGATTCACTTATTCACTTTATATTCCTTTGTATTATTATATATTAATTGGACACTTTCACGCAATGGTATACTAATATTATTTATTCACTGTCACGTATGGTATATCATCATCCTCAAGTTTTATCGCAACTTTTCCTTTTAATATATTCTGTCTGTGTTGTATACCACTATTGTTGCTGCTCTACCAGATCGCTCAAATAGCGCAGTATACCCTTTATACCAATAATCTACAAAGCCATCCACAACTCGGCCCCCAGCTACATCACTAACCTAGTCCCAAAATACCAACCAAGCCGCTCTCTTCGGTCCTCCCAAGACCTCCTGCTCTCTAGCTCCCTTGTCACCTCCTCCCATGCCCGCCTCCAGGATTTCTCCAGAGCTTCTCCCATCCTTTGGAACTCCCTACCCCAATCTGCCCAACTGTCCCCTAATCTATCCATATTTAGACGATCCCTGAAAATACTTCTCTTTAACCACTTCCATACAGGGCTTTTTGTACCACCTCAATACTGGGCCTATTCTGGCACTTCTCTCCTACATGTACAAATCATCATTCTTTTGCTAGAAAATTACTCAGAACCCCCAAACATTATATATGTTTTTTTAGCAGACACCCTAGGGAATAAAATGACGGTCATTGCAACATTTTTTCTTGCACGTCATTTGCGCAATAATTTTTCAAACGCCTTTTTTTTTTTAAAAAAATGGTTTCATGAATTAAAAAATAACAAAACAGTAAAGTTAGCCCAATTGTTTGGGAAAATATGAAAGATGATGTTACGCCGAGTAAATAGATACCTAACATGTCATGCTTTAAAATTGCGCACACTCATGGAAAGGCGCCAAACTTCGGTACTTAAAAATCTCCATAGGCGACGCTTTAATTTTTTTTACAGGTTACCAGGTTAGAATTACAGAGGAGGTCTAGTGCTAGAATTGTTGCACGCGCTCTAACGCACGCGGCGATACCTCACATGCATGGTTTGAACGGCGTTTACATATGTGGGCGGCTTATGTGTGCATTCGCTTCTGATCGCGAGCTACCGGGGACAGGGGCGTTTTAATGTATATATTTTTTTTATATATATTTTTTTTTTAATTATTTATTTATTTTTTTACAATTATTTAACTTTTTTTTTTTTTGATCACTTTTATTCCTATTACAAGGAATGTAAACATCCCTTGTAATAGGAATGTGTGTGACAGGTCCTCTTTATTGAGAGATGCGGGGTCAATAAGACCCCACATCTCTCCTCCAGGCTGGAAAGCATGAGATCAGTGAAAAAATTTTCACTGATCTCATACTTACAGCCGCAATGGCGGATTTGTTTACATTTGAGGCACGGGCGTGACGTCATCACATCGCGCCCGGGCCTCCGACGATCATAGAGATGACTGGTGACCATCTGGTCACCAGTCATCTCTATGCTCATCATGTGACCCACCAACGACGCCGGAAGATTCGCTCCGGGTCCCCGATCGCACGGGAGAGCCCGGAGAAGCACCGGATGGCGGCGGGAGGGGGGGATGTCCCCTCCCGCTGCCTATAAGAACGATCAAGCGGAGGAACCACCGCTATGATCGTTCTTATGGTGCACAGAATCGCCGGCCCAAGAAAAGGATATCTGAATGATGCCTCTAGCTGCAGGCATCATTCAGATATCCCCCTACAAAGCCGAGGACGTCATATGACGTCCACCCAGGATGGGAGATCCCATCTGTGGACGTCATTTGACTATGGCTGGGTAGGGAAGTGGTTAAAGAAGCCTATCCTGCTTCTAAGTAACACTGTTTTACTTCCTCCATCAGCTCATTCCCCACAGCTATTACCTTTTGTATCAATTGACCCTCCCCTTTTAGATTGTAAGCTCTAATGAGCAGGGCCCTCTGATTCCTCTAGTACCAAAATGTAATGTAACTGTAATGTCTGCCTTCATTTTGTTAAGCGCTGCACAAACTGTTGGCACTATATAAATCCTGTATAACAATAATAATATAATAATATATACAGTCTAGTGTGTGTGTGTGTGTGTGTGTATATATATATATATATATATATATATATATATACTCTGCATCCAGTGTAGCCTATATCTGACTGCAGTGCATTCCTGGTGTACTTTTTCTACTACACTTCTGGTGGTGTACACAGTACACAATACAGTGCACCCGTAGTGCAGTTGCTACGACTTTTCTGGTGGTGTGCAAAGTACACAATACAGTGCAGCCATAGTGCACTTGCTACTACATTTCTGGTGGTGTACATAATACAGTGTACCCATAGTGCAGTTGCTACTACTTTTCTGGTGGTGTACACAGAACACAATACAGTGAAGTCGTAGTGCAGTTGCTATACTACTTTTCTGGTGGTGTACACAGTACACAATACAGTGCAGCCGTAGTGCAGTTGCTACTACACTTCTGGTGGTGTACACAATACAGTGCACCTGTAGTGCAGTTGCTACTACTTTTCTGGTGGTGTACACAGTACACAATACAGTGCAGCCGTAGTGCACTTGCTACTACACTTCTGGTGGTGTACACAATATGGTGCACCCGTAGTGCAGTTGCTACTACTTTTCTTGTGGTGTACACAGTACAAAATACAGCGCAGCCATAGTGCAGTTGCTACTACACTTCTGGCGGTGTACACAGTACACAATACAGTGTAGTGTGGTGTTGCAAAACAAAATATACTTAATGTTCGGAAGGCCACCAAGGAGAGGCAGACGCTCACAGGCCACTAAAAGAGGGTCTGTGTCTACAGTTAACAGTGCTGGTCGTGGACATGGTGCATCCTCTGCACGTGGCCGTGGGGCACACTTGTCCTATTTTTCTGCTGCTGGCCGTGTTATTTAGCCACAACATGCAGAAGAGTTGGTGGAGTGGGTAACAAAGCCGTCCTCATCCTCCAAATCCTCTGTCACCCAGGCTCAGAGTAGTTTTCCTTCCAATGCAGCTGCCAAAGCGGCCTATTCCACTGGCTCCTTGTCCACAGTCACTCCTTCCGTAGCCCCACCATCATGCACGGAGGAGTCCCCCGACTGTGGCAATTCGACCAGTGTCGGGTACATGCGGCTGGAGGATGCGCAGCGATTTGAAGGCTCCGATGTTGGTACCCAGGTTGAGGAAGGGAGTAACGCGAGCCTAGAAAGAGGGGGTGCCCAAGAAGGACAAGAAACTGGCAGTCATGTTCCCCCAGCTGCAGCATACTGCCAAGTTTGCTCCAGTGACGAGGAGGGAGGGGGATGATGAGGTCACTGACTCTACTTGGGTGCCTGAGAGGAGGAGGAGGAGGAGGCATATCTCCAACGAGATTGGACATACAAAAATAAAAATTCAAAGGTTGGGACTTTATAGGAGGCGCAGGGCATGTAGAGCCAGGCACCTCCATCCCCGATACTTTGAGTAAAGAGAAGCATGGGTGGGACTTTAAATGAAGCATGCATCCCAGGACATACACGACAAGGAATAACTGTGGCAATAACCTGTTGCATTGGAACTTAAACCGTTACATGAAAGCATTGCAAATGAACAATTGGCAGTCATTACTTTAATTGTATATTGAATATAGCAACAACAATGATAACACAATATACCTAGTATATTGGTTAAAAATTGATTAGTACATAAAACATAACAATATTGGTAGCAAAGTATAGTAACATGATTAGTTCATAGTAAAAAAAATGCAACAGAGCCAGTTCGAGGCAGAATGCCCTCCAGGGGGCATCTTAAGGTCAGCCACCCTATTGCATCACACCGCAGAGCTCCACAGGTGCAGGGCGCTGCTGACTCCCCGCTGATTTTGAAAAGTTCTTTGGTGTGGGACTTTTTTGACACATGTGCAGCAGATCGCACCGTTGCTGTTTGCAACCTATGTCTGAAGCGGATCAAGTGTGGCCAAAAGAGCAGCTGCTTGGGCACCACATGCTTGACCAGATATATGACGACCTCCCATGCAGTCCGTTGACAACAGCACTTGAAAGACCCACATCAAAGAACAAGGCGGACTTCTCCTTGCTCCTCATCTGGGATCTCTAACCCCACTATACCTCCAGACCTCTCAAAAACCTGCACTGAGAGGAATGAAGGTATAGCAATAGGTGTCCCGAGTACTTGCGGACAATCTGGAAGCAGTACACCATCATCTGATTTTAGCAGGCAAATTTCCCTACCCCAGTTGCTAAACCGTAGAAAGAAATTCGGTCCCAGCCATCATCATGCTCAGCGTCTGAATGCTAGATTGGCCAAATTGCTAGCACTGCAACTGCTGACTTTTAAGCGGGTAGACTCTGCCCCCTTTCGTGAATTTGTAGAATGTGCTGTACCTCAGTGGCAGGTTCCAAAACGCCATTTCTTTTCAGGGAAGGCCATTCCGGCTCTCTACTGGCATGTGGAAGGCAATGTTTTGGCCTCGTTGGACAGGGTGGTCAGCAGTAAGGTGCATATTACCACTGACTCATGGTCCAGCAGGCATGGACAGGGAATTAACCTTTCTTTCACTGCGCACTGTATAACTCTGCTGGCAGCTGGGAAGGATGCAGGACAGGGTTCCGTATTGTTGGAGCTTGTTCCACCACCACGCCTCTTAAATGCTAGTGGTGATTCTGCTACAGCTCTCTCCTCCACCCCCTCCTCTTCTTCTTCCTCTGTGGCCCTTTCCTCTGCAGATTTGTCCTCTGAACCAGCGGTGCTCCGTAGGGGTTCAAGGGGCTACGCAAGCACTCAGGCAAAAAAGATGCCATGCGGTGCTTGAGTTGGTCTGTTTAGGGGACAGGAGCCACACTGGGGCAGAGATTCTGTCAGCTCTGGAGGGGCAGACTCAGAGGTGGTTGACGCCATGCCAGCGTCAGCCAGGAATGGTTGTATGCGACAATGGCACCAACCTCCTCTCCGCCCTCCAACAGGGACACTTGACCCATGTTCCATGTTTGGCTCACATCCTGAATTTGTTGGTGCAGCGGTTCTTGAGCAGGTACCCAGGCTTACAGGATCTCCTGAGGCAGACCAGAAAAGTCTGTGGTCATTTCCGCCGGTCATATAATGCCAGTGCTCGGCTGGCTGACATTCAAAGGGAATGCAACCTGCCCACCAACCGCCTCATTTGTGACATGCCCACCAGGTGGAACTCAATGTTGGCAATGCTGCAGCGGCTGCACACGCAGCAGGAGAGCCATCAATGAGTACCTGTGTGAGTATGGCACCAGGACAGGGTCAGGGGAGCTTGGCTTTTTTTCGCCACGCCAGTGGCTACTGATCAAGGATGCATGCACTGTCCTGTCCCCATTTGAGGAGGCCACGAGGATGGTGAGCAGTGACAATGCATGCATCAGTGATACTGTCCCTCTTGTCTTCCTGTTGGAGCACACGCTTCGTGGAATAATGGACAGGGCATTTGAGGCAGAACAGCGGGAGGAAGAGGAGGACTTCCTTACCTCTCAAGGCCCCCTTTATCCAGATAGTATTCCTGCGGGCCCGCAAACACACAGGAAGAAGAGGAGGAGGAGGAGGATTGTGTCAGCTTGGACGTGGAGGATAACACTCAGCGGCAGGCTTCAAGGGATCGTTTTCAGTCCCTAGAAACCCAAGGAGTTGTACGTGGCTGGGAGGAGGTAGTTTCGGATCATGTGATCCTTAGTGACCCAGAGGACTCAGAATCGAATGCCTCTGCAAACTTATGCTACATGGCCTCCCTGATTATGCAAGCCTGCGAAAGGACCCTAGGATTCGTGGTATCAAGGAGAGGAATCATTACTGGCTGGCAACCCTTCTTGATTTACGTTACAAGGGTATGGTTGCAGAACTCATCCTGTCTTCGCATAGGGAGCAGAGGATAAAACATCTTCAGGAGGCCTTGAAGAAAGGTTTGTGCAATGTATTTCCAGACCCTGGGAGGTTACCATTTTACTGATGCTGGACAACGTGTTGCTGAGGCTTCGTTCAGTCAGAGAAAGAGCAGTGGAGAAGGTGGTCGGCTGACCAATGCCTTCAGACAATATTTCAGTCCCCAGCGCCAAGGTCTGATTGGTTCAAGCAACCATTGCCAGCTTCATTACATGGTGCAGGAATATCTAGGGGCAAGAGCAGACCCGGAGACCTTTCCAACAGGGCATCCACTGGGTTACTGGGTCTTGAGGATGGACCACTGGCCAGAGCTTGCTCAATATGCAATTGAGCTACTGGCCTGTCCCGCATCCAGCGTTCTTTCTGAATGCACATTCAGTGCTGCTGGAGGGTTTGTAACGGATCACAGAGAGTGCCTGTCCACCGACTCTGTTGATAGGCTCACCTTCATAAAAATGAATCAGTCTTGGATCAGCAGCTACCAAGCACCTGATGCTGATGTAACCGATTGAATTTTCTATGGATGTGGGATCCCTTGAAGACTGCCTATGCTGAGTGACTATCCTATTATGCTGAGTGACTATCCTATTCCGCCTCAATCTTGATGATGCTAGCTTCTAAGAATATATTTGGTTTAGGGCACCGCCACCACCACCAAAGGCCCGATTTTTCTGCTCCTGTGTAAAAGGGGCGTGTAAATACAATTTTTGATCTAATATTTCACAGCAGGGCCCGTTCCTGCACTTAACGAGAGTATCTGTGAGGGGTTACAGTGTTGTGGCACCACCACCACCACAGGCCCAATTTTTCTGCTCCTGTTTAACAGGGGCATGTAATTACAATTTTTGATCTAATATTTCCTGCGCTCAACAAGAGCGGGGGAACCCATGCCATTTTTTTCAGTGAGTTTTATCTGTATTGCCGAGACCTGACAATTCATTACAGCCGCAATCAGTTTGTTTTTTTAACAAGAGAACAGCCGCGATCAGTTTTAAATGACTTTTTTTTCCTTTAGAAATGTCATTTTGCTGCGGGACTGTTCTAAACACAGAAAAAATGTGCCACTTTACAGGCATACTATAGACACCCCCAGGCAGGAAATTTAAAGGAATATTTCATTTTTATTGTTTCACTTTAAGCATTATTAAAATCACTGAAAAAAAGGCAGTTTTTAAAACTTTTTTTTGCATTAATACATGTCCCCTGAGGCAGGACCTGGGTCCCCAAACACTTTTTATGGCAATAACTTGCATATTAACCTTAAGTTCATATCCCATAAACTTTAACGGTGTTCGAGTGTTCGAACAAACTTTTTGTCTGTTCGCATGTTCTGCTGCGAACCGAACCGGGGGGTGTTCGGTTCATCCCTAATCAAGAGTATACAACACAGTTTTTCTGGTGAGATACAAGAAATACATAGAAGGTTATCCAGGCCATGAGCAATAACCTAGTTATATCTATCACATTAAAATACAGTAATAACTTGGATTGCGAGTAACGCGGTTAACGAGCGTTTCGCAATACGAGCTATTATTTAAAAAAAATCTGACTCGGTTTGGAGGGTTTCCTCGCAAAGCGAGCAGGATTCAAGCCCCTGCGGTGTGCAGTACCGCATTTGGCTAGAGGTGCGGGGACGCCGCAAGCACTCGGAGCCGTTCGGATGCATTTAGACCCACTCGGAAACACTCTGTTCCAGAGTGTTTCCGTGCCTCTCCAAGTGCATTCAAGCGGTTTCCGAGTATCTCCGGCGCCCCCCACCTCTGGCCACATGCGGTACTGCATACAATAGAAGTCACTGTGGAACAAATAATCTGAGTTTCCATTGACTTCTATGGGGAAACTCACTTTGATATACGAGGGCTTTGGATTACAAGTATTCTTCTGGAACGAATTATGCTCGTAATCCAAGCTACCACTGTAGATCAAAATAGAAAACAGAAGATTTCATAAATTTTTCTAATCTGCGCTAGAAACAGCAGGAATCTAATGCTCTGGGACATAAAAACATTATTTTTTTATTATTTTTTCATACACCAGTCTCCGTAGATTTCTAGGACTTCATGCTTGGAATTGCCTGGAACACTCTGTAATCAACAACCACAGCTGTTAAAAACCCAGTGTTATGTTCCAAAAATCTGTGAAAAATTTCAGTTTCACACAACAACACTGAATTGTAGAATACAACTGATTGTGCAATCCAAAAAAAACAGTGGAAGTATAAACATGTTAAAAGCATTCTTAAGCTACTATCTTTTTTTCTTACCGTATGTGTTCTAAAATAACCTCAGAATTAAAATGTATTCAAGTATAAGCTAATTTAGTGCTGATGTTTAAATCAAAGCAATAATTTTTAGAGCTTTGCATGCATTTATCTGTACATAACATTGGGTCTGTATGGACGACCACAATTTCTAATAATGACTCCTTTTAGCAATTGTGCAGTAGTATTAAATAAACCCCTTTTTTTGCTTAACACATTAAGCACAATAATATTAACTTCGCCCAGTAGACAATTTGTTAAAATTCCTACCCAAGCACATGCAGTTTACAACTTTCAATGTTGCTGACTCCTGCTTTTTCAGTGCTGCTTTCCTAAACTTCCAGTCTCTCGGAAAGAATTAAAGTGATTGTAAAGGCATAATTAAAAAAAAAATAGCAAATAAATATATAGGGATGGGCTGAACACCCCCCGGTTCGGTTCGCACCCGAACATGCGAACAGGCAAACGGTTCTAGCGAACATGCAAACCCTATTAAAGTCTATGGGACATGAACATGAAAACTCAAAAGTGATCATTTTAAAGGCTTATATGCAAGTTATTGCCATAAATAGTGTTCCGGGGACCCGGGTACTGCCCTAGGGGACATGTATCAATGCAAAAAAAGTTTTTAAAAACGACCATTTTTTTTCAGAAGCAGAGATTTTAATAATGCTTAAAGTGAAACAATAAAAATGTTATTTAAATATCGTGCCTGGGGGTCCCCTTAGTCTGCCTGTAAAGTGGCACATCTGTGCAATGTGTAGAACATTGCCGCCGCAAAATGAAATTTCTAAAGGAAAAAAATGTAATTTAAACTTGCTCACAGCCGTAATGTATTGCCGGCTCCCGGCAATATAGATGAAATATTAAGGAAAAAAATTGGTGTGGGTACCCCCCCCAGTCCATACCTGGCCCTTCAGGTCTGGTATGAATTTTAAGGGGAACTCTACACCAAAATTTAAAAACAAATTGGCGTGGGGTCCCCCCGAAAATCCATAACAGACCTTTATCTGAGCATGCAGCCTGGAGGACAGGATAGGGGGTGTGAGCGTGCACCCCCCCTGAACAATACCAGGCCACATGCCCGGTCCCCCCCAAAGCACCTTAATGAACCAATTGCCTTCAGAAATCATCTAATTAGTAAGTATGCTAAGGAACACACCAGATAGGTCAGGGATAAAATTGTGAAGAAGTTTAACGCAGGGTTAGGTTATAAAAAAATATCCCGAGCTTTGAACATCTCACGGAGCACTGTTCAATCCATCATCCGAAAATGGAAAGCGTATGGCACAACTGCAAACCTACCAAGACATGGCCGTCCACCTAAACTGACTGTCCGGGCAAGGAGAGCAATAATCAGAGAATCAGCCAAGAGGCCCATGGTAACTCTAGAGCAGCTGCAGAAATCTACAGCTCAGGTGGGCGAATTTGTCCACAGGACACCTATTAGTCATGCACTCCACAAATCTGGCCTTTATAGGAGAGTGGCGAGAAGAAAGCCATTGTTGAAAGAGAGCCATAAGAAATCCCATTTGTAGGTTGCGAGAAGTGGGGGACACGGCAAATGGGGAAGAAGGTTCTCTGTTCAGATGAAACAAAAATTGAACTTTTTTTTTGGGGGGGGGGGGGGGCGTGGTCAAGATGGCAACCTGAGAGGACGTGAGTGAAGGGAGCTCCGCACCTGGCAGGCTAAATTCTCAGTTCTTACGGGATGTACAACCACCCTGAACTGTCTAAGAGGTTGAGGCTTACGTCGGGCATGCGAAGGGGGACTCTGGTTCGCAAAGGAAACGATACTTGGCTCCCAAAACACCGCAACTGTCCCGGTGTTCACGTGCGGCTGTACATACAAATATGGGTTTGGAACAGTTCCAGGCACTTGTGCAGGCTATCACGGGCTGTCAAACTACCCTGACCACTAAAATTGAACAAATGCAGCTGGAAATGGGACTCATACGACGTGACATGGATAAGTACTGGGACAGGCTGGCGGAGCGGAGGGTAGGGGACACTAAAGATACGGTCCGAGACCATACTGCCTCCCACTGCACGCTGCAGGTGAAGATGAGAGTGATAGAATCCTGGGCCGAAGACCAGGAAAATAGAAATTGCAGAAATAATCTGAGACTGGTAGGCCTTCCAGAGGGAGTTGAGGGGAGAGATCCGGCAGCCTACACGGAGCACTTACTGCGCACGCTCCTCTCTCAGGCGCCATTTTCCCCTCACTTTGCGGTGGAACAGGCACACAGAATGCCGTCTGTTCAGGATCCGTCGGGCACCCCGCCGCACACGTTCATATTTTGCCTGTTGAATTTCAGGGACCGTGACCTGCCCCGGCGAGAGGCAAGGAAACTGGGGGAACTCCGTCATGAGAATGCGAAGATCATGCTATTCCGTGACTGCTCGGTGGAAACACAGAGGCTGCGTAGGACATTCGACCAGGTCAAGGCCCAGCTGCGCACTAAGGGGCTCAAATACAACATGATGTTCCTCAGAGTGGTGGACGGACGGTGAGTCTACCAAATTTTTCACTTCCCCAGAGGAGGTGTCCAGATGGATTGACTCCCTTCCCCGTGACCGCTGATTCTCCTTCTGATGGCTACTGCAGTTGCCCTTCTACTCCATCTGATATATCCAGTGGTAAACTCCACAGTCTTCTACTCACATTTTCTCCCCTCCTATATGACACCATGCTGCCTGTTGAACTGGGCTCCCCTGGCCCCCCCGACGACGCCTCATCTGTTATTGCAATAGTGACCCTGGCCCTTGGAACTGTGTAGTTTTAGTCACTGACTTACCGGGTAATCTGCTTCACAGAGATCAGGGGGCTTGGTACTCTTCTCATGCTCCGCGGCGTCTGACTGCTTGCTGGTCTCCCCCCCCCTCCTCTCCCCCTGTGTTTTGGGAGACTTAGAACTTACGAATTGAGGAATTGTATCACCGACCCTGGCTGACGCGGGGGGGGATTTGAATCTCTCTTCTGCTGACTGCCTGAATGGGGGGGCCGGGGCGGGGGGGGCGTGGCTGCCCTTTGCTCCCTTTCCTGTTATGCTGATGGGGCTGCATGATTGACATGGACACTAGCCTCCCTGAAAGCCATGGCCAGGGCCTGGCCTCTGCCCTGTGCTACGACTGGAATTTATGGACTGTGGGTAGGGCTGGAGGAGGGACAGCTCCCCCTTCAGTTATGTCTCATGTTTGAGAGTTGTTATATGCTATGTACTTTTCTAACTTTACCTTTCTTTTTCGTACATCACGGGACACAGAGCGACTTAGTCATTACTAATGGGTTATACAGATTACCTTCAGGTGTTGGCACTGGCCAATTCCAAACCGGAAGTACCCTCCCCTATATAAGCCCCTCCCATCCGGGAGCACCTCAGTTTTTTGCCAGTGTCTAAGGTGTTGGCCAAAGAGTAACATGTGTTTTCACTGGGCTTGCGTACAGGTTCTTTTGGGCCTTAGTAAGCTGTTCCGGATCCCACCAAAAAAGCTTCATAGCTAAACGGTCGGTACCCGGGCCTTGCAGCAGAAGAGCAAGGTTTTGCCTGTAATGCTTCTCTTAGGAGGGCTGGACCCTGGGATCCAGAGCTCTGGTCATACCCACGACCAAGATGTTGTCTGTGCAGGGTGCTATACAGGTCCAGGGGAGTGGAATCCTTGGGAACCCGGTCCCTGAAGGTTTAATTACAATGCCTGCCGTGATAGGTGAAGTTTGGACTTCTGTGGACCAAACAAAGTCCTGCGGCGGGGATCAGGTAAGTGGGGGCCCCCAGGAACTTGGTTATATTGGGGGACCCCCAAGCCTAATTTGTCTTTCTGTCTGTTACCTAACGGTATTCCCGCTAAATATCTGTGTTTGCCTGTAACTACTGAAAATGTAAAATTTTAATAGTAGTCAAGAAAAAAAAAGGGACCGCGGTACCTGTGTTAAACCACTAGAGGCCGCTGTAGTCCATTTTTCTTGTCATGTGGATCTTTGGTTTTCTCAAGTCAAAAGATCCAGGCAGCTGGTAAGTTTCTCTGTGGGAATCCACTTCCTCTGCCCTGTTGCTGCGCTCATCCACCGCACAGGCCCTCCGGCAAAAAGGGCCCTGGCTCCTAGCCCCCTGTTTGATTTCGAAAAGGGCGCCAATGGCGCACGGGCGCGCGCGCGGGCGCGTGCACGCGCCTCCTATGAAAAAAAGGGGCGGGTGGATGACGCTCGATGCGCGCCGCGGCGCTTCTGCGCATGTGCGGGCGTCCCAGCATGGTTAAAAGACACAGTACAAGTGTCAGCTGGATGCAAACAGAGCTAGCAACAAACAGTGGCACACAGAGGCGGTTGATGCAGGCATCCCCATAGAAAGGCACTTTAGTGGACACCAGCTGGTATATAGCAGCAACTTTGTTAGACTATTACCAGCA
Organism: Rana muscosa; assembly: GCA_029206835.1. Classification (NCBI taxonomy): domain Eukaryota; kingdom Metazoa; phylum Chordata; class Amphibia; order Anura; family Ranidae; genus Rana; species Rana muscosa. The sequence goes on along the minus strand of CM055117.1, from coordinate 490,220,701 downwards.
AAATTGGTGTATGACGACGGGAATACCTCAGCTTTGTGCTTAAAGGATATGTCGTCCAGACGCTCCGGAAATAGATCTTCCAGGAAGCCAAAGGGGTCTCCATCGGGCTCTGAGGATATTGGGCATGCTTGTACTGCACCAATCTCCCCTGAGAATTCAGAGGTCAGTAGCCGTAGAAACCCCGCAGGAATGCCTGGTGCTGCGGCTGTCCCCAGTCCACCTGCTCCTGTATATATAACAGAGGAGGTTTTATCCTCAACTCTGGGAGGATTGGAAGAGAGATTAACAGCATTGATCGCTGCTTCCCTGTCACAGGAAAAGCGCGTCCGATCTCCGTCTCCTCCTTCAGAGTGCCTGTTAGTGGAGGAACAGCCCCACACAGAGATCGACCTACCTGAAGGGGATCAGGATGAGGTTGATTCAGTTATGGAGGAATCAACAGTGGAAGAACCTTTCTCAGCATCTCAGGCTGAAAGATTATGGGTTCAGTCTCTGACTAATATGGTCCGATCATCATTTAAAATGCCTCTGGCGGAACCACCATCCACTACGGTTTCCTCGCTGGGGTCGCTAAAAGCTCCCCAGGCTGTCTGTTCCTTCCCAATCCACCCTTTATTAGAAGGGCTTATTTACCAGGATTGGGAGCATCCTGATAAAATATTTGCTCCCCCCAAGAGATTTCCGGTGATCTATCCCATGGAGGATAAGTTCATAAAAAAATGGAGGGTCCCTACAGTGGACGCAGCCATCTCTTCTGTTAACAAATCACTGACATGTCCAGTAGATAATGTTCCAATGTTCAAAGACCCAATAGATAAAAAATTGGAGTCTTTACTAAAATCTGCTTTCTCTACAGCAAGCATGGTGACACAACCTGCGGTAGCAGCGATTGGAGTCTGCCAAGCAGTGAAAGATCAGTTGAAACAGGTCTTAAGGGACTTACCAGATCAGCAGGCTCTTGCCCTAGCTGACCTGCCTAGAGCCTTGTGTTTTGCGGTAGACGCCATAAAGGATACAATCCAACAGGCCTCCCGCTTTACGCTGTCTATAGTACATATGCGTAGGCTTCTGTGGCTCAAAAACTGGTCTGCTGAAGCTCCCTGTAAAAAACTGCTGGTTAGCTTCCCATTTCATGGAGAACGCTTATTTGGAGAAGATCTGGACAAATATATCCAGAAAATTTCTGCCGGTAAAAGTTCACTCTTACCGGTTAAGAACAAGGGTAGAAGTCCTTCTTTTAAGAGGCCTACTTCTCCAGTCCCGGGCACATCGGCTGTGAAGCAGTTCCGACGGCCTCCGCGGTCAAATTCAGGGGGCAGAAATCAGGGACAATCACAGGGTAACAAGAAGCCCTGGATCAAGAGAGGTACAAAACCTCCCCCCAAGGCATGAAGCATTGCCCCCACTCAATCGGGTGGGGGGAAGACTTCAGTTGTTCACAGAGACCTGGCGGGACACCATCAGAGACAGATGGGTGCTCTCCGCAGTAAGTCTGGGATACAAGCTGGAGTTAAAAGGCACTCCTCCTGCCCAATTTATGAGGTCAAACGTGCCAAGAGATCCCCAAAAGAGAGGATCCCTCCTTCTGGCACTAGAACAACTATTGCTCCAAGGTGTAATCATGAAGGTTCCCCTGGAAGAAAGCGGATTCGGGTTTTACTCGAACCTTTTCACAGTCCCCAAACCAAATGGGGACGTGAGGCCCATATTAAATCTAAAAGGGCTAAACAAGTTCCTAAATATCAGGACTTTTCGGATGGAGTCGATCCGATCGGTGGCCACCGCCCTACAAGGGCAGGAATGGTTAGCCTCGATCGACATAAAGGATGCTTATCTGCATATTCCCATCTTTCCGGCCCACCAGAAATTTCTACGCTTTGCAGTAGAAGGGCGCCATTTTCAGTTCAGAGCTTTACCTTTCGGTCTGGCCACAGCACCACGAGTGTTCACAAAAATTCTGGCCCCATTATTGGCCAATCTAAGAACACAGGGTGTAACGATAATGGCATATCTAGACGACCTGCTACTAATAGACCACTCAGTGGAAAAGCTGGAAGTAGCTATTCACAAGACAATCAAGTATCTGGAATATCACGGTTGGATTATCAACCGGGACAAGTCAGCTCTAAGACCAGTCAAAAGTCTGGAATACTTAGGACTAAGGCTGGATTCAAATCAGAGAAAGATTTTCTTACCTCCAGAGAAGGTGTCGTCTTTAAAAGATTTGACCCACTTAGTGGGTACAAAAAGAAAACCATCCATACGCCTCTGCATGAGGCTGCTGGGAAAAATGGTGGCTTCATTCGAAGCGGTACCCTACGGTCAATTCCATTCAAGGAATTTGCAAAGGGCCATACTGTCAGCCTGGAACAAAAAAGTTCAGGCTTTAGACTTACCAATGTCCCTGTCCCCTTCCGTTCGCAAGAGCCTCCATTGGTGGTTGGTGCCTCAGAATCTGGAAAAAGGGAAACCCTTCAGTCCGGTTTCTTGGAAGGTAGTCACTACAGATGCCAGCCTCATAGGCTGGGGGGCAGTACTGGAGCAATGGTCTCTCCAGGGCAAGTGGTCAGAAGCAGAAAGGGCCCTGCCCATCAATCTCTTAGAGATACGAGCAGCCCAGTATGCCCTAGTAGCATGGACATCCAAACTCCAAGGGTCCCCTGTCAGAATTCAATCAGACAATGCCACAGCAGTGGCATATATCAATCACCAGGGTGGCACCAGGAGTCGTGCAGCCCAGAGGGAAGCAAATTGCATCCTGGAGTGGGCAGAAAAATATGTCCCAGCCATATCCGCGGTTTTCATCCCAGGAGTGGAAAATTGGAGAGCGGACTTTTTAAGTCGCCAACAATTATGCCCGGGGGAATGGTCTCTTCACCCCGAGGTTTTCCAGGCAATATGCCAGCGGTGGGGAACACCGGATGTAGATCTGCTAGCATCCAGATTCAACGCAAAGGTGGACAGATTTGTGTCTCGCACAAGGGATCCTCTAGCTTGCGGCTCGGATGCCCTAGTGTTCCCTTGGGATCAGTTCAAGCTGATATATGCATTCCCACCGCCACAATTGTTACCGCGATTACTCCGCAGAATCAGGGTAGAAAAGAAACCAGTGATTCTGGTGGCTCCAGCGTGGCCCTGAAGGGCATGGTACGCGGAGATTGTAAAAATGTCAGTGAGGAGTCCTTGGACCCTCCCACATCGTCCGGACCTGCTGTCGCAGGGACCGATATACCACCCTTCCTTACCAGCCCTAGGTTTGACGGCCTGGCTATTGAAGCCCACATTCTGAAAAAGAGGGGGCTCTCTAATTCTGTGGTATCTACCATGATCAATGCCAGGAAGCCGGTATCCAGGCAGATCTATTATAGGATCTGGAAAGCGTACATTACGTGCTGTGAGGCCAAGAAATGGCATCCACGTAAGTACGTGATAGGGAGGATTTTGGACTTCCTACAGTGGGCTGTAGATAGGAAGCTGGCCTTGAGTACTATCAAGGGTCAGATTTCGGCCTTGTCAATATTTTTTCAAAGGCCCTTGGCTTCGCATTCACTAGTCAAAGCCTTTATACAAGGAGTGATGCGTATTAGCCCTCCGGTTAGTATTCCCATATGTCCTTGGGACTTAAACCTGGTTCTGTCGGTTCTACAGAGACAACCATTTGAACCATTGCAACACATTTCCTTGGTTCTTCTCACCAGGAAATTGATTTTCTTAGTAGCCGTTTGTTCGGCTAAAAGAGTATCGGAATTAGCCGCCTTGTCCTGTAAGGAGCCAAATCTGGTTGTCCATAAGGACAGAGTAGTATTACGTCCTCATCCAGCCTTTCTTCCCAAGATGGTATCGAGGTTTCATTTGAACCAAGATGTGGTTCTTCCTTCTTTTTTCCCCAAACCTAGTTCGGTAGAGGAAAAGTTATTACATTCTTTGGATGTAGTAAGAGCAGTTAAAGCTTATCTAAAAGCCACTGCTCAGATTCCCAGAACGGATACTTTGTTTATTCTGCCGGAAGGGTCAGGCAGCATCAAAATCTACTTTAGCCAAGTGGATTCGACAGGTCATAATACAAGCCTATGGCTTGAGAAAGAGACCGCCTCCGTTCAAAGTTAGGGCGCACTCCACAAGAGCAGTTGGAACTTCATGGGCAGTGCATCACCAGGCCTCCCTGGCTCAAGTATGTAAGGCCGCAACATGGTCTTCGGTACACACGTTTACTAGATTCTACCAGGTAGACGTTAGAAGTCAGGAGGATGTCGCCTTTGGGCGCAGTGTGTTGCAGGCCGCAAAAGATCCTCATGCCTGATGGCGCCCAGCTTATGTATCCCTCCCCTCATTTGGCATTGCTTTGGGACGTCCCATTAGTAATGACTAAGTCGCTCTGTGTCCCGTGATGTACGAAAAAGAAAAAGGGATTTTTATAACAGCTTACCTGTAAAATCCTTTTCTTGGAGTACATCACGGGACACAGAGCTCCCACCCCTCTTTTTGGGACACTTATTGCTTGGCTACAAAACTGAGGTGCTCCCGGATGGGAGGGGCTTATATAGGGGAGGGTACTTCCGGTTTGGAATTGGCCAGTGCCAACACCTGAAGGTAATCTATATAACCCATTAGTAATGACTAAGTCGCTCTGTGTCCCGTGATGTACTCCAAGAAAAGGATTTTACAGGTAAGCTGTTATAAAAATCCCTTTTTCTCCACTCAGGTTCCCTTTAAAACTACTGCAACTAAGTTTGAGCCCTTAGAGTATTCTAAGCGTACGTTGTGTGACAGCAGGAAGGTAAAGTCACCTGGTTGCATCCAGGGGGGTAGATATATTTCGCCCAGATTCAGGCTTTACGCCGACTTATACAACTAGGTGGAGAGTTGTATAAGCCCAGCTAAGGCTAGTGGGCTCATGGATGACTCATACCTCTAGGGAGAGGGCTGGGCGTCGTGCAGGCAGGGAGTTGATGAGGCCAGCTGAAGCCTGTCAGTTCGTTTAAGGCCTCTATAAAAACTCCCAGCTTCATTAGATGTTAGCTCATGCCTGGAACCAGACCTGTGTGGACTGTCTAGGGAGAGTGAACCCCTGTGCGGTGAGGCAAAGCCTGTGTGGCTATTTGTTTGGACTTTTACTAAACCAAGGACTTAGGGACTAGGACAGCACTAGGCTGATCCCAGTTGTTAGTTAGGAAACCGGTATGTTTAGTCAGAGGTCAAGTTGACCAGGATTTATTTTGTTTATATGTTTCTTTTGGCTTTGCTGTGTTTTGTCACTGTAAATAGAAAATAAACCGCACCTTTTTTTTGATTTTGAAAACCACAACCTCCGTTTGCTGGGCCTGTTTTTGTGTGGGGAGCCCATCCAGGGGATCACACACACCCGCTGCCGAGCTAACCCCCTCACAGTTGGTGGAGAACCAGTGGCAGTTTTTTTTAAGCCAGCATGGAGGAGATACTGAAGCAGCTGGCTCTAGCAAATGCCAATCAACAGCAGACAAATGCAGGTTTGCAAAAGAGCCTTGCAGCTCAACAACAGAACTTCGCAGCCCAGCAGCAAGCTCATCAACAGAGCCTTGCAGCCCAGCAGCAAGCTCACCAACAGAGTCTGGAAGCTCAGCAACAAGCCCAGCAGCAATCTGAGGCCCGCTTCATAGACCTGTTACAGAAGCAAGAGCAGAGACTACAACAAATGGAAGCAGTAATGCAGCAACGTCCGCAGACCAGTGAGGAAAGCCGTCCCACTAATACCGCGTCCTTTGGGGTGAGTCGTTTATTGACAAAAATGACTGGAGAGGATGATCCAGAGGTATTTTTGACCACATTTGAAAGGACTGCTGAAAGAGAAAAGTGGCCTGAGGAGCAGTGGGCTGGACTGGTGGCTCCTCTGTTAACTGGTGAATCGCAGAAGGCTTACTATGACCTAGAGCCTGACCAAGCAAAAGACTATGTGATGCTAAAAGCTGAGATATTGGCAAGGCTGGGTGTCACCCAGGCTGTCCGGGCTCAGCGTGTGCATAACTGGACTTTCCAGCTTGGAAAACCCCCCAGGTCTCAAATGTATGATCTCATTCACCTGAGCAGAAAGTGGCTACAGCCAGAGACTTTGTCCGCACCAAAGATTGTGGAACGTGTTGTAATGGATCGGTTTTTGAGAGCTCTTCCTACTGCCATCCAAAAGTGGGTAAGCCATGGAGACCCAGAGACGGCCGATGGTCTTGTGGATCGTGTGGAGAAATACTTGGCTACAGAGAACCTGACGGCCTCTTCCAGAGACACTCGGACTTTCCACCCTAAGACCAGACCATCCCCAGGGGCGGATAAGAGGATTCCAAGGGGTAAGGGTGGAGAGAGTGAGAGGGTGGGAGCTCTACCCCAAGTTTGGCGAGAACAGCCTGGGAAATCAGCGGCTCAAGAGGCGGCAAGAAGGATCGTTTGCTACCGCTGCCGGCAAGCGGGACATATTGCAGCCAATTGCCCGGTTGTGGAGGAACCCATGCAATGTGACTTTCTGACGGGCAGACGTCAGTCGCTGTGTGCGACAGTCGCATGCACTGCCATTCGAGGAACTGAAAAACATTTATGCAAAATGTGTGTTAATGGTAGAAATGTTGTGGTATTGTTGGATTCAGGTAGCCTTAGCCTGAGTTAGTTAAAACAGAGGTCTCTGGGAATAGCAAGGTAGCTGTTATTTGTGTGCATGGGGACACCCGAGAGTATCCAGTGACTACAGTGTGTTTCGAGACCCCCAAAGGTACCCTCTCTCATCCAGTGGGCTTAGTATCTCAGTTACCGTATGACGCCATTGTGGGAAGGGATTTTCCGAAGTTCTGGGAACTGTGGGATGATCCTGAGCCCCCCACTGGTGCCCCTATGTACCAGGAATGTGATAGCCAGAACTCCCCTGAGAGTGGTGAGGACTCTCCGGAATTTCCCTTATCAGTATTGGCAGGGGAGACTCAAGAAACTGGAGAGGAGCCCACCTCCTCAGACGAAAACCTACCGTCTGTGGAGTTTTCTGATCTTGAGGTTCACAGGGAAAACTTTGCCACAGAACAGTTGAAAGACCCCGCCCTAATAAAGGCACGCGAAAACGTAGTGAAAATAGATGGCGAATTAGTGAACCCAGATAATACCTGCACTTACCCATACTTCAGCGTAGAGAAGGACCTACTGTATCGGGTGGCAAAAAGGGCAGAAGAAACCGTTGAGCAGCTTGTGGTGCCCACACCTTACAGGAAGTTGGTGTTGGAGTTGGCCCATGGGCACATTCTTGGAGGTCATCTGGGGACAGAGAAAACCCGAGAGAGGGTATTACAGAGATTCTATTGGCCGGGGGTGATGAAGGACATAGAAAATTATTGTTCCTCCTGCCCTGTGTGTCAGAGGTCGGCCCCGATGCCACATTTCCGTAGCCCGCTGGTCCCTCTACCCATCATTGAGGTCCCGTTTGAGAGGATCGCCATGGATTTGGTAGGTCCTATAATCAAGTCCGCTAGGGGGCACCAGTACATATTAGTTATAATGGACTATGCCACCCGTTATCCAGAAGCGATCCCTCTCCGAAATACCTCGGCCAAAACCATAGCCAAAGAGCTATCTCTTGTGTTTAGCCGGGTGGGTATTTGTAAAGAACTGCTTACGGACCAAGGTACACCCTTTATGTCCCGGGTTATGAAGGAGCTGTGTAAATTGTTCAAAGTGACGCAATTACGTACATCTGTGTATCACCCCCAAACCGATGGGCTGGTTGAAAGATTCAACAAAACCCTAAAACAAATGTTGAAGAAAGTGGTGGATAGAGATGGAAAGGATTGGGACTGTCTACTTCCTTATCTGATGTTTGCTATTAGGGAGGTGCCCCAATCCTCTACGGGATTCTCCCCCTTTGAGTTACTGTATGGGAGACACCCAAGAGGGCTGTTGGATATTGCCAAGGAAACTTGGGAAAGTGAGAGTTCTCCCCACAGGAGTGTGATTGAGCATGTCGCCCTGATGCAAGACCGAATTGCACAGGTAATGCCCATCGTGAAGGAACATTTGGCCCAAGCGCAGTTAGCACAGCAGAGAGTGTACAACCGTGGAGCCAAGACCCGTACCTTTTCCCCGGGGGATAGGATACTGGTACTTGTCCCTACGGTTGAAAGTAAATTCCTTGCCAAATGGCAAGGCCCCTACGAGATAATGGAAAAAGTGAGCGAAGTGAATTACAAGGTCAGACAACCAGGAAGGCGAAAGCCCGAACAGATCTATCACGTTAATCTGTTGAAAGCCTGGAGGGATAGAGAGTCCCTAGTCGCAGACACTTGGTCACCAGCTCAAACTGGTTGCGTGATTCCTGAGGTTGGAATAGCAGCCACCTTGTCACAACCCCAACAACAGGAGGTTAAGGAGTTTGTGCTTCGCAACAAGGAGGTATTCTCTGAGCTGCCGGGACAAACATTTGGGGTAGAGCATGACATCATTACCCCGCCCGGTGAAAGGGTGAAGTTAAAACCCTATCGGATCCCAGAGGCCCGACGGGAGGCAATACGGGAGGAAGTACAGAAAATGCTGAACTTAGGGGTGATAGAGGAGTCCCAAAGTGATTGGTCTAGTCCCATTGTGTTGGTGCCTAAACCGGATGGGAGCTGGCGATTTTGTAACGATTTTCGTCAGTTGAACAAAGTTACAAAATTTGACACCTACCCCATGCCACGTATAGATGAGTTGATCGACCGGCTGGGAACAGCCCGATACATGACGACTCTTGACCTCACAAAAGGGTATTGGCAAATCCCCCTGGCCAAATTGGCCAAAGAGAAAACCGCATTTGTAACCCCAGACGGGGCGTTCCAATATAAAAGAATGCCGTTCGGGTTACAGAATGCGCCGGCCACATTCCAGCGGAAAATGGACCAGATGCTGAGGCCCCATCGGAAGTATGCTGCGGCTTACCTGGATGACGTAATTGTCCATAGCACAGATTGGGCCTCACATCTGCCAAAAGTGCAAGCAGTCCTGGACTCTGTTCGGGAAGCGGGGTTTACGGCTAACCCCAAGAAGTGTACCATTGGGCAGGAGGAGGCCAAATATCTTGGGTACACCATTGGGAGGGGAGTAATAAAACCCCAACTCAACAAAGTCGAGGCCATCCAGAGTTGGCCACGTCCCAACAGCAAGAAGCAGGTACGAGCCTTTCTGGGAATCGCTGGGTATTATCGGCGATTCATTCCCCACTTTGCTTCTAAGGCTGTGCCCCTAACCAACCTAACGAAGGGGAAAGGGTCGGTCATGATTAAATGGACCCCCGAGGCTGAGGCAGCATTCCAATTCTTGAAACAAGCCTTATGTAGCCAGCCAGTGTTGTACTCACCCGACTTCTCTAAAGATTTTGTCGTACAAAGTGATGCGTCAGATGTGGGGTTAGGAGCAGTATTGTCCCAGGTCTGGAACGGGGAAGAGCACCCAGTCATTTACCTCAGCAGGAAGTTGAAGTCCCATGAGGTAAATTACGCCACCGTTGAAAAGGAGTGTTTAGCGGTGAAGTGGGCTCTAGATTCCCTTCGGTACTACCTGCTAGGTAGGCACTTTGACATGGTTACCGATCACGCTCCGTTAAAGTGGATGGCTCAAAACAAGGAAACAAATAGAAGAGTGAATAGGTGGTTCCTGGCCCTCCAGGAATTCAACTTCACAGTAAAGCATCGCCCTGGCGTTCAAATGGGGAATGTGGATGCTTTGTCTCGAGTACATGAATGCCTGATTGCTGGTGTTCCAACCCCGAGGTTAAAACAAGAGGGGGGGGTATGTGACAGCAGGAAGGTAAAGTCACCTGGTTGCATCCAGGGGGGTAGATATATTTCGCCCAGATTCAGGCTTTACGCCGACTTATACAACTAGGTGGAGAGTTGTATAAGCCCAGCTAAGGCTAGTGGGCTCATGGATGACTCATACCTCTAGGGAGAGGGCTGGGCGTCGTGCAGGCAGGGAGTTGATGAGGCCAGCTGAAGCCTGTCAGTTCGTTTAAGGCCTCTATAAAAACTCCCAGCTTCATTAGATGTTAGCTCATGCCTGGAACCAGACCTGTGTGGACTGTCTAGGGAGAGTGAACCCCTCTGCGGTGAGGCAAAGCCTGTGTGGCTATTTGTTTGGACTTTTACTAAACCAAGGACTTAGGGACTAGGACAGCACTAGGCTGATCCCAGTTGTTAGTTAGGAAACCGGTATGTTTAGTCAGAGGTCAAGTTGACCAGGATTTATTTTGTTTATATGTTTCTTTTGGCTTTGCTGTGTTTTGTCACTGTAAATAGAAAATAAACCGCACCTTTTTTTTGATTTTGAAAACCACAACCTCCGTTTGCTGGGCCTGTTTTTGTGTGGGGAGCCCATCCAGGGGATCACACACACCCGCTGCCGAGCTAACCCCCTCACAGTTGCTACTCCACATATGAAGGTATGCTTTGTTTTCCAAATGATCCCTAAATTACATGTTGCCTCCAGGAAATGTGTACGGTGGAGTGACCATATCCCACCTTTGAAACTGTGTCCTAGGTGTGCTGATTGTCACACACGCCCCCTTAGGAGCTTCTCCTAATTATGAGTTCGGTTAAGTTTGGTTTGGGTACTCAAACACCCCGTGGTTTAGTTTTCAGGGTGTGGGGTGGGCTGGGATGGGTGTTTTGTTTGTTCATTTTTTGTTTCTTTCTTCCATGTTTATGTGCCTTATACTACAGACAGTCTTACAACAGCGAATGTAATGTTGATGTTCTATACTCCATTGCCTGCATGCATGTGCTCGAGATGGCCTTTTGATGACTCTTTGTTGGCTGGGGCACCGCCCTCTCTGGGTCTCAGATGTCATATATTTCCTGATGGTTTCTTCTGCCCTCTAATGCCATGGCTCCAATAAGGATCTTGTCGTGGAATGTCAAAGGTCTTAACCACAAAATCAAGCGCTCCCTGGTTTTAAAAAATATGCACCACATATCTGCATTCTCCAGGAGATGCACTTAGTGGGTGGTAGGATTATGGGCCTTAAAAGACCATGGGTGAGTCACCACTACCACACCACACACTCAAGTTACACCGGGGGGATTAGTATTCTGGTCCACAAGTCCCTCAATTTTGAACCCCTCAATGTTATCGTGGACCCGGAGGGACGGTACGTGCTGCTGCACACCACGATAGATACGGTAGAGATGATATTAGTAGGTGTATATTTGCCACCCCCGGCCAATCTTTCTCTGCTACACAAAATCATCACCCTGATTGCCCAATTTCCTACAGACAATGTGGTCATAGCAGGGGACTTCAATGTTCCTCCAAATCCTTCTTTGGATAGGTTGTCGGTGGACCCTGCTACTGACTCGGAATTGTCCCGTTGGGCTCAGGTGTTTGGGCTGGAGGATGTATGGCGGTGGAAACACCCACAGAGCGTATGTACACCTGTCATTCTCTATCCTGCAACACACTATCCCGTATTGATCTTCTCTATGCCAGTGTTACTATGCTTCCCAAAATTACAGGGATTGAGATGCTTCCCCGGGGTATTTCTGATCATTCCCTGTTGATGTGTACGTTGCAAACTACTACTCCCCTGGCAGATAGACTCTGGCGTCTCTCTAGGTTCCGGATTGAGCACTCCACCATAGACATAGAAATGGCCAAGCAGATAAAGGAATTTTGGCTACTTAATGCTAACACTTCTACACCGGGTACTGTTTGGAATACCTTTAAGGCCTATATTAGGGGCTGCTATCTTTCGTCTATAGCTCAGGAGCGTAGGAATGATGGGATCACACTGGAAGAGGCAGAGACTAAAGCCCAGGTATTAGAATCCTGGTTCACCGTTACCTCCAACCCTATTACAGCCCAGGATATGAAGGTAGCCTATTGTGAGGTGATGCTTCTTAGAGTAGCCAAGGCAAACGAGCGCCAACTGGCCCAAGGCGATAAGACGGGTAGGCTTCTGGCCTGGATCTCTAAGGAACAATCCCTGGTCTCTACTATAGCCCGTCTCCATAGGAGCGATGGGACTCTAGTGACAGACCCTTATTACTCTACTTTGTACTTCTCTAGGGCGCAATACTCCTCTGAGGAGCTATGCAAATTCTTGGATGGGGTGACGCTTCCTGTCCTCACTACTGCAGCAAGGGAAAGCTTAGATGGTCCGATTACATTAGAGGAGGTCCAGCAGGCACTGGGTTCCTTGCAACCAGGAAAGACCTCGGGAGTAGATGGGCTTCCCCCCCAAATTTTACAAACAGTACATGGAAGAGGTGGCCACTAGAATGCATGAAAGGTTCACAAAAACCTTACAGGCAGACGATCTCCCGCCTTCTATGGCTCAAGCCATCATAGTGGTGATACCCAAGCCAGGGAAAGACCCCCAACTATGCTCGTCTTACCGGCCCATCTCCCTGCTTAATTCTGATGCAAAAGTTCTGACCAAAATTCTCGCCAAGCATTTGAATGAAGTGATACTTACCTTAATCCATGAGGATCAGTCAGGTTTTATGCTGGGCAAGGGGACCGATATCAATATCCATAGATTGTATACTGTCTTGGCCTCCGGAGACGGAGATGGCGGGAACGAAGTGGTGGCCTCCCTTGATGCGGAGAAAGCCTTTGACTCCGTGGAGTGGAGGTATCAATGGGAGGTCCTCCACAGTTTCAGATTTGGTCCGGTCTTCGTCTCCTAGGTCAAGGCAGTGTACAAGGCCCCAATGGCCAGAGTTCGTAACGACACGGTTCTTTCCCCATCCTTCTCTCTGAATAGGGCAGGCATGTCCAAAGTCCGGCCCACGTTCCAGTTTTGAGCGGCCCGCCAAATTATTTAGACATATATCTTTTGTGGCCCCCGACGATCTCTTAGCTCTGTAATAGGAAGTCCCGCCCTGCCATTGGACAACTGTTCTGTCCATCAAAGGAGGCGGGACTTTCTATTAAAGAAGCCGCTCTTTCTATTAAAGAAGGGGCGTTGCTTGCCGTGACATGTCACTGATCGCTGCTCCCGATTACACTAACATCTCCCCGTTCTTCAGCTCTGTGACCCGATCGCGAGACTCCCGCGGACATCGAGTCCGCGGGTCCCGCAGGCAGGGTCACGGAGCTCGTGACAGGGTCACAGAGCTTGCGACAGGGTCGCGAGCGCGCCGCCGCCGGTGCGTGCGCGACCACGTGGCTCGCAAATTAAAGGGGACGTATATATATGCCCATTTGCGCAGCCGTGCCATTCTGTCAACGTAAATCTGCGTGCGGCTGTCGGCAAACGGTTAACCTGAGCCCAGTGGTCAATCAATTATCTCAAAGATGCAATACCTGGAAATCCTTACCCCTGACATCGGTGGGCCGGGTAAACTTAATTAAAATGTCGGTACTGCCCAAGTTTACTTACCTCTTCCAACAGACCCCTGTGCCCATACCAAATAGCTTTTTTAAACAACTTGACAGTATCATTACTTCCTTTGTTTGGAATGGGAAGGCTCCTAGAACAGCAAAAACAACTTTAAAATTACCAGTTACACTAGGTGGCCTAGCCCTACCATGTTTCATAAAATATTATTGGGCCGCGGTCTTGGTAACTGTTAAATGGTGGCTTTCCGAGGACCCGGCTAACCCTGCATCTACCTTAGAGGCGGCGCTGCTTGGTTCCTATACAGAACTGAGAAATCTGATCCACAGAAGCCCCCGGTCTAACCCGCATGTAACCCTAGCTATGGGTGCGACTCTTAAGGTGTGGGACACTGTTAACAAGAAACTTATGGGGCCTAATGTCTGGTCTCCAGTAACTCCACTTTGGGGCAACCCTCGTTTGCCCCATTTCTGCTCCATCCCAGACCCAGTCGTGTGGGCCAGATATGGGGTTACGACACATCTAGGGTCTCCCAGCTGTTCGAGCTCTGGCAGAAGGACATCCCAGAATTAGCAGACGATGACTGGGAGGAGGGTGTCCAGCAATACCTGCCCCTTACGATCTCAGAAAGAGATAGGTTCATACAACTGAAATTTCTTCACCGCGCCTATTATTCCCCAGCACGCTTGGCGAGAATATACCCTGACCGAACGGCAAACTGCCCCAGATGTAGCTCGGACAATGCTGACTTCTTCCACCTGGTTTGGTCCTGTCCTGGAGTGGTGGAATTCTGGAAAAATTTCTTGACCGACATCAATTCTATAGGGAACTTAAAGGTCCAATACAGCCCGATCCCTCTCCTATTTGTGACTTTCTCAAGGCCCCTTGGGGGGGGGGAAACTGTTTTCTATACAACATTCTACGCTAGAAAAGCGGTGCTATTACAATGGCATCAAACCCAACCACCCACCAGACAACTCTGGCAATCCTTACTGAATACAGCTTTACCACTATACAAACTAACATATTTGGGTAGGAATTCCCCCAAAAACTTTGATAAAATTTGGGCAGCGTGGGTAAAGGCGAAGCACCTGACCATTGAGTAGAAAATGAAAACTTACTCTCCGCTTCCTGTCCTGTGATCCCCCGATTAGCAGTCTCTACACCTTGCTCTTTACTATAGGATGTGGGTACTAACCTGTGAAAGGCAATCAATCGCCCCCCCCTTTTTTACATATACTTCTTGGTGGTTATACTCGCAGTGGCTTAGGAAGTATCTGACACGAGGAATGAACCAACTGTTTGTTACGCTTTCTTTTACTAAATCCTACCTATAATGTTATGTAAGGACAAATTTGATTTCTGTCTGTATGTATCTGTACCCTGGTACTGTGCACATGTTTTGTGAAACTTAAATAAACTTTGTTAAAAAAAAAAAAATTGAACTTTTTGGACTAAAAGAAAAACGCTATGTGTGGCAGAAAACGAATACTGCACATCAACCTGAATACACCATCCCCACAATGAAACATGGTGGCAGCATCATGTTGTGGGGATGCTTTTCTTCAGCAGGGACAGGGAAGCTGTTCAGAGTTGATGGATGGAGCCAAATACAAGGCAATCTTAGAAGAAAACCTGTTAGAGTCCGCAAAAGACTTGAGACTGGGGTGGAGGTTCATCTTTCAGCAGGACAACGATCCTAAACATACAGCCAGAGCTACAATAGAGTTGTTTAGATCAAAGAATGTTCATGTGTTAGAATGGTAAAGTTAAAGTCCAGACCTAAATCCAATTGAGAATCTGTGGCAAGACTTGAAAATTGCTGTTCACAGAAGCTCTCCATCCAATCTGACAGAGCTTGAGCTATTTTGCAAAGAAGAATGGTGGAGACATCCCCAAAAAGACTTACAGCTGTAATTGCAGAGCAAGGTGGTTCTACAAAGTATTGACTCAGGGAGGCTAAATACAAATGCACGCCACACTTTTCACATATTTATTGGTAAAAAGAATTGAAAACCGTTTATCATTTTCCTTTCACTTCACAATTATGTGCCACTTTGTGTTGGTCTATCACATAAAATCCCAATAAAATACATTTACATTTTTGGTTGTAACATAACAAAATGCGGAAAATTTCAAGGGGTATGAATACTTTTTCAAGGCACTGTACATAGGCAAGGATTAGAAGATGAAGAGGCTGCATACTTCTTAAGTGATTAACATCAGCTGCTGAAATGCATAAAAACTGAGGCTTTAATATCACTTTAATGCCGTGTACACACAATCGGAAATTCCGACAACAAATGTCCGATGTGATTTTTTTGTTGGAAATTCCGACCGTGTGTAGGCTCCATCGGACATTTGCTGTTGGAATTTCCGACCACAAAAATTTGAGAGCTGGTTCTCAAATTTTCCGACAAGAAAAGTATGCTCAGAATCAAGCAGAAGAGCCGAACTGCCTATTGAACTTCATTGATCTTGGCTCGTCGTACTTCTTGTGCGTCACCACGTTCTTGACGTTCAGAATTTCCGACAAGATTTGTGTGACCGTGTGTATGCAACACAAGTTTGAGCCAACATGCCATCGGAAAAAAAATCCACGGTTTTGTTGTCGGAATTTCCGATCCTGTGTACGTGGCATAAGATTAACTCTATGCAAACAACTAAATACATAGTTAAAGTGTGACTGCACTTATTTGGTAGCCAGTACTGAGACAATACAGTACATAGCCCTTCCAAAACCACAGTCAGGCTTGTGACCTGACTTTTCTATACTGCAGTGCATTACAGCTAAGTCATCTCCCTGCCTACAGCATGTGATCAGAAAATGAAGGAACAATAACCGAATGATATACAATATGTATCTTTCTACTCTTCCAGCAGGTTCCTTTTGTCAGCCCATGTGTATGCAGGTCCTCTCTCCCAGTCAGTGGTTTACTGTACAGGAAACTACAGAAAGTAGATACCAAGCCAAATTCAGGTACTTTTAACTAGTTGCATTTAAAATACAACCTTTTTTTTAAAGAATACATTACCGAATTAAATGGTTTTACTCTGTGCCCAGAGTTAATTTATAAAGATTATAAGTGTTTAAAGGAGAAGTATAGCCAAAGCTTTTTGACATCACAGAGCCGATCCAGGCTCTCAAAAGATCTCGACCATATGGCTGCTATCTGCCCAGAAGCCTAGACCGGCAGCTGGCTCAGCCTCTCAGCGAGCCGTTGAGAGCCTAAGGCAGCCGCTCCGCCCCCTCCACAGCTTAGCACTCCAGTGAGCACTGGAGGGGCAGTGCCTGAAGGCTGAGAGCTTACTGGGTGAAAATAAAGGGAAAATGCCTGAAAAAAATAAAACAGTCTAAACATTCAAGGACTTTAAGCTACAACATTTTAAAGGCCAAATGAATCATCTTCATTGATATAGCTCTTTTACTTTAATATTGGCTAAGTTCTGCAGCAAGGGTTAAATACAGCTTGTGATTCCAGCAAGTTGGAATGTGGGACCATGTCTCTTAGACACAAGCTCTTCTTTGGTTCGAGATTCCCCACTGAACACTGCTCAAACTAACATTGTTCCTATTCCCTGAGCAGAGCTGTTGATTAGAGCAGTGTTCAGGGAGGCGTCAGACAGCTAGGATATTCTCAAACTCAAGAAGCAGCCTATGTGCTACCACCCGGGGTTTTATTTAAAAGAGAAGTTTGGTCAGCTGAAGGCGACCGTTGCCCCCCTCCTCAGATGTATGGCCTACATCCTGAAGTAAAGCTAGACCTTTTGCCAACCTGGGCTAGTCTTGGACTGGTGAAAGGTTTTGTTGCTGAGAAGTTTATACATACCAGTAAAAGTGGGGGATTAATGGATAAATGGGAAGGGTGGAAAGCATTCAAAAAGACATGGATCTATGCGGAGGAAATAAGTTCCTAAAAAGGGGTAATAGGGTTGCAGCGGGTGTAAACGATAAACGAGAATCGATAAACAATAAATAGATAGACCAGATATGAGAAGGGGTAGGGTGGATTAGGGAGGGGTAGGGAGGTGGGTACAAGGGGGGGTGGAAAACAGGGTTGATATGACTGTTTTTTTTAATATTTTTTGTATGTCATTTTCCTTGTTACTTGACAAAATAAAAAATAAATAATTGAAAGAAAAAAAAAACTGGGTGAGGAACAGCCAAACTCTTCTACTCAGGTGAGGTTGTGGAAGATAGTTCATGTCACAGATGATACACCATTGCAAGCCTGAGCACAGAAACAAGACACAAGGTAGTTATACTGCATCAGCAAGGTCTCTCCCAGGCCAAGATTTCAAAGAAGACTGGGGCAGATGTGCTATTCAAGCTCTTTTGAAGAAACAAAAAGAGATGGGCAACGTTGAGGACTGTATACACGGTGGTCAGCCAAGGAAGCCTAATGAAGCAAATGAAAGACAGATCATGCCTACTTCCATTTGACATCTGAACATGTTCAGCAGTGCCATAAGAGAACTGGCAGAAACCAGTAGGACCCAGGTACACCCACCTACTGTCCGGAGATGTCTGGCAAGAAGTGGTCTTCACGAAAGAATTGCGGCCAAAAACCCATAGCTCTGATGTGGAAACAAGGCTAAGAATTTTTTTCTGCCTCCAGACTAGCAAGATATTAAAGGAGTTGTAAACCCTGGTGTTTTTTCACCTTAATGCATCCTATGCATTAAGGTGAAAAAACCTCTGGCAGTGACCAGCCCCCCGTTTTACTTACCTGAGCCCCGTATATACCTCGACAGAGATGCGCTGCCCCTCTCTGCACAGGGTCCCGACTCTTGATTGGATAAATTGATAGCAGCGCTGCTGTCAATCAAATCCAATGACGCAGGTGCCGGGGGTGGGGCCGAGTCTGGCATTCGTATCTATGGACGCCGAATGCTGGACTTGGGAGCGCACCTGCAAGGTAACTCACCGGGAGAGCGCTTCTCCTAGGGGGTTATCTGATGCGAACAGTGAAACAATGGCTGCTAAAACACGGGCTGTCAGTGACACCCATAATCCTGAACCATCCTGAAGTCAAGCTAGACCTTTTGGCAACCTGGGCTAGTCTTGGACTGGTGAAAGGTTCCTTTACTGAGAAGTTTATACATACCAGTCAGTGAAAATATAGCAGTAGTCACCCCAAGTCTTTAGCTAGTTCCCAACCACCTTCTGTACATGTACTGCAGCAAGGCCGCTGTCAGCGCCCGGACTGGTGGCTAGTGAGGACACAGGAGGTGGATCCTCTGTGCCAGAGAGGCGAAGGCACGGGTCGCACTGGAGGACCGGTTCTAAGCAGCTACCGGTTTTCACCAGAGCCCGCCGCAAAGCGGGATGGACTTGCTGCGGCGGTAGCAACCAGGTCGTGTCCCCCAGTAGCGGCTCGACTTCTCTGGCAGCTGAGATAGGCACGGTACACAGGGACTAGGCAGAGGCAAGGTCAGACGTAGCGGAGGGTCAGGGCAGGCGGCAATGGTTCGTAGTCAGGGGCAACGGCAGAAGGTCAGATACACTGGCAAGGCAACTACAAAACGCTTTCTCAGGGCACTAAGGCAACAAGATCCGGCAAGGACAGGAAGGGGGAGTGGGTTTTTAAGTGTTTTGGGTGTGTACACAGTAATTGGACCAGGCACCAATCAATGGTGCACTGGCCCTTTAAATTTAAGAAGACCGGCGCGCGCGCGCCCTGGAGAGCAGCGGGACCGCGCGCGCCGGGACGGAGCAGGAGGAGGAGGCCGGTGAGCAGGATGGGATGCGATCCGCGGGCGGACAGGTGCCGCCGCATGGATCGCATCCCCGCCAGCATCAGAGCAGCGCTCACGGTCAGAGGGGCCAACCGGAGCGCTGCAGGGGGACAGACGCCGCGGGCGCTCCGGGATGGATGGGACACCCGGAGCGCTCGGCGTTACAGTACCCCCCCTTAGGTCTCCCCCTCTTCTTGGAACCCAAGAATATACGGATGAGCTCTTTATCTAAAATGTTGGCCTCAGGTTCCCAGGATCTTTCCTCAGGACCACAGTTCTCCCAATCAACTAAAAAACATATTTTACCTCGGATGACCTTGGAGGTGAGGATCTCTTTCACCGAGAAGACATCAGAAGAACCAGAGACAGGAGCAGGAGCAGTGACCTTAGGGGAAAATCGGTTAAGAATGAGGGGTTTAAGAAGAGACACATGAAAAGAGTTGGGAATACGAAGAGAAGGAGGAAGGTGGAGCTTGTAAGAAACAGAATTGATTTGGTTTTTGATTTTAAATGGCCCGAGGTAACGAGGGCCCAGCTTGTAGCTAGGTACCCGAAACCGAACATATTTGGAGGAGAGCCACACTTTGTCACCAGGGGCATAGACAGGAGGGATTCTTCTTTTTTTATCTGCATGTCTCTTCATGCGGGCAGAGGCCAGTGAGAGCGACTTTTGAGTCTCTTTCCAGATAGAGGCAAAGTCCTGAGTTAATTCATCCACGGCCGGAACTCCAGAAGACGTGGGAATGGGGAGGGGGGGCAATGGGTGACGGCCGTAGACCACAAAGAAAGGCGACTTGGAGGAAGATTCAGAGTTCTTGAAATTGTATGAGAATTCTGCCCAGGGCAATAGGTCGACCCAATCGTCTTGACGGGCGGAGACAAAATGTCGTAGGTAGTCGCCAAGGACCTGGTTAACTCTCTCCACCTGTCCATTGGACTGCGGGTGATAAGCGGAAGAAAAATTCAACTTAATCTTTAGTTGAGTACAGAGAGCTCTCCAAAATTTTGAGATGAATTGAACGCCTCTATCCGAGACGATATGTGAGGGCAGCCCATGGAGGCGGAAAATTTGAAGAAAAAAATGCTTCGCCAACTGAGGTGCAGTAGGCAGACCAGGAAGCGGGACAAAATGAGCCATTTTAGAAAAGCGGTCAACGACCACCCAGATGACAGTGTTACTACGAGACAAAGGGAGGTCCGTGATGAAATCCATGGCGATGTGGGACCATGGTTGTTCAGGCACAGGTAGGGGAAGGAGAAGACCTGCAGGCTTCTGGCGAGGAGTCTTGTCACGTGCACAGATAGTGCAGGCCCGTACAAAGTCAGTCACATCTTTCTCCTGGGTAGGCCACCAATAGTGTCTGGCAATCAATTGTATGTATTTTTTGATCCCAGCGTGACCGACTAGATGGGAGGAATGGCCCCACTTGAGTATCTGAAGCCGAAGGCGTGGAGGAACGAAAGTCTTTCCAGGAGGAATTGGCACGAGAGAAGCGGGAGCAGAGGAAATCAGACACTCAGGGGGTACGATGTGTTGAGGAGGAGTCCCGGTTTCAGAGGTATCGGAGAAACGGGACAAGGCATCAGCCCTGACATTTTTGTCTGCGGGCCGAAAATGGATCTGGAAGTTGAAGCGGGCAAAGAACAATGACGGCCTGGCGAGGATTTAGGCGCTGAGCGGACTGAAGGTAGGACAAATTTTTATGGTTAGTGTAGATGGAGATAGGGTGAAGGGATCCTTCCAGGAGATGTCTCCACTCTTCTAATGCCAACTTGATGGCCAACAGTTCACGGTCACCTATGGAATAGTTTTTTTCCGGAGGGGAAAAAGTTTTAGAGAAAAAACCACAAGTGACGTTTTTCCCTTTAGCGTTTTTTTGAAGAAGCACAACTCCGGCTCCTACCGAGGAGGCGTCAACTTCAAGGAAGAACGGCTTTAGAGGATCTGGCCGAGACAGGACAGGTGCAGAGGAGAAGGCGGTCTTAAGGCGAGTAAAGGCTTCCTCCGCTTGAGGCAGCCAGGACCTAGGATTCGCGTCTTTTTTGGTCAGTGCCCCTATAGGAGCAACGATGGTGGAGAAGTGGGGTATGAACTGACGATAGTAGTTGGCGAATCCAAGGAAGCGTTGGATAGCACGAAGTCCAGAGGGGCGTGGCCAACCCAAGACTGCGGAGAGTTTGTCAGGGTCCATTTGAAGACCTTGTCCAGAGACCAGATAACCTAGGAAAGGAAGACTGCTGCGCTCAAAAAGGCATTTTTCAAATTTAGCGTAAAGATGATTTACGCGGAGGCGCTGGAGCACTTGACGGACATGGAGCCGATGTTCCTCAAGGTTGGCAGAGAAGATTAGGATGTCGTCAAGATAGACAACCACACAGGTATACAGTAGGTCCCGGAAGATTTCGTTGACAAAATCTTGAAAGACTGCAGGGGCGTTGCAAAGTCCGAACGGCATGACGAGATATTCAAAGTGGCCATCTCTGGTGTTAAATGCGGTTTTCCATTCATCTCCTTTACGGATTCTGATGAGGTTATAAGCGCCCCTGAGGTCCAATTTAGAAAAAACTTTTGCTCTGCGCAGACGGTCAAAGAGTTCCGAGATGAGAGGCAGAGGGTAGCGGTTTTTAATAGTGATTTTATTGAGACCACGATAGTCTATGCAAGGGCGTAGAGATCCGTCCTTCTTGGCCACGAAGAAGAACCCCGCTCCGGCTGGAGAAGATGATTTCCTAATAAAACCTCTCTTGAGGTTCTCCTGAATGTATTCAGTCATGGCCTTGGTTTCAGGAGAGGAGAGAGGGTAAATTCTGCCACGGGGTGGTGTAGTACCTGGGAGCAAGTCAATGGGGCAGTCGTAGGGTCTATGTGGTGGTAAGACCTCCGCCTGTTTTTTGCAAAAGACATCAGAAAAGTCCTGATAGGCCTTTGGAAGGCCAGGCAAAGGAGTAGTGATGGGGACTTGACAGGTCGGTACAGACTTAAGGCAATGCTTGTGACAGGAGTCACCCCAGGATTTGATGTCCCCAGTGGTCCAGTCGAGGGTAGGAGTGTGACGCTGGAGCCAGGGTAGGCCAAGAAGGATGTCAGAAGTACAGTTCGGCAAAACAAAGAATTCAATCTTTTCTTGGTGAAGAACACCAACGGACATGAGCAGGGGTTCGGTGCGGTAACGCACGGTACAATCCAAATTCTCTCCATTTACAGAGGAAATGAAGAAGGGTTTGATGAGATGGGTAACAGGAATGTTGAACCTGTTGATGAAAGAGGCTTCAATAAAGTTTCCTGCAGAACCAGAGTCCAGGAAGGCCACCGCAGAGAAGGGGGAGCCAGCAGAAGGAGAAATCCGCTGTCATGGATATGCAGTAGTGTTTGTCTGTCAGCTTACCTTCCTTCCCATGTGTTCATCTTAGAGGCCTGAGCCCTTTCACCTGGCTTCCTTTATAATCTCCTCCCAGCCAGACTCCACCCCAGGCCCTATCACAGAACACTATATTAACCTGTGCACTGCAAGCCTGCTTTGCTGATCAACGTGTTTGTTAGGCATTGTGTGTTTGGGTTCCTGCCTGCCGTGTGCTACGTCTGTCTCTCTGTTACGTTATTGGCTTGTCCCCGACTATCCCTGTCTGCTCGTGACCCTTGACCTTCGGCTCGTTCTTCGTTATCCTTGTCTGCTTGTGGCCCCTGACCTTCGGCTTGTTATTCGGTTCTCTCTATCGTGTGCTGCTGCTTCCCCTTATCCTACGGGGCGTGAGCTAGGAAACTCCAGGGGCCGCGACCTGGTCCCAGCCTGCAGCGTAACATCCTCACCACTAGAGGCCCTGGAGAAGACCAGCTGGGTCTTAGACTCCGCGCCCTGGGGAATCTTGGCTCTCGCTTCCGTTGGGATCCCGGTTGTGCTCCTCTGGTCCCGCTTTCCACAACCACCCAGTTTCCTATCCGCAGAAGCCAGCCATAGGGTTCACTACCTTGCGGTGCACTCCTGTCCCCCTACGGTGTGCATCTGTCACCTGGCCACAGGTGACCCTGACAGTTTGATCAGCCATGGACCCGGCTGACATCCCGATCCCCGCGGATGATCCATTGCGGGGCATAGTCCACAGACTTGAAACCCAGGAATCGAATCAGACTCAGGTGATGCGATTCCTCCAGGATCTGGCTTCTCGATTCGAGCAGCTTCAGGCCTCCTTGGGAACCCCGAATCCGCAACCTCAAGTACAACCAGCGGTGGTACCTATCGCACCAGTCACAGCCACACACTCACTAACACTGCCAGCTCCGTTCCGTTTCTCTGGGGACTCCAAGGCCTGCAGAGGGTTCCTTAGCCAATGCACGATTCATTTTGAGCTTCAGCCTCAAAACTTTCTGTCTGATAGGGCAAAGGTAGCCTATATCATTTCCCTCCTCTCCGGTGAAGCTTTAGCCTGGGCAGCCCCTCTGTGGGAACTGAATGATCCAGTGGTTTCTAGCCTGTCTGGCTTCTTGAAACTTTTTCGGAATATCTTTGAAGAACCGGCTCGTGTCTCTTCAGTGGCCAGCGCCCTTCTACGTCTCCGCCAAGAGTCTGCTTCAGTGGGACAGTACGCCCTTAATTTCCGCATACTGTCGGCTGAGTTGAGCTGGAACAATGAGGCCTTAGTCGCAACCTTTTTGCATGGCCTTTCTGATAGAGTGAAGGATGAATTAGCAGGAAGAACCATCCCCACTGATCTGGATGGAGTTATCTCCTTGTGTAACCAGATCGATATTCGCTTTCAGGAAAGGACCCTAGAAAAGCGGCGCCAGCACTCCTTGGTCCTTAGTCAGCCTGAGCTCCCCTCTCCTCGACCCGTGGAGCATCTCCTGCCAGCTGAGGAACCCATGCAGCTGGGCAGGACCAGGCTATCCCCAGAGGAACGTGCTAGGCGCAGAACTCTAGGCCTGTGTCTCTACTGTGGGGGCAAAGGTCATTTTCGTGACACTTGCTCTCTTTGTCCAGAAAAACGTTTGGGTCCACTTCATCTGGAAAGTGGAGTATTGGACCCAGAAATATCACCTTCCCCTTCTCGTCTTCTGCTTTCTGTGTTCCTTCATGTTGGTGCTTCTTCTCATTCGGTCTCAGCATATCTGGATTCCGGAGCCGCTGGTAATTTCATGGACTGGGAAATCGCGTCGTCCATGAGACTTACTCTTTTGCCCCTCACCACGCCATTGGTGGTCTTGGCGATTGATGGTACTGTTCTCCCAGGGGGACCTATCCGCTTCCAGACCCTCCCTGTTAAGATGTCGGTAGGGACACTCCACCAGGAGTGGATATCCTTCCTTATCTTACCCAAGGCCTCAACACCTATAATTTTGGGTCTCCCATGGTTACAGCTCCATTCTCCTCATGTGGACTGGACTACTGGACAGATCCTGGCTTGGGGTTCCTCCTGTTCCTCGTCCTGCCTACCCAAGGTTGCCCCCTGTGAACCTGAGCCGGTCATTCATTCCAGGTCGCATAACCATTTACATTTCTCTGTCCCTAATCGCCCTTGGACGCACAGCCAGGCTAGCTTGTCTACAAGTCCTGCAGTCGCTACGTCTTGCGATGCGATTCAGGTAGTCGCTACACCTGACTCTGCTATTCACTCGGCCTCTGTACTAGTTATGCCAGTCCAGCCCATGCCCAGTGAGCCGCCTACTTTTTCTTGTTCGGGACATTCTGCTTGTCCTTCAGCTATTCAGTTTGACTCCGGCGACATGTCACCTTCTAACCAACCTGACTTCAGGGTTCCACTGACATCTGCCCAGTCTGATGGTCCTGTGCAAGATGACCAGTTCCCCTTTAAGGGTCTAGGGGACCCTCCTCAGATTCCTGTTGATCCTCTCATGCCCTTGCTTATTCCTAGAGAGCCTTTGGTCATCAATAGATCTTCTTGTCATCTCCCTACCTCGTTTTCGGTCTCTGAGGATAATCTTAAGTACGAGGTTAGACAAGTTCTGGATTCTCGGCTCTGCAGAGGCATTCTTCAGTACCTTGTGCATTGGAGAGGTTTTGGTCCTGAGGAGGCGTCTTGGATCGCTGCATCTGATGTCGCTGCACCTCATCTGTTGAGAAGGTTTCATCAGAGATTTCCCTTTAAGCCTGGGCCCAGGCGGGGGAGGGCCCATAAGAGGGAGGGTACTGTCATGGATATGCAGTAGTGTTTGTCTGTCAGCTTACCTTCCTTCCCATGTGTTCATCTTAGAGGCCTGAGCCCTTTCATCTGGCTTCCTTTATAATCTCCTCCCAGCCAGACTCCACCCCAGGCCCTATCACAGAACACTATATTAACCTGTGCACTGCAAGCCTGCTTTGCTGATCAACGTGTTTGTTAGGCATTGTGTGTTTGGGTTCCTGCCTGCCGTGTGCTACGTCTGTCTCTCTGTTACGTTATTGGCTTGTCCCCGACTATCCCTGTCTGCTCGTGACCCTTGACCTTCGGCTCGTTCTTCGTTATCCTTGTCTTCTTGTGGCCCCTGACCTTCGGCTTGTTATTCGGTTCTCTCTATCGTGTGCTGCTGCTTCCCCTTATCCTACGGGGCGTGAGCTAGGAAACTCCAGGGGCCGCGACCTGGTCCCAGCCTGCAGCGTAACATCCTCACCACTAGAGGCCCTGGAGAAGACCAGCTGGGTCTTAGACTCCGCGCCCTGGGGAATCTTGGCTCTCGCTTCCGTTGGGATCCCGGTTGTGCTCCTCTGGTCCCGCTTTCCACAACCACCCAGTTTCCTATCCGCAGAAGCCAGCCATAGGGTTCACTACCTCGCGGTGCACTCCTGTCCCCCTACGGTGTGCATCTGTCACCTGGCCACAGGTGACCCTGACATCCGCACAGGAATAGTCAGACGTGGAGAGGAAGAATTCACACCTAGTAACGCCTCTCCCACGTTCACTAGGTGCAGGCGTTTCCCTGACGCGGAGGACGAATAGGGCAGTCTTTTAGGAAGTGTTCAGAGCTCGCACAATAAAGGCATAAGATCTCGTTCCTACGGCGAGACCTCTCTTGTAGGGTCAGGCGAGACCGGTCCACTTGCATGGCCTCCTCGGCGGGAGGCACGGTAACAGGATGCATAGGATTCAGAAAGAGAGGAGCCAGGCGCGGATAACGCCTGGTGCGAACGAGATCTTTCTCCTGGCGAAGCTCTTGGCGTCTTTCGACGTAGCGCATATCGATGCGGGTAGCTAAATGGATGAGTTCCGTCAAGGAAGAGGGTATCTCTCGTGCGGCCAGACAATCCTTGATGTGGCCGGATAAACCCTTCTTGAAGGTCGCGCAGAGAGCCTCATCATTCCAGGCTAACTCTGAGGCCAGTGTGCGGAACTGTATGGCATATTCGCCCACAGAGGAGTTTCCTTGGACAAGGTTAAGCAGGGCGGTTTCAGCGGATGAGGCTCGGGCTGGTTCCTCAAAAACGCTGCGAACCTCAGCAAAGAAGGACTGAACGGTGGCTGTAGCAGGGTCGTTGCGGTCCCAGAGTGGCGTGGCCCAGGCCAAGGCCTTTCCAGACAACAGAGAGACCACGAATGCCACTTTAGACCGTTCTGTGGAAAACTGGTCAGACATCATCTCAAGATGCAGGGAACATTGGGACAAGAATCCCCGGCACATCCTAGAATCCCCGTCAAATTTCTCCGGAAGACACAGGCAAATTCTCGAGGTAGTAGCGGCAGCTCGGAGAGGGGAAGATGCTGGAGGCTGTGGCGGCAGAAGCTGCTGGACCATGGCGGTCAACTGCGACAGCTGCTGTCCTTGTTGGACGATCTGTTGCGACTGCTGGGCAACCACGGTAGTGAGGTCAGCGAGATTTGGCAGCGGTACCTCAGCGGGATCCATGGCCGGATCTACTGTCAGCGCCCGGACTGGTGGCTAGTGAGGACACAGGAGGTGGATCCTCTGTGCCAGAGAGGCGAAGGCACGGGTTGCACTGGAGGACCGGTTCTAAGCAGCTACCGGTTTTCACCAGAGCCCGCCGCAAAGCGGGATGGACTTGCTGCAGCGGTAGCAACCAGGTTGTGTCCCCCAGTAGCGGCTCAACTTCTCTGGCAGCTGAGATAGGCACGGTACACAGGGACTAGGCAGAGGCAAGGTCAGACGTAGCGGAAGGTCAGGGCAGGCGGCAATGGTTCGTAGTCAGGGGCAACGGCAGAAGGTCAGATACACTGGCAAGGCAACTACAAAACGCTTTCTCAGGGCACTAAGGCAACAAGATCCGGCAAGGACAGGAAGGGAGAGTGGGTTTTTAAGTGTTTTGGGTGTGTACACAGTAATTGGACCAGGCACCAATCAATGGTGCACTGGCCCTTTAAATTTAAGAAGACCGGCGCGCGCCCTGGAGAGCAGCGGGACCGCGCGCGCCGGGATGGAGCAGGAGGAGGAGGCCGGTGAGCAGGATGGGATGTGATCTGCGGGCGGACAGGTGCCGCCGCATGGATCGCATCCCCGCCAGCATCAGAGCAGCGCTCACGGTCAGAGGGGCCGACCGGAGCGCTGCAGGGGGACAGACGCCGCGGGCGCTCTGGGATGGATGGGACACCTGGAGCGCTCGGCGTTACAGCCGCTCTAATGCGCAAAATCACATACCTGTACGTGATTTTGTTCGATAGTCACTGGTTTGCTTGCTTGCGTGCCATCAGAGGTGCGATTGCGCGCTGATTGGCCACAGGGGGAATTTTCCGTCGGATTTCCGATGAAGCTGACTTTCATCAGTC
This sequence comes from Rana muscosa, assembly GCA_029206835.1. NCBI lineage: Eukaryota > Metazoa > Chordata > Amphibia > Anura > Ranidae > Rana > Rana muscosa. The sequence continues at coordinate 490,192,938 of CM055117.1, read as the reverse complement.
TTGCCTACACACCATCGGACAAAATTCCAACCGTCCAAAACGCGGTGACGTAAAACACTCAGACGAGCCGAGAAAAATTAAGTTCAATGCTTCTGAGCATGCATCGACTTGATTCTGAGCATGCGTGGGTTTTTTCTCCGTTGGAGTTCCACACAGACGATCGGAATTTCCTATAGTTTTTTTTTTTCCATTGGAAAAATTTAAAACATGTTCTATTTTTTAACACCAATGGAAAAGAGTCCGATGGGGCCCACACACGATCGTTTTTTCCGATGAAAAAAGTCCATATGACTTTTTTCATCGGAAAAAACGATTGTGTGTACAGGGCATTAGACCAAGTAGCAGTAGGTTGCATATTGTCCTCTGCTGCTAGAAGTACTATTATTCAATTACTTCAAATAAGAATTGTACCCTGTAGTATGTGTTCAAAACAACATAGTTACAGCACTAGACAAATAAGCATCTTTAGCTTGTATGTTTTAATAAACCAAATGCTACAATGTAATGTGTATATATACTGTTGAAGTTGCATATCAAATGATTGTTTTAAAATATAAGAAATGCAGTCATCCCATGCTTCAATGACTTCAGTAGGCATTACAAAGTCAACTTTTCCACTACAAGAATCTTGCTTTATTCTGAACTTTATTGGATGTTCCTCACAAACCACAAGCAGCTGTGGTTTACCCAGAAGGAACATAATGTCCCACTAGAGTTGTACATACTCATTGGGAAGAAGACGGACTGACTTGTAAGTCTGTGATCTGGTTATGCTTTTGCGTGAGGCGCCCCTATGCACTGTAGGTGAGAAATAGGGCATATTATTTAACAGTAGGGAAGCCAGTATTTATGGAAAGATTGTTATAGTATCTACTAGTAATATGCCAAACCTGGTTAAATGAAATAACTTCTTTCTGCTGGCAGAGTTGAATCTTTCCAAGTGTGCACACACTAAAAGAAAATAAAGTGGAGCATATTTAACAATTACCCTGTGCCAAGTTCCATGTTTTTTGTGACATGTATGTCTATCTTTCCTCATAGTAAATTATACCAAGGTCAGATTTTTTGATACTAGCAGTATTTTTATCTAATATCACTACAAATATTTCTCTGCTAATAGTGAACCTGTGTTTTGCACATGCAGGGCACAGCTGCTTCTGAGACTGTTAGCCTGGCAAGAGTTGGCATGATATATGGCGATGTCACTACTGTGCTTTTTACTGTTCCCCTTGCTGGAGAATAAGCTGTACCCAAGGATTTGCAGACAAGCATCGCCCTATTTCAGCTTTATTCATTTTATGGATATGTGCTTGCTACACAATGCTGCTGCTTGATTATTCCATCTTTCACCAGATCACCAGTCAAAAGGGGGGTGGTTCTGACATGAGGATGCTGGTCATCAGACTGAGGACATCTATTTTTCAGAAAAGAGTACTGCATGGGTATATTTCTGGACTGAAGCTAGATATTGCAGCATAATCTGGTTTTGTTATTTTATCTTTAATAATAATTAGTTAATCATTAGTATCCTCTTACTTTTTAATGGAAAAAGCTGAAGTTTAGGTATGCATATTTTTGCATTGTTATATTGGTCTAGCTTGGACCAATGTAATTATGCATGTGTCCAACCTGGACAATCCTCGTTGAATTTGGAAAACACTGTAGTAAGCACCGCTACTACAGTGATTGTCACTATCTTTCCAGGTCTTGTACCAAGTGGCTACCCTGTTGCTTAGTGACCACAGGATGTAACTCACTCAGCACAGGCACTATTCAGAGATCATTTTAATAAATGTACTCAGCTTTCTCTGATTGGATGCAATAGAGATCCCAATGTCACTACCCTACCTCTCCACTGCTTCTAATCGCAGAACTCTTTGCATTCATTAAGAAAATTCAAAGTGTTCTCTGAAGGGCACTCATGCCAACTGAGGAAGCTCCTGTGTTTACTATGCTGCAGGGCAGCCGCTTGGTTCAGGACCTGGAAGCTAGTGGATGTCTGTAGTAGCTGTTCCCAAGTTTTAGACAGGTGTGAAGAAATATTGTAACGTAACATGTTTTCCAAAATATTTTTTTTTCATTGTTTATTTTTATCAATTTACAAAATGAAAAGTGCGCAAACTGTAGAAAAATCTAAATCAATCACTATTTGGTGTGACTATCCTTTAGCTTCAAACCAGCATGAATTCTAAAGCCTCGTATACACGATCGGATTTTCCGACGGGAAAAGTGTGATGACAGGCTGTTGTGGGATAGCATGCTTTCAAATTTTCCGACAACAAATGCGTGTTGTCGGATTTTCCGATCGTGTGTACACAAGTCCGTCTGAAAAAACTCCAAAGTACAAACACGCATGCTCAGAAGCAATGCTCACCATAACACAACATTAGCAGAAGTTGCCCAAAGGGTGGTGCTAAAGAGCTGAAAAACCACGTAGTTTCCTGTTTGTTGGCCGACAATTCTTTGCCGTTTGTATGCAATACAAGTTCACGGCCAACGCCCTTCGGACAAAAGTCCTACGTTTTGTCCGCAGAAAATCCAATCATGTGTACAAGGCTTTTGTCAGGGAAATGGCTGTGGAAGTACTGGCAATCTTGCCAGTAGAAGAAATGGGCACCATAGGCACATCATGTGACAGGTGGATCCCCCTGCTGGCCTATAAAAGGCTGCCACTGTCTGACCCAAATTGCTGGATTGTCGTCAGCTTCCTGTACACCTGAACCTCTGTGTTACCTTTTGGATCTCCTGTTCTTGATCCGGCTCATTCCAGACCTGTTGACCTCCTCTCCTGGCTCATCCCCTGGCTTGCTCCTTGATCTTCCTTCTGCTGATTATTCGTGCATGACCCTGGCTTTGCTATATGGACTTTGCCTTTGCCTGATAACCTGTGCATGACCCCGGCTTGCTATATGGACTTTGCCCCTGCTTGATTAGCAGTTTATGACCTCAGCTTACTTCACAGACATGCTCATGCTTCTGGCCATCCTGTGTTTGACCCTCAGCCGGTTGTCCACAGCTGTCCTCTGAAGCACGGTCTATTCCAAGCACAGCGTGAAGTTCCTGACCTCCTATGCTCCACCATTCCCTGGCAGTCCTCACAAGGTGACGCTCTTCTGGACCCATCCGGATTCTGCTGGCAACCCGTGCTACTTTGGGCTGTATGCCTTCTGTGGCACTTTCAGAGGTATACCGCACCTAGCCGTAAGGGGAGCCCCTCTCTACATATTGGCTTCAGATCAGGTGCGTGACAGCTTTACACTTACATACTTTGTACACTTGCACAAAGTCAGGGATTTTGTGGGATTAGAGTCAGGTGCATGATTAATTAACCAATTATACTAGGCAGGTGCTAATGATCATCAATGTCATATCTAGGTTGAACACAGTCATTAACTGAAACAGAAACAACTAAGTAGGAGGCTTAAAACTGGGTGAGGCTGAAATTGACCCATAGCTCCGCAGTAGGCATAAGGCCCCTTTCACACGGACGGATAGAATGGTGCTTTTAGCTGCAGATTTTCTAGTTTTCTACCGCAGCTAAAAGCACACAATGCTTTCCTATGGGCCCCATTCACACACAGCGTTTAGCTGCGATTTCGTTACATGCGGTTCGGTGCGAATAGAAAAAATTGAATTGAATGCAGCCAGGTGCGATGTAAATCGCAGTCTTTTGTGTCAACTGTGGATAGCAGCGTGAGAAAAAAAAAATCACCAGGAAGCACATCATAATCAGTAGGTGTACCTGGGAAATGACACAGGAAGTTCAGAGGGATAGAGGAAAGGGGAGAAGACAGCATGGCGGCGCGAGATATCTCACATGAGGCCATTATAGCCCTGGTGCATGCCCGACCAGAGTTATGGGACTCAGAATGCCCAGGATATACCGACCGAGTGTTGAAGAGATCAAAGTGGGAGGAAGTATACAGATTTGTCACACCGAACTGGGATGATATGTCTGCAACTAAACAGGATAACCGAGGTGAGTGCAAGGTTTGTTGTGTCTATGAAGCAGGGTTCACATGCATCATAGCTGTTTCCCATAATAACCACAAGCTGAAGATTTACCCCCTAAATGACCAGGCCATTTTTTAGCGATACAGCACTGCGTCACTGACAATTGTGCAATGCTACAAACAAACCAAATTGGAAAATGGGAAATCAAATGGTTGGTGTCTTCCCTTAAGTTTTTTTTGGGTGGGGAGGTGAGAGCAGATCTCTCTCGACTTTTGTTCCTAACATGCGTTATGTTTGATATATATATTGCAGGAAAAGAGGTTTATACACGTTGGAGGTCCCTACGCGACCAGTACAAAAAAGAAGTCAACGGAGAGAGGTCTGCGGAGAGAAGCGGAGCACCCTCAACTCATCGCAGGCCTAACCCCCATGCAGAGGCTTTGTCATTTTTGAGGTGCACCACCGAGATGCGCTTGTAAGTATTGTGAGGGGGTTAGCTCGGCAGCGGGTGTGTGTGACCCCCGGGATGGGCTCCCCACCCAAAAACAGGCCCAGCAAACGGAGGTTGTGGTTTTCAAAATCAAAAAAAGGTGCGGTTTATTTTCTATTTACAGTGACAAAACACAGCAAAGCCAAAAGAAACATAAACAAAATAAATCCTGGTCAACTTGACCTCTGACTAAACATACAGGTTTCCTAACTAACAACTGGGATCAGCCTAGTGCTGTCCTAGTCCCTAAGTCCCTGGTTTTAAATGTCCAAGCAAATAGCCACACAGGCTTTGTCTCACCGCACAGGGGTTCACTCTCCCTAGACAGTCCACACAGGTCTGGTTCCAGGCATGAGCTAACATCTAATGAAGCTGGGAGTTCTTATAGAGGCCTAAATGAGCTGACAAGCTTCAGCTGGTCTCATCAACTCCCTGTCTGCACGACGCCCCACACTCTCCCTAGAGGTATGAGTCATCCATGAGCCCACTAGCCTTAGCTGGGCTTATACAACTCTCCACCTAGTTGTATAAGTCGGCGTAAAGCCTGAATCTGGGCGAAATATATCTACCCCCCTGGATGCAACCAGGTGACTTTACCTTCCTGCTGTCACAGTATATATATTATTTATTTTACTTTTAACTAACGCTTTGTGGGCAGTATAGCCGCACTGTCCCATTGATTTGAATGGGCTGGAGAGGTGAAGGAGCGGTATACACACCGCTCCTTCACCACTCCAAAGATGCTGCTATCAGGATTTTTGGTTGCGTCTTGCCAGCACACCGCTCCAGTGTGAAAGGTGTCTAAACCCCTTTTTTTAATGTTCCCCCATCTCCATATAGAGGGCTATTCTGTAGTGTACACATGACAGTATTCATGGTATTTTTTTTTAACTTGTAATGTTGTTATTGTTACCTAGAACTGTGTCAAGTGTTCCTGCGAGAGCAAGCGCAAGGCGTGAAAGTTCGTCACCAGAAGACGCTGACACCAGTCAAGAAACCAATTCAGAGACGGTTTCATCCCAAGAATATCAACTATCCACTCAAGAACCTGCGGTATGTATTTTCAAAACGTCACAATGTCCGTCCACAAAAAACGTATTACTTACATATTGAAATGGCAGCTGGTGTTGGTACATAAATGTTCTTTAGAGGAGAAACAACAACGGCTTACTTTCTTTCTCGTACATCACGGGACACAGAGCGACATAGTCATTACTAATGGGTTATATAGATACCGTCAGGTGCTGGCACTGGCAACTTCCAAAACCGGAAGTACCCTCCCCTATATAAGCCCCTCCCATCCGGGAGCACCTCAGTTTTTTGCCAGTGTCTAAGGTGTTGGCCAAGAAGAAACATGTGTTTTTCACTGAGCTTGCGTACAGGTTCTTTTGGGCCTCAGTAAGCTATTCCGGATCCGACCAAAAAAGCTTCATAGCTAAACGGTCGGTACCCGGGCCTTGCAGAGAAGAGCAAGGTTTTGCCTGTAATGCTTCTCTTAGGAGAGCTGGACCCTGGGATCCAGAGCTCTGGTCATACCCACGACCAAGATGTTTTCTGTGCAGGGTGCTATACAGGTCCAGGGGAGTGGAATCCTTGGGAACCCGGTCCCTGAAGGTTTGATTACAATGCCTGCCGTGATAGGTGAAGTTTGGGCTTTTGTGGACCAAACAAAGTCCTGCGGCGGGGAACAGGTAAGTGGGGGCCCCCAGGAACTTGGTTCTATTGGGGGACCCCCAGGCCTAATTTGTCTTTCTGTCTGTTACCTAACGGTATTCCCGCTAATATTCTGTGTATGCCTGTTACTACTGAGAAAATGTAAAAATTTCAATAGTAGGCAAGAAAAAAAAAAAAAAATGTAAGACCGCGGTACCTGTGTTAGACACTAGAGGCCGCTATGGTTCTTTTTCTTGTAATGTGGATTTTTTTCTTCCAGAATCAAATCCAGGCAGTTGGTATGTTCTCTGCTGGGAAGCTGTCTCCTCTGCCCTGTTGCTGCGCTCATCCATCCCCGGGCCCTGCGGCAAAGGGACCCTGGCTCCCATCTAGCTCCTTGTTGTTTTCAAAGAAGGCGCACGTGCCCGCGCGCGTGCGCGTGCACGCGCCTCTATTCATAGAGGCGATCTGGAAAAAGGGGCGGAGCGGGTGGATGACGCTCAGGTGTGCGCCGCGGCGCTACTGCGCATGTGCGGGCGTCCAGCGTGTTTTGAAGCACATTATAGCTGGCTGTTGAAGGCACAGACAGAGCTAGCAACAATATAAAGGCACATAGAGGCGGTTGATGCAGGCATCCCCTAGAAAGGCACTTTAGTGGACACCAACTGTGATATAGCAGCAATTGTGCTAGACTATTCTCAGTAAAAGTGGTGTATTACGGCTGGAATACCTCAGCTTTAGGCTTAGGAATATGCCGTCCAGAAGCTCCGGAACTGAATCTTCCAGGAAGCGAAGGGGGTCTCATCGGGCTCTGAGGATCTTGGGCATACTTCTGCTGCACCAGTCTCCCCTGAAGTTCAGAGGTAAGTGACCGTAGAGACCCCGCAGGGGTACTTGGTACTGTGGCTGTCCTCAGTTCACCTGCTCCTGTGTATGTAACAGAGGAGGTTTTTTCCTCAGCTCTGGGAGGATTAGAGAGAGATTGTCAGCATTGATCGGTGCCTCCCTGTCAGGGAAAGCACGCCCGATCTCCGTCTCCTCCTTCAGAGTGCCTGTTAGCAGAGCAACAGTCCCATACAGGGATCGACCTGCCTGAAGGGGATCAGGATGAGGTTGATTCTGTTATAGAGGAATCAACAGTGGGGGAACCTTTTCTCAGCATCTCAAGCTGAAAGATTATGGGTTCAGTCTCTGACTAACATGGTCCGATCAGCATTTAAAAATGCACCTTGCGGAACCATCAACCACTACTGTATCCTCGTTGGGGTCGCTAGAAGCCCCCAGACTGTCTGTTCTTTTCCACTTCACCCTTTGCTGAAAGGGCTCATTTACCAGGATTGGGAACATCCTGAGAAAATATTTATTCCCCCAAGAGATTTCCGGTGGTCTATCCCATGGAGGATAAGTTCATCAAAAAAAAAAAAAAAAAATGGAAGGTCCCTACAGTGGACGCAGCCATCTCTTGTATGTATAAATCACTCACATGTCCAGTGGATAATGTCCAAATGTTCAAGAACCCAATAGATAAAAGATTGGAGTCCTTATGAAAATCTGCTTCTTTCTACAGCAAGCTTGGTGACACAACCAGCAGTAGCAGCTATTGGGGTCTGCTAAGCAGTGAAGGATCAGTTGAAACAGGTCTTGAGGGACTTGACAGATCAGCAGGCCTTGCCCTAGCTGATCTACCTAGAGCCTTAGGCTTTGCGGTTGACGCCATAAGGATTCAGTCCATCAGGCCTCCCGCCTTACGCTGTCTATAGTACATATGCGTAGGCTTCTATGGCTCAAAAACTGGTCTGCTGAAGCTCCCTGTAAAGAATGGCTGGTTAGCGTCCCATTTCATGGTGAACGCTTATTCAGGGAAAACCTGGACAAATATATCCAGAAAATTTCCAGCGGTAAAAATACGCTCTTGCCGGTTAAAAACAGAGTTAGAGGTCCCTCTTTAAGAGGCCTGCTTCTCCAGTCCCTGGGGCATCGGCTGTGTAACAGTTCCGACGGCCTCCTCGGTCAAATCCCGGGGGTAAAAAACAGGGACAATAGCAGGGTAATGAGAAACCCTGGGTCAGGGGAGGTACAAAACCTCCCCCAAAGTTAAATTCATTGAAGGGTTGCCCCCACTCAGTCGGGTGGGGGGAGGACTCCAGTTGTTCGCAAGAGACCTGGCGGGACACGATCAAGACAGATAGGTGCTCTCCGCAGTATGTTTGGGATACAGTTTGGAGTTAAAAGACTCTCCTCCTTCCCATTTTTGAGGTCAAACGTGCCAAGGGATCCCCGGAAGATAGAGTCCCTCTTGTTGGCACTAGAACAACTATTGCTCCAAGGAGTAATTATGGAGGTTCCCCTGTAAGAATGAGGGTTTGGGTTTTACTCAAACCTCTTTACAGTCCCGAAGCAAACGCGGACGGGAGGCCCATATTAATTCTAAAAAGGGCTATACAAATTCCTGTATATCAGGACTTTCCGATGGAGTCGATCCGATCGGTGGCCACTGCCCTACAAGGGGAGGATTGGTTAGCCGCGATCGACATCAAAGATGCTTATTTGCACATTCCCATCTTTCCAGTCCACCAAAAATTTCTACGCTTTGCAGTAGAAGGGCGCCATTTTCAGTTCAGAGCCTTACCCTTCGGTTTGGCCACAGCACCACGAGTGTTTACAAAAATTCTGGCCCTTTATTGGCCAATCTAAGAACACAAGGTGTAATGATAATGGCATATCTAGATGACTTGTTGCTGATAGACCACTCAGTGAAAAAACTAGACGTGGTCGTTCACAAGACAATCAAGTATCTGGAATCTCACGGTTGGATTATCAACCGAGACAAGTTAGCCCTAAAATCCAGTCAAAAGTCTGGAATACTTGGGGCTAAGGTTGGATTCAGGCCAGAGAAAAATATTCTTGCCTCGAGGAAAGGTGTTGTCTTTGAAAGATTTGATCCACTTAGTGGGTACAAAAAAGACAGCCGTCCATACGCCTGTGCATAAGGCTGCTGGGAAAAATGGTGGCATCATTCGAAGCAGTACCCTACGGTCAATTCCATTCAAGGAATTTGCAGGGGGCCATACTGTCAGCCTGGAACAAAAAAGTTCAGGCCCTAGACTTACAATGTCCTTGTCCCCTTCCGTTCGCAAGAGCCTCCGTTAGTGGTTGGTTCCCCAGAATCTGGAAAAAGGGAAATCCTTCAGTCTGATTTCTTGGAAGGTGGTCACTACAGATGCCAGCCTTATAGGCTGGGGAGCAGTACTGGAGCAATAGTCTCTCCAGGGCAGATGGTCGGATGCAGAAAAGGCCCTGCCCATCAATCTCTTAGAGATACGAGCAGCCCGGTATGCCCTAGTAGCATGGACATCCAAACTCCAAGGGTCCCCTGTCAGAATTCAATCAGACAATGCCACAGCAGTGGCATATATCAATCATCAGGGGGGCACCAGGAGTCGTGCAGCCCAGAGGGAAGTAAATTACGTCCTGAAATGGGCAGAAAGATATGTCCCAGCCATATCTGCGGTATTTATTCCAGGAGTGGAGAATTGGAAGGCGGACTTTCTAAGTCGCCAGCAATTATGCCCAGAGGAAGGGTCCCTTCACCCCGAGGTTTTCTGGACAATATGTCAGCGGTGGGGAACATCGGATGTAGATCTTCTAGCATCCAGATTCAACGCAAAGGTGGACAGGTTTGTCTCTCGGACAAGGGATCCCCTAGCTTGCGGCTCGGATGCCCTAGTGTTCCCTTGGGATCAGTTCAAGCTGATATATGCATTCACACCGCCACAATGGTTACCTCGATGACTCCGCAGAATCAGGGTAGAAAAGGAACCAGTGATTCTGGTGGCTCCAGCGTGGCCCCGAAGAGCGTGGTACGCGGAGATTGTAAAATGTCAGTGGGGAGTCCTTGGTCTCTCCCACGTCGTCCGGACCTGCTTTCGCAAGGACCGATATACCATCCTTCCTTACCAGCCCTAGGTTTGACGGCCTGGCTATTGAAGCCCACATTCTAAAAAAGAGAGGGCTCTCTAATCCTGTGGTATCTACCATGATCAATGCCAGGAAGCCGGTATCCAGGCAGATCTACTATAGAATCTGGAAGGCGTACATCGCGTGGTGTGAGGCCAAGAAATGGCATCCACGTAAGTACGTAATAGGTAGGATTCTGGACTTCCTACAGTGGGCTGTAGATAGGAAGCTTGCCTTGAGTACTATCAAGGGTCAGATTTCGGCCTTGTCAATATTTTTTCAAAGGCCCTTGGCTTCGCATTCACTAGTCAAAGCCTTTATACAAGGAGTGATGCGTATTAGTCCTCCGGTTAATATTCCCATATGTCCATGGGATCTAAACTTGGTTCTGTCGGTTCTACAGAAACAACCATTTGAACCATTACATCATATTTCTTTGGTGCTTCTCACCAGGAAATTGATTTTTCTAGTAGCCATTTGTTCGGCTAAAAGAGTGTCGGAATTAGCAGCTATGTCCTGTAAGGAGCCATATCTGGTTATCCATAAGGATAGAGTAGTGTTCGTCCTCATCCAGCCTTTCTTCCTAAGGTGGTATCGAGGTTTCATTTGAACCAAGATGTGGTTCTTCCTTCTTTTTTCCCCAAACCTACTTCGGTAGAGGAAAAGTTATTGCATTCTTTGGATGTAGTAAGAGCAGTTAAAGCTTATCTAAAGGCCACTGCTCAGATTCGCAGAACGGATACTTTGGTTATTCTGCCGGAAGGCCCCAGAGAGGGTCAGGCAGCGTCAAAATCTACTTTAGCCAAGTGGATTCGACAGGTCATAATACAAGCCTATGGCTTGAGAAGGAGACCGCCTCCGTTCAAAGTTAGAGCGCACTCCACGAGAGCAGTTGGAACTTCATGGGCAGTGCATCACCAGGCCTCCCTGGCTCAAATCTGTAAGGCCACAACATGGTCTTCAGTACACACGTTTACTAGGTTCTACCAGGTGGACGTTAGAAGTCAGGAGGATGTCGCCTTTGGGCGCAGTGTGTTGCAGGCCGCAAAAGATCCTCATGTCTGATAGCGCTCAGCTTATATATGGTGTATCCCCCCCCTCATTGGGCATTGCTTTAGGACATCCCATTAGTAATGACTATGTCGCTCTGTGTCCCGTGATGTACGAGAAAGAAAATAGGATTTTTATAACAGCTTACCTGTAAAATCCTTTTCTTGGAGTACATCACGGGACACAGAGCTCCCGCCCCTCTTTGGGGACACTTATTGCTTTGCTACAAAACTGAGGTGCTCCCGGATGGGAGGGGCTTATATAGGGGAGGGTACTTCCGGTTTTGGAAGTTGCCAGTGCCAGCACCTGACGGTATCTATATAACCCATTAGTAATGACTATGTCGCTCTGTGTCCCGTGATGTACTCCAAGAAAAGGATTTTACAGGTAAGCTGTTATAAAAATCCTATTTTTTGGGCAAAGTACCACTTCAGTACTTCTGGCTTTGGAGGTCTGGCTGTTAATACAGTGACATCAGGTTTTTGGAGCTAAAACAAGTGCCTGTGTCTGATCTATTCTAAACAGGTGCTGCAAGCTCTGACACGACTTCAATATTTGTGCAAGCATCATGTTTAGCAGTATGCTGTTCACTAAAGTGTGACCTCAACATCAGAAGCATAATCTATATATTCGATCTATTTGCAGGCAAATCTAGATAGGAGAGTCTACTTCCACCACCCGTCGAACTCGCCTTATTCAAGAGACACCTTTTGAGGAATATTTCAACCGTATTATTGCAGAAATGAGAAACCAATCACAAAACCAGGCCAAAGATGATGAATTCCTCAACATCTCAGACCCAGATGTTATGTTTTTGAGAATGTTGCTTTGTGTAGTCAGGGAGATTCCTCCTGATAAGCGCACTGAGATCAGAGGTGATATACATGCCTATTTAACGTATATCGTGTCCGCTTGCAAAGAGCAACGCCCATATCCAAAATTTCAGCCATGGGCTATGGGTTTTAATTCATCCAGTGGCTCTTTGAGTAAACCAATGCCCAGTCAGCAGTGCCATGACACCACAACTGCCATTAACCCTTATGCAGGACCCCCACCGATGTATACACCTTACCCATCTAATCCTGGTTATCAAAGCTCGCATGTGCAGCCACACCCAGTTACTTCACCCTCATCTTCCCAATCAGGATCACCCGTAGATGTTGGCAGTGAACCAAGCCACTCTTCCCTGCGTCACCCTTATCCAGTGTATGAAAACTTGTAGTTTTGTCCTTCTAATTTGTTATTTATATGACTGTTTAATTTTAAATTTTTTGTTAATTTAATGTTATTGATACCTACACAAACGAATGTTTACAACAACAGATTTCTCCATCTACGCTGAACTGTGCGGATGGAAGAATCTCCCACTGTCCCAAGCTTCCATATCTTGCTACTCGGCCCCGCTGGCTCTCACAATACCTGAACATTCTGATTGGGTGCAAGCATTGTTTAAGTTGAGAGCCAGCGGGGCCGACTAGAAAGATACTGAAGCTTGGCCCAGTGGGAGATCCCCCCCCCCCCCCCATCTACACAGTGCAGTGTACATGGAGAAATCTGTTGCACTTTTTCCATCTAACCAATTTTTTGGGACTCATGTTATCTGTTGTACTGAGTCAATTTATACTTGAAACTAAAATAAAATTTTCAATATTCCAAAGGAATTAAAAACATAGTTTTCTATACTTGCAAGCATTCAATGTTTTGTAAGGTTTGTCTATTTGTTCTACCCTTTGTTACTTTACATAGCAAAGATAAAAACAATTTAATTGTAAAAAATTGTCGACTACTTTATTTCAAGCGAAAATATAAACTGTGATATAACAAGAAGCAGGGGAGGACTGGGCCAGGGGGCAGGGTGGCAATTGCCTCCCAGGCCGCCCTAACTTGCCCGCTACCATTTTCTTTTTTATTCTAGTCTAGGAAGTCGGGCCGGGGGCATGGCCTTGGCGGCCGACCACTAGCTGTGGCATTCCGGGAGTTGTAGTCCGCACTCAAGCTTCTGGTGGGTGGAAAACACAGCAGCACAGAGGAAACTACAACTCCCTGGGACCGGATTATTGGAAGCAGGCAGAGGCAGGGCGTGCCAGGGAGTCGGGACGCAGGGCTGGGCCCTGGCTGCAACTTGACCCCAGGATCAGGAGCGTTACCCCCCCAGGAGACCGTGGCGTGCAATGACCTGCTGAGCTGAGATCGCTGAGATGAGAGACCGTGACACCCCTAGCTGACCCCCCCCATCTCCCCCCATACACCCTATGTAACCTGCCCCAGTGATCAGGCTGCATTGATGGGCACTGGAGTTGGCTGCACTGATGGGCACTGGTGAGGCTGCATTGAAAAACCAGGTGGGCCATGGATGGTGAACTGATTCGGCGGTTCAATGGGCCACTTGACTGGACTTGCCCCCCAGGCCTAAGGCCGCCAGCCCTCCCCTGACAAGAAGGTTGATGCAACATGGGTAACAAAGAAAATTCTACACATAGTCATATTGCCATGGGAGCTGTCCATCTTCAGTCAAAAAATAATCAGTAAAATCTTCACGCACTTGTAGGGCTCTGTGTTCTTCAGAAACAGGTAACAGGGATTCGGTGGACACAATCTCCTTACCCCCTCAAAAAGTTGTGGAGAACACAACATGCCAAAACGAGCACGTGCATGGCTGTCATCAATACACGTCATCAATACACGCCATTTGGCAGTGCAAATACCGAATGCGAACTCCACCATTCTCTGAGCTCTGCTGAGATGATAATTAAAAATTTGCCTCCTGGCAGTGAGACCATGCCTCGTATAGGGCCTGAGAAGGTGAGTGGATAAGGCAAATGCCTCATCTCCAAGCACTACCAAGGGAAGATCCGGCACAGCAGTACCAGGAAGAGGCCTTGACTGTGGCACATGAAATTCTCCATATTCAAAACGCTGGCCCATCATGGAATTACGAAAAATTCTGGAATCTCCAGAACTCCCGTAAGCTCCGACATCCACAGCAATGAATTTCTTGAGTCCCAGGAGGACAATGGAGAAGTACTTTTTATAATTGAAATAGCGGGAACCCGAATTTGGTGGCTTGATGAGCCGGATATGTTTCCCATCTAATGCCCCAATGCAATTTGGGAAGTTAGTCTTCTTCCAAAATTCTTCCGCTATTTCCTCCCACAGACTGGATGTTGGTTCCGGCATGACTGTGGTTTTAAGCTCTTCCCAAATAACAAGACAAGTATCATGCACTATTGTAGATACAGTGGAAATTCCCATTAGGAATTGATGATGGAGGGAGGTGAAACTGGCACCAGTGGCAAGGTATCTGCAATACAAAATTGATAACAATTCAGAAAATATAAAAAATAGTAAAATAAATAATATAAAATAAATAAAATCAATAGACATAAGGAGTAAAAGCAGAGTTCTACATGGTAACAACTAAAAATCAGCACCTATGTAGCTGCTGACTTTTAACTCATCGCAGCCCAAAGACGACACGTCCCTTGGCTCTGGGTGCAGGTGACGGCATCCTAAGGGAAACAGGAAGCCTTGTGGTGGGTGGGGCTAATAAAAAATCATTTGGAGGTACCTTACATGATCATGCAAATTTCTGCCTTTGTGTTTAGAGCTCACCTACATAATTATAAACTACTGAAATACTATGATGTTTCATATTTTCATAAAAAAGGACATTCACGATTTTCACTATAAGTAAGACATTACAATAACAATAGTGAACATTTTCTTTGTTGGGACAGAAATGTATGCACCTCCACACAGATTTGGCCTTATCACATAAGGATACCGATAAATATATGGTAAGGATCAGAAAAAAAAGAATCTGCAAGGCACGACAAATCAATTTCAAGGATGAAAAATAATGGTAAGGGCAGTAATGCGAGAAACATCGCTGCTGTGATATAGATTTATAGGCCATAGATTTATATATATATATATATATATTGTAACCTGGGGGGCAGGTAGCGGGTACAAAAACTCCCTGGGATGAGCAGGCACAGATACCAAGTCCATTGGATCAGTGAAAACAGTGTTGTTTATTAGTGCTATATACAAAGTCTAATGACAGGTGCTGTACAGTGTGCTGAAAACAAACAGAAGAAAAAATAGCTAAACAAAAGCCTAGCCGTGTCTCGGCTCTAACTACACAGTATGTACAGGCCCTCACTACCAGGCTGGACAAGCCTAACGCTTGTCAGCTTCCACATTCACAGAGTAACAAGTTTTACCAACCTTCTGGCTCTCACAAACCAACATTGTCTCTGTTTCCCAGGCTGAGCAAAGGCTGTCTGCTCAGGTGAGCTTTTAATTAACCTGTGGGAGAGAACCAACACCTGAACTGGACCCTGGCTCAGAGATCCCTGAATGTATATGAGAGGAGCCTGAGAGATGTATAAACCCCGAATAGGACTTTCCCAGGCTCTCTCTGGGATGCTCTGTCACAATATATATATATAATTATGCAAGAACATACATACACACACACCTACCTAACAGCCGTTCTTCTGCACTAATGCTTCTTCTCATGTTGGTCCTGGTTCTGCTCAGGCGTCCTCTAAAAAGTTCCAACAGTTCATCGAAGCTTGCCACCGACATCCTCGTGTAATTATAGAACTTGTCTCCGTGAGTACTCAGCTCACCGAACATGAGGGCAAAGTAGCCGATCGATAGACGCTGGGAGGTAAAGGGATGGACCCAGTAACGACGGGGACGTCGCCTACACTGGATCTCTCTTCTCCTCTTCATCCTCATCATCAGCAATATGAGCATTGCCAGCAAACTACTCATATTTGCATTCATTTTCATAAATCTCAGGCACAATACACTGATCAGGAAATAGATGGTTTGAAATGCAGAGGGCTGAAATGCATCATGGGTAGATTCAAGGGACCAAAAAAATTAATAAAAATAAAAGGGTTGCTATGGGAATGACTATATTAGCTAACTGCAGCTAAACGCAACCGCAAATGAACGCATGTAAATGCAGGTAATCGCACTGTACAAATGCAGCTGATCGCTGTGCCTGTAGTCTTGAATTTCACAGACAAAAATAAACATGCTAAACTGCGGCAGAACAGCCATCCGTGTGAAAGGAGCCTAAAAACTGCAGAAATTAACTATAAATGCCTGACAAGGTGGTATGCAACACCCGATAATATAAGTAAATACCAACCGGAAAAATCTGCGGAATGCTGGCGAGGATGTAAAGTATTAGGAACGATGATCCATCTGTGGCGGGACTGCCCGAAAATTAAAAAATATTGGAAAAAGATCTTACAATTAATAAAGGAAATTACTAAAAAAGAATTGTGTAAAAGGACAAGCGCGCAACCACTGACATTGATTAAATAAAAAATGATGAATATATTACTAATAACACACTATGTGAAAAAAAACACAAGAGAATATATACTGAATCTCAATAGTGAAAAAAAACACAAGAGAATATATACTGAATCTCAATAGTGATAGTGAAATTGTTCTCCAAAGGCAAATATTAATTTAAAAATTAAAATTATAAAGTTGAGATTGAAAAAAATGTCCACAACACATTTAAATTCCAAAGGTGAAATCCACTTGCTTCATATGGATAAGGGATATCCAAAGGGAGCCTTACTCTATAGATGTTCAGTGATAACAGATAATCTTAAAGCCGCTTACCAGATGGACGGGACCTCAGATCATAGAGGTCACAAAGGCGTGTGCATCAGCCTGCCGGCAGCGATGGTATTCACCTGTTCCTTTATCCCAGGTGGCCTGTCCTCACTCCACCAGGTAATCAGATGTCTTGACACACAGTATCCAAAACGAAAAAGGTAGGCGGGAATAGAATCGCTCCAGCTTCCAAGTGTACTCCTAAGAGCTTGTTCAACTCAGCAAGGAAGGATTAAAAAAAGGACTTCATGGTGCAGTATTTTCCAAAAATTCAAAAGGATTTATTGTAAAAACACACAGCAAAAAAGCCAAAATCAAAAAGTCCACATCCAATCCACAAATAGTAAAATAGGCAAAATAGGCAAGGAAACAGCAACGTAACAAGGGTAAAAAAGGTTTCTAATGTTTCCGTATGCTAGTCAGAGAGCAAACATAGACTGCATCAATACATCAATATCCAATACGTGATGACGTTAGGAATCTTGGCTCCACCCGACGCGTTTCCCCAAAAATGGCATCAACTGGGAACGGAGGCTAATTACCAGCGTCATCACTTCACGTATATATACTCATAGGGCAGCCGTGACAACGGAAGTAACATTTAGAGATATATCTCTGGGGTCACCAAAAAAAAGGATAAAAATTGGTATTTTGCATATTAGATTATACCAAAAAAAATCTTTTAACATATCCTCAGCTCAATAGAAATAAATGGGAAACATATTATAAACATATAAATACATAAAAAAAAATATATATATATATATGTCAGAACGAATACTAATTATACCTCTAACATCAAAGAATATGCATATAAATGTATAAATTTAATTAATTAATGTAGAAATATGGATGCGGATAAAATGAGGTGTATATTATATATTACCTCAGAAAAAAATTGTATATAATATGTAAAAATATATAACAATTTAGCAATTAAAAAATGTCATAAAAATTAATTAAAAATTATTCTAAAAATGAATAAAAAGGTATTCAGTCAGATCTGCAGTAGAGCACATCAGAATGGGAATTAATGCTATTTATTGTCAATAAAGCAGTTAATATCCCATTCGACGTTTAAACCCAGGGGATTCTAACATTGGAGGTCATGTATCCATCTGGTTTCACGTCGGGACACATGTCTTTTCAAGTTATCACCCCTCCAATGGGCAGTGTATTTTTCTATAGCCACTACTTTTACCAAGGAGGTGTTCCTATTATGGTGTGTACGAAAATGTTTAGATACACTGTGTCCCACAAATCCTCATCTAATATTCCCAAGATGTTCTCCTATTCTCACATTTAGGGCTCTTGTTGTTCTGCCAACGTATTGTAAATTGCAAGGGCAGGTTAGGAGATAAATAACTCCCACCGTCCCACAGGTAATAAAATCTTTTATCTTATATACTTTTGACGTCACCTGAGAGGTAAAGGAGGTGGTTCTAACAGTCTGAGATGTTTTGCACACCTTACACCTCTTACAAGGAAAAAATCCCTTCATGTCCCCAAACATACTAATCCTGGGAGGTATATCAATAGCACTAGTTGCCAGTTTATCCTTGAGGTTTAAAGTTCTCCTATAAACAATATTGGGTTTAGTAGGTATAACTGGTCCCAGGACCCTATCCCCCTTAAGGATATTCCAATGTTTCCTCATAACCTTGTTAACCCACCAATGGTGGGAGGAGAAATTCGTAATGAAAGCCCATTCAAAACCCCTATTATCTTCTATATCCCTAACTTTGGGTTTCAACAGTATTTCTCTCTCCATGTTATTAACTTTGACAATATCCTTTTCCAAAGCATTACGGTCATATCCTTTATCAATGAAGCGATTTTTTATAATATCTGTTTGTATCTTGAAGTCTTCCGTACGAGAACAATTCCTCCTTATCCTCTGGAACTGGCTCTTGGGTATTGCTTTCAACCAACTGGGATGATGACAACTACCCATTGGTATATACCCATTTTTATCGGTAGATTTGAAAAAAAGTTTTAGTAATTAGTATCCCTTCTTCTTTCATAATTACCAGATCCAGGAAATTTACAGAGGAGATATTTGCTTCATAGGTGAACCTAATGCCCCATTGGTTGGTGTTAACCATTTCCATAAACGATTTTAGGGATTCGGGGTCCCCTTTCCAAAGGAAAAAGGCGTCATCAATATATCTTCGCCAGTATAGTAAGTGGGGGCATCTCCATGAGAAAATATGATCATTTTCCCACAGGGCCATGAAAAGGTTGGCGAGGCTGGGAGCAAATTTAGCTCCCATCGCCACGCCCGTTCGTTGCAGAAAATATTGTCCATCATAGTAAAAATAGTTATGCTCCATCGCAAACTTAAGGAGTTTCAAAACAAATTCTATTGTAGGCTTTTCTAGTGATTTTTCTTTATTCAAGAAGTACCTAGCTGCTTGAAACCCTAGTATGTGGGGAATATTGGTGTACAAAGAGACGTCTGCCGTGACAAGTAATACATCATCTTCAATGTGAAGTGCAGACATCTCATTCATCAGCTGCATGGAGTCCTTCAAGAAAGCGGGGGTTTTTGTAGCCACCGGCTGTAGAAAAAAATCCACATACTTTCCTATTCTGGACGTGAGGGACTCAATACCACTCACAATTGGTCTACCGGGTGGTTGAGTTAGATCTTTGTGTATTTTGGGTAAGTAGTAGACAATCTGCATTTTAGGTGCCAGTGGTATCAGGAATTCCTTTTCATTTTTATTTAGAATACCCTTTCTGAAGCCAACCTGTACCAACCCATCCAACTGTTTCTTATACCCTAGAGTGGGGTCACGTTTCAGAATAGTATATGTATCTCTAGCTGACAGTAAACGATTCATCTCGTCCAGATAGTCCTGCTTTTTAAGGAGCACAATGCCCCCCCCCCCTTTATCCGCGGGACGTATGATTAATTCTTTTTTCTGACATAAAGATTCAATTCCTTCCTGAATATCTTTTTGGTTTTCATTCTTAAAATGTGCTTTACGAAGATCTTGTAAAACCATTTCTTTAAAAACAGAGATACTAGCAGCAGGTTTTCCAGGGGGGTTAAAAAGGGATGCATTTCTGAGGCCCGTTCCCTTAGACTTCCCTGTACTGCTGTTATCAGATTTACTTTGAGGAACAAAGTTCCTTATTATAGGATCAGAGAGGAAATATCTTTTAATACTCAACTTCCTCGTGTATTTTTGTAAATCAATGAACGTTTGGAATTTATTAAGTCCTTGTCTGGGTGCAAATTTTAAAAATTTGTTAAGAGTCCTTTGTTCTGTTTCTGTCAGCATTATCCCACTCAGATTAAAAATTCCTTCATTATTTATCTCCTCTTTTTTCTTGGAGTTCCGTTTTCCTCTGCATCCTTTCTTAGTCTTACTTTTCTGTTCTGTCCTTTCCCTAAAAAACTATCCGATTTGTTCCTGAGAGGGGCTGGATTACTCGATTCCTCATGTGATCTTTGATAATCCTCTCGTGGAAATCCTTGCCTATTTTTTGCATATTCTCCCTCATACTCATTTTCGGAGTCCTGTAGCAAACTATAGCGATTATCCACCCTCACATCATACTTCCAGGGGACTGTAGGTGAACCGTATGGTCCTTCATACTGTTCATTCCAATGGGGTCTTCTTTGCATAGGATCCTCATATCTCCCCATGTAGTCCATTTGCGATGATCTGCCTGGGGGATAGAATTGTTGATTCCCATAATTTTGAGGGGTGTGAGGAGGTCTATTTCCTCTATTATAATAACCATGTTGTTGCTTCCCCGGATTTTTCGGATAGTTATTAGCTGAGGGATATTGGGTCCTAGGGGGATAGTTATTTTTCTGGGGGACATTCGCCCCTTTTTTCTTTGGTTGTTGTATAGGACGTCCCCCACTTCCCTTCAATTGACCCATATCACGATACTGTGGAGTCTGCGGGTCTGGCCTCACTCTATTGTCATCTGAGAGAGGGTGAGGTTGAACTCCACTTATGGCGTCCATATTTTCAACCCCTGTGTTCTCCATACTAGTAACATTAATATCCTTATATAATTCCTGCCATTTAAAGACGTTATGGGTTTTATAATCTTCCACGTCTCTTAAGTATTTCTTTCTCTTTTTTACCCGTTGTTCTTCCTCCTCCTCTATCATAATGTCTCTTAATTCTTTGGTGTACACCTGATATAGACCTTCTTTATTGAATGGTATAAGTTTATCCTTAATTTCATTTATTTCTTGTTGCAATTTAGCAGCCTTACTTTGCTTCCTAGTTATTAGGAAATTAATAAAAGCCAGGCCTGCATCATTGAAATAAATGAACCAATCTTTCAGATCTTTATCTGCTTTATCAGGGTATATATGCCACCGTAAACTTCTCGGGGCCATTTTTTCTTTTAAATACCTCTCCAGGAAGATAATGTCCCAGGTGGCATGTAATTCAGCAATCAGGAAATTTTTAGCCTCATAAAGATCCCTCTTATATTATCTCTGGAAACGGATAATATAAGAGGGATCTTTATGAGGCTGAAAAATGTCCTGATTGCTGAATTACATGCCACCTGGGACATTATCTCCCTGG
The DNA here is from genome assembly GCA_029206835.1 of Rana muscosa. Taxonomy (NCBI): domain Eukaryota; kingdom Metazoa; phylum Chordata; class Amphibia; order Anura; family Ranidae; genus Rana; species Rana muscosa. Next base: position 490,171,617 of record CM055117.1, on the reverse strand, counting down.
AGAGGTATTTAAAAGAAAAAATGGTCCCGAGAAGTTTACGGTGGCATATATACCTTGATAAAGCAGATAAAGATCTGAAAGATTGGTTCATTTATTTCAATGATGCAGGCCTGGCTTTTATTAATTTCCTAATAACTAGGAAGCAAAGTAAGGCTGCTAAATTGCAACAAGAAATAAATGAAATTAAGGATAAACTTATACCATTCAATAAAGAAGGTCTATATCAGGTGTACACCAAAGAATTAAGAGACATTATGATAGAGGAGGAGGAAGAACAACGGGTAAAAAAGAGAAAGAAATACTTAAGAGACGTGGAAGATTATAAAACCCATAACGTCTTTAAATGGCAGGAATTATATAAGGATATTAATGTTACTAGTATGGAGAACACAGGGGTTGAAAATATGGACGCCATAAGTGGAGTTCAACCTCACCCTCTCTCAGATGACAATAGAGTGAGGCCAGACCCGCAGACTCCACAGTATCGTGATATGGGACAATTGAAGGGAAGTGGGGGACGTCCTATACAACAACCAAAGAAAAAAGGGGCGAATGTCCCCCAGAAAAATAACTATCCCCCTAGGACCCAATATCCCTCAGCTAATAACTATCCGAAAAATCGGGGAAGCAACAACATGGTTATTATAATAGAGGAAATAGACCTCCTCACACCCCTCAAAATTATGGGAATCAACAATTCTATCCCCCAGGCAGATCATCGCAAATGGACTACATGGGGAGATATGAAGATCCTATGCAAAGAAGACCCCATTGGAATGAACAGTATGAAGGACCATACGGTTCACCTACAGTCCCCTGGAAGTATGATGTGAGGGTGGATAATCGCTATAGTTTGCTACAGGACTCCGAAAATGAGTATGAGGGAGAATATGCAAAAAATAGGCAAGGATTTCCACGAGAGGATTATCAAAGATCACATGAGGAATCGAGTAATCCAGCCCCTCTCAGGAACAAAACGGATAGTTTTTTAGGGAAAGGACAGAACAGAAAAGTAAGACTAAGAGAGGATGCAGAGGAAAACGGAACTCCAAGAAAAAAGAGGAGATAAATAATGAAGGAATTTTTAATCTGAGTGGGATAATGCTGACAGAAACAGAACAAAGGACTCTTAACAAAGGTTTAAAATTTGCACCCAGACAAGGACTTAATAAATTCCAAACGTTCATTGAGTTTACAAAAATACACGAGGAAGTTGAGTATTAAAAGATATTTCCTCTCTGATCCTATAATAAGGAACTTTGTTCCTCAAAGTAAATCTGATAACAGCAGTACAGGGAAGTCTAAGGGAACGGGCCTCAGAAATGCATCCCTTTTTAACCCCCCTGGAAAACCTGCTGCTAGTATCTCTGTTTTTAAAGAAATGGTTTTACAAGATCTTCGTAAAGCACATTTTAAGAATGAAAACCAAAAAGATATTCAGGAAGGAATTGAATCTTTATGTCAGAAAAAAGAATTAATCATACGTCCCGTGGATAAAGGGGGGGGGGCATTGTGCTCCTTAAAAAGCAGGACTATCTGGACGAGATGAATCGTTTACTGTCAGATAGAGATACATATACTATTCTGAAACGTGACCCCACTCTAGGGTATAAGAAACAGTTGGATGGGTTGGTACAGGTTGGCTTCAGAAAGGGTATTCTAAATAAAAATGAAAAGGAATTCCTGATACCACTGGCACCTAAAATGCCGATTGTCTACTACTTACCCAAAATACACAAAGATCTAACTCAACCACCCGGTAGACCAATTGTGAGTGGTATTGAGTCCCTCACGTCCAGAATAGGAAAGTATGTGGATTTTTTTCTACAGCCGGTGGTTACAAAAACCCCCGCTTTCTTGAAGGACTCCATGCAGCTGATGAATGAGATGTCTGCACTTCACATTGAAGATGATGTATTACTTGTCACGGCAGACGTCTCTTTGTACACCAATATTCCCCACATACTAGGGTTTCAAGCAGCTAGGTACTTCTTGAATAAAGAAAAATCACTAGAAAAGCCTACAATAGAATTTGTTTTGAAACTCCTTAAGTTTGCGATGGAGCATAACTATTTTTACTATGATGGACAATATTTTCTGCAACGAACGGGCGTGGCGATGGGAGCTAAATTTGCTCCCAGCCTCGCCAACCTTTTCATGGCCCTGTGGGAAAATGATCATATTTTCTCATGGAGATGCCCCCACTTACTATACTGGCGAAGATATATTGATGACGCCTTTTTCCTTTGGAAAGGGGACCCCGAATCCCTGGAAATGGTTAACACCAACCAATGGGGCATTAGGTTCACCTATGAAGCAAATATCTCCTCTGTAAATTTCCTGGATCTGGTAATTATGAAAGAAGAAGGGAGACTAATTACTAAAACTTTTTTCAAATCTACCGATAAAAATGGGTATATACCAATGGGTAGTTGTCATCATCCCAGTTGGTTGAAAGCAATACCCAAGAGCCAGTTCCAGAGGATAAGGAGGAATTGTTCTCGTACGGAAGACTTCAAGATACAAACAGATATTATAAAAAATCGCTTCATTGATAAAGGATATGACCGTAATGCTTTGGAAAAGGATATTGTCAAAGTTAATAACATGGAGAGAGAAATACTGTTGAAACCCAAAGTTAGGGATATAGAAGATAATAGGGGTTTTGAATGGGCTTTCATTACGAATTTCTCCTCCCACCATTGGTGGGTTAACAAGGTTATGAGGAAACATTGGAATATCCTTAAGGGGGATAGGGTCCTGGGACCAGTTATACCTACTAAACCCAATATTGTTTATAGGAGAACTTTAAACCTCAAGGATAAACTGGCACCTAGTGCTATTGATATACCTCCCAGGATTAGTATGTTTGGGGACATGGAGGGATTTTTTCCTTGTAAGAGGTGTAAGGTGTGCAAAACATCTCAGACTGTTAGAACCACCTCCTTTACCTCTCAGGTGACGTCAAAAGTATATAAGATAAAAGATTTTATTACCTGTGGGACGGTGGGAGTTATTTATCTCCTAACCTGCCCTTGCAATTTACAATACGTTGGCAGAACAACAAGAGCCCTAAATGTGAGAATAGGAGAACATCTTGGGAATATTAGACGAGGATTTGTGGGACACAGTGTATCTAAACATTTTCGTACACACCATAATAGTAACACCTCCTTGGTAAAAGTAGTGGCTATAGAAAAATACACTGCCCATTGGAGGGGTGATAACTTGAAAAGACATGTGTCCCGACGTGAAACCAGATGGATACATGACCTCCAATGTTAGAATCCCCTGGGTTTAAACGTCGAATGGGATATTAACTGCTTTATTGACAATAAATAGCATTAATTCCCATTCTGATGTGCTCTACTGAAGATCTGACTGAATACCTTTTTATTAATTTTTAGAATAATTTTTAATACATTTTTATGACATTTTTTAATTGCTAAATTGTTATATATTTTTACATATTATATACAATTTTTTTCTGAGGTAATATAAAATATACACCTCATTTTATCCGCATCCATATTTCTACATTAATTAATTAAATTTATACATTTATATGCATATTCTTTGATGTTAGAGGTATAATTAGTATTCGTTCTGACATATATATATATATATATATATATATATTTTTTTTTTATGTATTTATGTGTTTATAATATGTTTCCCATTTATTTCTATTGAGCTGAGGATATGTTAAAAGATTTTTTTTGGTATAATCTAATATGCAAAATACCAATTTTTATCCTTTTTTTTGGTGACCCCAGAGATATATCTCTAAATGTTACTTCCGGTGTCACGGCTGCCCTATGAGTATATATACGTGAAGTGATGACGCTGGTAATTAGCCTCCGTTCCCAGTTGATGCCATTTTTGGGGAAACGCGTCGGATGGAGCCAAGATTCCTAACGTCATCACGTATTGGATATTGATGTATTGATGCAGTCTATGTTTGCTCTCTGACTAGCATATGGAAACATTAGAAACCTTTTTTACCCTTGTTACGTTGCTGTTTCCTTGCCTATTTTGCCTATTTTACTATTTGTGGATTGGATGTGGACTTTTTGATTTTGGCTTTTTTGCTGTGTGTTTTTACAATAAATCCTTTTGAATTTTTGGAAAATACTGCACCATGAAGTCCTTTTTTTAATCCTTCCTTGCTGAGTTGAACAAGCTCTTAGGAGTACACTTGGAAGCTGGAGCGATTCTATTCCCGCCTACCTTTTTCGTTTTGGATACTGTGTGTCAAGACATCTGATTACCTGGTGGAGTGAGGACAGGCCACCTGGGATAAAGGAACAGGTGAATACCATCGCTGCCGGCAGGCTGATGCACACGCCTTTGTGACCTCTATGATCTGAGGTCCCGTCCATCTGGTAAGCGGCTTTAAGATTATCTGTTATCACTGAACATCTATAGAGTAAGGCTCCCTTTGGATATCCCTTATCCATATGAAGCAAGTGGATTTCACCTTTGGAATTTAAATGTGTTGTGGACATTTTTTTCAATCTCACCTTTATAATTTTAATTTTTAAATTAATATTTGCCTTTGGAGAACAATTTCACTTTCACTATTGAGATTCAGTATATATTCTCTTGTGTTTTTTTTCACTATTGAGATTCAGTATATATTCTCTTGTGTTTTTTTTCACATAGTGTGTTATTAGTAATATATTCATCATTTTTTATTTAATCAATGTCAGTGGTTGCGCGCTTGTCCTTTTACACATGTCTTTTGAGTTTTAGTATTTTTAACTATTTACTTGCAGCAGCACCACATTTTTTGGATTATTTATTTATTCACCATTTTTTAAAATATACTTTCGGTTTAGCGCAGGTTTTTCCAAACTATAACTAAAAAAGAATTACCAGAGGACCCATGGATAGTTCTGCTACATGGAGTGGAAGGATCCGTAAAACAATATAAAGACTCAATAACTCCACATTTATTGAACGCTGCGAAAAGACTTATCCCTAAAAAGTGGCAAGAAGTAGAAAGCCCCTCAATCCGGGAATGGATAAATAATGTAGAAGAAACATATAATATGGAATGCTTGAGGCATAGTGTTGAGGAAAAAAGTGGGGAATTAATGGATAAATGGGAAGGGTGGAAAGCGTTCAAAAAGACATGGAGCTATGCAGAGGAAATAAGTTCCTAGAAAGGGGTAATAGGGTTGCAGCGGATGCAAACGATAAACGAGAATCAATAAACAATAAATAGATAGACCAGATATGAGAAGAGGTAGGGGGGTAGGGTGGATTAGGGAGGGGTAGGGAGGTGTGTACAAGGGGGGGGGGGTTGGGGGCGGGCTTGCAGCAAAGCTTAGAAGTGAAAGTGAATTGGGTGGAAAACAGGGTTGATATGACAGTTTTTTAAATATTTTTTGTATGTCATTTTCCTTGTTACTTGACAAAATAAAAAATAAATAATTTAAAGAAAAAAAAACTGGGTGAGGAACAGCCAAACTCTTCTACTCAGGCGAGGTTATGGAAGGGAGTTCATGTCACAGATGATACACCATGGCAAGCCTGAGCACAGAAACAAGACACAAGGTAGTTATATTGCATCAGCAAGGTCTCTCCCAGGCCAAGATTTCAAAGAAGACTGGGGCAGATGTGCTGTTCAAGCTCTTTTGAAGAAACAAAAAGAAATGGGCAACGTTGAGGACTGTATACACGGTGGTCAGCCAAGGAAACCTAATGAAGCAGATGAAAGACAGATCATGCCTACTTCCATTTGACATCTGAACATGTTCAGCAGTGCCATAAGAGAACTGGCAGAAACCAGTAGGACCCAGGTACACCCACCTACTGTCCTGAGATGTCTGGCAAGAAGTGGTCTTCACAAAAGAATTGCGGCCAAAAACCCATAGCTCTGATGCGGAAACAAGGCTAAGAATTTTTTTGTGCCTCCAGACTACCAAGATATTAAAGGGGTTGTAAACCCTGGTGTTTTTTCACCTTAATGCATCCTATGCATTAAGGTGAAAAAATCTCTGGCAGTGACCGGCCCCCCAGCCCCCCGTTTTACTTACCTGAGCCCCATATTTCCCTCGACGGAGATGCGCTGCCCCTCTCTGCACGGGGTCCCGACTCTTGATTGGATAAATTGATAGCAGCGCTGCTGTCAATCAAATCCAATTACGGAGGTGCCGGAGGGGTGGGGCCGAGTCTGGCATTCGTATCTATGGACGCCGAATGCTGGACTTGGGAGCGCACCCGCAAGGTAACTCTCCGGGAAAGCGCTTCTCCTAGGGGGTTATCTGGTGCAAACAGTGAAACAATGGCTGCTAAAACAGGGGCTGTCAGTGAACCAGGGGCTACTAAAACAGGGGCTGCCAGTGAAACAACGGCTGCAAAACCAGGGACTGCCAGCGATACACCATCTAACCAGCAAGAGGGATACACAGTATCTGCACAGAGGTCTGCTACACTGTCAGCGCAGCCACTTGAATACGGCAACACAGCAGTCTCTACACAGTCAAGCACCTCCACAACAATATGTCGCAGAGTCAGCCATCTTTACTTAAAACAAGGTCCCAAGTCTTTGGTTCCTCTAGATCTTCATCTGCAAGTAATGCTGAAGCTGCAAGAGCCAGAGCAGCCTTTGATGAGCAAGAAGTGCAGATAAAAAAAACAGAAAGCCCTACTAAAAGCAGACCTCAAGAACTTTCTAGTAGAGAAAAAAGCAGCAGTCGCTATAGCTGAATCAGAGGCGTTAGAATTAGCTGTATTCCCCACGAGTGAGCACAGGCGCAGCAGTGTGCTTGGTCCAGAAGCTGAACCTCAAGGTACTCTACAATGCACTTCAGTCTACATTTATCAACACTCCAGGCCAAACAACAATGAAGACTATGGCGAAGAGACAAACAGAGGCTACAAAGCACCACTGCAAGTCAGCGACAAGTCTCAAATCTGAAAACAAGAGGACCCCAAAAAAAGTCAAACCTCTTATGACAGACATCTTACATGCAAGGCACCAGAATCTACAAGCTATCCTCCAGGTCCCGCCTTCACTTCAAAATGATACACCAAGGACTGGGTTAAACCAGAAACTCTTAAAAGGTATGATCACACCTAGAGGGGGCTCTAGGCTTTGTGAGGCATTAGGCAAAATTTAGACACAAGGCCCCACTCACATCCATAATGGGTAAAAAATTCAAGCAAGTAAAAATGGCTGCAAAAAGATGCATGGATCTAGCACACAGGCGATCAGCACCACTCCAGGGCACCCTCCTCACCCATCAGACATATGTAGCCAATACAACATCTGGGACCCAGCAAGGTGACAACCCCTTTAGGATTTTCCCCTGCGCCTTGGAAGAATGGGAAAGGGTGTCACTGAATCACTCCACAGAGGAAGGATAGTGGGGGTATCCAAGCACAGTGCAGGGAGAGAGGGAGAGGGAGGTGTGAGGGAGCGGGAGGGGGAAAGGGAGAGAGAGGTGACAGAGAGAGGGAGGTGAGAGAGAGGGGGGTGGGAGAGAGAGAGAGGGGTGGGAGAGAGGGGGTTGGGAGTGAAAGAGAGAGAGGGGGTGAGAGAGAGAGATCCCTAGCCCTGTCCCTATATGCAGCCCCTCCTGTGCCCCATGTCCCAGTCTGCAGTGTCTGTCTGTGGGAAGGTGTGTGTGGTGCTTGGTACGGTACCTTCCATGCCAGCAGGATGTTCATGACAGCCAGCAGCAGGCAGGGTCCGTTCTCATTTTGGGTGGGGACAGTGTCCTGCTCCTTCCAGAGGATCTGTTTGCTGTGAGATGGAGTGGTCCCTGGCCACCTGCACCTTCCGTCCCTCCTCTTTTTCCGGTCCCAGTCAGCCTGTCCTCCGGTCCTGGGAGGTCTTTAGAGCTCTTCTCCCTCCAGGACTATCGATCCTTGCCACCCTCACTGCTCGCCTTGCCCGTCAGGCCCAGACTGGGACAAAAGATAGATTGAACAGCCCATGATAGCGATCTCTTTCCCGCTCTCCAGCCTGAGAACCCCCCCGCAGCAGCCAGAGGGAAAGAAGGGGGTAACATAGCAGAGCTGCCGGGGGTATGGGGGGCCAGGAAAGAGCACAGGGGTGGCGGAGAGCACCTGAGTGAGGCTGAGAGTAGCAGAGCGGGGGGGGTCGAGAGTGGGGGGGGGCAAGAGCACTGGGGAAGTGGAGAGCAGGGGGGCGGAGATCACTGGGGGAGCTGGAGAGCACTAGGGGGTGCACTGGTGGGAGCGGGGAAGGGTGGGGGTGGAGAGCACCGGGGGGCTGGATAGCACAGTGGGGTGGAGAGCATGGGGGGGAGCCAGGGGGTGGGGGGAGTTGGAGAGCACTGGGGGGAAGCTGGATAGCAGAGTGGGGTGGAGAGCATGGGGGGAGCCAGGGAGATAAGTGGGGGCTGGAGCACGAGGGAGCCAAAAAGCACTGTGGGGGCTGGAGATCACTGTGGGGGGAGCTGGAGAGCACAGGGGTGGAGTGGAAAGCACAGGGGAAGCCAGGGAGCACGAGGGGCTGGAGAGCACTAGGAGGGTGGAGAGCACTAGAGGGGACTGGACAGCACAGGGGGCAGAGAGCCCGGGGGCGGGTAAAACTGGGAGGCGCCAGGGAGCACGGGGGAGCAGAGAGCACTGGGGGGCTAGAGAGAAATGTGGGGGGCAGGGAGCACTGGGGAGACCAGAGAGCACTGTGGGGGGAGCCAGGGAGCACAGAGCACTGGGGGGGGAGGTTTGGAGCAGAGGGGAGGGGACTGGGCAGCACAGTGGGGAGGAAGAGCATGGGGGAGCCAGGGAGCAGGGGGTGGGCAGGGAGAACTGGGAGGGACCAGGGAGCACGGGGGGCAGTAAAAAAAGTTGGATAGGAGGAGCGGCGGAGACAGCTGCAACGCATATAGAATTGATCTTTCCATATTCTTTCTGCAGCCACTGAACCGCAGAAGAAGCGGGCATTCAGCGGCTGCAGAAGAAATATGGAAAGATCAATTCCTCCATATGCAGCTTTCCGCGACGCTCCTCCTATCCAGGCACACAGGAAGGCTGCACGGCCGTGCACTCACTTTCTCTCTGGGTGGTCGGCCAGGCTGCACCAGGCGCTGGGATGGGATCCATCCATTGGAGCTCCTCCTTCCCCTTCACAGACAGTCATAGGGCAGCTGGATAGTCTCCGCCGCCTGGCCCGACTGCTGACCTGAATAGGCAGCTGGCCAGCCGCGGAAAGGCCAGGTGAGCGGCGCGGGCTGAAGGAGCAGCCCAGCTACCTCAGCTGCTTAAGGGCCCCACATGGACTTGCGGCCCGCCCGGTGTGCCCTATGGCTGCCCGCATGCCTTTTACAGAGAGGCACCTGGAGCCAGTCGGTCAGTCCGCATTAGTGATCGGGCAGAGGCAAATTAGGCGGCCGCGAGGCCCCTGTGAGTGTGAGGCCTTAAGCGACCGCCTAATTAGAGAGCCACCTCTGATCACACCTAATCAAGCCATAGTACACTTTGCCAAGTTCTTTGCACAGCGCGAGTTACAAAAGGGCTTGAAACTTCTTGAGATTTCTTTGGTTTAGAGATAATGACCCCCTCCAAAGACATCATTGAGTACCGCATGATAGTACACATCTTTGGCAACAGCCCTTCTCCTGCAGTTGCAATCTACAAACGTACAGACGTTCCACTCAGGGGCATGAACCTGAGTATGGCTTAGATGCCAGACAATTTGTAGAAAATTATGTTCATGTAGATGAGTCTACAATTAGTCTCCTAAAAAGAGCACAGCAAATGTTAGCCTGCTCCAATTTCAGGCTTCACAAGATTGCTACCAACAGTAAAGTAGTAAGCTTTCCCTTCCCAAGACCACTCTAATGATCTAAGAGACTTAGTACAGTGGCTGTACCATGCATAAGTCTAACGAGTCAACGTCAGTACAGCGATCTCCCCCACTGAGCTGTTGTGTTCTGACAGGGGGAAAAGCCCCAGTCCCCCCCCCCCCCAACGCCAGAACAGCCATAGTGACGCGATTAAGCTAGTAGATCCAGACTCAGATGCTGAAATCCGCCCTGAGATCGACACGCTTCAGACAATAACTTATGACAGTCAGCTTAACCACTTCCCATCCGGGCCAATTCTGACACTTCGCTCCTACATGTAAAAATCTACTTTTTTTTTGCTGGAAAATTACTTAGAACCCCAAAACATTGTATTTTTTTTTTAGCAGAGGCCCCATAGAATAAAATGGTGGGTGTTGCAATTTTTTGTTACACAGTATTTGCGCAGCGTTTTTTCAAGCGCCATTTTTTGGTAAAAAACAACACTTTGGTGAATTAAAAGAAAGGGAGATAGGGTGTCGGGTATCCTTTGTTCTTTCAATTTCACAACTTTCCCAAGGTGTTAAATCCCCCCTCTGCTCTAAAGAACCCCTCAAAGCCCCTCCCCCCTACTTGGGGAGGGAGCTACAAGGGGGGGAGCTACAACGGCAGGGAGGGGGGGTGGGAGAAAGAGAATTAAAATTACAACTCTAAATTGCTTAACATATAATGTAAGAGGGTTGAATACCCCACAAAAAAGGTATAAGGTATTAAAGGAGATTAAAAGATATTCTGCAGGTATAATATTCCTACAGGAAACACATATAGCACTAGACACAAATGTTAAATTATATTCAAAACCCTATCCAACATGGTACTATGGAGACTCCCCAATCAGAAAGGGGTAGCAGTAGGACTGGCAAGAGACCTTAGATTTATATTGGAGGATAGGAAAGTGGACCCGGGGGCTAATGTATACTTATATAAAATACAGTAATAAAAAAACTTTGCTTAAAAAAGTTCAGACTAAAACTGTAGCAGCGCTACGGACACAAGTTCATATGTACGTCTTCTATATTGATTGCTTATATAGGTGATGAAGTAGTGGATAGTGAGTCTAGTTGTATTTAATCCAAATCCTAGTTCCAGTGCTCCTTTCACCAAAGTGTATTTCACCACGTGGGGGGATTTTTGAAAGTCCCCTTCAGGGGGCGCACTCACCAGATATTAGAAAAATGCAAGCCTAGATAAACCATCCTCCTCCAACAATGTTACAATATCCTTCTCTTCTTCTCCACAATAAAATCACCAAGGTATCACAGGTATATGTAAGGGTAAAGAATATATCCACATAGGGTAGTATTGTTTGAACAATTTATTGAAGATAAAAACCCTTAAGTATCCCCCTTACAAAATGTGCGTACCAAAATGAATTAATATGCAGGCAAAATGATAATGAATGAGCGCTTCTGCGCTTGAAACTTGCCCCTGATGAGCGCCGAGCATGAAATCCTGTTGGCGTCTTCCTGTAAGGCAGGTCCTGGAACGCACCAGCGTCACTTCCGGTTTGCTAGATGTGTTGTCACGCCCTGACGTTTCGTCACTTCCTGACTTCTTCTGAGGGCGTGACCAACCGTCATAGCAACCGGATTATATACACACACCAGAATCCCGCCCCCCGGCTGAACGTCAGATCACGCTCGGCACACCCGCGTCATAACGCATGCGCACTGAGTCAATGTGCGTCCATGCCCTGATGTGGGCGGAAGTGCTCCGAAGTGCAGAACGAAATGCCCCGCTCTGATTGGCGCTTGCACTCGGACTACACCTCGATTGGTTGATGTACGTCTGAGTGTCAGGATAAGGTGGACATACATAATTACGAGTCTCGAGTGGACATCTGTGTGCTGATTGGCAGGGTTAACCCTTGTGACAGGAGGGTCACTTTGGACACAGGGTGAGCCAGGAAATAATGGACATTAAGAAATATATCTTGGGCTACCTAAAATGGGTCTGTAATATTTATCCACCATATCCCCAAGGATATCTGTAAAGGACTATTTACTGTTTCTGAACTCAACAGGTTAATTGAGAGATACTAAGGTGTTCAGCCTCAATCACCTGTCTAGTGTAATGCTAATGACTTCCAGCTTCTAGAAGACCTGTTCATTGTTTGTGGTGATGTGGATTGGGGAAATTAAGTCTGTCCTTGTGTGTATTGTAAAGTATCAGACAGTCTGGTGAATATAAAGGTTATGCAAGTCATTTAAGATGTGTATTGAAGATCGTTATTGTGTAAAGTCTGTTGTCTCCTAACAGACGTCAAAGTAATGTGTTGAGTCTTGTAATGTGTGGGTGGAGCTGGGCCATTGTTCATGTAAAACTACTGTGTATTAGATGTATATAAAAGTTACAATGTTTTTGGCAATAAAGTCAGTCTACTTGTCTGGAAGATACAGAGCGTGCGTCTCGTTCTTCCAGAAGGATTAATCTTATGGGAAGTGATCGCCTGGCTGTGGAAGATTGGTAGCGAGTGGATGTGTGTCCAGGAGAGGGGAACATCTTAAACGGCGTTACCCCCTTTGATATTTGGGGTGCCGTTACAACCCTATACAAGACTTCATAGTTCAGTCACCACCGCGGACAACTCCGATGTGAGAATACTAGATGAGCATGTGTAAACTGCATGGGATGTTGCAATGCCCTTGGTGCCAGGCTTCCCTGTTTGTATGTAGCTACCCGAGGCTCGAGATAAAACAATCTAAAAATACATACAATAAAATCCAATAAAATGCAATAAAATACATGCACCATCAGACTAAAAAAATCAACCATAAATTACAAATATAAAATTACAATGTAAAATCTATATAAGCATATATATTCGTACCTAGAGCGCAATGTTAGGTCTGTTAATGATGTGCTTAAAAACTACCGTAAATGTGAACTCCTAATACCTAAAATTACCGCCCTAAAACCTCCTATTGATTATTTGTTAGGGGTTTTGGGTTGTTTAGGATAACGCAGTGATGGTCAACCTTTCTTATTGGGCCCCTCACTATTGGTGTATTATATTCACGTGTGGGTGATGTTTACACAATGAGGTGAGGGTTCCCCGAACTGACTATCATTGAGAAAAGCCGATATATGTGGATATTCGTGTACCTTATGAGTGACACTGTAATGGTGTATCATACTAATTTTATGAGTCGCTTATAAAACAGTTGATGTCAAGCTCTATGTTTAAACCTTTGGGCGCTAAAACTTCAGTTAAAAAAATCCATTTTGTTTCTTTCTTGGATAATTCGCGGACTCTGTGTGAGCCCCTCCAGTGTGGCTCCAGGCTTTCAATCCCCCAGAATTGGAGGCCTGAGGGGTCCTGGTTGTGTCTGAGTTTGAAGTGTAATGACACGTTGTGGTCTTTATAACCAATCTTTATGTTATTGACGTGCTCTGCTATTCTGATTCGCAGTAGTCTTTTTGTGCGTCCAATATAAAGAAGTCCGCACGGACATTTCAGAGCGTAAACAACGAAGCTACTGTTGCACGTGATAAACTGTTCAATGTCAAATTGTTTGTGATTAGAAGGAGAGATGAAATTCTCTAGGCCTCTAATTGGTCATGTCACTTCCTTGCACGCTCTGCACCTCCTGCAGGCAAAGAAACCATTTTTATTCCAGAACGTCTGAGGTTTGCTTGGAGGGTCTAGAATTTTTTTCACTACACGATCCCCGTGATTGGGAGCTTTTCGATATATGAATTGCGGTTTCAAGGGCAGCACAGGGCCCAATTTTTTGTCCAAAAGTAATATGTGCCAGTGTTTTTTGAAGATATCGTCTACTTCCCTAAATTGACTGTGAAATTGCGATATAAAGCCCCATTTGTCAAGGTCACCTGTGGCCAGGTGACAGATGCACACCGTAGGGGGACAGGAGTGCACCGCAAGGTAGTGAACCCTATGGCTGACTGCTGCGGATAGGAAACTGGGTGGTTGTGGAAAGCGGGACCAGAGGAGCACAACCGGGATCCTAACGGAAGCTAGAGCCAAGATTCCCCAGGGCGCGGAGTCTAAGACCCAGCAGGTCTTCTCCAGCAGGGCCTCTAGTGGTGAGGATGTTATGCTGCAGGCTGGGACCAGGTCGCGGCCCCTGGAGTTTCCTAGCTCACGCCCCGTAGGATAAGGGGAAAAGAGGGGAAGCAGCAGCACAAGATATGAGAGAACTGAATAACAAGCCGAAGGTCAGGGGCCACAAGCAGACAAGGATAACGAAAGAACGAGCCGAAGGTCAAGGGTCACGAGCAGACAGGGATAGTCGGGACAAGCCAAATATGTAACAGAGAGACAGACGTAGCACACGGCAGGCAGGAACCCAAACACACAATGCCTAACAAACACGTTGATCAGCAAAGCAGGCTTGCAGTGCACAGGTTAATATAGTGTTCTGTGATAGGGCCTGGGGTGGAGTCTGGCTGGGAGGAGATTATAAAGGAAGCCAGGTGAAAGGGCTCAGGCCTCTAAGATGAACACATGGGAAGGAAGGTAAGCTGACAGACAAACACTACTGCATATCCATGACAGTACCCTCCCTCTTATGGGCCCTCCCCCGCCTGGGCCCAGGCTTAAAGGGAAATCTCTGATGAAACCTTCTCAACAGATGAGGTGCAGCGACATCAGATGCAGCGATCCAAGATGCCTCCTCAGGACCAAAACCTCTCCAATGCACAAGGTACTGAAGAATGCCTCTGCAGAGCCGAGAATCCAGAACTTGTCTAACCTCGTACTTAAGATTATCCTCAGAGACCGAAAACGAGGTAGGGAGATGACAAGAAGATCTATTGAGGACCAAAGGCTCTCTAGGAATAAGCAAGGGCATGAGAGGATCAACAGGAATCTGAGGAGGGTCCCCTAGACCCTTAAAGGGGAACTGGTCATCTTGCACAGGACCATCAGACTGGGCAGATGTCAGTGGAACCCTGAAGTCAGGTTGGTTAGAAGGTGACATGTCGCCGGAGTCAAACTGAATAGCTGAAGGACAAGCAGAATGTCCCGAACAAGAAAAAGTAGGAGGCTCACTGGGCATGGGCTGGACTGGCATAACTAGTACAGAGGCAGAGTGAATAGCTGAGTCAGGTGTAGCGACTACCTGAATCGCATCGCAAGACGTAGCGACTGCAGGACTTGTAGACAAGCTAGCCTGGCTGTGCGTCCAAGGGTGGTTAGGGACAGAGAAATGTAAATGGTTATGCAACCTGGAATGAATGACCGGCTCAGATTCACAGGGGGCAACCTTGGGTAGGCAGGACGAGGAACAGGAGGGACCCCAAGCCAGGATCTGTTCAGTAGTCCAGTCCACATGAGGAGAATGGAGCTGTAACCATGGGAGACCCAAAATTAAAGGCGTTGAGGCCTTGGGTAAGATAAGGAAGGATATCCACTCCTGGTGGAGTGTCCCTACCGACATCTTAACAGGGAGGGTCTGGAAGCGGATAGGTCCCCCTGAGAGAACAGTACCATCAATCGCCAAGACCACCAATGGTGTGGTGAGGGGCAAAAGAGTAAGTCTCATGGACGATGCGATTTCCCAGTCCATAAAATTACCAGCGGCTCCGGAATCCAGATATGCTGAGACCGAATGAGAAGCACCAACATGAAGGAACACAGAAAGCAGAAGACGAGAAGGGGAAGGTGATATTTCTGGGTCCAATACTCCACTTTCCAGATGAAGTGGACCCGAACGTTTTTCTGGACAAAGAGAGCAAGTGTCACGAAAATGACCTTTGCCCCCACAGTAAAGACACAGACCAAGAGTTCTGCGCCTAGCACGTTCCTCGGGGGATAGCCTGGTCCGACCCAGCTGCATGGGTTCCTCAGCTGGTAGGAGATGCTCTACGGGTCAAAGAGAGGGGAGCTCAGGCTGACTAAGAACCAAGGAGTGCTGGCGTTGCTTTTCTAAGGTCCTCTCCTGAAAGCGAATATCGATCTGGTTACACAAGGAGATAACGCCGGCCAGATCAGTGGGGATGGTTCTTGCTGCTAATTCATCCTTTACTCTATCAGACAGGCCATGCAAAAAGGTTGCGACTAAGGCCTCATTGTTCCAGCTCAACTCAGCCGACAGTATGCGGAAATGAAGGGCATACTGTCCCACAGAAGCAGACTCTTGGCGGAGACGTAAAAGGGCGCTGGCCGCTGAAGAGACACGAGTCGGTTCTTCGAAGATATTCCGAAAAAGTTTCAAGAAGCCAGACAGGCTAGAAACCACTGGATCATTCAGTTCCCACAGAGGGGCTGCCCAGGCTAAAGCTTCACCAGAGAGGAGGGAAATGATATAGGCTACCTTAGCCCGATCAGACAGGAAGTTTTGGGGCTGGAGCTCAAAATGAATTGTGCATTGGCTAAGGAACCCCCTGCAAGCCTTGGAGTCCCCAGAGAAACGGGACGGAGCTGGCAGCTGTAGTGAGTGTGTGGCTGCGACTGGTGCAATAGGTGCAGCCGCTGGTTGTATTTGAGCTTGCGGATTCAGGGTTCCCAAGGAGGCCTGAAGCTGCTCAAAGCGAGAAGCCAGATCCTGGAGGAATCGCATCACCTGAGTCTGATTCGATTCCTGGGTTTCAAGTCTGCAAACTATGCCCTGCAACGGATCATCCACGGGTAACGGGATGTCAGCCGGGTTCATGGCTGATCAAACTGTCAAGGTCACCTGTGGCCAGGTGACAGATGCACACCGTAGGGGGACAGGAGTGCACCGCAAGGTAGTGAACCCTATGGCTGACTGCTGCGGATAGGAAACTGGGTGGTTGTGGAAAGCGGGACCAGAGGAGCACAACCGGGATCCTAACGGAAGCTAGAGCCAAGATTCCCCAGGGCGCGGAGTCTAAGACCCAGCAGGTCTTCTCCAGGGCCTCTAGTGGTGAGGATGTTATGCTGCAGGCTGGGACCAGGTCGCGGCCCCTGGAGTTTCCTAGCTCACGCCCCGTAGGATAAGGGGAAAAGAGGGGAAGCAGCAGCACAAGATATGAGAGAACCGAATAACAAGCTGAAGGTCAGGGGCCACAAGCAGACAAGGATAACGAAAGAACGAGCCGAAGGTCAAGGGTCACGAGCAGACAGGGATAGTCGGGGACAAGCCAAATATGTAACAGAGAGACAGACGTAGCACACGGCAGGCAGGAACCCAAACACACAATGCCTAACAAACACGTTGATCAGCAAAGCAGGCTTGCAGTGCACAGGTTAATATAGTGTTCTGTGATAGGGCCTGGGGTGGAGTCTGGCTGGGAGGAGATTATAAAGGAAGCCAGGTGAAAGGGCTCAGGCCTCTAAGATGAACACATGGGAAGGAAGGTAAGCTGACAGACAAACACTACTGCATATCCATGACACCATTCCTTTGAATTAGTTCCCCCTAGTACTGGTTTAGGTTTGATCTGTAGGCACGTTTCTCTGGGTATTTGTTCAACTTCTTCTACGATTTTCTGCAAGCGCCCAGGGGCATAGCTTTTTGCTACAAATCTATCTGTGAGAACTTTTGCTTGTGTAAGAAAATTCTCATTGTCTGAGCAATTACGTTTCACTCGCATGATTTGGCCTTTCGGAATATTTTTCAGCCATTGTGGATGATGTCCACTAGTGATAGGACGGTAGCTGTTCCTATCTGTTGCTTTAAAATAAACCTTGGTTCCAAATTCTGCGTTATGCCGAAAGACTAATATCCAGGAAATGTATTGTTTCTCTATTCCACTCAGAGGTTAGTCTAATGTTGTTATTATTGATGTTTAAAGCTTTTAAGAAAACCTGTAAAGATTGTTCTGGACCGGCCCAAATTAAAAACAGATCATCGATAAAACGTTTATAAAAAATGAGCTCAGCTCTTCTGTCTTTAAAAATCCTTTTGTCTTCCCATTCTGCCATGAATAAATTGGCAATGCTGGGGGCGAATTTAGCCCCCATTGCAACGCCCCTCTGTTGTAAGTAGAATTTACTGTCATACCAAAAATAGTTATGCGATAGACAGAAGTCAAGGGCATGGCCAATGAATACTTTTTGATTATGTGGGAGTTCCTCCTTCTTACTCAAAGCCCAATTCAGGGCTAATAATGCATCATCATGTTGAATTATTGAGTAGAGGGAGGATACATCCGAGGTTACCAACAGGATTTCCTGGTCCTTTCTTAATGAAATGCTTTGTAGACAATTGAGAAAGTCCTTAGTGTCTCTCAAGTAAGCTTGCGTAGTTGTCACACTTTTCTGCAGGAACGTGTCCAGATATTGTCCCAATCTTGCTGTGATTGAATCTATGCTGTTCACAATCGGTCTAGGAGGTGGATTGGTGGAATCCTTGTGAATTTTCGGTAATGTGTAGATTGTGGGAATTTTATTACTAGTTGGTATCAGGTACTGTCTTTCCTTATCCGAAAGTACCCCTGATTTCATGCCTATTTCAACTAAGGTGGTTAGTAGGCTTGTGCAATTCGTTTCGTAACGAATCAAAATTCGGCCGAATTTAGCAACTTTCGGACATTCGGAAGCATTCGAATTTCCGAACAGAGCAATTACGAATAAAACCGAATCCGAAATAAATTATACCGCAAAATAGCGAATGCCCGAAGGTCTTCGGCATAATTCGTTATGAAAAAAGTTACGAATGTACGAATCCATTCGAAGCACAATAACACTCACTCTGCTCTCTGCTTCTCCCTCACCATGCTGAACTCCCTCTCAAAATGGTGTACAGGGGCGGAGGCTATAGCCGCATGAAAAAACGAAAGTAAAATACGAGATTTCAAATCCATTCGAAGCACAATAACACTCACTCTGCTCTGCTCTCTGCTTCTCCCTCACCGTGCTGAACCCTCTCAAAATGGTGTACAGGGGCGGAGCCTATAGCCGCATGTAAAAAACGAAAGTAAAATACGAGATTTCGAATCGTTACAAATAACCGCTATGTATTTAGAAAAGTACAAATCCATTCGAAGCACATTAGGCATAATAGGCAGCGTCGTTGTGAGAGAGACACGGAAAATTACGAATCAACGAACCCAAAAAAAGTTACGAAAGTAGGAGTTGTGTCCAGAATCAACGAAAAACAACGTACTCTACCGAAAGTACGAATTATAAAGCAACAAAAAATTCAACGAAAAATGTCGCTTGCAAAAATACGAATGAGTCCGAACACGAAAAATCCCGTCTAGCAAAATTACGAATGATTACGAATCAACAGGACCGGAAAGAAACGAACCGAAACGGATCAAATTTTTCCGTTGTGCACAAGTCTAGTGGTTAGTTGGTTCCTGAAAGCTTGTGTTGGATCCCTTTCCAAAGCTTTATAAGTGTTATCTGCTAACATCTCAAGGATCTGTGCGTGGTACATCTCTTTAGGAAGGATGACGACTCCGCCCCCTTTATCAGCTGGTCTAATGATAATGTCCTTTCTTTTTTCCAGAGCATCGATCCCATCCTGGATGTGCTTCAAACTTGTATTCTTTTTAGGTACAAGTTGATTAAGGTCACGTATAATCAGGCCTTTGAATACCTCTACCTGATGGTTGGGGTTATTCAGGGGGTTAAACAGTGATTTATTTTTTAAACCGCTGTTAATGATACCTTGGGGATTCTCATTGGTGGGCACCTTCTGTGTGGTTAGTCCCACAAAGTGTTTCTTTATGTTCAATTTCCTAATATATTTGTGTACGTCTATGTACACATTAAATTTATTTAATGGCTGCTTCAACCCGCATTTGAGGCCCATATTCAGGATGTTTATCTCTTTGTGCGTCAGCTCCACTGGACTTAAGTTGAAACTACCGGTTACTAATTTTTTCTCCTTTTTTTGGACCTTCCTTCCGGCCCTACATCCTCTGGTTCTGTGTTCCTTTGTTGCGCATAATAGGTTTGTTCTCTGGTCCATTGATTCTGAGGATGTGGTTCTCTCCAATCCTGTTCTCTTTGATGTACCGGGGGGTATTGGGGTTTTCCTCTGTGTGGTGGAAATCCCCGGCCCCTTCTCTGTCCTCCCCCTCCTCGCCCTAAAAAAGGACGGGGTGGTTGAAAGTTATTTTGCTGTTCTAAGGGATAAAATCTATTTTGAGTTGGTATTTGGTGTGGTGTATGGGGACGATTATATTGTTGTTGATTATGTGCCGGATTACTCTTCCCACCTCCTCCTCTGGTTTTCTCAATTTTTGGTGGAATTGGAGTAGAAAAATTTGCTGGTGAATCAAATATAATTTCATCATCACTTATAAAACCCCGGACTCTATCCATCAATGTGGTGATGGCTTGATTGATTAAGGGTTCAGTTGATCGTGGCTTTTCTACTAGATTCACATTCTCAGGCAAGGTTTGCTGCCATGCATAAATGCTGTTGGTTTTAAAGTCCCCCAAATCTCTGTGATATTTTTTTATTTTATTTTTCTGTGTGTCTTTGTCCACTTTCTCTAGTCTTTTGTTTGTTCTGGTGTTAAAATCGGTAATCGGTTGAGTATCTTTAATTGGGTTGAGTTGCTGTTGTAATGTATTAATTTTAGTTTCAAGAATGTTCATTTTTCGTTTCTTTCTCTGTAGGATTAGTTCTTGTAACTTGAAGCCTACCCCATTGAAAAAATCGAACCATTCTTATATGGACCCTGGATCATCTAACCCATCCTGGGGTACAACTTCCCATCTTAAGCTGCGGATGATTATTTTGTCTTTTATGTATTGCTCCAGGGTGCATATGTCCCACCATGTCCTGACTTGTTTTTCTAAAATGTTCCCCAGCATTGACATTGCTCCATTATAATTCACCTGAGTGGCAGTGGGTTCACTGTTTGAAAATATTGTATCTACATTAATATTCCTGTTACTTAAAAATCTCAAGGCATCCATAGCTGCGGAGTAAAATGTAATGTGAAATCAATAAAAGATACTAAAATAGCCTGGCCCTCCTTCTCAGTATCACTCTGCGCTTCTGGATACTGTCCCAATAAAAACACAAAAAGGTTATTTAAAAGAGGTTTCGGACAAACTAATGAACTTCAAGCAAGGCAAAGTAATCTTGGCAGGTGACTTTAATTTTTGCATGGACCCACGAATGGATAGTACGTCACATGCACTGGGGACCGGTGACTATCAATTAAGAGCGATCGACAAAAAAATACATCAATTCCAATCTGGTGGATTTTTGGAGGGCTCAACACCTGCGAGTAAGGGATTATTAATTTCACTCCCCAGTGAATGACACGTATTCAAGGTTAGATTATATCCTGGTGGAACATAGACTCCTGGAAACAGTCGAAAAATCATCTATTAAAATGATATCACTCTCGGATCTTGCCCCAGTAATAGTGAAGCTGAGACTTATGGGAACACAGAATAGGGCAAATACATGGAGGCTAAATGAAGATCTGATACAAGACATATAAACAGGAGATAAACTAAAAGATGATAGAACAATATTTCTTGCTGAACGAGTCCCCTGAGGTGTCAAAAGCTATAACATGGGAAGCAAATAAAGCCTATATCAGAGGCATGTTGATATCCATAGGTGCCAGAAAGAAAAGGTGGAAAAAGCAATAGAAAGGGAAAGGGTAATAAAATAAATATATGAGCTGGAACAGATACACAAAAAGAAAGTAGATACTGAAGTTCAACAGACATTAATAATAAAAATAGACCAACTAAAAGACTTAATGGAACAAGAAGCAAGAAATGTCTTTAATAAGGTGGCGGAAGATAGATATAAATGGGGGAATAAACCAGGAAAATATTTCGCAGAAACCTTAAAAAATAAAAAGTCGTTAAACTATATAGAAAAGATGAAAAACAAGAAGGGAGAGATTCTGTATGAAACATCAGAAATTGCAAAGGTTTTCCAAAGTTACTATAGCACCTTATATTCAGTAAGGAGACACGAGATGTAGAAATAAAAAGGAAACAACAAATACAGAAATACCTAAGTCAAGCAAAATTGCCCAGAATCTCGGTAGATAAACTACAGGATCTGGAAGATACAATATCTCAAGAAGAGATCAGAAAAGCAAAAAATAGTACATCAACAGGAAAGAGCCTTGGATTCGACGGATTCACAATGAGATATTATAAAAGATTTAAAGAACAACTAATTCCAAAAATATGTGTATACCTGAATAAATTAGGGGGGGGATGAGGAGAGAGTCATTGTTGGCGTATGTTACTGTCATACCTAAGGAGGGAAAAGACACAACATTATGCTCTACTTATAGACCAATAGCATTGTTAAATGCTGATACAAAACTATATGCAAAAATCTTAGCGACAAGACTAAAAAAGCTGATGCCAGAGTGGATCCATGCAGATCAGACAGAGTTCATACCAGGAAGAGAAGGAAAAGATAACTGTATAAGAACATTACTATTGTTACAGAAAGGGAGAGGAGGAAATTCCCCAGCTCTATTCCTGTCAATAGATGCCGAAAAGGTATTTGACAGGGTGGACTCGGGATTTATGATGGATACAATAGAAAACTTGGGAATAGGACCTAAAATAGCCAAATGGATTAGAAACCTATAAAATCATCCCACTGCATCGGTAAAGGTCAAAGTTCATCCTTTGAGATGTTCAATGGAACAAGACAAGGATGCCCATTGTCTCCCCTCCTATATGTTCTGTCACTAGAACCCTTATTGGCAATTATACGGAATAGCGCAGATGTGGATCCAGGATAAAAAGGGAGGTGGCTGCAAGGGGAAGAAGTCCGCTGGTGTTATCTTGTTGAAATAATTTATCCAGCTTTCCGGCCGCCGCGGGCGCTTTGTTCTGGCCGATTTTTCACCGTGCTGTCCGCCTAGGAAAAGCATACAGTCTGGAGGAAGCTGGCAGTGTCACTCGGGAGCGTATCGGTACAGGATGGACGGCAGGATAGTAGAGAAGCTGTGGAGCTCCGGAATTAGTGAACCGCTCTGTTCACCATCAAGCCACGCCCCCTATATTGGATTTTTTTTATACTACTAATGGGAGTGATCAGCGATTTATTATGGGACTGCGAGAGTGCGGCGGACAATCTGACACTAGCTGACGCTGACATTATCAGTGACACTGATACAGTGATCAGTGCTAATAATATGCACTGTCACTGTACTAATGAGACTGGCTGGGAAGGTGTTAACATCTAGGGCAATCAAAGGGTTGAATGTGTGCCTAACAATGTTTACTGTGTACTATTTTTACTAAGCAATGTGCCGGTTTTTACTCCCTGCTTTTGCTAAGAGAAAAAAAAGCAAGCACATCGCTGCTGTCAGTAGAGAGCCCTTTTGTCATGGAAACCCTGTCAGGAACAGACGCCCTGGACTTCCTGGTTCCCGCCCCCGCAGGTGACGCCCGAAGGGCTATTTAAACTCCTCACTTGCAGACAGTCCCTGCTGTCTGCTCTACAGCGTTTATCCCAAGTGACCTGATCTGCCTTGTTTACCTGTATCTGACCCGGCTTCCTGTGACCCTCCTGCTATCTGCCTGTACCTGACCATCGGCCTGTTTTCTGACTTCGGTATTGCTTGATCCTTTTGTGCCTCGCTGCCTGCCAGTTTACCCGACCCCGGCTTGTCTGACGATCCTGCCTGACCTTGGCTCTTGTTCACCTGCTGCTGCCTAGTGGTTCCAGTTTACCTGCTGTGCCTCCCGGTCCGGGTCATCTGCTGAGTTCCTGGTTCCTGTCTGCTCATCTGCTGGTTCCTGTCTGCTCATCTGCTGGTTCCTGTCTGCTCATCTGCTGGTTCCTGTTCACCTGCTGCTGCCTAGTGGTTCCAGTTTACCTGCTGTGCCTCCCGGTCCGGGTCATCTGCTGAGTTCCTGGTTCCTGTCTGCTCATCTGCTGGTTCCTGTCTGCTCATCTGCTGGTTCCTGTTCACCTGCTGCTGCCCAGTGGTTCCAGTCTACCTGCTGTGCCTCCCGGTCCGGGTCATCTGCTGAGTTCCTGGTTCCTGTCTGCTCATCTGCTGGTTCCTGTCTGCTCATCTGCTGGTTCCTGTTCATCTGCTGCTGCCCAGTGGTTCCAGTCTACCTGCTGTGCCTCCCGGTCCGGGTCATCTTCTGAGTTCCTGGTTCCTGTCTACTCACCTGCTGTAGTTCCTGGTTCCTGTCCACTCACCTGCTGTAGTTCCTGGTTCCTGCCTCCTCACCTGCTGGTTCCTGAACACCTGCGGTAGTTCTTGATCCTGCCAGGCACTCGTATCCCTTCCACCTCCGTGCTTCCTGTTATATCACCAGGGGCCGCCGGTGGGAGCCGTAAGGGAGGCCTCCCTCTGCTAACCGGGCTCGTCACCGTCAGGTACGTGACACCTTTGTTGGTCATTCGCTCAGCCTGTCAGTGTGAGTTCTGGCCATAAATCATTGCCTGCTGATTCGCTTGTGCTGTAGCAAATGACAGCGCAGCCAGGCCGCCAGCACAGTGGGGCCACCCTGCCACAGTATAACATGGTGGGTGGTCCTTTAGTGTTTTACAGCATTTTTTTAACCTGCCCAAATCTTTTGCACAGTAGTATGTACAATATATATATTTTATAAGTTTAATATATGAAACACCCTAGCTCAGGTTTGTGGACATGATAAACTTTGCCAGGCAATTTTGATTATTAATATTTACAAACTAATAGGTTAGTCACAATTTGTAGAACAAGTGTTGGTAATTCGTATAGTACAGTGATGGCAAACCTTTTTGAGCCCGAGTGCCAGAACAGCGACACAAAACCAACTTATTTATTTCGAAGTGCCAACACAGAATTAAACCTACCAGCTGCTCTGTACAGAGGATGGGAATGATGATCATCCCTCTGAATGAGCCCTAAGGGACCAAAAACTTATGATTCTGCCAGATTCGCTCAGAATGCAGGGATCAGGAATGTGTTGTGCTCAGAATACAGGGATCAGAAATGCATTGTGCTCAGAATGCAAGGTTCAGGAATGCGTTGTGCTCAGAATACAGGGATAAGGAATGTGTTGTGCTCAGAATACAGGGTTCAGGAATGCGTTGTGCTCAGAATACAGGGTTCAGGAATGTGTTGTGCTCAGAATACAGGGATAAGGAATGTGTTTTGCTCAGAATGCAGGGTTCAGGAATGCGTTTTGCTCAGAATGCAGGGTTCAGGAATGCGTTTTGCTCAGAATGCAAGGTTCAGGAATGCGTTTTGCTCAGAATGCACTGTGCAACATACACTGACCTACCTGCCACATACACTGACCTACCTGTCACATACTTCCTGCACTACTCATACCCCCACACACAGCGCAATGTAGATCGGAGGATCCATCCTCCTCCTTATCTCTACATGGCCTCATCATCCATCACATCAGGGCTCTCCGCAGCACTGGGCAGGCAGTATTGCAGGAATCCCCGCCATCCAGCTGCTCCTTGGTGTCCCAGCCGCCAGGAGGTCGGCTAGCAGCGACTGTACCTCTCCCATGGTCATGATCTGCTCGGAGCACCGCCCGTCCCCCTCCGCTGTTCCACATGTTGCATTGCATTTGCCAGGGGGACAGACTGTTCCAAAGTAGTCCTGGGGCAAGGGGAGCTGGAATAAGGTGCCACACAGAGGAATGCTCGAATGCCTCACCGGTGGTGTAGAGGTCCGGGGGAGACAATAAGCTGCAGAGGATGATACAAGAGGAAGGGAGCTGGCTCTTCCATGCCTGCACCACCAGTGCAAGTGACTGCATGGCTGGGGGATTAGCCCCCCCAATCTTGGTGGTGCGCTGCATGCCCAGAGAGGGATCGGCATGCCAGCTGTGGCACGCATGCCATAGGTTCACCATCACTGGTATAGTAAGTCTGTTGTAGCTTTTTTCTGAAGCACCTGTTTAGATTGTGTCAACAATGTGTGCAAGAAAGTCATAAAAAGGAGAATACCAGTACATAGACCGGTTGATAAGTAATAAGTAACACAGAATTCAGAGGACACTAGTATGTAATGCACACATTGCACAGTGTCCGTAGAAATGCAACATTTAGAGGTCAGTAGTAAGTAATGCAGAAAGCAGATATCAGTAGTGACACAGATTTTAGAGACCAGTAGTGACTCTGAAATTTCCAGTCTTGGCTGGCAGGCAAACCTGGTTGTGTTTTGATCTGGGTTGGGAGTGACTCAGAGCAGAGCTGGGTGTCTCACTGGCAGCATCACCAAAACCTCCCACTTCTTTCCAGAATGTTCTAGAGTTTTCTGGAAGCGAAGGAGGACAGGGGAGGTGGTGCTGTCTGGAGTGTTCTAAGGAGCCCTGGCCAATCCCTAATCTGGATTGGCAGGGGGCAGGCCTCCTTAAATACCTAGGGTCAGCCCAGCTCGGGAGGAGTTGTTTGAGTGGAAGCTGGAGATGGAGGGTTAGGCTGTCTGGGCCTTTGAGGGAGCTACCCAGTCCGGGGGGGGGGGGGGGTGACCTTGGGCCTGGCAAGGGTCCACAATCCAGGATCACCAGCACATGTCACTGAAATAGGCACCATCTGACTGCCTTGGGATGCATGTCAAGGGTTGCCGATTCTTGCCTTGGGTGATGTGTAAAGGGTTTTAGTCCAGTAAAATTGTCAAACAATGATGTATAATCTCTGCAACATTATATCGATTCTGTATAGCAGTTTACTCTCTGCATTAGCTGATTCGTTACACTTAATTACTTATTTACTATGATTGTCAACTATCTACAAGTCATAATGTGGTATTTTCCTGTTTCACTCTATTCTTAGAAGTTAAAAACATCCGAACTGGAGAGAGAATAGCCTAATAGAATTATTTTTTTGCCCCCATTCAAACAAAACAAATATGCATGCCAATATATATGTGTGTGTGTGTGTGTGTGTGTGTGTGTGTGTGTATATATATATATATATATATATATATATATATATAATATATATTATATTATATTATATATACACACACACAGTTGTGCTTATAAGTTTACATACCCTGGCAAAATTTATGATTTCTTGGCCATTTTTTAGAGAATATGAATGATAACACAAAAACTTTTCTTACATGCCGCGTACACACGATCGTGATTCACGGCGGTGAAAACACCGCCGTGAATCACGGCATGAAAAACGAGGGAACGGCATGTTCCCCCACACACGACCGTTTTTCCCGTCATTTTTTTCTTTGACGAGAAAAACGACCGTCTGTGGGCTCCGCGGCAGTGTCTCCCTATGGGAAAACTGCCGCGGAAAAAAATGATGGAAAAAACGATGAGAAAATTTAGAACATGTTCTAATTTTTCTCGTCGTTTTTCCTGCCGTTTTTCTCAACGAGAAAAACGGCATAAAGCCCACAGACGATCGTTTTTCTCGGCGAAAAAAAAAAAATTCATTTTTCCCGACGGGAAAAATGATCGTGTGTACGCGGCATCACTCATGGCTACTTTCACACGGAGGCGCTTTGCAGGCGCTATAGCGCCTGCAAAGTGCCCTGAAAGAGCCTCTCCTCTCACTCCAGTGTGAAAGCCCGAGGGTACATGGTATGCTCAAAAAGTCCTGCCAGCCGCATCTTTGAGGCGCTGTAGGAGCGATGTATACACCGCTCCTACAGCGCCCCTGCCCATTGAAATCAATAGGCAGCGCTGCTGAACCGCCGGCAAAGCGCCACTGCAGCGGTACTTTGCCCGAGGTTTTAACCCTTTTTTGGCTGCTAGCGGGGGTTAAAAGCGGCCCGCTAGCGGCCGAATAGCGCCGTAAAAACATCAGTAAAGCGCTGCTAAAAATAGCGCTGCTTTACCACCGACA
The DNA here is from genome assembly GCA_029206835.1 of Rana muscosa. Lineage (NCBI taxonomy): Eukaryota > Metazoa > Chordata > Amphibia > Anura > Ranidae > Rana > Rana muscosa. The sequence goes on along the minus strand of CM055117.1, from coordinate 490,144,136 downwards.
GCGCAACGCCCCAGTGTGAAAGTAGCCTTCGTGTTTGGCTGAAGCCATTTATTATCAATCAACTGTGTTTACTCTTTTTAAATCATAATGACAACAGAAACTACCCAAATGACCCTGATCAAAAGTTTACATACCCCAGTTCTTAATACCGTATATTGCCCCCTTTAACATCAATGACAGCTTGAAGTCTTTTGTGGTATTTGTGGATGAGGCTCTTTATCTTCTCAGGTGGTAAAGCTGCCCATCCCTCTTGGCAAAAAACCTCCAGTTCCTGTAAATTCTTGGGCTGTCTTGCATGAACTGCACGTTTGAGATCTCCCCAGAGTGGCTCAATGATTTTGAGGTCAGGAGACTGAGATGGCCACTCCAGAACCTTCACTTTATTCTGCTGTAGCCAATGACAGGTTGACTTGGCCTTGTGTTTTGGATCATTGTCATGTTGGAATGTCCAAGTACCTCCCATGCGCAGCTTCCTGGCTGATGAATGCAAATGTTCTTCCAGAATTTTTTGATAACATACTGCATTCATCTTGCCAACAATTTTGACCAAATTTCCTGTGCCTTTGTAGCTCACATATCCTCAAAACATCAGCGATCCACCCCTGTACCTTTCATCATAGGCCTTGCGGACAGGCATGCTCTTTATTGCAGAGAAGACATGCAATGTCCCTTCTGCAATTAAATACACTTACAGTACCTGCCTGTTCATAATCTTCTGTAAAATGCACACGGACCTGCATGTGCGCAGCTCATTTTACATTCCAGGACACCTCTTGTGTGCCACGATGACTGAAGTCCTGTGCATGTGCAGGAGTGACTTCATCCCACATCAGCCAATTAAGAGGGTGGAAGACGCAGAGATGAAGATACCAGCGAGGGGAGCTTGCAGGCTTTGAAGCATTGGAACAGAGTTAAAGTGGAACCTTAAGCCTTGTACACACGGTCGGACTTCAAACAAACTTTTCTGTGGATTTTTGTCCGAAGGGAGTTGGCCGGGCACACCCATAGCATACACACGCTCTGACTTTTCTGCAAACTTTCCCAAAACTTTTCCAACATCACATGGTTTTTCTGCTCTTTACCGCCACCCTTTGGTCAACTTCTGCTATTGTTGATTGATTTTAACATTGGTTCTGGGCATGCTTATTTGTCCATCGGACAAAAGTCTGATGGATTTCTGTACACACGGTCGGACTTTGCTCCATCGGACTTTTGTTGGCGAAAAGTTTGCCCGTTTGCAGACCGAACATTTGTCCGATGAAAACCAAAAAAGTTTGTCCGATGGAGCGTACACACGGTCTGATTTTTTATCGAACTTGCTCATTTTGAAGTTTGTTGGCAAAAAGTCAGACCGTGTGTACGAGGCTTTTGTCAGAAAATTAAGTCTTGATAAATCACTTCAGGCTGGCCACTTTTGCAAGTATAGCTATGTAAAACATTAAAAATAAGTGCCTATCCAGTAAAACACTGTCTCACCCTGGTCTGCACATGCTCATTTGCTCTCTAGGAATGTGTGTTCCTTGCTAAAGAACATTATTTTTTTATCATGTTATGATTAGAGTTCCGCTTTATGTATTACTGCCTTTAGTTTAGATCCACTTTAAATACATAGGACACCTTTACCAAAAAACTGCCTATGCAGAGAAGGAATGTCTGTAGATAAAATCATACTGTGCAGTTTTGACCAATATACTGGACACTTTCACCCCTTCCTGCCCAGGCCAATTTTCAGCTTTCAGCGCTGTCACGCTTTGAATGACAATTACATGGTCATGCAACACTGTAGCCATATGACATTTTTATTATTTTCACACAAATAGCTTTCTTTTGGTGGTATATAATCACTGCGGGTTTTTTATCTTTTGCTAAACAAATGAAAAAAGACCGAACATTTTGAAAAAGAACAAGTTTTTCCTTGTTTCTGTTATAAAATTTTGCAAATAAATACTGTTTCTTCATAAATGTAGGCCAAAATGTATTCTGCTACAATTTATTCTTTGGTGAAAATAACCCAAATCTGTGTATATTATTTAGTCTGTAGGAAAGTTATAGAGTCCACAAACTATGGTATGTGTATATATATATATATATATATATATATATATATATATATATATACAGGTCCTTCTCAAAAAATTAGCATATTGTGATAAAGTTCATTCTTTTCTGTAATGTACTGATAAACATTAGACTTTCATATATTTTAGATTCATTACACACAACTGAAGTAGTTCAAGCCTTTTCTTGTTTTAATATTGATGATTTTGGCATACAGCTCATGACAACCCAAAATTCCTATCTCAAAAAATTAGCATATTTCATCCGACCAATAAAAGAAAAGTGTTTTTAATACAAAAAAAGTCAACCTTCAAATAATTATGTTCAGTTATGCACTCAATACTTGGTCGGGAATCCTTTTGCAGAAATGACTGCTTCAATGCGGCGTGGCATGGAGGCAACCAGCCTGTGGCACTGCTGAGGTGTTATGGAGGCCCAGGATGCTTCGATAGCGGCCTTAAGCTCATCCAGAGTGTTGGGTCTTGCGTCTCTCAACTTTCTCTTCCCAATATCCCACAGATTCTCTATGGGGTTCAGGTCAGGAGAGTTGGCAGGCCAATTGAGCACAGTAATACCATGGTCAGTAAACCATTTACCAGTGGTTTTGGCACTGTGAGCAGGTGCCAGGTCGTGCTGAAAAATGAAATCTTTATCTCCATAAAGCTTTTCAGCAGACGGAAGCATGAAGTGCTCCAAAATCTCCTGATAGCTAGCTGCATTGACCCTGCCCTTGATAAAACACAGTGGACCAACACCAGCAGCTGACATGGCACCCCAGACCATCACTGACTGTGGGTACTTGACACTGGACTTCAGGCATTTTGGCATTTCCCTCTCCCCAGTCTTCCTCCAGACTCTGGCACCTTGATTTCCGAATGACATGCAAAATTTGCTTTCATCCGAAAAAAGTACTTTGGACCACTGAGCAACAGTCCAGTGCTGCTTCTCTGTAGCCCAGGTCAGGCGCTTCTGCCGCTGATTCTGGTTCAAAAGTGGCTTGACCTGGGGAATGCGGCACCTGTAGCCCATTTCCTGCACACGCCTGTTCACGGTGGCTCTGGATGTTTCTACACCAGACTCAGTCCACTGCTTCCGCAGGTCCTCCAAGGTCTGGAATCGGTCCTTCTCCACAATCTTCTTCAGGGTCCGGTCACCTCTTCTCGTTGTGCAGCGTTTTCTGCCACACTTTTTCCTTCCCACAGACTTCCCACTGAGGTGCCTTGATACAGCACTCTGGGAACAGCCTATTCGTTCAGAAATTTCTTTCTGTGTCTTACCCTCTTGCTTGAGGGTGTCAATGATGGCCTTCTGGACAGCAGTCAGGTCGGCAGTCTTACCCATGATTGCGGTTTTGAGTAATGAACCAGGCTGGGAGTTTTTAACAGCCTCAGGAATCTTTTGCAGGTGTTTAGAGTTAATTAGTTGATTCAGATGATTAGGTTAATAGCTCGTTTAGAGAACCTTTTCATGATATGCTAATTTTTTGAGATAGGAATTTTGGGTTGTCATGAGCTGTATGCCAAAATCATCAATATTAAAACAAGAAAAGGCTTGAACTACTTCAGTTGTGTGTAATGAATCTAAAATATATGAAAGTCTAATGTTTATCAGTACATTACAGAAAATAATGAACTTTATCACAATATGCTAATTTTTTGAGAAGGACCTGTATATATATGCACTCTGACGCCTATATGGCTGTATTTTTTTCTAATATATATATATATATATATATATATATATATATATATATACACACACACAAAGTATCTCATATTTTTGTAAATATTTTATTATATCTTTTCATGTGACAACACTGAAGAAATTACACTTTGTTACAATGTAAAGTAGTGAATGTACAACTTGAATAACAGTGTAAATTTGCTGTCCCCTCAAAATAACTCAACACACTTAGTCTAAACCGCTGGCAAAAAAAGTGAGTACACTCCTCAGTGAAAAAGTCCAAATTGGGCCCAATTAGTAATTTTCCCTCCCTGGTGTCATGTGACTTGTTAGTGTTACGAGGTCTCAGGTGTGAATGGGGAGCAGGGGTGTTAAATTTGCTGTTATCGCTCTCACTCTCTCATACCAGTCACTGAAAGTTCAACATGGCACCTCATGGCAAAGAACACTCTGAGGATCTGAAAAAAAGAATTGTTGCTCTACATAAAGATGGCCTAGGCTATAAGAAGATTGCCAAGACCCTGAAACTGAGCTGCAGCACAGTGGCCAAGACCATACAGCGGTTTAACAGGACAGGTTCCACTCAGAACAGGCCTCACCATGGTTTACCAAAGAAGTTGAGTGCACGTGCCCAGCGTCATACCCAGAGGTTGTCTTTGGGAAATAGACGTATGAGTGCTGCCAGCATTGCTGCAGAGGTTGAAGGGGTGAGGGGGGTCAGCCTGTCAGTGCTCAGACCATACGAAGCACAATGCATCAAATTGGTCTGCATGACTGTCGTCCCAGAAAGAAGCCTCTTCTAAAGATGATGCACAAGAAAGCCTGCAAACAGTTTGCTGAAGACAAGCAGACTTAGGACATGGATTACTGTAACCATGTCCTGTGGTCTGATGAGACCAAGATAAACTTATTTGGTTCAGATTGTGTCAAGCGTGTGTGGCGGCAACCAGGTGAGGAGTACAAAGACAAGTGTGTCTTGCCTACAATCAAGCATGGTGGTGGGAGTGTCATGGTCTGGGGCTGCATGAGTGCTACAGTTCATTGAGGGAACCATGAATGCCAACATGTACTGTGATATACTGAAGCAGACCATGATCTCCTCCCTTCGAAGCCTGGGCCACAGGGAAGTATACCAAAATTATAATGACCCCAAACAGACCTCCAAGACGACTACTGTCTTGCTAAAGAAAGTGAGGGTAAAGGTGATGGACTGGCCAAGCATGTCTCCAGACCTAAACCCTATTGAACATCTGTTGGGCACCCTCAATAGGAAGGTGGAGAAACACAAGGTCTCTAACATCCACCAGCTCTGTGATGTCGTCATGGAGGAGTGGAAGAGGACTCTGGTGGCAACCTGCAAAGCTCTGGTGAACTCCATGTCCAAGAGGGTTAAGGCAGTGTTGGAAAATAATGGTGGCCACACAAAATATTGACACTTTGGGCCCAATTTGGACATTTTCACTTAGGGGTGTACACACTTTTGTTGCCAGCAGTTTAGACATTAATGGCTGTCTGTTGAGATATTTTGAGTGGACAGCAAATTTACACTGTTATACAAGCTGTACACTCACTACTTTATATTGTAGCAAAGTGTAATTTCTTCAATGTTGTCACATGAAAATAAATAATAAAATATTTACAAAAATGTGAGGGGTGTACTCACTTCTGTGAGATACTGTGTGAATATATATATATATATATATAAATTGATCAGTCCTGATGTACTGACAGCTTATCTCAATTCTTGAGGCACAAAAACGCCAGAACAGTATGAATATCCCCCAAATTACCCCATTTTGGAAAGTAGACAGTCCAAGGTATTTGGTAAGAGGCATGGTGAGTTTTTTTAAGTTGCAATTTTGTGTCACAATTGTTTGAAAAAAAAAAAAAAAAGGGTTTTTTTTTTCCACAATTTTTCTTTACATACAGTACAGCAACATTGTATGCCTGGTAAAAGTTGGAAGTGGTTGGTTTGTCTTTTATAAGATACGGCACCTCATCTCCACCAATAAATGAGAACAGGGAAAGGGACTATGGGATTATAGCGGTGCCAAACAAAAAAAATCAATGAATAGTAAATAAAGATATATTTATTTATTACAAACAATAAATATTGTATATACACAGGAAATACATTATAAAGCGTACACTGATTACAAGTAACAACAGGATAACCCAACATGTTTCACCAAATCATTGGCTTCCTCAGGGGTATTAGGTTAGAGCAGTGTAGTAAGAAATGGTCTACCACAGTCCAGAGGCCATACAGTCCAAGGCATCCAAAGAAAGGCAGGCAAAGAGACAAACCAAGAAGTGGCTGCAGGGTTCTACTAGAGCGACCAATATATTTAATTAAAACAAATTAAGAAAGAGGGGGCGCTGGATAGAGTGCTCAAAGTTGCAAACCAGGACACAAATACATGGTGATCCAAAGTTACCTAATTATAATGGAGCTTGCTTATGCAAGAGAAAAAACGGTATGTATGCAGACAAATAAGAAGTAAGCCTGCAATAAAATAAAACAACAGGCAAGAAATTTCCAGTGGAACAAAGTCAGAGAGACACAGCAAGAACATCCAAAAAATAGGAAAGTAGCAACACTGAGGTTCAGTCAAATTAGGTCTTGGATCAGCCGAGACATTGCAGCAGCGCCCCACACCAACAAAACAGACTGTTGCAGAAAAGCATCTAGAACGCATCTGGACTGCGTTTCTATGGTGTCAACTGGCCCGAAGTGTTTAAAGAGAAAGTAAACTCTCTTTTTTTTCTTACCTGCAAAGTAAAAGGCATAATGTGCTCGTATGCATTGCATACGAGCACATTATGTGACACTTACCTGCAAACGGAGCCAGCGTCTTCCCCGCTGGAGGCTGCCTCCATCTTCGCCCGTCTTCCTTCCAGGGCCATTGACTTAGGCTCTGTGACTGGCCGGAGCCAGGTGACAGCACTCGCTTCTGAAGAAACTGCACGGGTGGCCGTTCCTTCAGAGCGCATGCGCCGTTGACATCATCGGCGCAGTATACATTAACCACTTAAGGACCAAGCCTGTTTTTCAGACTCAGTGTTTACAAGTTAAAAACAATTTTTTTTTGCTAGAAAATTACTTAGAACCCCTAAACATTATACATTATTTTTCCTAACACCCTAGAGACTAAAATGGCAGTCATTGCAATACTTTTTGGCACACCGTATTTGCGCAGCGGTCTTACAAGTGCACTTTTTGGGGAAAAAAAACACTTTTTTTAATTAAAAAATAAGACAACAGTAAAGTTAGCCCAATTTTTTTTATATTGTGAAAGATAATCTTACACCGAGTAAATTGATACCCAACATGTCACGCTTCAAAATTGCGCCCGCTCGTGGAATGGCGTCAAACATTTACCCTTAAAAATCTCGATAGGCGACGTTTAAAAAACTCTACAGGTTGCATGTTTTGAGTTACAGAGAAGGTCCAGGGCAAGAATTATTGCTCTCGCTCTAACGATCGCGGCGATACCTCACATGTGTGGTTTGAACACCGTTTTCATATTTGGGCGCTGCTCACGTATGTGTTCGCTTCTGCTCGCCAGCTCATCGGGATGGAGCGGTTTAAAAAAAAACAAAAAAACATTTCTTATTTATTTTATTTTATTGACCGGGGACCCGGAGAGAATCGTCCTGCGCCGGTGGTGGGTCACGTGACGAGCATAGAGATGACTGGTGACCAGATGGTCACCAGTCATCTCTATGACCGTCGGAGGCCTGGGCGCGATGTGATGACGTCACGCCCGGGTTCCCAAAGGTAAACAAAGATGTAAAAAAAAGTGTAAAAATAAAAAAAAATTAAGTAAAATAAATATATATATATTTTTTAAAACGCCCCTGTCCCCAATAGCTTGCGCTCAGAAGTGAACGTACACGCAAGTCCCACCCACATATGTAAACGCCGTTCAAACCACATATGTGAGGTATCGCCGCGTGCGTTAGAGCGCGTGCAACAATTCTAGCACTAGACCTCCTCTGTCATTCTAACCTGGTAACCTGTAAAAAATTTCAAAGCGTCGCCTATGGAGATTTTTAAGTACCGAAGTTTGGCACCATTCCACGAGTGTGCGCAATTTTAAAGCGTGACATGTTAGGCATCTATTTACTTGGCATAACATAATCTTTCATATTTTACCAAAAAATTGGGCTAACTTTACTGTTTTGTTATTTTTTAATTTGTGAAACCATTTTTGTTCCCAAAAAAAGCCGTTTGAAAAATTATTGCGCAAATACCGTGCAAGATAAAAAGTTGCAACGACCGTCATTTTATTCCCTAGGGTGTCTGCTAAAAAAACATATATCTATATCTATATAATGTTTGGGGGTTCTGAGTAATTTTCTAGCAAAAGAATGATGATTTGTACATGTAGGAGAGAAGTGCCATAATAGGCCCGGTATGGAAGTGGTATAAAAAGCCCTGTATGGAAAGGGTTAAATATGAGATCTGGGGTCAAAAAGACCTCAGATCTCATATTTGGACTTAAACGCAATAAAAAAAAAAAAAAAAAAAATTCCCTTTAAGAGGTATGGGCGGAAGTGACGTTTTGACGTTTTGACGTCGCTTCCGCCCTGCTATGGAATGGAGACGGGTGGGGGCCATCTTACCCTTACTCGTATCCATACCAAGGTGGGAGAAGGCCCCTCTCCAGCCGCCAATAATGGTGATCTTGCAGCGAATCTGCTGCAGAGACCACCATTATCATAAACAGGACTGCCCACTGAAAATATGGATACCTCAGTTGTGGCAGCACAGTACCGAGATATCCATCTTTAAAGTGATGACGTATATATATACAGTGGGCGGTCATTAAGAGGTTAGATATCTCCTAAACAGTAGGGCTGCAACTAACGATTATTTTCATAATCGATTAATCGGCCGATTATTTTTTCGATTAATCGATTAATCGGATAAAATCATAAAAAAAACTGAATGTGCCATTTATTCGTTTATTTAAAAGTAATAATGAATTCCTACCGGGGACACCAATGATGGGGCATTATTCCTCCCGGGGACACCAATGATGGGGCATTATTCCTCCCGGGGACACCAATGATGGGGCGTTATTCCTCCCGGGGACACCAATGATGGGGCGTTATTCCTCCCGGGGACACCAATGAAGGGGCGTTATTCCTCCCGGGGACACCAATGACGGGGCGTTATTCCTCCCGGGGACACCAATGACGGGGCGTTATTCCTCCCGGGGACACCAATGACGGGGCGTTATTCCTCCCGGGGACACCAATGACGGGGCGTTATTCCTCCCGGGGACACCAATGACGGGGCGTTATTCCTCCCGGGGACACCAATGATGGGGCACTATTCCCCCCATAAACACCAATGGGGCACTATCCCCCCCATAAACACCAATGGGGCACTATCCCCCCCATAAACACCATTGGGGCACTACCCCCCCCCCAGAAACACCAATGGGGCACTACCCCCCCCCAGAAACACCAATGGGGCACTATCCCCCCCCAGAAACACCAATGGGGCACTATCCCCACTAGAAAACACCAATGGGGCACTACCCCCCCCAGAAACACCCATAGGGCACTACCCCCCCCCAGAAACACCCATAGGGCACTACCCCCCCCCCCCAGAAACACCAACGGGGCACTATCCCCCCCCAGAAACACCAACGGGGCACTATCCCCCCCAGAAACACCAATGAATCACTATCATCCCCCAAGAAACACCAATGGGGCACTATTCCCCTCTCCCCCAGAAACACCAATGGGGCACTATCATCCCCCAAGAAACACCAATGGGGCACTATTCCCCTCTCCCCCAGAAACACCAATGGGGCTATTACTATTCTCCCCCCTCCCTCCCAGGAAAACCAATGATGGGGCACTCCCCCCACCCCCCCCGGAATACATAAGTTGGGGCACTGACTGAATGTGTACTGTTTGTGGGTGCTGTGTACTTTTTTTACTTAGCTGCTAGCCGCTACCTTTTTTCACACTGCAGCTCGGCTCAGTCTCCTCACAGCTTCTCGCCCTCGCCTCTCTGTTCCATCGAGGCAGCAGCAGGCGGGGCTGAGAAGATCTGTGGGAATGACATCAGCAAGGAGGAGAGGCGCGCCGCGGACGTGCAGCGGCAAGGACGTGCCTGGTCACAGCGCCGAGGACACAGGAAGGAGACACAGGATTACAGTACACAGGAGGGAAGGATTTTTGCAACGGACGGACAGGCGCAAGGTGCGGACCAACTAATCGATAATGAAAATCGTTGACAACGATTTTCATTATCGATAATATCGATTAATCGCTGCAGCCCTACTAAACAGTGCACGCTTAGGAGATATTTACAGTACCTATCAGTAAGCCTTATTATAATCTTACCTATAGGTACAAAGTATAAAGGAAGGTATACAACTTCTAAGGGGGGGGGGGGCTGCAAAAGGCAACAGGCAGTGAATGACATTGCACACGGATTACAAACATTACCGCTATTATTTGTGACTTTTGTGCAAATACTGAGACATTTGCAATTTTTTGTACTATTTTTAGGTGTGAAACTGGCTGTTTAAAAATAATAAAAAAAAAAAAAAGGCCTTTTTTTTCTTGTGAGTGGAAGATAAAAAATGACATAAAAACGTTACTATTGTCTCTAGAACAGGAATGGTTTACATGTAAAATGTAAATAGTGGGAATAGAGAACACTTCTTGTCCTGGAGATACTCTCCTCCCAGACACACACTCGCCTAACCAAAGAGACCCGGCTGCTATCGCACATGCGCCGTGCAACTCCCAGTAGACGGGGCCTGTTGCGCACGCGCACTCGCAGCTCGTCCGTGACGCTTGAGGGCGGGAATGTGAAGCGGTTTGCTTCGTGTATTGGACACACGCCTGACAGGCCTTCCAAGTTTTCTGTAGCCGGAAGTGACGCTCTTTGGTACCGGTAGGAAAGTCTTCTTGGCAGCGAAGAGGGGTTTTTTTTTGACGCTATGTCCGGTTTCCGGGGGAGGGGGTTTGGGGGTGGGAACCGTCAGGGTCTAACTCCTCCTCAGTTGTGAAGGAAGCTGGAGGACCAGGCGCTGCCGGCGGCTTGTGTTCCATCACCGACAGTGAAGTGAAGAGCACTAGCTGACGTGGAAGCAGAGCGGGTCCTTCACAGGCTTCTGTGGGCGCCGTCTTCACTCTCCGATACAGGACCGCCATCTGTAAGTGACGGCCAATCACAGCTCGGCTCCGCTTACTCCGCTCAGGTGGTGAAGGGGAAGAGAAGCCAATCACGGCCCGACTTTCATCCTGACACCTAATTGCCACAGCTGCTTGAAATCGAGAACTGGTAAAACTATCTACCAATAGCCTGGGAAAGTGCAGGAGCGAGGAGCCGGGGGCGGGATCACCGGACAGCCAATCAACGACCGACATTCCTGTCACAGAACAGCTGGGGAGAGATGAGGACCAGGAGGTGACTCAGCCATCTCCAAGGCAACGGGCCATTCAGCTGCTAGACCTTCTCCTACCCCCACCACACCCTCATTCCAGCCAATTGCTGCACCTTACACCTTTTCATCTTGGAGTACAGGTGTGACTAAAAGTCAACCAATCAGAGGACCTCTCATCAATTCCGGGTGAAGACTAGGATACACCAGCCAATCATAAGAGAGATTTCCAAACTACTGTGTAGCCAATCAGCTATTTTTTTTTTCCCCAGTGCCTGTGTTTTAGAGCAGGAGTGCCATTTTGTGCAGTGAGATTCTGGGAACCAGCTTAAGTTGGCAGATTTCCCTAAGTGCCAGGGGACCAATCAAAAGCCACGTGCCAGAAAGGCCAGTGGAGCAAGGCTCTTCCAGCCCTTCTCCCCACCCCCAGACTGGGCTCTGCAGATTCAGGACAGCAAGACACTGACCTCCATGAATGGAAATCGGCACCACAGGTATCATTGGTATATCCGCTACTGGTAATCTAGTTTTGGAATGATTTCATCTCTACTAGTATGGCAACTTTTGTAAGATTTTAAGCATCTATTCTTACTGAGAGCCGTGTTTTATCAGAATTAGAATATGCCTTTTGATTAGGGTTGTCCCGATACCACTTTTTTAAGACCGAGTACAAGTACCGATACTTTTTTCCAAGTACTCGCCGATACCGAATACCGATACTTTTTTTTTTTTTTTTTTTTATCTCTTTTAAAAAAAAAAAAAAATTTTTTTTTTTTACAATTTTTTTTTTATTTATTTATTGATTGATTTTTTTATAATGTTTTCTTTTTTTTAAGGGGTGGGGGGTGGACAGTGTCAGTGTGTTTTTTCTTCTATTTTATTTTATTTATTTTTTACAATTTCTTTATTATTTATTTTTTTATTAAATTTTTTATTTTTTTATCAGCCCTGTTGGGGGGCTTTGGTGAGATATCAGGGGTCTTAACAGACCTCTGACATCTCCCCTTTGAGACAGAGAAAGGGACTAGGGACAGATTCCCCAGTCCCTTTCTCAGCAGCCTCTGCTGCGCTGAAAATGAATGGAGAGAAGACCGCGGCTTCTCTTCATTCATAAACTAAAACATTGTAAACACAGTTTACGATGTTTCAGTTATGTGAATGGACAGAGTCAGTGATCACTGACTCTGTACATTCCGAACAGTAAGGAGCCGGATTTACCGGCTCCTACCTCCGCTCTCCATCCTGACAGATGGAGGGGGTGGAGGAGGAGAACAGAGGGGGATGGCAGCACGGAGGGGGACACGGATTGGGACGGCAGCACGGAGGAGGACACGGATTGGGACGGCAGCACGGAGGGACACACGGATTGGGACGGCAGCACGGAGGGACACACGGATTGGGACGGCAGCACGGAGGGACACACGGATTGGGACGGCAGCACGGAGGGACACACGGATTGGGACAGCAGCAAAACGGAGGGGGCTGGAGGAGGATACGGGGACAATCAGCGGTGATCGTGTGTGGGGGAGCTACAAGCACCGATCACCGCTAATTTTAAAGCAGCTGATACCCGAGAGAGAGAGAGAGAGAGAGAGAGCGAGAGAGAGAAGTGGACTCGGAGAAACTACTTTTAAATATATACAGCGGTGATCGGTGCTGGTAACTTCCCCCACCGCACTGATCACTGCTGATCACAAGTATCGGGTGAAGCATCGGGAGCATTTGCCCGAGTACAAGTACTCAGGCAAATGCTCGGTATCGGTGCCGATACCGATACTAGTATCGGTATCGGGACATCCCTACTTTTGATTTAATCTACGTCTGAACTTTTCAAGGTAGAAAGCTGGGAACTGCCATTGCTGGGACAATCAGAGGGGCCAGAGGTCAGCTGAAGACTGACAGTTGGAAACTGCCCATTGAAATCAATGGGACACGTGGTAATACCGCCCGCAAGCTGCGGTTTGCGGGCGGTATTAACCCCTTTTTCGGCAGCTAGCAGGGGTTAAATTCACCCCCCTAGCGGCCGCATACCGCGGTAAGAACGACGGTATAGCAGCGCTGAAAATCGCGCTGCTATACCGCCACCGCACCTGCCCGCCCCAGTGTGAAAGGGGCCTAATACAGTGATCCGTGCTAAAAATGTGCACCGTCACTGTACCAATGACACTGGCTGGAAAGGGGGTGACGGGCAATCAAGGGGTTAACTGTGTTTTAGTGTACTGTGGGAGGTGCTTTTACTAGGGGACGACCCCCCCCGATCTCACGCCTGCACAGTATGGATAAAGCGAGGCGCACTCAGCGCAGCACGGAGGATGCTTGTTGACTGTTGGAATTGATGACACGTATATTCCAGGAGCCAACAGGCGGTAGGACATGACGTACCTCGCCAAGACAAGGTAATACAGAAATGCAACGCTTTAAAAGCCTAAAGATATTTAGACATTGGGGAGAAAAAAAAAAGTTCCCAAACATTGATGGCACAGCGGTAAGTAGTATCTGGCACCAAAGTGAAAAAATAGCGTGGAACTCCGCATTAAGTCAGCAGCTACAAATAGTGACTTTTTTAATATTGGGACACTTGCCTGTCCAGGAATCCATTGGTGTCCTTACCCAAGCCGATTTTTCAATCAGCTATCGGGTGCTGCCGCCACCATCTCCACTAAGGGAAACCGGCAGTGAAGCCGCAAGGCTCCCTACTGCGTCTGCGTCTGTGAATAGGTCGGATGCGGGAGAAGGGGGGCCGAACCTGTCAAAACTAGGTACCCCCCCCAAATGTGTGAAATGTGGCAGCGGAAGGAGGGGGGGGAGGAGACAGACAAGCAAAGCTTCCCCTCTTGGGTGGAGCTCTGCTTTAAGCTCCAGAAGATCTTTAGCCCCTTCAAGACCAGGCCATTTTTTGCTATTTAACACTGTGCTACTTTAACAGGTAATTGTGTGGTCATGCAACGCTGTACTCAAATTCAATTTGTATAATTTTTTTTTTTCACACAAATGGAGCTTTCTTTTGGTGGTATTTGATCACCACTGGGTTTTAAAATTTTTTTTTTTGTTTGCGATATAAATGAAAAAGACCGAACATTTTTTAAAAATAACTTTTGTCATCAAATTTTGTCAATGTATTCTGCTACATGTCTTTGGCAACAAAAAAAATCCCAATAAATCAATTTTGATTGCATGAAAGGTATAGCGCCTACAAACTATGGTGTGTATGTATGTATACTGGAGTTATTATTTTTTTTTTTTTTTTATACTAGTAATGTCGGTGATCAGTGACATATAAATGGGACTGTGAAAGTATGGCGGGAGATCTGACACTTGAGGGGAAGTGACTAACTGCCACTGACATCTCCAGTGAACCTAATACAGTGATCAGTGCTAATAATTTACACTGTCAATGTACTAATGACATTGGCTGTGAAGGGGTTAATTGTGCACCTAACAATGTGTAATGTGCGCTGCTCTTTACTACTGGTCGATCTGTTGGGAAAAAGAAAATGATTGTTCCCTCTGTACAGAGACCTGTGTTGATTACAGAGCCAATCAGCAGGTCCCAGCCATGAATCGTAGGCCGGGATCTGCTGTCAAACTCCTGCTGTGACAAATCACAGGGGAATAGGCGGGTAAGGGTGTGTGTGTGCGCGCGCGCGCCCATAACCCGTAAACGGGCATATCACCGTGCCTGTGGGGAAAGGATCCCCTATCCGCTGGTATGGGGAGAGGGGGTGCTTAATAATATGTTACACCTTAAAAACAGATTTAAAGCCCCTTTCACACTAGGGCGGGCAGGTGCGGTGGCGGTATAGCGGCGCGATTTTTAGCGCCGCTATACCGTCGTATTTACCGTGATATTCGGCCGCTAGCGGTGCGGTTTTAACCCCTGCTAGTGGCCGAAAAAGGGTAGCCGCGGTTTGCGGGCGGTATTACCATGGTGTCCCATTGATTTCAATGGGAAGGAGCGGTATACACACTGCTCCAAAGATGTGGCTTGCAGGAGATTTTTATTTTTTTTCCTCCCGCCAGCGCCACGCCTCAGTGTGAAAGCCCTCACAGCTACTTTGTGCATCCAGGTGGATTATACAGAGTTTTTTTTTTTTTTTTTGTTTTTTTTTTTTAATATGTATTCTGCTACATGTCTTTGGTAACAAAAAAAATCCCAATAAGTCTATATTGATTGCTTGAAGGTATAGCACCTACAAACTATGGTGTGTCATAGTTCATCTTAGGAAAACTGGCCCAAAATGGTAAAAAATTATTATTATTATTATTATTATTATTATTATTATTATAATATAT
Source organism: Rana muscosa (assembly GCA_029206835.1). Taxonomy (NCBI): domain Eukaryota; kingdom Metazoa; phylum Chordata; class Amphibia; order Anura; family Ranidae; genus Rana; species Rana muscosa. The sequence continues at coordinate 490,128,684 of CM055117.1, read as the reverse complement.
ATTTTTTTAATTTAGCTGTATATTTCTTGCTACTACCATAACCTTCCACCAAATAACAACCAAAAATAAAATCTGCTGCCCCTGATGATCACAGCGATATCACATACGTGTATGTTGTCGTTTATATCCTGTCCCCCAAAAAAATTGACCCTTACCCAAACACTGAACTAGATCAAACATTGATCTAGGTGTTTTTTTTATTTATTTGTTAAACCCTTCTTTTTTTTTTTTTTTTCTCTTTTCTCTCTGTAAGGAAAGAGAGAGATGCCATGTATCTCTCGCCTCCATTCACAGAGAGAAAACATGGGGGTGGGCTTCAGTGACTGATCACTGTGGTAGCCTATCAGAGTATTTCAAAGGGATCAGGTGACCCGGAATCTCGTGTTCTGGGTCCCGATTGTTAGTACGGGGCCTAGGGCTTTCGGTGAGACCCCGGTCTCTGTGCGTGCTCCCAGCACAAAGGGAAATGCACAAATATGCAACCTCACTGAAAAAGGTCTCACTGAAAAAAGTCCAGTCTAGTGGGGCCACATATTTGTGTGTGGTCAGCATCAAGGGGTTAAAATTGTGCATTTATTCTTTCTCTTATTCCTGGCGACGTTGGTGGTTAGGACAATCTGCTAGGTATTAACTGCATTTCCCAGATTTACTCTAACAGTGGTTCTAACCCATCACTGTTCTGACCCATCACCACTCTAACTAAAGTTTCCTTTACTATTTGTGTTTTTGACACCAGAACAGTAAATGAGGACACTAACCTCATTCTAAGTATTTAAAGCGGAGCTCCACCCTAAAGTGGAACTTCCGCTCATCGGATTCCCCCCCTCTGGTGTCACATTTGGCACCTTTCAGGGGGGAGGGGGGTGCAGGTATTTGCACCCACTTCCGGGAGTCCACTCTGCGGGTAGTGCATCACATACTATCACTACCCCCCACCCCCCCCCCCCCGTTGTTTTCTGGGACACACACAGCTCCCAGAACACAGCGGGGACCAGTGAGGACGGCGCAGCGCGACTCGCACATGCGCCGTATGGAACGGGGCAGTGAAGCCACAATGCTTCACTTCCTGGTTCCCTCACCGAGGATGGCGGTGGGGGCAGCAGAGTGACGAGCAATTGCTTGTCTTCTGCTGCCGACGTCGCTGGACTCCAGGACAGGTAAGTGTCCTAATATTAAAAGTCAGCAGCTGCAGTATTTGTAGCTGCCGGCTTTTAATATTTTTTTGACGGCGGAGCTCCGCTTTAAATAGTGTGAAGTAGCGCTAATTACTTTAAAACACAATAATATGTGAATATATGCAATCTAAATAAAGTAATATAATAAAGTGCATCACAAACAATTAATGAAATATACTAAGATGCATCATGATGATATCCAAAAAAGTCCATAAACTTGATACTAATAAAGCTAAAACAAGTCCATGTAAAGTTGCTGCAATAGAGTACATCCAGAGAAATCCATTAGAAACTTAATCCTTGTCCCAGCAGGGTGGTAACATGTATGACCAAATGGATAAAGGAACAGGAATGATAATCCAAATCTATAAGATATACAGATGAAAACGTCAGATTCCTCGTATTTTCCCCCTGTAGTAGTGGCCCCTTACTTCATAGGAAGACCCCACAGGGTCCAATGGAGCATGGAACGATATCAGTCAGGCCAACAGCGAGGGCTCCTTTCTCCTCAGTAACTTTCAAGCAGGGCACCACAGCAATACTGCATCCAAACACAGCACAGGTTTCCTGGAAGGTATATCTCCGGATTCAGGGTTTAAAAACAAGAAAGAAGGATCCCCATAGCGCAGTAGATTTAAAAGGTACAAACATCCTTTTTATTGAAATAAAAAAATCACAATAAAAAGGCAAAAAAATGCCATACAGATAAAAACGGTGTCAAACTAACAGAGACTTCCGGTCACGGCCTTAACCTGGAAGAGGGCGTCACCTACGCGCCTCCTTTTTGGAGGAGCTTAGGTGACGCCCTCTTCCTACCTCCAAAACGCCTACCTCCAATCCGATCCAGTTCTGCTAAAAACAAACAGAAGCAGAAGGTTTACACCTGCTGGTCCATAAGAGTAAATGGAGGGTCCGATCGGGTTTGCTTAAAGTGTAAGTAAACCCCCCTATCGTTTTCAGCCAAGGAAGCTGCCATCTTTGCCTCTGTTTAATCTACAACTGCCATGATGCTGCACATGTGATCAGTTATGACACCAGCCATTGGATGGTTTGACAGCTTGGTTGAGAGCATAACCAATGGGAGTGTTACATTTCCGGCACGTGCCGGAAATAAAACTGTTTTATGGATGGGTTTACTTCCGCTTTAAAAAACTTTCTGCTTGTCATGGTGACCATGGTCAGTGAGATGAAAAGTAAGGGTTGTCAAGCAATAGGAATAGAGAGGAAATTGGATGGCTTCCTTCTTACTTTCCGTTTTGTGTCTGCAGAATGGGAAGTACCGTAAGTGGAAATCTCCACATTGGCAAAAATACTGCCATGGGTTTTAAAGCCTTACTTTTTGATAAAATAAGGAATAAAAAACGTATGCAAAATAGGGTGACCTCTAAATTAGCGATTATCTACCCCTCAAAGTTTGCCTGTTGGAGGGACTGTGGTCAACGTGGCACTTTTCTACATATTTGGTAGGAGTGCCCCAAGATTCATTCCTTATGGTCTGATATTAGAGCCCAAATTAATTCTAGATATTGATGTTTCTGAGTTTTCGATTGCATGTTCCTTTCATCCCTTTCACCAATTATAGGAAGTGTGTGTTTTGTCCCACCTCCGCAACGCAACCAGTTGTTTCATTCCGATACACTGGAAGAAAGCTCAGGTTCCTGGTAGGTCGCACTGGGTAAGGTTGGTCAGGTCACTGATATAATGGAGGCTATGGAATGGATAGCCTAATGTAAAGATAAATATAAATGATTTTACTCTATTTGGGCGGCCTCCATTCATTATAGTTCCGGGCAAACAGTCACCTAGAGTCTCTTGCACTCCCTCCACTCCTGCCGTGGTACCCTACCACCAGGCACCTTATATACCATAACCTGCTATGTGACCAGTTGATGGGTACTCCTGTTTGTCGTTTGCTACCTGTCATATGTATACTAAGTTGACCTTATCAGCTGAGTTTAGTCTTCCTAATATTGATCTGTGTCCTGCTGTTACTTGCGTTTTTTAAGGGTTTTGTTGTTTTTTTTATTTATTTTTCTATTTGTTTGGTTCTCCAAATCTGTCCTTTTCTTTGTGTGCTCGTTTGGCTGTCTGGGTGCCTGATGTGGGCGCACCAGACGCTTTGTAGCCTACTCTGGACTTGTCATGGTAACTTTGCTTGCTCTCATTGTGGCCCCATTTCTGTAAAGTTATGTGAACATTTGGGGAGCTGCTGTTTTCTACTGTACTTTCTTGATCAGTATCCTGATTTGTCACCCGGTTCTCCTCTTGTGCTCATCTTATACTTGGGTGCATTCATTGCATTTATTTGTGTTTCTGAATGTATGGAGTGATGCCATTATTATAAGCTGGTTTCCAACTATGTATAATGTTGCGCTGCAGATCTTTGTCACTTTGCACATTGTGTACACCATTAAACCCCCCCCCCCCCCTTTTTTTTTCCTCCCTATTTTGTAATTTTTGTTCTATACAAATAAAGAGTGGGTGTGTGTGTGTGTGTGTGTGTGTATGTATGTATGTATGTATGTATGTATGTATATGTGTATATGTGTGTATATATATAATATATATATATATATATATATATATATATATATATATATATAAGTATCCAAAACTATAAAATAAAAAAAGTTGAAAACAAGAGTTTTGTGAGCTGCCATGCTGATGTGTTCTTATTTTAAATCCTCTAGGGCCAGCCATAGACAATTCAAATATCTTTGGTTGCAGGAAAGGAAGAGTCATGATACCCCCATCAACATAGACAGTGCTGACAGGGCAATCCCTCCTGCCTAGACATTGTCTTCTGGTGGGAGAAGCCGTCCCCTACTGGGAGAAGACAGTGATTGCTTGCAAGTAGAACCCGGCAGGCTGGTTCTACCCAAATGGATAGATCAATCAGCTTGGTACATTCAGCCTGCCATACTTGGTTTGAATCTCAGCCGATTCCTGTTGAACCGGATGAGATTTGAACGGAACCGAATATCCTTATCGTACTATCAAGCAACTATTCCATTATTCATAAATGCATATAAAAATGAAATTACAAAAATTTGTGAGGTATCAATCAAACCATCATCGAATGAAAAAAATCGAATTCATAATGTCTCAGATTAAAGAAATATCCACATCTTCACCGGATGTACTCTCACCTGACTGCTTTGACCCCCCCCCCCCAACTGAATGTAAGCTCAAAAAGCATGTGTCCCCTTTATAGGGTCCTCAGATATTCCTCAGCTCCTACTGGAATCCTTAAAGCGTAACTTCCCCCAAAAGGGGAAGTTCCGCTTGTTTGTATCCTCCCTCCCTCTCCACTACCACATTTTGGCCCTTTTCTGGGGGAGGGGGTAGTTGGTTTTGACAGGTACCTGCTCTCACTTCTGGGTCAGACTGTGAGGCCGGAAGGCTTTCCTGACGATTTCTCTTGCCAGCTCCTGCATCCAAAGCCATTTAAAGAATCGCCTCAGTAGTATTTGTAGCTGCTGACTTTAAATTTTTTTGGGGGGAGACTGGCACTGCTCTTTAACCACTTGCCGCCCTCCCTATAGCAAAATGACGGCTGCAAAGTGGTTTCAATATCCTGACTGGACGTCTTATGACGTCTTCAGTATATTGAGCCACTGCGCGCGCCCCCGAGGGCGCGCATCGCAGCGATCGTTGTTGCGGGGTGTCAGTCTGACACCCCGCAACACCGATCTAGGTAAAGAGTCTCTTGACGGAGACTCTTTACCACGTGATCAGCGGTAGTCCAATCACGGCTGATCACGATGTAAACAGGAAAAGCCGGTGATCGGCTTTTCCTCACTCGCGTCTGTCAGACGTGAGTAGAGGAGAGCCGATCGGCTGCTCCTCTGACAGGGGGGGGTTTGTGCCGATCGATTATCAGAGCAGCCCCCCCCCCCAGTAAGCCCACACTGGATCACCAGGATGCCCGCCATAAGGTATGCCACCCTAGACCACCAGGGATGCCAATCTGAAATACCTAATGGATGCCAATCAGTGCCCACAATGGGCACCACTGATTGGCAGGCATTGTTTGGCACTGATTGTGCATCCATTAGTCCTATCAGTGCCCATCCGTGCCGCCTATCTGTGCCCATCCGTGCGCCTTATCAGTGCCCGTCAGTGCAGCCCCATCAGTGAAGGAGAAAACTTACTTATTTACAAAGTTTTGTAACTGAAACAAAAAAAAAACGTGTTTTTTTTTTTTTAAAAAATTTTTTTTATAAATTTTCTGTCTTTTTTTAAAATAACATTTTAGTAGAAAATAAAAATCCCAGAGGTGATCAAATACCACCAAAAGAAAGCTCTATTTGTGGGAACAAAATGATAAAAATTTAGTTTGGTACAGTGTGGCATGAACGCGCAATTGTCATTCAAAATGCAACAGCGCTGAAAGCTGAAAATTGGTCTGGGCAGGAAGGTGTATAAGTGCCCTGTATGGAAGTGGTTAAGCTGGATACACTTATCCAATTTTCCAGACACTGTCCCTTAAAAACTCCAGCCAACCTCCTAAGAAAAGCACTCAATAGTGTTGCATTTTTAAAACCGCATTTATTCCAATTCCAGATTTAAAACCATTCACAATGTGCAGGTGCTAAGTCGCACCACACAATCATAAGCATATGCAGCAGTATAGCGTTTTAATAAATCAACATGTAGTACAGTTATATAGGAAGCTGTATTAGAACGGCATGCATGATAATGTCGTCCAAACTTTGTCCCTCGCACAGCGTTCTGAATACAGCTTTCTACAGGGACAGTGTCTGGTAAGTTGGATGAGGTGGAAAACCTTGCTGCAAAGGAGTCTATCCAGCCAAGGCTCCATTCACACTTGTGCGATTTTTGTCATGTGACTTTGGACATCAAAGTCACATGATGAATTGAACCCTTTTTTTTTTTTTTTTTTTTTTTTTTCAATGGCATCTGTTCAAATCAGCAACTTTAAATGGGTGCCTGTACTATTTTGGTGCTACTTTTATTGTGACTTTGATCCATAGAATGTTAAGTTGGATCAAATTTGCTCCAAAGTCAAATGGAAATCGTGCGACTTTGGAGATGCGCTAATGTGAATGGAGCCTTAAGGATTCTAGTAGGAGTTGAGGAATATTTGAGGACCCTTCTAAAGGGGGGGACATGTGCTTTTTTTTTTTTTTTTTAACTTGCATTCAGTTGGGGGTCAAAACTGTCAGGTGCGAGTACATCCGGTGAAGGGCAGAACTGTGGTGTATTAAGTGGATGAATGCACACCATTGGTGGTTGAGAGAAGCATAGAAAGAACTATTGAAGAGACGATTGACAGTTGTTCAATCAAGACTTTTATGATTTCATTTGTTTGTTTTATTTTTTGATCGATCACATATTTACAAATCAAGTAGCTATTTTTTTTTTTTCTATGCATTTTGCATAAATGCAGGGAATTTTTTAACATTGGTTCCCACGGAACACGTTCACATCAATGCAATTTTAAAAGGGTCTGGGATTGTTTTGTCCTGCAAAATGTAGCGTTTTGCATGTACTAGACTTCAATGGACCTGCATCCAAAAGTTACAGCGATATGATGGGCCCCTGCGTCCCTAACAACCAGTGAGTCATCAGCTGTCAGTGGGCTTTCCCGCTGACAGCTGAATGTAAAATTTGCCGGCTAACAAAAACAAAAAAATTGGGGGGGGGGGGGGGGGGCGGGAAAGCTGAACTCGCATGGCTTCATTCCCGCAGCTCATGGTAAGAACAACCCCCCCCCCCCACCACTTCCCAATCTAATGATACATCTCTTTCCTGTGCTTCCTTACCACTCATTTCCTATTTCAAAGCTTGGAGCACTGTATAAGCTCAGTGCTCAGCTTCCAAGGCTCCTCCATATCCAAATGGACTGGGTATGTGTCTAGGGGAGTATGTGAAGGTGGTGGTGAAGATTGTTCTTGTAAGAGAACCTGTTACTTTGTCCTGAAAGGCTTTTGTATTTAACGTCTTATCTCTAATTGTAGCATTTTCCCCCCAAACATTATACATTTGAAATTGCTCATATGAATTTTTTTTTATGTGTTTTCGTTCAATTTTGTGTATTTTTCTGTTTTGCATAAAAAAGTAAAAGCGGAGAAACGGCTGTCAGACTTTTAAATCTATACAGCGGTGATCAATGCTTGTAACTCCCCCACCGCACTGATCACCGCTGACTGTACAAGTATCGAGTGAAGCACCGGGAGCATTTGCCGAAGTACAAGTACTCGGGCAAATGCTCGGTATCGGTACCGATACTAGTATCGGTATCGGGACAACCCGAAGTCTCCCGTGCATGCGCGGGAGCCGTCAGTCACGGCACTTGTGAGTGAAGAAATGGCACAGAGGTCTGTTCATCGGCGCACTACAAGGGAAATATCTCCTAAACGGCACACGTTAAGGAGATATTTCCACAACTTATAGGTAAGCCTTATTCTAGGCTTACCTATAGGTAAAAGTTACACAAAATGGTTTACAACCATGTTAAAGCCTTACAACAGCCTCTGCACCCCCCACATTCTAGCTGTCCAAGGTTAGCACATCATCAACACTAGAGCAGGATCCATAGCTCTGTAGTGAATTCCTTTTGGAGAGGGATATCATTTATCATCACTTTATTATGTATTAATAATTGCAGAGTTGCGTTAAAATACAGTATGTCTTTTATATCTGCCTAGACTTCAACTTTAAGTCAAAAGCAGTTTAACTGTAATTCCTTGCGTAACCATACTTTGAGTGTTAAGGCACTCACTATATTATGCCAACATGTCAGGATGCTCATAAGCATCTCGCATCACATCAAGTACATGGCACCATCTGTCATATACACACAGGGTCCACCTACCAAGGTGGACCCTGTGTGTGTGTGTATGACAGATGGTGTGGGGTCTTGTTGTTAGGCAAGAACTCAAGGAAGTACCCCTCATGGGCCTTGGTGTTGTGTGGCATGCAGGCCCCTTCAGGGATGTCTGACAGCAAGCACAAACCAAAGGTACTTCATCATTGGGCAGAAGATGCAGAGTTGGGGAGTTCAGGGCTGGCAGATCTAGTCGGTAAACAAAGCAGTTGGTGGTATTGCAGGAATTTTAATTTGATAGCAGGAACAGTATATTGGACAGAGGATGGAGAAACAAGGTATTGTAAGCTGGAACCAGTTACAGGATACATAGGAAACAACACGGCTCAAACCCTAGGAACTGATTTGCGAAGGCATCTTCTTGCTAAAGCTGAGCACATACTGTGTGTGTGTGTGTGTGTGTGTGTGTGTGTGTGTGTGTGTGTGTGTGTGTGTGTGTGTCTCTATCTCCAAAAGTGAGTACACCCCAAGTGAAAATGTCCAAATTGGGCCCAGTTAGCCATTTTCCCTCCCCGGTGTCATGTGACTCGTTAGTGTTACAAGGTCTCAGGTGTGAATGGGGACCAGGTGTGTTAAATTTGGTGTTATTGCTCTCTCTCTCTTACTGGTCACTGGATGTTCAACATGGCAACTCTGAGGATCTGGAAAAAAAGAATTGTTGCTCTACATAAAGATGGCCTAGGCTATAAGAAAATTGCCAAGACCCTGAAACTGAGCTGCAGCACAGTGGCCAGGACCATACAGCGGTTTGACAGGACAGGTTCCACTCAGAACAGGCCTCGCACGCAAAGAAGTTAAGAAGTTGAGTCCACGTGCTCAGCGTCCTAGCCAGAGGTTGTCTTTGGGAAATAGACGTATGAGTGCTGCCAGCAATTGCTGCAGAGGTTGAAGGGGTGGGGGGGGGGTGGGGTGTGCTGCACACTGCATCAAATTGGTCTGCATGGCTGTCTTCCCAGAAGGAAGCCTCTTCTAAAGATGATGCACAGGAAAGCCCGCAAACAAGCAGACCAAGGACATGGATTACTGGAACTGTGGTCTGATGAGACCAAGATAAACTTATTTGGTTCAGATGGTGTCAAGCGTGTGTAGCGGCAACCAGGTGAGGAGTACAAAGACAAGTGTGTCTTGCCTACAGTCAAGCATGGTGGTGGGAGTGTCATGGTCTGGGGCTGCCTGAGTGCTGCCAGCACTGGGGAGCTACAGTTCATTGAGGGAACCATGAATGCCAACATGTACCGTGACTTACTAAAGCAGAGCATGATCCCCTCCCTTCGAAGACTGGGCCGCAGGGCAATATTCAAACATAACGACCCTAAACACACATCCAAGAATAACCACTGCCTTGCTAAAGAAGCTGAGGATAAAAGTGATGGACTGGCCAAGCATGTCTCCAGACCTAAACCCTATTGAGCATCTGTGGAGATTTCTCAAATGGAAGGTGGAGGAGCGAAAGGTCTCTAACATGCACCAGCTCTGTGGTGTCGTCGTTGAGTGAAAGAGGACTCAAGTGGCAACCTGTGAAGCTCTGGTGAACTCCATGCCCAAGAGGGTTAAGGCAGTGCTGTAAAATAATGGTGGCCACACAAAATATTGACACATTGGGCCCAATTTGGACATTTTCACTTAGGGGTGTACTCACTTTTGTGAGATACTGTGTGTGTGTGTGTGTGTGTGTGTGTATATATGTGTAATCATCTGGAACCAATTAATTGATTTAGCATTCACTAAGTAATCATGAGCGTAAAAATTAGCATAATGATTAAAACGGCAGAACCATCAGGTGTAATGAGCTTCCCACACGTCATGAGGATACAGGGGGTCCCCGACTTACGAACGCCCGACCTACGAACCACCCCTACTTACGAACCGGGCGCTGCGGGGACCCTCTGCCGTTCTGCGCGGACCATCTGCCGTTCTGCACATGCGCTGCCAGACGGAGCCTCGGAAAATGTCGGAAATATCCGTAATTGCCCGCGCATGCACAGAACGGCATTTGGCGGAACATCGTAAAAGTCTGTAATTGTCGTTCTGCGCATGCGCGGCCGTCTTGCGAACATTTCCAAATTACAAACAGGAGGAAAGTCCCTAACGGGTTCGTAACCCGAGGACCCCCTGTACCAGGAAAAGGCACCTGTTCTCGAAGAAGGGGGGAAAAAAATAAAAATTTATATGTACCGTATATACTTGAGTATAACTGAGTTTTTCAGCACATTCTTTTTTGTGCTGAAAATGCCCCCCCTCGGCTTATACTCGAGTCACCTTTTTGCGCCTGATCTCCCGGACTTTGGGGACCCGGTGCCGACCGTAGGTCCCCTGGATCACACACTTTGCACACATGTAGCCCCTCCCATTTCTCTACAAGTGTGCAAAGTTTGTTCTCCGGGGGACCTACGGCCGGGGAGCACCGATTTTTCAAATCCGGGCACCCCTTCCATAGACTCCCATGTTAAACGGTAATTTCTCTGGTGAATTCGGGGACCCGGTACCAGCCGGTTGTAGGTCCCCTGGACCTGAAACTTGGCACACATGTAGCCCCCCCTCTTCCTCTACAAGTGTGCAAAGTTTGTTGTCTAGGGGACCTACAGCCGGGGAGCACCGATTTTGTCAAAGCCGTTCACCCCTTCCATAGACTCCCATGTTAAACGTCAGTCTAGTCGTGGACACATATAAATCAAAATTGGAATTTAACCGTTTTGGGCTCAAAGTGTCTAAACAATGTGTCCAGGCTACTTCTCGTGTTTGTTTGTTTTTATAAAAAAAAAAAATTGGGCATTGAGGCATGTCGGTGGCTACTGATTCATTCAAAAAAATATGATTTAGCTCGGACATCTTTTTTGTTAGACCGTTTAAAAATTGTTTTGGAGGAAAATTTTCACTTTTTTTTTCTCCCCCCCCCCCCCAAGGATATGGGTTCTAATGTTGCCCCCCCCCCCCCCCCCCCATAAGCGAATGCATTTATGGACATGGTAGAGAATGTGTTTTTTCTATAGTGTGATTCATTCATGAAAAACTGCCTGCTGGTACAGGTTTATAGATGACGCCTTTGCTGCGTGGGTGGGTGACATGGAATCTTTAATGCTGTTTAATACATTAATATATTAATAATCTTATTCCCGGTCTTAAATTTAATATGTATAGTAATAAGTCTCAGATTCCTTTTCTTGATGCCCATTTAAGCATTAGTAATGTATACATTATCAGTGATTTGTATAGAAAGCCCACTGATCGATATCGACTACTGCATTACTCCAGTTTTCACCCTCCTGGGGTATTTAAATCTATCCCCTGGAGTCAAATGGCATGTATATCAAGGATTGTAGGTGACGCTGAGACTCGTGAGATGAGATTGGATGAGATGGAGGGTAAACTCCGACAGCGGGGTTATCCTAAAGAGGTTAAGAGTACAACATGATTTGCATTGTAAAAAAAGCAAAGACTGTGGGTCGAAGAATACCCTTCATCTCCCAACTTCATCCTTTTTCTAATCGTGTATTCAATATAGTTAAAAAACACTGGTCTATATTATCTGAAAATTACCCATTAGTTCCAGAATATTATTCTTCCCCCTTTTACCTTCTTACCGCAGAGGAAGGATCATACATGATCAGTTGGTAAAGTCTGACCAATAGGGGTGCAACTGATAAAAAAAACTCACGGATCGGATAATTTTTCGCATCGGCAAAAAAATTAAATAAATCTTGTTACACCCACCGGAGTTTTAGATTTCAGTTATTTTCAACACAAAACGGAGCTTATATGCTTAAGAGCCGGTTAACACAGGGGCAACACGACTTCAACACGACTTCAGACTTCAACACGACTCAGACACGACTTGAGCATGAATCACAGAGCGACTAAGTGGTGATTTACAACACGACTGAAGTTGCCTCCTGGACAGGAGACGTTCCAGTGGCCAATAAAACAAGAATCCGCTCTGGGGAAGGGAGGGGTTTGCCTGAGAAATGTATGTTATCTTCCTGTAAAGTTGCCTTCAAAATGAACACTGATCAGACTTCTAAGCGACTTCCATTGAAATCAATGGTACAAGTTGCCTACAGGTCGCCTAGAAGTCTGAAGTAGTACAGGAACCGTTTTTGAAGTCGGAGCGACTGCAGTCGTGTGCATTAAAACATCTCCATTCACTTCAATTCGTTTTAAAAATAGCACGACTCGGGGCGACCAGAAGTCGCGTCCCTGAGTCGCCCCTGTGTGAACCGGGTCTAAATGCAGTATTTGGAAATCCAACGGACTGTTTACATGTTACATTTTAAAAGCAGCAGCAAACCTGCTGACCTTACATGGTTGCTAATGTTACAGAACACCTCTGATTTTCACATTTAACTGAATGTTAAATGTGAAAATCAGAGGTGTTCTGTCACATTAGCAATCATGTAAGGTTTGCTGCTGCTTTTAAAATTTAACATGTAAACAGTCCGTTGGATTTCCAAATAATGTATTAAAGCTGATGAGCTCCGCTTTGTGTTGAAAATAGCTGAAATCTAAAACTTCTTTTGGGTGTAACAAGATGTCCGCTTGGCCCCTTCTGCACAATAATGATAGTGTGGGGTGGAGCAAGATGGCGGTGGCGAAACGTCACTACAGCGGCCGCCGCAGGGTGTACAAAGATGGCCGCCGCTCCGGAGCTAGGCCGCGGCCTTTCCTATGGCCGAGGCTCCGCGGATCGCGTGGTGTTCCCATCCGAACAGGGTGACCCGTTCGGATCACTAATCGCCACCGATCCGTTGCACCACAACTGACCAATATTGGTCACAGACTGCACCAATTAAATTTTTAGGTCCACGCAATAAGGGTGTTTATCCTTGTTTTAAATTGCATTCATCTTACCAATTTGGTAAAGGAAAAGCCTTTTTTTTCCCATCCACATAAAGGTTATAGTATAGCGATTTAAAAGATCAGTCCACATGTCAATCTTTTAATTTCAATAGTTTTTTTTTTTTTTATTGGGTTTTAACAATTATAACAGATCAAACGTATACAAGTACATACATGACATCTTGATGATGCATTAGGACATATAATTCAGCATAGTTGAGCAATATACATCAATCATATTAAATGCGTCAGTTGTAGTTATTGACTATAACATATATGATCTCTAGAATCAAACATGTCCTGAAGGACTGGAATCCGAGTATGACCGTGATGTTAGTATGCCAATGAATTTAAAGTAAAACTGAAATAGGAAGAATAAAACAAAACTAGGGTAGAGGAAACAATAAGTGCAGTTAATTACTATAAACATTTATCTACTGTGCGGAAAGCCTATATACAAAATGAATACGAACTTAAGTAGAGCTAGATTTAGCTTTGGTGTTATACCATTTGTTCTAAGGGTCCCAAATCTTGTTAATTATAGGGTATTTACCCACACCAGAGGCAAAGAGTTCTTCATACGTACCATGAGTATTACGGTAATTATTTGTATAACTTCAGGAAGTTTTGGGTGTATTATGTCCTTCCAGTGCCTAACCAGTCGAGCTGCTAAGAGGATGTGGGATAGCAAAGTTCTCAAATGGTGAGGGACAAGGTCCATCCCCAGAGAGAGTAATGCCATCCCGGTGATGGTTCTAAGGTAATTTTAAGTACTTGTGATATGAGGTTATAAATCAGTTTCCAGTACCGTGATTTGATGGGACATGACCATAAAAGATTAAATAGTGTAGCCGTTTCCCCACACTGTCTCCAGCACTGGGGAGACACCCCTGGAGCAAATTTGGAGAACCTATATGCCATGGGGTGTGTGGAATGATCTTTTATGTGGTTTATATTATTAAAGCGGAGTTCCGCCTAAAAAAATAAAAATAAAAGTCAGCAGCTACAAATGCTGCAGCTGCTGACTTTTAATAATCGGACACTTACCTGTCCCAGGGTCCAGCGATGTGGGGGAACAAAGCCCCGCTCGTCTCCCCCTCCTCTCCCGCGCCGGCATTGTCACTGTGGGCACCCAGCTGTGGCTTCACAGCCGGGCATGCGCGAGCTGTCAGATGATTGCGGAGAGGGAGGGGGAGAGGTGAGCTTACTTCCGCCGCCGCAGCGGCCCGGGAGGAAGTGGGAGCTGGAACCCTCTAAAAAGGGTTTCCACCCCCCAAAAAAAAAATGACATGCCAAATGTGGCATGTCAGGGGGTCACCTTTCTTTAAAGTGGAAGTTCCATTTTTGGGTGGAACTCCACTTTAAGTGCCTATGCGTGTTATTTATGTGGGTGAGACTATTTAGCAGGTTAAATGGCGGATTGCATGATACAAATATTCCATTAGGGACAAACGAAACAAATTGCCATTGGCAAGAATTTTTTTTTGGAAAAGGGACATCATGTATCACAGTTAAAATACTGTATATGGTTATTGATGGTATAGCATGCAATCGACGAGGTGGGAATAGAGAACTTGTTTTAACAAAAACGAGAAGTAGCCTGGATACATTGTTTAGACACTTTGAGCCCAAAAGGGTTACATTTCGATTTAGATCTGTGTAATATATGTGTATTTTGCATTTTTTTTTTTTTTTTTTTTTTAAATTATAAGTTGTAGTAATTTTTTCTGATTATATGTTTGGCTCAGAAGTGTGTGTGTGTGTGTATATTCTTTTTTGATAACGTTGCCTTTTCCTGGTATCCTGACGTGTGGGAAGCTCTTTACACCTGATGGTTCTGTTGCTTCAATTATTATGAAAATTTGTACACTCATGATTACTTGGTGAATGCTAAATAAATTAATTGGTTCCAGATGATTATTGTGAATATATGTAGTGAATTTGTTTCTTGATGTCATTTATGCTTTTGGTTTGAAGAAGGGCGCTATCGTCTTAGCCCGAAACTGTTCCTTACCTTGCATAGCATGGAAAGTATATGTAACGTACATGTGTGTTTGTTTGTTTGTTATTATTATTTTTTTTTTTTGAATAATCCTTCTATTTGTGCAGCAATCCCTCTCCTCCTTTTTCTCTATACAGGGCCCTTGGGAAGGCCTGATTGCTTTGCATGTGTACCTGCCGTGATGCACCTCACCCTCTTCAGTATTAGGCCTCATGCCCACGGGCGTTTTTTCAGCCGCGTTTTTGAGCGTTTTTTACAGCTTAAAAACGCCTGTCCATGTTAGTCTATAGCTTCATGCCCACCTAGGCGTTTTTGAGCTGTAAAGAGCATAGGCGTTTGTAAGCTGTAAAAAAAACCCAGGGCCAGTGCGTTCCTCAGCGTCAGAATTAGGCAGGAAAAAACGCGAGCGTCAAAAAACGCGCAAAAACGCGCACTAACGCGCAAAAAACGCGCACTAACGCGCGGTCGCGTTTTTAGCTCCGACGTTTTTTTTTTTTTTTTTTTTTTTTTTTTTTTTCAAAAAAAAAAAAAAAAAAAAAAATATTTACAATAACATGGACAGGCGTTTTTAAGCTGTAAAAAACGCTCAAAAACGCAGCTGTAAAAACGCCAGTGGGCATGAGGCCTTATATGTATCTCATACAATATTTAGACCCCTTTCACACTGGGGCGGTTTTCAGGCGCTTTAGTGCTGGAAATAGCTTCTGCTAAGCGCCTGAAAACCGCCTCATTCGTTCCAGTGTGACTTTTCACACTCTGGCACTGCGCTTGCGGAACGTTCCAAAAAGTCCTGCAAGCAGCATCTTTGGGGTGGATTGGGAGCGCTGTATTTAGCGCTCCCAAAACGCCCTGCCCATTGGAATGAATGGGCAGCCCTTTCAAACCGCCAGAAAAGCGATTTGGAAGCGCCACAAAACTGGTGTTAACCGTTTTTCTCTAGTCATCTGTCCAGGACAGCACTAGAGAGATAGGCTCCACCTCCGGAGGTAGGAAACACATTATACCGATCTTTAAAGGGCGGCTTCCGTCCCTCGTCCTCAGTCTTTGTGTTTCCTCCACCGGAGGAGGAGGCTGGATGGAGCTCTCCTTCTAAGCCGAGGCAGACTGCTCGAGGAAGGGGGAAGGAGGTCTGCGATACCTGGAAGGTGGCAGGCTTTGTTGGGTCCCCCGGTCAGGCTGCAGTGAAGCTGGTACCGGCGCAATCCTCCGGTATAGCCCGAGGAGGGCTGACGTTCCCCGCAGGACATCCTGGCATCTGCCGGCCAGTTACTGTGGTCTCTGGCATAGGTGTCCAGCGGGGGGCGGGCGTAGGCCTCGAGTTCCGGCCTGTGGAACGCAGGAGGAGGGCGGGGACTTCCGGTGCAACACTTCCGGTTCCGGGTCGCGCGGCGAGCGTGGACGCTGGGGCCATGGCGGGAATTTTAAAAAAAACGCTGGCCACAAGATAGACGGTTCCTTGAAGATGATCCAGCAGCTGACTACAGAGGTAGGAGACAGCATGGAGACAATGGAACCAGGTGGCAGTGGTGCCGGCCCAGCTCAGGTAGGCAGACACTGGGGTGCCCTGGACCTACAGGGCTGGGGAAGGACGGGAAAAAAGGGGAAATACCCCCCCCCCCCCTCCTTCAGCGACAGGATCCGGGCTAAAGAGCCATGCGAATCCTGTCAGCGGCTGGTGGGGGTGCACATCGGTGTGGTGAAGGTACAATCCCCGATTGTCTAAAGGGTTTCTGACTACTTGCCCTGGTTTCTTCTCTCCTTCTCTTTCCCAGGCTCAGCCTAAAGACCCGGAGAGGTCAGGGGGAAGAAGAGGTGTCCGTCATGTACAAACAAACTAAAGGAGGGATGGAGCAAGCCCCTTTGTAAACCCTGTATTGACAAATTGGTTTACAAGGAGGCAACAGGGGCATGTAAAGAACTAATTGCTGGGGTTCAGAAAGAAATGAAGACCATTAAATCAATGCTGGCAAGCCTTGAAACCCCAAAACCACCAGCTGCAGCCCCCCCTGATTCGGCCCCAGAGGTGGGTGACGCATCAGACGGAGGGGAACCAGATTCCTTGGACGAGCTAAGTGAGGCTGCTTCATCCAGAGGTATTCTGAGCCAGGGGACAAGCTCACCCAGAAACAGGCTCTCACTCGAGGAGGTGGATGCCTTATTAGGGGTGATATATGAGACTCTCGATATCAAAGAAAAGCAGGCTTCCTTGTCCTTGCATGACCAGATGTACCAAACCCTGAAAGAGGGTCAGAACAGGGTATTTCCGGTACATAGTACATTGGCAGATTCTATTAAAAAGGAATGGCTGGAACCAGAGAAAAAATTGTTTTTTCCCAAAAGTCTGAAGAGGAGATTTCCCTTCAGTGAGGATTCCTCCTGTATCTGGAACAAAGTGCCCAAAGTGGATGCAGCCTTTTCCCAGTGTTCCAAGTCAACAGACCTCGCCTTTGAGGACATGGGTGTCCTTAAGGAACCTATGGACAAAAGGATGGAGGTACTGCTGAAAAGGTCATGGGAAGTAGCCATGACAAGTTTAAAACCAGCAATGGCTACAACTATAGTGGCTCGTAACTTGGAGGTCTGGCTGGACCAGCTACAAAACCATCTGGAAAGTGGGACCTCCAGGAAGGAGATTCTTGATTCCCTGCCTATGCTACACAAGGCGGCGGGCTATATGACGGACGCATCCGCGGAGTCGGTCAAGTTATCGGCAAAGACCGCTGCCTTAATAAATTCCTCACGCAGGGCTTTATGGCTAAAGTCCTGGTCGGGAGACCCGGCATCAAAAATCAGACTATGTGGCATCCCATTTGAAGGAGACCTCTTGTTCGGGCAAGATCTAGAGAAAGTGCTAGACCGTACTGCCGACAAGAAAAAGGCCTTCCCGGTCAAAAATAAAAGGGTTCAGGGGAAACGTTTTTTTCGTCCCCAAGGACAAAGGCCGATTCAGGGGCAGGCCCCTAAAGGGTCGACCTCTGGGAAGCAGTGGGGAAAGGGTAAGCAGAAAGGTGTCCTGTTTTCCTCTCCTAAAAAGACCACCAAATCCCAGTGACTTAGTTCCAGTGGGAGGGAGATTGGGGCAGTTCCTCCCACAGTGGGAAAAGACTACCCCAAATACATTTATTCGGAGGATAATAAGGGAAGGCTATCGAATTCAGTTCAGGGGCACTCCGCCCACAAGAACGTTCGTAACCTCTCCGCCCAGAGATTTTCAGAAAAAGACAGCCTTGTTGTCACAAATAGGCGACTTGGTAGACCAGGGGGTTCTTATCCCAGTGCCACAGCAGGAGATAAACCTAGGTTTCTACTCGCATGTTTTCATAGTGAGAAAACCGTCAGGCAATTTCCGTCTAATATTAAATCTGAAATCACTAAACAAATGGGTGGCTTACAAAAAATTTCGGATGGAGACAATCCTTTCGGTGAAGTCAATTCTTCCCCCGGATTGTTTCTTGGCCTCCCTCGATTTGAGGGATGCCTACTTACACGTCCCTATCCATCCGGAATCTCAAAAGTTTTTAAGGGTAGCAATCAGATGGGGAAAGCAGGTCCGACATTTTCAATTCAGGGCCCTGCCATTCGGCCTGTCTTCATCTCCCAGAATATTTACAAAAATGTTGGCGGAGGCACTGGCCCCCCTGAGACTGGAAGGGATATCAGTCATCCCTTACCTGGACGACCTTTTTATTTTTTGCACCCTCCGCGCTCCAACTGCAAGAGGATCTACGGGTGGCCATATCCTTTTTGGAAAAACTGGGGTGGTTAATAAATTGGGAGAAATCAAACCTAACCCCGACACAGGTCCTGCAGTACTTGGGCTTCCTAGTGAACTCAGTGACGCAGAAAATTTATCTCGCAGCGGAGAAAGTAAAAAAGGTAAAGGCTACGGCAGCCTTCCTTCAAAACAATCTGGCAATTTCTACCCGCTCAGCCATGTCGGGTTTGGGTGTCCTGACGGCAACAATCCCTGCGGTACCATGGGCAAGGGCCCATTTCAGGTGTCTTCAGGCAAATAAATATCCTGAACAACTGGGACGGAACGCAGGAATCGTTGGACGCGACCTTCCACCTATCCCCAAAGACCAAAAGGTCTCTTTGGTGGTGGAGGGACGAAGAGAACCTAGTGCAGGGTCTATTTTGGTCTCTTCCGGTGTCAGTCCGAATAACCACGGACGCCAGTGCCTGGGGCTGGGGGGCCCATTGGGGATCAAAGGTAGCCCAAGGGCGCTGGGAAGAAGTGCAGTCCCAAAGGTCAGCCAATTGGAGGGAGTTGCAAGCAATCTGGGAAGCCCTAAGGGCATTTGTCGTGGAGCTGAAAAATCACCACGTACAGGTCCTCTCAGACAGTGTGGTAGCAGTCTCATATTTAAACAAGCAAGGAGGAACAAGGTGTCCATCCTTAATCAAGATAGCGAGCGCTATCTTTGCCTGGGGAGAAAAAAATCTGAAGTCCATATCTGCGGTCCATCTGAAGGGAGTGGACAATTGCCTGGCGGACTTTCTGAGCCGACACCAAGTGTGCGAATCAGAGTGGTTGCTAAACAGGGAGGTCTTCCAACTAATAATAGAGAGGTGGGGCATTCCCGAAGTGGACTTGTTTGCCAACAGGTCGAATGCCAAAGTTCCAGCTTACTTTTCGATAGAAAGAGAAATAGGGGCCAAAGGGATAGATGCCCTAGCCCAGAAGTGGCCGTTTCACCTATGTTACGCCTTTCCCCCGTTCAAACTTATTCCTCTTGTCCTGAGGAAATTTGTGCAGGAACGCACCACAATGATCCTAGTGGTCCCGTATTGGCCAAAGAGGCCTTGGTTTTCCATACTGTTACGCCTGACAGCGGAACCCCCCCTCATGTTGCCCGTAAGGAAGGATCTGCTATCCCAGGGCCCAGTCCTATTATCCAAGGTTCAGACCCTAAAGCTGTCAGCCTGGTGTCTGAAGAGAGTCTCCTGAAGTCTAAGGGGCTATCGGATAGGGTAGTAAACACCATTCTTTCTAGTAGAAAGGTTACCCAAGCGATTTATGTTAAAGTTTGGAAAAAATTTTGTTCATGGTTGGATACCAAAAAGGTGTCCGCAAGTATCCCAGCCATCTTGGAGTTTTTACAAGATGGTGCGGATAAAGGACTGGCCATTAGTACTCTAAAAGTACAGGTATCGGCCTTGTCAGTTTTTTTAGAGCGACCCCCTGGCTATAGACCCGCTAGTGAGCAGGTTCTTCAAGGGGTTAGCCAGAATTAGACCCATTCCATTTAAAGTCCTGCCAAAATGGGACCTGACGACAGTGTTGCAGGGTTGGGCTAAATGGTCACAAGAGAAAGAGCTGTCCCTAAAATGGGTCACGCTCAAATCTGTCTTTCTAGTGGCCATAACTACTGCGAGACGCATTAGTGAGCTGCAGGCACTTTCCATTAAGGAGCCTTTTCTACAAGTTTTTGAAGACAGGCTGGTATTACGTACAGACCCAGGTTTTTTGCCCAAAGTGGTGTCAAAGTTCCATAGGGCTCAAATTGTTTTGCCTTCTTTTTTGTGGGTCCCCAACCAATCTAAGGGAGACAGAATTCCACAATCTGGATGTGAGAGCCTGTGTCTTACAATATCTGGAGTTGTCCAAAAACATTAGGAAATCCAATGCTCTATTTATTTTGCATTCGGGAAAAAAATTGAGGTTTCAAGCTTCAAAAGGCACAATCGCAAGATGGATTAAGCAGGCTATTGTGGAAGCTTACAAAATCTTAGGAAAGGAATGCCCCTTTTCCCCCATGGCTCACTCCACACGGGCACTATCGGCCTCTTGGGCAGAGCGAGCTGGAGCAACACCAGAACAAATTTGTTGAGCAGCAACATGGTCAAATTACTCGACGTTCATGAAGCATTATAGATTGGACCTTCTCTCAGCGCAAGACCAAGCGTTTGGGAGGAAAGTCCTCCAAGCGGTAGTCCCCCCCCAATCTGGTAAGTTCTCGCTGATCCTCTCTAGTGCTGTCCTGGACAGATGACTAGAGAAAACTAGAGTTAGACTTACCGGTAACTCTATTTCTAGGAGTCGTCCAGGACAGCAGGGATTCCCTCCCTATATGCTGTTATAATGGTGGACGAGTGTTATTGTTGTTTCAGAAGCCGTTCCGGGGAAGTTCTCGGTTAAGACTGAGGACGAGGGACGGAAGCCGCCCTTTAAAGATCGGTATGATGTGTTTCCTGCCTCCGGAGGTGGAGCCTATCTCTCTAGTGCTGTCCTGGACGACTCCTAGAAATAGAGTTACCGGTAAGTCTAACTCTAGTTTTTTGGGGGCTTAAAAGCGCACCGCTAAAGCGAGCGGTGGTTTAGCGCTAATGGCAGGCGCTGTCAGTGTGAAAGGGGTCTTGGGAAAATTGTCCACAGGTCTTTACCTGGGAGGTTCCAAGTGAGTAGTGTTAACTGAAACCACTGGATGGCGCAGGTGCACACCTGTGGAACATTCAAGAGTAGTATTGATTTAAATCACCTCCTTATTGATTATCCCTAGCCATTCACTCTTGATAAGGGAAGGCAAGATTGTAGATCGGATTAAACATGGCCACAATTTTAGATTCATCGTCAAACTGTAATTTCTTTAATAACTGTACTGCTGTAGACCAATAGTTGCTCCATGAGTGCGATTTTCCTCCTATTCGTAGAAATTAATTGGAAAGAAGCACGCATGTACAGTGTAGACACATGGCCCGGCCAAAACTGTATATCGGGGGTCAGCAACCTGTTGCTTTTTCCCCACCTGCTTTAACCCCTTTGGATCCCGCAGAAGCATGCAGTTGTGGGGCACTTGCAGAGTGGCCCCATTTACTTGAATGGAACAAAATATTACAGCGCACACATGCAAAAAAATGACTTATAATTCCTGCAAGGCTATTTAAAACACCTGAACATTTTCAAAAAATATGGGGATTTGGTCACACCATATGGCTATATGGTGCTTAAGCCCACTTACTGCGACAAATTAACTGATTATCGGTGGGTCCTACGCTATCCATAGAATGGAAGATCCTGCGTCTCTGATCCCCCCCCCCCCCCCCCCCATATTTTTTGCAAATGTTCAGGTGTTTTGAATTAGCCTTGCAGGCGTTGTATTTCATTTTTTGCATGTGTGCGTTGTAATATTTTGTTCTATTTGTGTCTGGATGTGATCTCTCTTCAGTTCATGCAAGTCAATAAATGTAAAGGTATCCTGTAGTGTGCTTAAAGTTTTGGTTAACTTTAATGCTTTAGTAATTTTCATTGGATAGGACAGACCATGTAAAGTGTTCGTTGTTGAGGTTTCACACAGACTATTTTTTTACTTTTTATGTTAGGAGTGTTAGAACTGCATTTACTGCTGATGGGCACACTATGAACTATGAGCCATCGAACTCCTGTGCCAGCTTGCTAGACACCGGGCTAAGTATAGAGAATTTACCTATTGGACTTTAATCCATGATAAAAGAGATTTCCCTGTAACAGCAAGGGTTAATAGCTTGTTATGTCTAGCATTGCTGGAATAAGGAGTAAAAAAATTACTGCATTTTACACTCTAGCAAGCTTCATCCTGTGCTTTGACCAGTTCCCCACCCCCTCCCCGCAGCCTCCTTTGTAAGTGGCTGCGGTTGCACTGCAGCTCCTTCAACCTACAGTACAGGGTTAATAGCTGTGTATTGCATGTGATGGTGCAGAGGCTTAACTTAAGGAGCTTCCGGGAGGGGAGGAGAGCGCCGGAATAGTGCCTGTACTGTGACTCCTAGATAGAGTGCACCTCTTGCAATGTGGGGGACCCCACTGAACTTTTTAATTTGGAAGAGTTGGGCTTTAGATTACACAGAATTGTGTTTTATTTTTTATTTTTTATAAATCGTAGCCGGTGAATCCAAGCAATCCATTTTCCTGGATTTGGCATTTTGTTTTTCTGCATCAGTTATACCCCTTTCACACTGGGGCGGTTTGTAGGAGCTATTGCACTAAAAATAGCGTTTGAAAACCGACCTGAAACAGCGGCTGCCCGAGGGCTTTCACACTGGAGCGTTGCGCTAGCAGGGCGGTTAAAGTCCTGCTAGCCGCATCTTTGGAGCGGTGTGTGTGTGTACCGCTCCTCCACTGCTCCTGCCCATTGAAAGCAATGGGACACCGCGGCTATACCGCCGGGATAGCGCCTCTGCGGTGGATTTTAACCCTTTTTAGGCCGCTAGCAGGGGGTAAAACCACACCGCTAGCGGCCGAATACCACCGCAAAATTAGCGGCAAAGCGCCAGTAAAAATAGCGGCGCTTTACCGCCACTGCCGCTCCCGCCCCAGTGTGAAAGGGGCCTTAGGGTACTTGCACACTGAGACGTTTGGTGCGCTGGCGGTAAAGCGCTGCTATTTTTAGCAGTGCTTTACCGTCGTGTTTGCCGCGATTTTCGGCCGCTAGCGGGGAGTTTTTAACCGCCGCCGAAAAAGGGTTAAACGCTGCAGCGGCGGTTTGCAAGCGGTATGGCCGCGCTGCCCCATTGATTTCAATGGGCAGGGGCGCTATAGGAGCGGTGTATTCACGGCTCCTACAGCGCCTCAAAGATGTGGCTGGCAGGACTTTTTTTACCTTCCTGCCAGCGCACCGCTCCAGTGTGAAAGCCCTCAGGCTTTCACACTGGATAAAAACGAGCGGCGCTTTACAGGCGCTATTTTTAGTGCAATAGCGCCTGCAAAGCGCCTCAGTGTGAAAGCAGCCGTACAAAGTAATATAGGACCAACAAGCATAGAACATGACCTTTTTTTATTTATAAAATTTGCAAATAGCCTAGCTTTTGTAGTTTTTCAGTGAATACATGAACACCCTTCAATGTAGAATTTAAAGCTAAAGTTTCCTGTGATGAAGTTTGTCTGTCCCACACGCTGTAGGCTGCTGCTTCATGTAGTAATCTCTACAGAGTGCCCGGTCCACTTCCTGGCGCTAAACTTCTGGCATGTCAAGGATTAATGACTTCTGATCATCTGGCTGAATTGCATTAAAGACTGGCAAACAACCCACCCCCATCTTCCCTCTCATCCATTTTGAAAAAAAAAAACATGCATTGTTTACCCTGCATGTAGTGCAATCTCTCTCTAAACAGGGGTGGAAATCATTCATCCTATTTTTCCTTCACACAGAAATAAAATATGCAGCCTGTGTCTACAGTTTTTTATGTCTACCTATAAAGTGTACCTGTGAAGTGTATCAGGGGACTCCTTTTATGCAGATATTTTTTCGGGGGGGGGGGGGGGTAAACATTTTTTAAATTCTTCTTGGAAATTGAGTGGCTCAAGATATTGATTTTGATTTCATATTCTTAGCTTTAGTGGATGCCTCGTTCATTCATTTGAGATAATCATCTTCTCATTCTATTTCTTTGCAGAATACATTGTGTGTGTGTTTGTTTGTTTTTTTTCCTCCCCTAATGCATGGCTCAGGGTCTGAGCCAGGAAAGCATCCCAACACCATCCTGCTATCCTTACATGGGTTGACTGTTGATTTAAGAATGCTATATTTGCTATACACTGATCAGCTATAACTTTGATCACCCACCAGGCCTGGACTGGGACAAAAAATAGGCCTGGGCTTTTGACTGAGCAGCCGGGAGGGGGTGCCTGTTCATGGGAACGGTTGGTAACGGCATTTGGGGGTTCCACGTGTGGATTCAATTGCAGTACTTTATTTAGGTTAGCCCAGGTTCACACTGGGCTGCGAGAATGAAGCCGTGCGAGTTCAGTAGAACTCGCGCAATTTCACTCCCGCTTGTCAGTCCCGATTCGGCCGCGATTACAGAGACATCTCTGCACAGATGTCAATGTAAATCTTGGGCCGAAATCGCAAAAAGTAGTACATAAACTACTTTTTGAAATCGGTGCAGCTGCCTGGATTCAGATGCGGCATCGCACCAATTAGGACAGTGCCATTGCTGGCAAATGCCGCCGATTTGACATGTCAAATCGCACCAATGTGAACCAGTTCGAAACCTGACCGATTGGGGCCAACTTAGGACAGAGCTGCCATATGATGCCATTTTTGTCCTACTTTAACTCCGGTTTTGAGGGTGGAGTCAGATGCATTTAAAAAACTGTCAACTTCACACGAAAAAGGAATCTTTATAAAGTAAATGCTGTAAACCACATGAATAATATAAAGAAATCAATTGAGCTTTGCACCTTCACACCTCAGATCACATTCATTCCTGCACCTTCACACCTCAGATCACCCCAATTCCTGCACCCACAAAAGGCAACCTAGCTAGCCACTCACTGGTGTCCATCAGATTCCTGCCCCTGCCATTTGCATTGTGCCTATATGCATGTGCGGATGTAGCCTTAGAACAGGGTTTGGGAGCTACTACTTTAGAAAACAAGCTACCAAACCCTGTTATAAAGTGCAGTTCCCTTTTTAAAACTCCTAAAGTAGTGGTTACAAAGCCAATTATAAAGCTTGACTTGCAAAGCCAGAAATAAGAGCACGAACAAAGCCAGTTATTAAGCAAAACTCCTTTATAACTGGCTTTGTTAGTATTACAGAGCCAGTTAGCGAACATTTTTCCATAGAGCCAGTTATAAAGGCATTTTCTCTAGTCATCTTCCAGGACGGCACACCTGAGATGATGGGTCCCACCTAAAAGCAAACACAATCAACATAGTTTAAAAGGCCCCACCCTTCCCTCTGTCTCTGTTATTGATTGTGTTTCCCACAGCGTGGCAGCGAAACGGTTTATTTTTTTATTTTCAAAGACCAAGGTCTGGGACTGAGGTCTCCCCACTAGGATTTCAGACCACATTCAGCCAGTGGTGGCTGCAGGCTCTGACAGGAATTTGTCATGTCCCAGGGTGGGCTCCCTCTACTAGACACTCAGGGGGAAGTGCAGCTGAAAAGTGGATCAGAATCCCCCTGAGATACTGGTGGCACTGGACACAGTGAGGGTGTCCATTTCCCCAGGGTCCTTACAACCCACTCTCTCTCCTCCTACCTGACAGCGGTGGATGGTATGGAGGAGCCACTTGCATACCCCCCCCCATCGAGCGTGGGGGGGATGTATCCATCACAGGCGCGCAGTATCCTAGGTCAGGATGGCCGGCGGAGCTGAGGGATCTCCTTCTGATTGCCGCTCTGAGCTGTCGGCGGCGTCCGGAGGCCAGTGCGGATGCTAGCGGCGTGCTCGAGTGAGGTCGCTTCTGACGCGCCTGGCTACAACAAAATGGCAGCGATCAGCACGGCAAATTCAAACGGGTAACGGAGCGGGAGGTCCACGGTCCTGTGTCCCTCAGATCCACCCTAAGCGATCCTACCCGGCGGGTAGGCAGCCTAAGCGGAATGGAGGACGACGATGGACCGATTCCAGCAGCATTAGGGCCTACCCCAAAACAGCTCTTCCCCACCAGCCCCTGTGGTGACCTCCTATTTCCCTCCTTCCTACAAGATACCCGATTGGGTAATGGCTTACACAGGGTCTATTCTTTTCTTTTACAGAAACTGAATGCCCTGCCCAGGGGACAACCAGTAGGTCTAGGTCCAAAGCCACTAGTAAATCTAAGCGCTGTGAGATACCGCTCCAAAAACTTCAAATCCCTTGGCTTGGCTTCCGTCCCACTAGACCACAAGGTGCTGGCTATGCACAGGTGCATTGGATAGAAGAAAATCCTGGACTGCCGCACTCCATAAAACAACGTCTTTATTGGGTAGGTAAAATTCAAAAAACAACCAAAACGATACAGTCAAAATAAAGCGTACAACAGGAAAAAAATAGCTGACATGTTTCACATCGTGTGATTCTTACTCAAGCTATGTGTAAGCATTACACAATGTGAAACATGTCAGCTATTTTTTTCCTGTTCACTTTATTTTGACTATCGTTTTGGTTGTTTTTGGATTTTACCTACCCAATAAAGACTTTGTTTTATGGAGTGCGGCAGTCCAGGATTTTCTTCTATCCAATAAATCTAAGCGTTGTGGGAATTGTAATGAGAAACTCCCACAGGAACACGCAAAACCCTTTTTGCTTCAGATGCATCTACAAACTAACTGGCAAGGAGACAGCGCAGGCTATGAAGGAGTGCCGAGCATTACAGTCTGAAATGCTAGCTACCCTCCAGTCCTTCAGAGCTATGGTAGAGAAGCGGGAGGAAGCCCCCTTAGGTAGAGAAAGCTCCCCCTCTCTGGTGGGAACCCCCGGCAAATGTTGCGGAAGGATCCCAGGGACCGACTCTCGGTTACGCTGATGAAGAGGTAGAAGCCTCGGACCAGAGCTCTCGAGAGGAAGGAAAGGATTCTGACCAGGATAGTCTCTGTGAGGCTAGACCTGGGGGACATCTCTTTGCAGCCGAAGACAGGGAGGGTCTCCTTAAGGCTATCTATGCCTCCTGAGGACATTCGGTTACCATCCACTCAAGTCTCTGCACAGGATAGAGTGTGCAGGGGACTTGGCAAAACTCAGGCCAAATCTTTCCCAGTACACGAATCTCTTAAAGAGATAATTGTAAGAGAATGGAAAGATCCTGAGCGCAAAGTGCTAAGGCTTAAAACCTGGAAGCGTAGGTGCCCCTTTAAGGCTGAGGAAGAAGAGAGGTTCTTTAAAGTTCCGCATCTGGATGCTTTGTTGGCTCAAGTATCCAAACGTTCGGATTTGTCCTTCGAAGATTCCGGAAACGGGATCCGATGGAAAAGAAATCTGAGACCTTGCTACGCAGAGCCTGGGACGCCAACGCTGCAGCTATGAGCCCAGCTTTGGCCTCCTCCTGTGTCGCCAGAAACGTGGACCCATGGGTTCGCAGGTTAATAGATCACAAGAGTAAATCTAAGGAAGTGTTAGATTCTCTGCAGGTGGTTGGTAAGGCAGTAGCCTATTTAGCAGATGCCGCGGTAGAGGCGGTTAGAACTACTGCCAAGTCGGCAGCACTTCTAAATTCTGCTAGAAGAGCCCTTTGGGTAAAGACGTGGGTTGGAGATTTTACATCGAAATCTCGTCTTTGCAGTATACCCTTTTTGAAGGATCTCTGCTCTTCGGCTCAGACCTAGAGCAGGTACTGTCCCGTTTGACAGGAAAAAGGCAAAAAATTCCGTGCAAAACCCAAAAAAGATAGAGAAGACATATATATATTTTTTTGAGGGCCCCCCTTCTAAAGACCGTTTTAAGGGGGGAAAAAGGAGCCAAGGAAAAAGTGGGGATTTGGTAGGGGCAAGGAAAAGGGTGGAATCCTTTTTTCCGGGCCCGGTACTTCCAACAAGGTGTCCAAATGATGCCAACATAAAAGTTGTTGGAAGGCTCTCGTGGTTCCTCCCCCAATGGGAAAACATCACACAGAGTCCTTACATTCTAAACCTGGGAGAGTTACAAATTAGAATTTCTGTCCCTCCCTCCTCCAAACTTTATCCTTACTCATCTCCCCAAAGATCCATTAAAAGCGAGGGGCCTTTTGGGGAGTGTCCGGGAACTGGCAGAACAGGAGGTCATTATCCCTGTTCCCGTGGATCAGAGCGGCCAGGGGTTTTATTCCCACAAAACATTCCGGCTGATCATAAACTTATGGAAGCTAAACCAGTACTTGGTTTAAAAAAAAATCCGGAGGAGAGTATTTATATGGTCAGAAGACACCTTCAGGAGGGAGTCTTCATGATAACGTAAGACTTAAAGGACGCTTTTTTGCATGTCCCCATTGCCCAGAAACATCAGAGGTTTCTGAGGTTTGCAGTGCAGACAAAACATTGCGTCCAACACTGGCAGTTCAAGGCACTCCCCTTCGGCCTAGTGGCCAGTCCGAGAATCTTCACCAAGGTTCTCGTCGGGGTGGTGTCTTTTCTACACATCCCAGGGGATGGCCTTGATCCCATACTTGGACGACATGTTAATTTTCAGTCCAGCCCTGGAACAGCTCCAGTCAGACCGAGACAAAGTGCTGTCCACCCTAGAATCCCTGGGGTGGCTGATCAGCCGAGAGAAGTCCTCCCTGGATCCCTCACAATCCAAGGTGTTTCTAGGGTACAGGGTAGACTAGTCAGCCAAAGGATCTTTCTTCCACAACAGAAGATCATAAAAGTACAGAGAGCAGTGTCTACTCTCCATGGTACCGTGGGAGGCCTCTCTAAGGATCATGATGAAAGTTCTGGGGCTTATGTCATCCTGCATCCCAGCGGTCCACTGGGCCCAGTTCCATTCTCGGGGGATCCAGGGATTCCTTCTCTCCTCCTGGGACGGGAGAAGAGAATCACTGGACATAACAGTTCCCCTCTCGGAAGAGACAAAAAACTTCCTACACTGGTGGCTCAACTCTGACAACCTGTCGGGAGGTTGGTCCTGGACCCAACAAAATCCGCTGATTCAGGCTACGGACGCAAGTGCTTGGGGCTGGGGAGCGCATATGGGAGATCTCTTCGGCCAGGGCCCTTTGGACCGGGAGCAGAGCAAAGCTTCCTCCAATTTCAGGGAGTTGTTAGCAGTCGGAAAAGCATTAAACTTTTTCCAAAATCAGGTCCAGGGAAGAGAAGTACAGATCTTCTCGGACAACGCAGTGGCCGTGTCCTACCTAAACCTTTAGGGGGGAACAAGGTCCAGCAAGCTGATGAAACTGACCCAGGAAATCCTGGGGGAGGCAGAGAAATATATTCTCTCTGTTTCGGCAGTCCATGTAAAAGGGTCCCTCAACATTCAGGCAGACTTTCTCAGCAGACAACCCATTCATCAAGGAGAGTGGGAGCTAAACAACAACGTTTTTTTTCACTCTGGTAGGCCAAACCAGAGATAGACTTGTTTGCCTGCAGGAAGAACAGGAAAGTTCACAAGTACTTCTCTCTCACCAGGGAGCAGGGCTCCCGGGGAATAGATGCCTTAGCCCAAAACTGGGAATTCGCTCTGGCGTATGCGTTCCCTCCCCTGATGCTCATTCCCCGGGTATTGCAGAAGCTATCTCGTTCAAACGAGTGCCTTATTCTAATTGCGCCCTGGTGGCCGAAGCGGGCATGGTTCCCCACCCCGAGAAGGTGCTTGATTGCTCCTCCGCTGCATCTCCCGTCCAGACGCGATCTCCACTCCCAGGGATCAGTGTTACATCCCGATCCAGGTTTTCTTTCCCTGACGGCATGGTGTTTTGAGAAGGAGATCCTCAGGCGCAGGGGATGTTCGGAAAAAGTGATTGACACACTTTTGCTGAGTAGGAAGCCAATCATTAGGCAAATTTATGCGAAAGTTTGGAAAGTCTTCTCTCGCTGGGCTCAGTCTAGAGAAGGTTCTCTCCAAACGATCCCGACGGTTCTGTATTTCCTCCAAGAGGGGGTTGACCAGGACCTAGCAGTCAAGACCCTCAGGGTCCAGGTCGCAGCCTTATCAGTGTTTGTAGACCAAAGACTGGCCCTGAACCCACTGGTAAAGGGATTTTTGACAGCCAGGGAAAGGGTAACCCCGGTGAGAACAAGCAGGTTCCCACCTTGGGATTTATCCTTGGTATTAGATGATCTAAGCAAAGAGCCCTTTTGAGCCATTGGCTCAGGTTTCTGTTAAGTGAAAGAAACTTAACATGGCCTTCCTCCTGGCGATCACCACAGCCAGAAGGGTTGGCGACCTACAAGTTCTGACTATATAAAAAAGAGCCCTTTTTGTTGCTCCTAGAGGACAGGGTAATCCTCAGACAGGATCCTTTATATTTGCCAAAAGTGACCTCAGATTTCCACAGGTCACAGGAAATTGTACTCCCCTTCTTTTTTTGTCAGAATCCCAAAAATGACAGAGGAAAAGTTTAATTTATTAGATGTTGGAAGATGTCTTCTAGTCTATTTAGATGGAGTGAGTGAGTTCAGGAGATCAAATCATTTACGAATTTGTTTTTCCGGTCAAAAGAAAGGGCTTCAGGCCTCTAAACCTACTATAGCAAGGTGGATTAAACAGACTATCGCAGTAGCCTATGAACAGCCTATGAACAGTCAGAAAAACCTGTTCCAGCTCATATTAAAGCTCACTCAATTAGATCTCTGACGACCTCCTGGGCAGAGAGGGCAGGCACTTTGATCGATCAAATCTGCAGAGCAGCAACATGGACGAGCCAAAATACCTTCCTGAGACACTACAGAGTGGAGCTGTTGTCCCCTCAGGACTTGGCATTTGGCAGGAAGGTCCTACAGGCGGTGATCCCACCCTAAGGTAGGCCTGAACTTCTTGCTCATCGTCTCAGGTGTGCCGTCCTGGAAGATGACTAGAGAAAAGTACCAGTTACACTTACCGGTAACAGGTTTTATAGGAAGTCTTCCAGGACGGCAGGCCTACTTCCCTACCCTTAATTGTTGTTGATGTTTTATTCTCACAGAAGGTGCCCTCTGACACCGGTGTGGGCTTATACTTTGTCATAACTGAGGGACAGAGGGAAGGGTGGGGCCTTTAAAACTGTTGATTGTGTTTCCTGTCAGGTGGGACCCATCATCTCAGGTGTGCCGTCCTGGAAGACTTCCTAGAAAACCCGTTACCGGTGTAACTGGTACTTTTTCTTTATAACTGGCTTTTTGAGTATTTACTTTTAGTAGTGCTTCCCAGGCCTGGTAAATATTTAATTCCCATGCCTGGTAAATATTTCATCCACAGGCAACTTTCCTGGGTAGAAAGGACTCCCCTTCAGCCTGGGCCAGACACACAGCTGCTGAGGGAGAGAAAGCAGGTGCACACTGATTAGAAAAGCCTGGCCAGCTGATCAGAAGACTACAGTCACAGAGAACAAAAAAAAAAGCATAATTGCCCTTCTCAAAAGAAGCACTCTTTGGCCCTGTAGCATCAGATCCAACCCCTTCACCTGCGGAAAAATAAGTTGTTGGGAAGAGAGGTGGGCATACATCAGAAGACCCACCCCCGCACATGAAAGCCAGCAAGGTGCTGTGGCAGCACCTGAAATGCGTAAGGCCTCGGCACCTCTGTCTCCTCATCCTTTCCTGGTTGCCAGGTTACCGGTGGTTGCGGGGCAAATATGCGAACCGGGACTTTTGGTTCAGCGACGGCCTAGGTTGCCATGGAACTGCTTGGTGGGCGGGGGAATGGGGAGACTCTTTCCACTCCTCCCACCACCACATCAACCCGCGGCCGCCCTGCATGTTACAGCCAGCTCTTGGCCTGGAAGCCACGGCTCACCGGGCAAATGCCTGGTGTGTACTATGGCCAGTCCAGGCCTGCCATCCACCCAATGTTGAGTAGGTCCTCTTTACCCCCAAAACAGCCTTGACCCATTGAGGCATAAATGCCACTAGACCTCTAAAGATATGCTGTGGTATCTGGTACCAAGCTGTCAGTAGCAGGTCCTTTTTTAAGCACTGAAAGTTGCGAGGTTTGGCCTTCATGGATTGGACTTGTTTTTCCAGCGCATCCCACAGATGCTCTATTGGACTGAGATCTGGAGAATTTGGAGGCACTTCAAACCATTCTTGAACCATTTTTGCAGGGTTATCGGGTAATATAATTTCTGTGAAGGGGTATACTTGGTCAGCAACAATGTTTAGGTAGGTGGTACGTGTCAAGTAACATCTACATGAATAGTAGAACCCAAGATTCCCAGCAGAACATTGCCCAAAGCATCAGGCTGACGTGATCCATCAGACCAGGCCACCTTCTTCCATTGCCCAGTTTTCATGCTCATATGCCCATTGTAGGCACTTTTTTGGCTGTGGACACTGGTAAGCATGGGCACCCTGACTGGTTCTGTGGCTACGCAGTCCCATTCACAACAAACTGTGATGCCCATTTTTTTTTTTTTTTGTCTGCTTTCAACGCATCAACTTCAGAGACAACATGTTTACTTGCTGCCTAATATATCCTGCCAACTTTCAGATGCCATTGTAACAAGATAATCAGTGTTATTCGCTTACCCTCTCATTGGTTATAAAGTTAGCGCTGTTTGAAGTATGCTTGAGAAAGTTGTTGTCCAAAAAGTTCTATTAATGCCATCTGCCCAAAGACTGGTTTTGTTTAGAAACAGAAAGGGTCTCCTTTCAAATCAACTTCTATGTTGTAGCTTAGTCGTTTTTTTTTTGTTTTTTTTTCATGCTAGTCTCCATGAATCCCTTATTTTGTGTCTTTCTGGAATCTTGAATCGCTATTCTTGACCTATGATGTTGCTAGATACTGTATACCTTCAGTTCTCTGTCTGTCCTTTTAGGATCCTTTGTGACTACCCGGATGATTTTCTTTTAGCTCTTGGAGTAACTTTGACAGCCCCAGCTATTCTGGGAAAATTCACAACCTCAAGTGTTTTTAGTTTGTAGATATTTGATTACTACGGTTTTGTGGACTCTCAAAACTTTAAAGTGGTTGTAAACCTCATACATGGAATATGGACAGAGCATATCCCTCTATAGTGTGTCTCAATTACAGTGTTTGTAAAGATTTGTTTTAAAAAAACAAAAACAAAAAACTTGTTCTACTTGCCTGCTCTGTGCAAGGGCAATCCTCTTCTGGGATGCCCCGGCGGCGCTTCTGGCTCCTTCCCTTCATCAGGTACCCCCTCAGGAAAAGCCGCTTTCCCTGGGGGCATTAAGGTAAAAAATGAACTTTCAGACTTTACAACCACTTTAACCACTTCCTTACTGGGCACTTAAACCCCGTTCGTACCCAGACCAATTTTCAGCTTTCAGCGCTGACGCACTTTGAATGACAATTGCGCGGTCATGCAATGCTGTACCCAAATGATATTTTTATTTTGGTGGTATTTGATCACCCCTGCGGTTTTTATTTTTTGCGCTATAAACAAAAAAAGACAGGAAATTTTGAAAAAAACACAATTTTTTTTTTACTTTTTGTTATAATATCCCAATTTAAAAAAAAAAATATATATATATTTTTTTCTCAGTTTAGGCCGATACGTATTCTTCTATTTATTTTTGGTAAAATTTTTTGCAATAAGCGTATAGTGATTGGTTTGCGCAAAAGTTATAGCGCCTACAAAATAGGGGATAGACTTATGACATTTTTATTATTTATTTTTTTACTAGTAATGGCGGCGATCTGCGGTTTTTGTCAGGCCTGCGATATTGCGGCGGACATATCGGACACTTTTGACACTATTTTGGGACCATTCACATTTATACAGCGAACAGTACTATAAAAATGCACTGATTACTGTATAAATGTGACTGGCAGGGAAGGGGTTAACACTAGGGGGCGATCAAAGGGTTAAATATGTTCCCTATTAGTGTTTCTTACTGGGGGAGGTGACCGATCTGTGTCCCTATGTACAAGGGACACAGCATTGGTCTCCTCTCTCCCTGACAGGACGTGGATCTCTGTGCGTAACACAGAGATCCACGTCCTGCCTCTGTCACAGCCGATCGCATGTACCTGGCGGACATCGCGGCCGCCAGGCACGCGCATCGGCATAACGTGATGCGGAGCGCACAGCTGTTCCCGCCGCGCGCCGCCGAGGGCGCGCGGCGGGATGTAAACAGTACAGGACGTCCTGGGGACGTCCACTCGGCACTTGAGAGCCGCGCTGCAGCCGTCTTTCGGCTATAGTGCGGATCTCAAGTGGTTAAGAGCACCAGGTGTCATTTCTGTCTGCCGCTTCATTCCTCTATCAGCATGAGTCACTTCCTGACACCTAGAGAAAAAAGGTGACAGGGGAGGGAGGTCCAGCAGATTAACAGCCTCAGCTCTGTTCCTGTGAACTGTGTGAAGGGGGTGTGTCTCTTCCTTCCAACCAGCTGTCAGAGCTCTCCTCACTGAGCTCTCCACACTGAGCTCTGCAGAGTGTAATTTCAGCTTTGTCCCCTTTTTTCAGAACTCTCAGACAAGCTTTATAAATTCTAGATTTTTAACAAATGTAGAGAAGACTACAAAAAAGTACAACTTATGTGGGAAGATTTGTTTTCGTCTGTGTATCCCCTGAGGCCAGTCGCTTCATTGGGTATATGTACGGGTTTACAAGAACTATGGCCTCCCATTTGACTAAAAATATGGACTGCAGCACTTGATTATAAGTGCATCTGCTTGTCCGTTAGCAACTGTCCACAACTTGTCCTGCCTACTGCTTTCTTAAACAGCACTGCCTTTTGCTGCTGAAACCCTCCTACTGTGAGCTGTGGTGTCTGGAAGAGGGATTGTGTGAGGCACAAATAAAGGAGAATTTGGCATCTGCTTGTTGAGAATTCATTTTCAAAGATCACAACAAACGCTCTAACCTTTTGGTTTCAGTCAGATTACAACATTTTAGAAACTGTGTATGCTGGGTACAATATAGAGGGCTTCAAGATGCCAATATTCTGGTGCAATAAAAAACACACAGATTTCAGTTCCTCTGTTGTGAATTTGGGAGTCAAAATTATCCCAAATACCTATAGCCTACAGAGGTAAATATAAGGTAACATTTTTTAATTTTTTTTAAAGTACTTTTTACTGCTTTTTCAGAATTTTTGAAATTTCTAAAGTGGTTCTAAAGCCTGAAGGTTTTCACCTTCATGCATTCTATGCATTAGCCTGGGTTCACAGCACCGCCCCTCCCCACCCCCTGGCCACATTTTACCTCATACACACACGTGGCACGGAGACACCTGCCTTCTGGCTACCTGGCAATGACAGGACTGGCGTCTGTTCCGCGACACCTGTTTCACGTCTCCCATTGTGCCCGGCTGCCCAAATCCCCCAACGCTGCGCCACCACTGGGGCTGACAAATGCCCAGGTGCCAGGGATTTGTCAAGGCCTGGCTTAATGTGAACATCTAAATGGGGTCTTAATTGATTTCTAGTGATCCTGGACTTCCAGCAGAGCCAACAGATTTATTTTTTAAATAAGCTTACCGTATATACTCGAGTATAAGCCGAGTTTCTCAGCACATTTTTTTTGTGCTGAAAATGCCCCCCTCGGCTTATACTCGAGTCACCTTTTTGCACCTGATCTCCCGGACTTTGGGGACCCGGTACCGGCCAGCCGTAGGTCCCCTGGACCCCAAACGTGGCACACAAGTTTGTTGTTCGGGGGACCTACGGCCGGGGAGCACCGATTTTTTTTTTTTTATTTTTTTTTTTAAATTTATTTATTTATTTTTTTTTTCAAACCCGGGCACCCGTTCCATAGACTCCCATGTTAAACTGTAATTTCTCCAGTGAATTTGGGGACCCAGTACCGGCCGGTCGCAGGTCTCCTGGAAACGAAACTTGGCACACATATAGCCCCATTTCTCCTCTACAAGTGTGCAAAGTTTTTTTTTTTTTTTTTTTTTTTTTGTCTGGGGGACCTACGGCCGGAGAGCACCGATTTTTTTATTTTTTTCCAAAGCCGGGCCCCCCTTCCATAGACTGCCATGTTAAACGTCAGTCTAGGCACGGGCACAGTGAGGCATGCACATGGACACCCTAGGCTTATACTCGAGTCAAGTTTTCCCAGTGTTTTTGTTGTAAAATTAGGTGCCTCGGCTTATACTCGAGTATATACGGTACATTTGTTATTGCAGCCATGAGCATATTTTAACTGTATGATTACCATAACATATAGCATGCATAACTTTATGATTCTTTAAAGCCCAACGTGTGAGATTCTGTAGAATCTTTGTGACCAGACTTCGCACTTAAATGCAACGATTGTTACACCCAGATCAGTCTCGGTTTATAAACACTAGATCTACAGCAATTTACCTGAGGACTCTTTTTAAACATTCAAGTGCCTTTTGATAATTCTGACGCTAGAGCGATATTGTCGCTAGATGCGTTTTTAAGGCTTTTGACAGTGTTGAATGGTCCTTCTTATGGAAAGTCTTGGAGCTGTTCGGTCTAGGTCAGGGGTCTCCAAACTTTTCAAACAAAGGGCCAGTTTTTTCCTCCTTTAGACTTTAGGAGGGCCGGATTGTGGCCAGCAGAGGCAGAAAATAAATATGGCCTCAGGGTTGGTGGTCAATAGGAGGAGTAGTGCCCCTATTAGTAGGAGGAATAGTATCCCATCATTGGTATCGATAGAAGATATAGTGCCCCATTGTTAGTGTCAGTGGGAGGAATAGTGCCCCAAGGGCCAGATAAAGGCTAGCAAAGGGCCACATCTGGCCCTCGGGCCGCAGTTTGGAGACCCCTGGTCTAGGTGGTCGCTTCCTCCGGTGGATCAAACTCAACACCTAGGGCGTGAATGCAAATCAATGGTTCGGTTTCTGATTTCTTTCCATTGCACAGAGGAACCAGGCAGGGGTGGCCCTTGTAGCCACTTCTCTTTGCGCTGGCCATAGAACACTTGGCAGCGGCAAATCAGCAATTGGACTACATAGCCTCCCTCCTAGATTGTAAGCTCTAACGAGCAGGGCCCTCTGATTACCCCTGTATTGAACTGTATTGTAATTGTACTTTCTGCCCTCATGTTGTAATGCGCTGCGCAAACTGCCGGCGCTATATAATAATATTTATTATTATTATTATTATTATTATTATTATTATTATTATTATTGTTATTATTATTATTAGAGGGATTCCAAAGGGGGATAAAGTTGACAAAATATTGCTGTCTGTGGTGGAGCACGCAAATCTTGTAAAAATAACCTGGGCTCCCCAACTTTTGTACATATTGCACAATTCACCTGTTTGGATCCCTTATGCTGGGCTGCCATCAGGAATTTTGGGGCCCCTTACACAGCTTTAGGCATGGGCCCCCTGGAGCAGGGGAGAAACAGGGGGGGGCTGCCGCCGCAAATTAAGAAGCAGGGGGGGCAGCCGTGAATTGAGAAGCGGGGGGTGCCACGAATTGAGAAGCGGGGGGGGGGGGGGTGCTGCTGCCACGAATTGTTGAGGTCAGGGGGGCTTTGGGTGCTGACGAACAAAGAAAGAACCAAAACAAAGCGGGGATTGCCATCCGGGGCCCTGGGGACCTCCGGGCCCCTTACAGGTGTACTGCCTGTACTCCCCTGATGGCCCTGCCCTTATGTGTGGTTTCGAAGAATATACTCTTATGAACCATACCTGGAAAGGCAGGAACCCAGAATAAAATTGCCTATTTTTCTTTTCGTCCATGGACGGGACACAGCCTTCTCAATTCTTGACGTGTGGGTTATGTTCCTGTTCATAGGAGAGGACTAGGCAGAACATGTTGGATAATTAAAAACACATGTTACATTAACCAGAGTTGAACAGCCCCTCCAGACATAACCCTCCGCCCTGCAGTCAGCAGCTCAGTTTTTTTCTGCCTAGCAGAGAAGGACGTGGCTCCCTTTGGGCCTAGAGTCCTGAAGACCAGAGTCCTGAAGAATTTATTTTATTTTATTTTTAATTTTTTGGAATCTTCTATCAACTGCCGGCTGGGCGACAGGCTGGATATTTAGATCCTTGTAGTCTTCCCAGTTCCGGCCATCAATCGTGCCAGTCCTTAGCTTCGCGCTGGTTCTGCCACGACATACCCCATGGCTCCAGGTGTGGCCGGTGAGCACATGCTCCGGGGTCCGCGTATGACTGGGCTGCTTGCTGTCTCACTCACAGTGGACCGGGCCGACAGCTACTCCCACATGGTTGTAGGTCTGTCCAGGACGCACCAGCGGGTCCTCGCATGGACGGGTAAGTACTTTTCCTCCTGCCTCGGCAGGTGGAAACAGCTGGGCGTCCTAGGGATTGCGGGGTACTCCTGTCCTCCCTTTACCTGCTCTCTATTGCTATCTCCTTCTGCCCTAGGGCTCGCTGTTACCGAGGCGTACCTGTGGGGGGACTCCGGATCTCAGTGGGGGACCGTGGGGTGTCGGGGCCCGTTTCTCTGTGGGGGATGCTCTGCTCTGGGGAAGTCCCTGCCTAGGCCTTCTCGCCCACATTGCGTTGCTTAGGCGCCATTTTTGCGGCGCTGACGCCATTTTTTGTATGCCTGCTGGTTTCTATTATTTTTTTCCATTGGCCATTTTGCCGTGGCCGTGCCATGGCGCAGGTTGTTATTGCGGACGGCCATTTTCTTGTGGCCGCGCCCTTTTTTCTCTGAGGCGTCTGGTGGCCATTTTGGTGTGGGTTTGGCCTCTAGTGCTGGCTTCCTGAACGGTGCGCAGCGCAATTCTCCTCAGTCTTTTTTCTCTCACACACTGTGGAGATGGAAGTCGGGCAGCGGCATTGAGCGGTCTCCTGCTGGGTGGTGAGTCCCCTGGGTAACCCCCCCCCCCCCCCCGGTCAGTGCAGCAAGGAGGGTGGACTTTTTTCAGTTTATTTCTGACTGAGTCCCTGAGAGCTTTCAGTGGTGTCATGGAGTCGGTGTCTGGCCCTTCTTCCCCAAACTTGCCAGAGGCAGCAGTCGGTGCCCCTGCACCTGCAGTTACCATGGATGCTTTGTCGGCAGTCCTGGAATCATTTGTTGCCAGGGTGGAAGCGGCGCGTGAGCGCAAGGGGGGTAAAAAGTGCCCCCTTTCCCCGCCATCGCCAGGGGAAGGTTCTGACTCAGACCTGGGCCTGGCTGAGGCACAGAAACCTGGTTTTGGGTTGTCAGAAGATGCGGACCAAGACCTTCCTTGTGAGGAAGACCCCTCGTCCGGCTCAGCGCAAGACAGGGCACTTGTTAGTGAACTTATCGATGCTGTAAGGGACTCCCTTAAGCTGGACGCAGATGAGGCTTCCACGGAGGGTTCAGTCTCTTTTTTGGGTCGCACAAATCGACCTGTTCTGTAAAGGTGTTCCCCCTATGTGTCCGTCTTTGATAAATTCATAGATAAGGAATGGGAAAAGCCGCAGAGGACCCTTTTTTTTTTTTTTTTTTTTTTTTTTTTGGGGGTCCCTCAGCGCCTGGCGGTCAGGTATTTTTTTTTTTTTTTTTTTGAGGAGAGCCTTTTGAAAAAATGGGCTTCTCCTCCTGTTGTTGACCCCCCCCCCCCCCTCGGTCGCTCGATTAAATAAAGTAACCACTCTCCCTGTAGGGGGGACC
Organism: Rana muscosa; assembly: GCA_029206835.1. Classification (NCBI taxonomy): domain Eukaryota; kingdom Metazoa; phylum Chordata; class Amphibia; order Anura; family Ranidae; genus Rana; species Rana muscosa. The sequence continues at coordinate 490,089,010 of CM055117.1, read as the reverse complement.
CCTGCATTTAAGGACCATACTGATAGGAGGTCCATGTTCACCTTGCTGGGGTCTGCATTGCGGCCTATTTTGGCTGCAACCTTGGTGTCTCAGACACTCACTGACTGGGCAAAGATTTTGCACCAGACCGTGGAGGAACACCAGCTCCCTCTGGAGTGTGTAAGACTATCCGACCAGTTGGTGCAGGGCCTTGTGTATGTCTGTGATGCCACTCTGGATGCAGCCCCCTTAATATCCAGGGCCTCTGTATCTGTGGTGGTAATGCGCCGCCTAATTTGGCTAAAATACTGGTCCGCTGACCAGGCTTCCAAGAAGGCCTTGGCAGACTTGCCCTTCAAAGGTGGGAGGCTTTTTGGTGCCTCACTGGATGACATTATTAAGGGTGTCAATGGAGGTAAGAGCACGTTTCTCCCTCCGTCCACTAAATGGAAGGAGCCGCGCCGTAAGCTGGGGCCCTCCGCTTCTGTGGGGAAAGGTATTTTTGTCAGTAAGGACCTGCCGGACGACCGTCCCAGGCGGACAAAAGTCCAGCTGGGGGACAGAAGCGTCCCTGGGTGCGCAAGCCCAACAAGCCTGCTACCGCATGAAGTTTTGCCCCCACCCGACTCCAGGGTGGGGGGATGGCTTTGCGGGTTTGCAGTTCGGTGGACCTCCCTGCTCTCCGACCAGTGGGTCTGTGAGGTGGTCACCTCGGGGTACTAGATAGAGTTCCTTTCTTGTCCGCCAAACAGATTCTTTCCCTCACATCTCCCTCTCCTTCTGGCTCGTCGGTCTGCCCTAATGGGGGCAGTGCAGGACTTGCTGAGGTGCGGAGTGATTTTACCTGTACCGCTGGGAGAGCGGTTTCAGGGTTTTTATTAGAATCTGTGGTCCCGAAGAAGGACGGAGTCCGTCCAATCTTGGACCTAAAAACCTTGAATGTCTTTGTAAAGGTTCGGAAGTTCCGCATGGAATCCATTCGTTCGGTGGTTGCTGCGCTCCATTCGGGGGACTTTCTGGCATCCTTGGACATCAAGGACGCATACTTGCATGTTCCCATCTGCGCAGGACACCAGAGGTTTCTGCGCTTTGCAATCGGCGAAGACCACTATCAGTTTGTGGCTCTTCCCTTTTTGGCCTAGCGTCAGCACAGAGTTTTCAAAAAGGTGCTCGCCCCGATTATAGCTTTGCTGAGACAGCGAGGCATTGCCATCGTGGGCTACTTGGACGATCATCTTCTGAGAGCAGCTTCTGGCTCAGAGGAAGATGGTGTCTATAGCCATTCAGACCCTCCGAGAATTCGGTTGGGTGTTAAACATTCAGAAGTCGGTCCTGACACCGACTCTGTGTGTCTGGAGTACCTAGGTTTAATTCTGGAGGCGAGAGTCATCCTTCCTTTGGAGAAGTTGCAGACTTTCCAGTCTGTGGTGAGGTTGTTGACATCCCGCAAATGGTCGTCTCTACGTTTTTGCATGCAAGTTCTGGGTCTCATGGTAGCCTCCTTCGAGGCAGTACAGTATGCCCAATTCCACACTCGAGTCTTGCAGAAGGAGATCCTGTCCAAATGGAACAAATCTCCATTGTCTCTGGATCGTCAGATTCAGGCAAGTCACCTGGTCAGGGCTTCTCTGAGTTGGTGGCTGAGATCCCCGGCTCTTCAGTCTGGGAAGTCGTTCCTTCCCTTCCATTGGACTGTGATTATGACGGACACCAGCCTCACAGGTTGGGGGGAGGGAGGAGTCTAGTTGGCCCAGGGTCGCTGGACTCCGGACGAATCCCGTCTGCCGATCAATGTCCTGGAACTCCGGGCAATCGGGCTGTGTCTCTCCAAGTGGTCAGACTACAAGGGCGTCCAGTCAGGATCCAGTCGGACAACGCCACGGCGGTGGCTTATGTCAACCATCGGGGGGGGGGGGAACAAGGAGCTTGGCTGCAGCGTCCGAGGTCGCTCGCATCCTATATTGGGCAGAAATAAGCTTGCCAGCTCTGTCGGCCGTCTACATTCCGGGTGCAGAAAACTGGCAAGCGGACTATCTGAGTCTCCAGATGCTAGACCAGGGGGAATGGTCATTACATCCGGAGGTGTTTCAGCTCCTTTGCCGGACGTGAACCTCCTGGCCCTTGACTCAATCGCAAGGTGTCGACATTTTTTGGCCAGGTCCAGAGATCCCTGGGCAGACACGTCAGACGCGTTGGTGGCCTTGTGGGGTCAGTATCGGCTAATCTATGCCTATCCCCCACTAAAGTTGCTCCCTCGTCTACTCCGCAGAGTGGAGACCGAGGGGATCCCGGTGATTCTAATTGCTCCAGATTGGCCCCGGCGTCCTTGGTATGCCGACCTTGTGCGCCTGGTGGCAGATGCACCCTGGCGGCTGCCAATGCGGGAGGACCTTCTGTCTCTAGGTCCCATACTTCATCCTGCTTTACAGTCGCTGGCTTTAACGGCATGGCTATTGATAGCCAGGTACTAAGGAACCGAGGTCTTTCGGATTCGGTCATTTCAACCATGCTGAGGGCACGGAAATCTTCTTCTTCCAGGAAGATCTACCATCGTACTTGGAAGGCCTACATCTCTGTGTGAAGAGATGGACTGGCGTCCACGGACGTATTCGGTTTCCAGGGTCCTGCTGTTTTTACAGCGTGGAGTGGATCAGAAACTTGCCTTAAGCACCATTAAGGGTCAGATTTCAGCCTTAGCTGTTTTCGTTCAATGGCCTTTGGCGACCCATTCCCTGGTAGGTACTTTTTGTGCAGGGGGTTTGACATGTGGCTCCCCCAATTAGACCACCTCTTCCTCCATGGGATTTAAAATCTGGTGCTTTCGGTTCTTCAGGAACCTCCCTTTGAGAACATCAGAGAGATTCCTCTCTTGACTCGGTCTCAGAAGGTGGCTTTTCTAGTGGCCATTACATCGGACAGAAGGGTTTCTGAATTGGCAGCCTTGTCTTGCAAGTCACCATACTTGGTCCTCCATAAGGATAAAGCGGTGCTATGCCTGCAGCCTTCCTTCCGAAGGTGGTTTCAGCTTTCCACCTGAATGAGGACATTGTGCTGCCGTCCTTGTGTCCTCGACAGTCGCATCCCAGGGAGACTGCGCTCCATAACTTGGACGTGGTACGTGCCTTGCGGGTGTACCTGTCTGCTACAGCTCAGTTTCGGAGGTCCGACTCACTGTTTGTGTCTGTGTCTGGTCCACAAAATGGCCTGGTGGTCTCATCGGCCACCATTTCTCGGCAGACTGTCATCCAGGCCCATGCTCTTAAGGGGCGCGCCACCCTTTCTGGTCACAGCACATTCAACCAGGGCAATTGGTGCTTCCTGGGCTTTCCGACATCAAGCGTCTGTCTCACAGGTGTGCAAGGCGGCGACTTGGTCGTCCGTGCACACGTTTTCCAAATTTTACAAGGTTGATGTGAGCGCATCTTCTGATGCTTCCTTCGGCCGCAAGGTTTTGCAGGCGGCTGTTTGAGGTTGCAACTCCCCCGTTGAAGATCTCTGCTGGTTTGGGGTGAAGTTGGTGTTTTTTTTGTTTTTTTTTGTTACTGTTCCCACCCCTCGTTTTTTTCACACTGCTTGGACGTCCCACACGTGAAGAATTGAGAAGGCTGTCTCCGTCCATGGACAAAAAGAGAAAATAGGATTTTTTTTTGTACTCACCGTAAAATCCTTTACTCGTACGTCCATGGACGGACACAGCACCCACCCCTCCTTTTTAGGTTTGTACTGCTTGTTATGAACTGAGCTGCTGACTGCAGGGCAGAGGGTTATGTCTGGAGGGACCGCCCCCCTGGGTTAATGTAACGTGTTTTTAATTATCTAACCTGTTCTGCCTAGTCCTCTCCTATGAACAGGAACATAACCCACACTTCAAGAATTGAGAAGGCTGTGTCCGTCCATGGACGAACGAGAAAAGGATTTTACGGTGAGTACAAAAAAATCCTATTTTTACTGCTTCCCAAAACAGATATTAATATATAATAATTTTTTTTTTTTTTTTTTTTTTTCAGTATCTCAAGCTCAGGGATGCCCTGACAACCAAAGCCCAGAAAACGACTCTTGCTCTAGAAAGTATGCTGTTACTTCTTTGTAGGCTACCTCTGGAAAGCGGGATCTTATTTCATCCCAATATAAACAAATGCTGGAAAAGTAGCTGGCTAGCCTAGTTCTTCCAGGTCGTAATGAGTGGGAGTGGGACCTGTCAGAATTTCTTACTTTGTGTCCTCAATGTCCAGTGGTGGCTAGATTTGCGCTTGCTTTCTGTTTGCAAAATATTCTTTCTTTTTCGTACATCACGGGACACAGAGCGACTTAGTCATTACTAATGGGTTATATAGATTACCTTCAGGTGTTGGCACTGGCCAATTCCAAACCGGAAGTACCCTCCCCTATATAAGCCCCTCCCACCCGGGAGCACCTCAGTTTTTTGCCAGTGTCTAAGGTGTTGGCCAAAGAGTAACATGTGTTTTCACTGGGCTTGCGTACAGGTTCTTTTGGGCCTTAGTAAGCTGTTCCGGATCCCACCAAAAAAGCTTCATAGCTAAACGGTCGGTACCCGGGCCTTGCAGCAGAAGAGCAAGGTTTTGCCTGTAATGCTTCTCTTAGGAGGGCTGGACCCTGGGATCCAGAGCTCTGGTCATACCCACGACCAAGATGTTGTCTGTGCAGGGTGCTATACAGGGGAGTGGAATCCTTGGGAACCCGGTCCCTGAAGGTTTAATTACAATGCCTGCTGTGATAGGTGAAGTTTGGACTTCTGTGGACCAAACAAAGTCCTGCGGCGGGGATCAGGTAAGTGGGGGCCCCCAGGAACTTGGTTCTATTGGGGGACCCCCAAGCCTAATTTGTCTTTCTGTCTGTTACCTAACGGTATTCCCGCTAAATATCTGTGTTTGCCTATAACTACTGAAAATGTAAAATTTTAATAGTAGTCAAGAAAAAAAAACAAAAAAAACAGGGACCGCGGTACCTGTGTTAAACCACTAGAGGCCGCTGTAGTCCATTTTTCTTGTCATGTGGATCTTTGGTTTTCTCAAGTCAAAAGATCCAGGCAGCTGGTAAGTTTCTCTGTGGGAATCCACTTCCTCTGCCCTGTTGCTGCGCTCATCCACCGCACAGGCCCTCCGGCAAAAAGGGCCCTGGCTCCTAGTCCCCTGTTTGATTTCGAAAAGGGCGCCAATGGCGCACGGGCGCGCGCGCGGGCGCGTGCACGCGCCTCCTATGAAAAAAAAGGGGCGGGGCGGGTGGATGACGCTCGATGCGCGCCGCGGCGCTTCTGCGCATGTGCGGGCGTCCCAGCATGGTTAAAAGACACAGTACAAGTGTCAGCTGCATGCAAACAGAGCTAGCAACAAACAGTGGCACACAGAGGCGGTTGATGCAGGCATCCCCATAGAAAGGCACTTTAGTGGACACCAGCTGGTATATAGCAGCACCTGTGTTAGACTATTACCAGCAAAATTGGTGTATGACGATGGGAATACCTCAGCTTTGTGCTTAAAGGATATGTCGTCCAGACGCTCCGGAAATAGATCTTCCAGGAAGCCAAAGGGGTCTCCATCGGGCTCTGAGGATATTGGGCATGCTTGTACTGCACCAATCTCCCCTGAGAATTCAGAGGTCAGTAGCCGTAGAAACCCCGCAGGAATGCCTGGTGCTGCGGCTGTCCCCAGTCCACCTGCTCCTGTATATATAACAGAGGAGGTTTTATCCTCAACTCTGGGAGGATTGGAAGAGAGATTAACAGCATTGATCGCTGCTTCCCTGTCTCAGGAAAAGCGCGTCCGATCTCCGTCTCCTCCTTCAGAGTGCCTGTTAGTGGAGGAACAGCCCCACACAGAGATCGACCTACCTGAAGGGGATCAGGATGAGGTTGATTCAGTTATGGAGGAATCAACAGTGGAAGAACCTTTCTCAGCTTCTCAGGCTGAAAGATTATGGGTTCAGTCTCTGACTAATATGGTCCGATCAGCATTTAAAATGCCTCTGGCGGAACCACCATCCACTACGGTTTCCTCGCTGGGGTCGCTAAAAGCTCCCCAGGCTGTCTGTTCCTTCCCAATCCACCCTTTATTAGAAGGGCTTATTTACCAGGATTGGGAGCATCCTGATAAAATATTTGCTCCCCCCAAGAGATTTCCGGTGATCTATCCCATGGAGGATAAGTTCATAAGAAAATGGAGGGTCCCTACAGTGGACGCAGCCATCTCTTCTGTTAACAAATCACTGACATGTCCAGTAGATAATGTTCCAATGTTCAAAGACCCAATAGATAAAAAATTGGAGTCTTTACTAAAATCTGCTTTCTCTACAGCAAGTTTGGTGACACAACCTGCGGTAGCAGCGATTGGAGTCTGCCAAGCAGTGAAAGATCAGTTGAAACAAGTCTTAAGGGACTTACCAGATCAGCAGGCTCTTGCCCTAGCTGACCTGCCTAGAGCCTTGTGTTTTGCGGTGGACGCCATAAAGGATACAATCCAACAGGCCTCCCGCTTTACGCTGTCTATAGTACATATGCGTAGGCTTCTGTGGCTCAAAAACTGGTCTGCTGAAGCTCCCTGTAAAAAACTGCTGGTTAGCTTCCCATTTCATGGAGAACGCTTATTTGGAGAAGATCTGGACAAATATATCCAGAAAATTTCTGCCGGTAAAAGTTCACTCTTACCGGTTAAGAACAAGGGTAGAAGTCCTTCTTTTAAGAGGCCTACTTCTCCAGTCCCAGGCACATCGGCTGTGAAGCAGTTCCGACGGCCTCCGCGGTCAAATTCAGGGGGCAGAAATCAGGGACAATCACAGGGTAACAAGAAGCCCTGGATCAAGAGAGGTACAAAACCTCCCCCCAAGGCATGAAGCGTTGCCCCCACTCAATCGGGTGGGGGGAAGACTTCAGTTGTTCACAGAGACCTGGCGGGACACCTTCAGAGACAGATGGGTGCTCTCCGCAGTAAGTCTGGGATACAAGCTGGAGTTAAAAGGCACTCCTCCTGCCCAATTTATGAGGTCAAACGTGCCAAGAGATCCCCAAAAGAGAGGATCCCTCCTTCTGGCACTAGAACAACTATTGCTCCAAGGTGTAATCATGAAGGTTCCCCTGGAAGAAAGCGGATTCGGGTTTTACTCGAACCTTTTCACAGTCCCCAAACCAAATGGGGACGTGAGGCCCATATTAAATCTAAAAGGGCTAAACAAGTTCCTAAATATCAGGACTTTTCGGATGGAGTCGATCCGATCGGTGGCCACCGCCCTACAAGGGCAGGAATGGCTAGCCTCGATCGACATAAAGGATGCTTATCTGCATATTCCCATCTTTCCGGCCCACCAGAAATTTCTACGCTTTGCAGTAGAAGGGCGCCATTTTCAGTTCAGAGCCTTACCTTTCGGTCTGGCCACAGCACCACGAGTGTTCACAAAAATTCTGGCCCCATTATTGGCCAATCTAAGAACACAGGGTGTAACGATAATGGCATATCTAGACGACCTGCTACTAATAGACCACTCAGTGGAAAAGCTGGAAGTAGCTATTCACAAGACAATCGAGTATCTGGAATATCACGGTTGGATTACCAACCGGGACAAGTCAGCTCTAAGACCAGTCAAAAGTCTGGAATACTTGGGGCTAAGGCTGGATTCAAATCGGAGAAAGATTTTCTTACCTCCAGAGAAGGTGTCGTCTTTAAAAGATTTGACCCACTTAGTGGGTACAAAAAGAAAACCATCCATACGCCTCTGCATGAGGCTGCTGGGAAAGATGGTGGCTTCATTCGAAGCGGTACCCTACGGTCAATTCCATTCAAGGAATTTGCAAAGGGCCATACTGTCAGCCTGGAACAAAAAAGTTCAGGCTTTAGACTTACCAATGTCCCTGTCCCCTTCCGTTCGCAAGAGCCTCCATTGGTGGTTGGTGCCCCAGAATCTGGAAAGAGGGAAACCCTTCAGTCCGGTTTCTTGGAAGGTGGTCACTACAGATGCCAGCCTCATAGGCTGGGGGGCAGTACTGGAGCAATGGTCTCTCCAGGGCAAGTGGTCAGAAGCAGAAAAGGCCCTGCCCATCAATCTCTTAGAGATACGAGCAGCCCGGTATGCCCTAGTAGCATGGACATCCAAACTCCAAGGGTCCCCTGTCAGAATTCAATCAGACAATGCCACGGCAGTGGCATATATCAATCACCAGGGTGGCACCAAGAGTCGTGCAGCCCAGAGGGAAGCAAATTGCATCCTGGAGTGGGCAGAAAAATATGTCCCAGCCATATCCGCGGTTTTCATCCCAGGAGTGGAAAATTGGAGAGCGGACTTTTTAAGTCGCCAACAATTATGCCCGGGGGAATGGTCTCTTCACCCCGAGGTTTTCCAGGCAATATGCCAGCGGTGGGGAACACCGGATGTAGATCTGCTAGCATCCAGATTCAACGCAAAGGTGGACAGATTTGTGTCTCGCACAAGGGATCCCCTAGCTTGCGGCTCGGATGCCCTAGTGTTCCCTTGGGATCAGTTCAAGCTGATATATGCATTCCCACCGCCACAATTGTTACCGCGATTACTCCGCAGAATCAGGGTAGAAAAGAAACCAGTGATTCTGGTGGCTCCAGCGTGGCCCCGAAGGGCATGGTACGCGGAGATTGTAAAAATGTCAGTGAGGAGTCCTTGGACCCTCCCACATCGTCCGGACCTGCTGTCGCAGGGACCGATATACCACCCTTCCTTACCAGCCCTAGGTTTGACGGCCTGGCTATTGAAGCCCACATTCTGAAAAAGAGAGGGCTCTCTAATTCTGTGGTATCTACCATGATCAATGCCAGGAAACCGGTATCCAGGCAGATCTATTATAGGATCTGGAAAGCATACTTTACGTGGTGTGAGGCCAAGAAATGGCATCCACGTAAGTACGTGATAGGGAGGATTTTGGACTTCCTACAGTGGGCTGTAGATAGGAAGCTTGCCTTGAGTACTATCAAGGGTCAGATTTCGGCCTTGTCAATATTTTTTCAAAGGCCCTTGGCTTCGCATTCACTAGTCAAAGCCTTTATACAAGCAGTGATGCGTATTAGCCCTCCGGTTAGTATTCCCATATGTCCTTGGGACCTAAACCTGGTTCTGTCGGTTCTACAGAAACAACCGTTTGAACCATTACAACACATTTCCTTGGTTCTTCTCACCAGGAAATTGATTTTCTTAGTAGCAGTTTGTTCGGCTAAAAGAGTATCGGAATTAGCCGCCTTGTCCTGTAAGGAGCCATATCTGGTTGTCCATAAGGACAGAGTAGTATTACGTCCTCATCCAGCCTTTCTTCCTAAGGTGGTATCGAGGTTTCATTTGAACCAAGATGTGGTTCTTCCTTCTTTTTTCCCCAAACCTAGCTCAGTAGAGGAAAGGTTATTACATTCTTTGGATGTAGTAAGAGCAGTTAAAGCTTATCTAAAAGCCACTGCTCAGATTCGCAGAACGGATTCTTTATTTGTTCTGCCGGAAGGCCCCAGAAAGGGTCAGGCAGCATCAAAATCTACTTTAGCCAAGTGGATTCGACAGGTCATAATACAAGCCTATGGCTTGAGAAAGAGACCGCCTCCGTTCAAAGTTAGGGCGCACTCCACAAGAGCAGTTGGAACTTCATGGGCAGTGCATCACCAGGCCTCCCTGGCTCAAGTATGTAAGGCCGCAACATGGTCTTCGGTACACACGTTTACTAGGTTCTACCAGGTAGACGTTAGAAGTCAGGAGGATGTCGCCTTTGGGCGCAGTGTGTTGCAGGCCGCAAAAGATCCTCATGCCTGATGGCGCCCAGCTTATGTATCCCTCCCCTCATTTGGCATTGCTTTGGGACGTCCCATTAGTAATGACTAAGTCGCTCTGTGTCCCGTGATGTACGAAAAAGAAAAAGGGATTTTTATAACAGCTTACCTGTAAAATCCTTTTCTTGGAGTACATCACGGGACACAGAGCTCCCACCCCTCTTTTTGGGACACTTATTGCTTGGCTACAAAACTGAGGTGCTCCCGGGTGGGAGGGGCTTATATAGGGGAGGGTACTTCCGGTTTGGAATTGGCCAGTGCCAACACCTGAAGGTAATCTATATAACCCATTAGTAATGACTAAGTCGCTCTGTGTCCCGTGATGTACTCCAAGAAAAGGATTTTACAGGTAAGCTGTTATAAAAATCCCTTTTTTTTTTTTTTTTTTTTTTTATATAGTTTAGAAAAACTGAAAATAATTTACACACGATCCAAAAATCGGACAACAGTTCGTCCATATTTTTTTTGCATGCTCGTACGACGCAATAAAAAAATCGGAAGTGATGTCATGTCATATGTTGTAGTGCATTTGTATTTTCAGACAACTGTACTGATGAAATGAAAATCGTACAATCTGAGAATAATGTTCGTGCTTGTCCGATCAGATAATATCGGATGAACTGTCGTGATCGGCTCTCGAAAGCTCTGTACTAACAATTTGAATTATCGCTTCAAAAGCAGTATTTTTCGTATGATTTTCGGATCGTGTGTACGGGCCATTAGGGATCCCTGTAGATGTACTTCTGCTTTACACAGTTGGTTGTCAGGATTCTCACTGGATGGGCAGAGCTTGTCTGATGCTTCTAGCATTTTTGTTATCTCCAGTTAGTACTTGAGATTTCTGCAGCGCATCATTTTATAGCATGGAAGACATTGAAGACTAATATGTGGGGCAGATGTTTATAGTGATCAGTATTGCTTTATGGTTACAGTTCAAACGCAAACAGGTTGACTGTAAACCAAGCCTTTTTGTAAACTGGCCTGGACCTGTGATGAATGCTATTAAAGCCGTGGAAAGAATATGCACTTGTAAGGGGCTATATGTGCAGAGATGCTCTGAATTCTTTGATTGTGCTAAGAAATAATGTGTTTTTAAATCTTAATAGTCAGTAGGTGATCAGGCGAAAGGGAGGCAATTCTAAAGGGCTGGTGAATTTTCACTCTGCTGAAAGCCACATGTACAATGCTCAACTTCACAGGGACAGTAGTGCATCCACTGACCCAGAGCAAGATCCGGTTTTAAGCCCAGGTTCACACTGGGCTGTGGGAATGAAGCCGTGCGAGTTCAGCTGAACTTGCGCGATTTCACTCCCGCTTGTCAGTCCCGATTTCGGTCGCGATTACAGAGACATCTGTGCAGGTTTCTGCACAGATGTCCATGTAAATCGTGGGCTGAAATCGGAAAAAGTAGTACAGAAAAACAACTTTTTGAGATCGGTGCAGCGCCGCAGATGCGGCGTCGCACCGACTAGGACGGTGCCATTGCCGGCAAATGCTGCTGATTTGACATGTAATTTGACATGTCAAGTCGCATGTCAAATCTCACCAGTGTGAACCAGGGCTAACACTGATCTCGGCATCTGATTCTAGCTCTATTTTGGACATGCAACAAGTGGCCTACTTGACAAAAGCATAATTTTCCGCATCTACGGTATTGTCACAATTGGTTAGATTACAGCCTTAAAGCAGTAGTAAACTGTGGCTGTTGGGGGGGGAACACCAGTAAGGCCATTGCATAATGTGTTAGTGTGCATCTCATACTAGCACATTATGAAATACTTACCTTGGAACAAAGCCTTTCAGTGGCGCGCTGTCAGAGGGCTGACATCTTCCCCCGGGCTTTCTCCTCGGTTTGCGTGCTCTGGCTATGTGATTGGCCAGAGCCACAATGATGTCACTCCCACGCATGCACGTGGGAGCCCTCGTTTCCGGGACTGAGAGGATTCGCCTGTGACTTAACTGGCTGCATACAGGGTGAATATCTCCTAAATGGTTCAAGGTTAGGAGATATCCTTTTTTTTTTTTTTTTACCCTACAGGTAAGCTATATTATAGGCTTACCTGTAGGTAGAAATCACCAATTGGGCTTTACTACCGCTTAAATCTTTGTCAAAAGCTCAAACACCACATCTCTTCTCCTGCTCCAGTTTCCCAACCAGACATAGACCCTGATATGCCAGTCCTAGAGGACATATGATCAGAAGGAAATGAAGAGGATATTGACTTGAGGACATTTCAGATTTCTCTCCCTGCCTTGCTGCCACATTGAAGAGGGAGCTTTGCACAATATACTTACTAGCATTGAAAAACTCATTGCCTCTGTCTGCAAAAACCATTGTGCGGCCTGATTCTGCTTCTTCTATCTCACCCTTTGGGCACAGACCTGTGATGATTGGGTCACTCCTGAAAGGATCTTCGCACCCCCAAGAATCTTTGCTGAACTCTATTCAGTGGAAAAGATTGCATAAAAGTGGGTTATTCTTCTGGTCGACTTGCCGTGTCTGTCCTAAACAAACATCTTGCTGTATCTATTAAAGATGTTCCTTCTTTCAACGATTCGACAGATAGAAAATATGAGATGCTCTTAAAAGGTCTCTTTAACCTGGCAGGCCAAGCCCTGTAACCAGCTCTCAATGCTATTTCTCTGTTAAAATGCAGCTAACTAGCCTGTATTTCAGGATCGTGCTGTTACAGAGCAATTACAATTCTTTTTTTGTGTAGATGCACTGGAACACATTATGAGTCAAATATCCAGAATTGTTCGCTCTGTTTCTATGTGCAGAATCTTATGGCTAAAGGCTTCTACTGTGGTATCGGTTTGTAATAGGCGTCTCACATGCACTTTACCAATTCATCAGAGGTCACATAGGAAGCTTTTAATTCCCTTTAAAGTACCAAAACCATCCTTCTGAGGAGCCCCTAGCTCCTCCAAATGCAGAGCATGTGCACGCTCTAACCAAGCTTCAACTGCAAAACCAGTTCAGCCCTTCGATTTGGCAGAAGACTTGACCCACAGAGGTCACCAAACCCTTCCACAAAGCCCTATTTGCATTGAGGGGGCTCCCTCACTCCTGAGAGGGGTGGGGGATATCTGTTACAGTTTGCAAATCTTTGGGTCACAGACATCCCAGACTTGTGGTTTCAATTGGCGGTTCCAAATCGGTACAAGAGTTCAAAACTCTACCACCTCATCGCTTTTTTTTAAATGACCAAAAACTGACCCAGGACAGTTGAGCCACGAACGCGTTTCCCGAAGAGAAAAGTGTGATGTGAGCTTTATGTCGCGAATTTTGACTGTGTATGCTCCATCGCACTTTTTCTGTGAGAATTCTGGCCAAGAAAAGATTGAGAGCAGGATCTCAATTTTTGTGACAGGAAAAATTCCTATCTGGAATCGTGTTCGTCTGTATGCAATTACGACACGAAAAAAAAAACATGCATTCTCAGAATCAAGCAGAAGAACCGAACTGCCTATTGAACTTCATTGATCTCGGCTCGTTGTACGTCACCGCGTTCTTGACGGTTGGAATTTCGTCCAAGATTAGTGTGACCGTGTGTATGCAAGACAAATTTCATCTGTTTTCCTGCTGAAAAAAACGAATTTTTCTTGTCGGAAATCGCGTTCGTGTGTACGAGGCTTAAGATTTGCAGAATGCACTGAGCCATCTCTTATCCCAGGGAGTTGTTCCACTAGTACCACCACGGACAGGTTAAAGGGTTTCTATTCAAACCTGTTCACAGTACCAAATGCTAACAAGGGTATTTGTTATATCTCGGACTTTAATCCCTCAACAAATCCTTCAAATTCAAAAAAGTGGGGCGCCTTGAGGACTGGAGTTGAGAGAGACACTGATCTAGGCTACATTTTTCTGAAGGATTCATCTTTCTTACACCTGCTCCCCAGCCTTCCCCTGTACCTAGAATACTGGGTCTCTCCCACAGTGATATTCGCTATGAAAGTTCTTGGTTCGAAAGTCACCTCCATCGAGGCAGTACTTTATCCCCAGTTCCATTTGTTGTGGAATTCCTAGGCTGTTTGCAGAGCACACAGCCTATAATTCCTGTGTTATCTAAGCACACATCAGATTTCATCTTTTTGCAATAATGCTATCTTTAGCCTAAGTTTGCTAAGATCCACTCACCGTTCATTCCCATTCATCCCAAGAAGGCAGCACCACAAAAGCTATGTTCTCATTTCAGCATACCAGCATAGACTGACTAGCCGACGCCTAATCATAGGCTTTTATTAAACTCAAAAGATCTCAGACAGGAGGTGATTGGCTGCAGCAAGCAATCACCTCCCCCCATGGGCGGGGACATCACAGGATGTTCCTTCCTCACAGGAAAATGACCATACAAGGAAAATGGCAATACCTGGACATTCCTTCCAACAGGAGATGTCATACATGAATCCCACTCAAGAAATATAGTTTAAAGGATTCAATACAATAATACATACAATGAATACAATAACGTATGATGGCTAAAGTTACCGTTGATAGGAATTCTTATTCTGCGCTATTCCATAGAATAACGCATATTAAGATTATACTATTATTGAATGGGGGAGGGAGGCTATCTGCAGACGCACGCTACGAATCCCAATCAATGTTGATCAGACACAGCAGGAACAAGAGCGCGCATCTGCCTATAACCAATGATGTCGTTGCAGAGTGAGCATATCCCCCCCTAACGATCGTCCGTGCTAATGCACAGAGGGCCCCCGTCGGTGGACATATCCGCACCCTGCAAACATCACACTCCAACCTCAAGACGTTTTCCCCTATCAGATGGGATTCAACCAGCCTCAGACTACCCCAATCGGCTCTTTTAGAGCGGGTTGCGGAAGTACTAACACTGGGTGACACTATGACAATACATATTAAATACATCTCCATAAAAATCTCCACAACACATTCATGAACTCTCCAACAAAACATTGTCGGCATTGAAAGCAGGCTTTTTCCTTGGACTTTACCCATGTTCCTATCCAGCCAAGCAAGAACATCCTTGACCTGGTGGATCACCAGACCAGTTCTAATGCTGGATAAAACTTTATTCCTTACAATTGGAAAGTTCTTACAGCAGTCACAAGTCTGTCGGGCTAGGGTGGAGTCCTCCAGTCCTATACAGTTCAGGTGATGAGAGGAAACCAAACTCCCTATCGACATCCTGGAGCTCAGAGCAGTTAGGGTGTCCCTCCAGCACTGAACCCTGCTTCTAAAGAGTCCCCCAATTCGGGTGCAGTCAGACAATGCCACCACTCTGGCATATATCAACCATCAAGGGGGCAGGAGGAGTCTGGCTGTTCTGAAGGCAACAAACCAGATTCTCTTATGGACAGAAACTCCACAAAAGTATCTAAAAGGAAAACCTGCCTGGACGTAGTTGGGCCTTTTAAAATGTATAAAAAAATGGGATATTGTGGAGGCAATATGGACTTTCGTGGTACGGTATGAATTACAAAGTAAATTTACAAAAATATATAAATTTTATTTTACAAAATCGTACATAATAAAATCGGCCTTAAATACATAGATCCTAGACATTGGATGTGGAACATCCATTTATCTGACATAAAAGGGACATTAGATATAGATGGTCATTCCGCACTGGATGTACGGATACTAATCTTCCCGTTATACACAACATGTTTCAGGGTTACCCCCTTCTTCAGGAGTACAAGTCAGAAAAAGATCTACAAAAAAGCATATGAATCAGATATGTATATAATTTTGATATTATTGTATAACTAATGACCAATCTTCATGGTATATTGTCATGTATTGAAAGTAGAATACTGAGGTATAGACTAATCCCTCTGATAGTAACCCCACAGTAGGAATGGATAGGACCCAATGGAAAGATGGAATTTTGAGCAATACAAACTCACCCACATAGCCAGCACCAAAAACTTGGGAATCTCGAGGCCAAAAAAGGCAATTTCCCGGGCGCGTGCGGTAATCAGGGAAGATTAAATGATACAAACAAGCTGTTTTTATAAAGAAAAAGGATGTATGAATAAATAAGCATAACGTGGTAACCTTGATTTAATAATCGAGGACTCTATTTCAAATTTATTATTGGTTAGATAAACATTTTCCTTTTTCAAAAAAACTGAGAAAAAAAAAAGGGCAGAGAGGAAATAATAATCATCATATTTCCAAGAAAGGGTTACACACCTGTATGATCTTCACTATAAGGAGCACCAAATTTGGCGGGGAGTGCATGTTAACACAGGGGTGGTCCAGAACCAGATGTAGATAGTAAAATTCAAGCGAATTACAAAGGATATCAAAGGCGATTCTATGTGATAAAGGAACATGTACATATGTAGTATATATCCTAATATCAAAATGGTAATGAACACATTATAATATAAGTCCAAGGTTTCACCTTGGATCCATGGGGAGTGGTTCAAGAGAGTCACTCGCCTAACTAAAAAATGTCTCTAATCTTGATAGTAAATTCTTATCAGGCAGCAAAGCTGCATTCAATCAGGCCTCATGCCTCCAAAAGATGTCAGAGGTAAAATAGAGATATGAACAGCGAACAGATCCAAAACCAGTCTCTAGAAACCGAGAACAAATATTTATCTCAGAGTGAAAATTATTGAGAATCGTCCAATAGATCATACTAATTGTGACAGGGGTCACTTGGGGCACAGGGTGAATGAGAACCCCACCATGATCTGTGCTAATCAGATTCAATGCTGTGTATATATATTGTATATAGATTGGATGTATACTGTGTGTGGGGGTTGTGTAATCATTGCTGTGATGAGGTGGGGGGTGATTTACATTCTATTGTCTAGTGTGGCTTGTGGGAATTAAGCCTATAATTATAGGTTGTGCAACTAGCAGACAGGTTAATTTAAGAGATGCTGATGTGTCACCTGTCTACTGTGTAATGGTAATGAACCTCAGCTATGCTACACATCCTTTCATTGTGAGATGTATATTGGGAGCTCGTTATGTATCTATTGTGTGAAGTCTTTTGAAAATGGGAGTTAATTCTGTAATTATAGGTATGGTACACTGGCAGCCAGACCGTCTGCTGAATATAAAGGTCATGCATAGTCCTTTAAGAGGTAAAGGGATTAGCTGTTGTCTTCTAAGAGTTGGGTATTGGGAGACAGAAAGGTCATGTGTCTGAACCATTCACTGTAGTTAAGTGGCTCATGCAAATTGGCTCTGGTCAAAGATGTATTGCAAGACACTCCTCTCTGTGGGTATATAAGCTGTAGCGTTTGTCAATAAAGATACAGTTCATTTTGGAAAGATAAAGAGCGTTTTGTCTCGTTCTTTTGGAAGGATTAATCCTATGGGAAGTGGTCGCCTGACTGTGTGGAGGATCGGCAGCGAATGTGTGTCCAGGAGAGGGAAGAGATCTTAAACAGCGTTTAACCCCTTTCAGATTTGGGGTGCCGTTACACTAATAATCCATACAGGAAACGTACTTACCAATAGGTCCACTACACACTGTCTCCACCGCCAAATGAACTGCCACAGGGAATGTGTAACAGATTCTATCCATTTGAGTGTCATAACAATGCGCCAAAGCACCACTGGATGACATCAATGAATACGATTCCAAACCTGGAGACTTGCATGTGCCATCTTGTGGGCATAATGCAGAGAAAATGATAAATCACACATTCTTCAATGAAGAAATGGACTCCCAAGGGCCGAGGTGTCAACTAGGGGAATGTGAGAGCTCCTATTTCCAAGGATCCAATCCAAGCCCAAAGGGGACACAAATGAAGAAACAGATGTGGGACCAGGCTTCTGTTAAAAAGCGGTCTTGAAAAAATATATAAAGAAAATTTGACATAAATAAGATGTTATTTAATCTATATAGTTAAACATTTGTCCAAATACCCTTCTTTAAGATTTCAATTAAAACATTTCTCAAGTATTGTGGTGTCCAGGGGTTGGAATACCTTAGTAGATCAACTGGCACTAGGGGGAAAAAAGATCTATAGTACTGTAACATAAAGGAAATGATGAGATATTGAGCAACAAACAGAGAACAGGGGCATTCTGGTCAACTAGACCAGTTAGTAGGAGATCATCCTATAGAAAGGGTTTGTAGGAGTTAACCTCGTTAATACCTGGGGGAGTAAGAGCGGAGAGTTTTTCAATCCAATAAGTTTCAGATCTTAATATGGCATTATCCCAGTCACTGCCCCTGGTATTGGGGGAATAACCTCCAATACAAAGGAGATCACGGTATTGCCAAATCTCTATGGTGTAGACCTATGTCTGTCTGGTCACAGGTGTTATAATTTTGCCTCCACCAGAATAATAGAGGTGATCCCTCATCCTTATATCAAGTTCGCGAATAGTTTTACCAATGTAAAATGCATGACATTGACAAGTCATAAGGTAAATAACTCTACGGGTAGCACAGTCAGCATATTGTCTTGACTGAAACCACTGACCGTTGGGCAGGCGAATGCCCTTTCCCTCAGAAATCTAAGGGCAATGGCTACATCTGCCACAGCGGTAGGTCCCTCTGGGAGAGTGAGATGTGGTCTGAACCTTGGGTTGATAGTGACTGCTAGTCAAGGTATCTCACAATGAGGTTGCCCGTCTAAAAAACAATTCTGTAGTGGGACGTATATACTTTGATAAAGTATAGTCTTCTAGGATGTGCTAATTCTTGTAAATTGATGCTCGCAAAGAGCTTTCATGAGCAGAAAAACGAGTGATGAATTTAACTGTAGTCATTTCAGTTTTGGGCCTCTTCTTAAATAGAAGTTCAGCTCTAGGTCTTGTTCTAGCTTTGTTGAAGGCTTTTCTCAACAAAGTTTTAGAATATCCCCTATCGCATAATCTTGATCGTAACAGATTGGATTGGTGAAAAAAATCTTCTTCAGATGAACAATTCCTGCAATGACGCAGGCAACGTGCATAGGGTATGCTTCTAATGAGCGGGGCTGGGTGAGAACTGTGGGCGTGTAAAATGGTATTGCCCGAACTGGGCTTGCGATACAAATCAGTTGTAATATAACCATTCTCATTGATACAAATTAGCAAGTCCAGAAAGGCAATTTCTCTCAAGCGTCTTCCAGGACAGCCCATGAGACCTAGGGCTCCTCCTACCAGGACAGGAAACACGTTACCCCCACCAGATAAAAGGGCGGTCCTCCAGGCCCCACATCAGTATTAGTGTTTCCTCCGGACGGGGGGTAACATGTTTCCTGGAACCTGGTACCCTGGGTCTCATGAGCAGGGGCTCTAAATGGCGGTAGGGTATTTTTTGTGTACTAACCTCTCTCCTCGCCAGAAGCAGTATCTCCGCTTGGGAGGTTGGTAGCATCTGCTGTCCCCTGTCCTCTGTGCCTGGGGAGGGCCACGACCGGGGTGATGTCAGGCTCCACAGCGTGCTGCATAAAGCAGCATGGTGGTATCCTTTCCCCGCCGACAGCCTGGCTGATCTGTGTAGGGGAAAGAGGAAGCCGCGGCGCTCGAGGGGGCGGAGCTTCTGCGCTCCAAGCTGGCCCACAGGAAGTATCCGGCGGGGTCACTTCCGGGTCATGCGACGTCATCGTCGGGCGCCGGAGACGCTGGTTCCTGTCTCCATAAATGGCGCGAACAGGGGACGCTGGCTTGCTGGTGTTTCTGGTTATAGCAGCACAGGCTGTGGACGACCAGCGGACTGATGGACTCTTCTGCAGTACCTGCACAGGCAGCGGATGCGGTTTCCAACACCAGCACCTCTCAGGTAAGCCTGGAGTGTTTTGTTTTGTCACTCTCTTGCTGTCCTGGTGAGTGTTTTTACCCCCCCCTCCCAATCATAGGATTTTGGTGTTAGGGGACACATTTTTCTCCCTCCTGCACGTGGTGTTTCGGAGTGTGTGGTGGTTTAAATGTTTACTTTGGGCCATTTGTTTTGTCTTACAGACCAAGACCCAGGACAAGGCCCAAGCGCAGCCACCTAAGAGAAAATGTGCGGTTTGCGGAAACAAACTGAGCTCCTCATGGAGCAAAGCAGTTTGCCGCACTTGTATAGAGAGCCTAGTAAGGGATGACCCAGCAGCCTCCTGTCAGAAGTTGCTGACGTCTGTTAGAGATGAGATTGTATCTACATTCAGCTCTTTTAAAAATCTAATTGACAGATTTCAGGCTCCCGCAGAGGGTCAGTCCCTTAGTAGAAAGGCTTCAGTCAGTAGCGCCCCTCAGCAGAGGGCGGAGAGTGAGGACTCTGAGACTGAAGCCAGATCTGCCCATTCTTCTCCAGAAGAATCAGGGTCAGAGACAGGGCCCAGGGATAGAGAATCCACTAGGGGCTCGAGATATAAGTTATCTCTGGAGGATGTAGATGATTTATTAAAGGCTATCTACACCAGTCTGGAAATGGAAGAGGAGGAGGTACAATTGTCCAAACATGACCTTATGTACAAGGGTCTGCACAGAAAGAAATCTAAAGTCTTTCCAGTGCATAGTTCCCTCCTTGATACTATCAAGCTGGAGTGGGAAAATCCAGAGAGAAAGCCTTTCTGTTCGGGTAGCCTAAAAAGAAGGTTTCCATTTGATGATGATGTAGCACAGCCGTGGAATAAAAATCCGAAGTTGGACGCACCTCTTTCAAAAGTTTCAAAGAACTCGGACCTGGCGTTTGACGATATGGGCACGCTTAAGGACCCGATGGACAAGAAAGGAGATATCCTCCTTCACAGAACATGGGATTCAGCTGTGGGGAATCTTAAACCTGCTCTGGCCTCCACCTGTGTAGCCAGGAATTTGGAAGTATGGCTGACACAGATACAATCCCATTTGTTGGCAGGTACCTCTAGAGAGCAGATTCTAAAATCTTTCCCTCTCCTTTTTCAGGCCACAGGGTATCTAGCTGATTCTTCCGCAGAGTCGGTAAGAATGTCAGCCAGGACTTTGGCCTTAGTGAACTCGGCCAGAAGAAGCCTGTGGCTTAAAACCTGGTCAGGTGATGCAGCTTCTACGTTGCGCCTTTGTGGGCTTCCCTTAACAGGGGATCATCTTTTTGGCCCAGGTCTGCAGGAGGCACTGGAACGTACGGCCGACAAGAAGAAGGCCTTTCCAGAAAACAAGAAAAAACCAACAGCCAGAAAAAAATTTGTGGCCAAAGTAGGCAGCAAGGTCCTAGAGAGGACAATGGGCCAAAGAAGCATTGGACTGGCCACAAAGGCAGAGGTAGAGG
The DNA here is from genome assembly GCA_029206835.1 of Rana muscosa. Lineage (NCBI taxonomy): Eukaryota > Metazoa > Chordata > Amphibia > Anura > Ranidae > Rana > Rana muscosa. The sequence continues at coordinate 490,068,069 of CM055117.1, read as the reverse complement.
GGGCGTTTGATTTAACCCTCCTCAACAACCCGCTAAGCCACAGTGGCGCTCGTCTCCCAGTGGGAGGAAGATTGAGGGCCTTTCTCCCACAGTGGGCAGCAGCCACCTCAAGTCCCATTTATTCTGGATCTAGTGGCCAATGGGTACAGGCTGGAATTTGCTTGCCAACCACCAGAGCAACTATTGGTCACCTCCCTTCCCCGAGATCGGGAAAAAGCGAGGGCTCTGGGTCTCCAAATTGGAGACTTACTAGATCAGAAAGTCTTCATCCCTGTTCCCCGCTCAGAACAAAACAAGGGGTTTTATTCCCATATTTTTGTGATCAGAAAGCCATCAGGAAAATATCGGCTTATTCGGAACCTTCGGTCTCTCTAAACCGATCGATCAGGTACAAGCACTTCTGTATGGAGACAGCATTCACAATCAAGAACCTGCTTTATCCAAACTGCTTCATGGCCACACTGGATTTAAGGGATGCTTATCTTCACATCCCTATCAGTCCAGCCTTCCAAAAATTCTTGAGAATAGCAGTCAAAATGGGAACAGAGATTCGGCACTTCCAATTTCAAGCCCTCCCCTTCGGTCTGTCCTCATCCCCACGCATTTTCACAAAAGTGTTGGGGGAGGCGCTGGCTCCACTAAGATTAAGGGCGATAACTATTATCCCCTACCTGGACGACCTCCTAGTGGTGGCGGAGTCTTACCAAAAGTTATCAGCGGATCTCCAGACTGTACAGGACTTCCTGCAATCCCTGGGTTGGTTGATAAACAGAGAGAAGTCTTCCTTGATTCCGGCCCAGAAGGTGACATATTTGGGATACGACTTTTGCTCAGTAGACCAAAAAGTTTTTCTCCCACAACAGAAGGTCTCAAAGATGGTGCAAACAGTCTCAGCTTTAGAGACCAATCAATCGGTCTCACTGAGAGAGCTTGCAAAAGCAGTAGGTCTGATGACCTCATGCTTTCCTGCAGTTCCATGGGCAAGATTCCATCAAAGACCATTACAGATGTTTCTCTTAAGGAAGTGGAATGGAGACGCAAGGTCTCTGGAGTCAAGGGTCTTATTGCCTACCAAGGTAAAAAGAAGCTTGTGGTGGTGGAGGACAAACCTTCACTTAACAAGAGGTCTTCCATGGTCCATTCCTATATCCCAGAGGATTACGACGGATGCGAGTCCCTGGGGTTGGGGAGCCCACCTCAGCAACAAAGTCGCACAAGGACAATGGTCCTTGAGAGAAGCAAGAGCTTCATCGAACCAGAGAGAGCTTCTAGCAGTTCAGAGAGCCCTGCAAGTTTTCCAGTTGGAGATCAGGGGTCACAATCTCCAAATTCTGTCCGAAACATCGCGACAGTTGCGTACCTCAACGACAACAAGCAGGGAGGTACAAGGAGTCGGATTCTTCAGGCTATTGCCCAGGATATTTTGTCATGGGCAGAAGGGAATCTAGCCTCAATTACAGCAGTACACCTGAAAGGGACTCAAAACTGCTTGGCAGACTATCTCCGTCGCCACAGAGTGGATCGAGACAATTGGTCTCTTCATCCCGAAGTATTTGCGGAGCTCACCGACAAATGGGGTTTTCCCGAAGCGGATCTGTTCGCGAACCAGGACAACCGCAAGACAGGAGTTCTTTTCTCTGAACCCAGCAGATCAATCATTGGGGGTCGTTGCTCTGGCGAATCCGTGGACATTCAGCCTCTGTTACGCCTTCCCGCCAATCATACTTATTCCGGAAGTTTCTCCTAGAAGGAACAGACCTTGTTCTGATCGCCCCTTTCTGGCCCAAGAGGCCATGGTTTTCCCTGTTGCAGACTCTGGTCTCGAAGCCTCCGCTGAGGCTTCCGAAGAGAGAGGACTTGCTATCGCAGGGTCCAGTGTCGCACCCACAGGTGGTTGCCTTAAACTTGACGGCTTGGTATCTGAAGAGAAGATACTAAGGGCCCAGGGGTTCTCTGACAAAGTAGTCAAGACCCTGGTCAATTGCAGGAAACCAGTCACTAGAGCCATATATTCCAAGGTTTGGAGAAAATTTAATTCATGGTTATCGGAAAATCAAAGATTAACTCATGATGTTCCTTCTATTTTGGAATTTTTTCAAGAGGGTGTCGACAAAGGTATTTCAGTTTAGTACCTAAAGGTACAAGCGGCAGCTATCAGTGTTTTTCCTCCAGTTTTCTCTCCTGGAAAATCCCACTATAGCTAGATTTTTCAAATTAATTTCTAGGGCCAGGCCAGTAGTGGTGAGAAGTTGTCCAACTTGGGACCTGTCCCTGGTGCTTCAAACTCTGGTAGAATTTCCTTTTGAGCCCCTAGAGGATATTTCTGTTAAGTTACTTACTTTAAAAACAATTTTTTTGGTAGCAATTACCTAAGCTCGTAGAGTAAGCGAGTTACAGGCCTTATCGGTGAGGGAGCCGTTCCTCACGATTTTTGAGGATCGGGTGGTGTTGAAAACGGATCCCGTTTTTTTTCCAAAAGTGGCCAGTACATTTCACAGATCTCAGGACATTGTACTGCCAACCTTTTGTAGTTCGCCGCAGGGCGACCAAGAAAGGAAGTTTAGCTTTTTAGATGTGAGAAGAATTCTTCTCGTCTATCTTGAGGTCACCAAGACCTTTAGGAAAACAGACGCCTTGTTTGTCCTTTTTTCAGGTACGCACAAAGGTAAGAGTGCATCTAAAGCCACATTGGCTAGATGGATAAAGCAAGCCATCTCGGAAGCTTACAGAATTAGAGAAGTTCCTCCACCTTTTGTCACTGCGCATTCAACAAGAGCCTTGTCTGCGTCTTGGGCTGAGAGGGCTGGTGCCTCACCGGAACAAATTTGCAAGGCTGCCACATGGTCCAGTTTTTCGACCTTCATGAAACATTATCGCCTGGATCTCCTTTCTGCACAGGAGCAGGCGTTTGGTCGAAAGGTCCTTCAGGCAGTTGTCCCACCCTAGACTGGTAAGTTCTGGCTCATCGTCTCATGGGCTGTCCTGGAAGACGCTTGAGAGAAAAGCTGAGTTAGGCTTACCGGTAACTCCTTTTCTGAGAGTCTTCCAGGACAGCCGGATTCCCACCCGGTTTCTGTCTGGAAGTTATGTATATTATGCATGTGTTTTTTTTCAGGGTTGTCCTACGGTTCTCGAGAAGACTGATGTGGGGCCTGGAGGACCGCCCTTTTATCTGGTGGGGGTAACGTGTTTTCCTGTCTTGGTAGGAGGAGCCCTAGGTCTCATGGGCTGTCCTCGAAGACTTTCAGAAAAGGAGTTACTGGTAAGCCTAACTCAGCTTTTCCGTGGGATTGAAGGTTGTGTGTGTGTGTGTGTGTGTGTGTGTGTGTGTGTGTGTGTGTGAATTTCAGGTTAAACTCATTGGTATTGAGAGTAGAGGTCGACCGATATATTGAACGATATTTGGCCATTTTTGATAAATCGGCATCGGCCGATTGTCAAAATTAGGCCGATATTTTACTCTGACCGCCGTTCCTCCTCCCTTCTCCACACTCAGCGGCTCTGGCAGCATCAAGCGTTGCGCTGTGTGTGTGAAACTGACAAGTAACAGAGGAGCGAGAGAGGAGCTGTCAGCTCGATGTCGGGGGTGGGCAGGACCCAGCAGCTATATTACACCAGCCAATGGGAATGTATCTGGGCGGGCCGCTATGTGTTTGTGGCCCCGCCCCCTTTCTAAAGCAGCCCAATCATTGGCTGGTGTAATTTTAGCTGCTAGATCCCGCCCCCCAGCCGAGTCCCACCCACCCCCACATCGAGCTCAATTCTGACAGCTCTCTCTCTCTCTCTCTCCTCTGTTGTCAGTTTCACACACTTACAGTTGCACTCGGCTTAGTGTGAAACCTACCAGTGCCACCGCAAATCAGTGCTACCCGCCAGTTTCATCAGCCAGTGTCATCTGCCAGTGCCATCGCCAATCGGTGCCACCTGCCAGTGCCAACCAGTTCCAATTGCCAGTGCCATCTGTCCCAAACTAGTGCCATCTGTCAGTTCCAAACCAGTGGCACCTGCCAGTGCCAATAGTGCCACCTGCCAATGCCAACCAGTGCCACCTGCCAGTGCTATCTGTCAGTTCCAAACCAGTGCCAATAGTGCCATCCGTCAGTTTCAAGCCAGTGCGACCTGCCAGTTCCAAACAAGTGCCACCTGCCAGTGCCATCTGTACTGAGGGCATCAAGTGTGTGCTAGAGTGACAGGAGTAAGCAGGTAGGAGTGGAGTGGGTGCAGTGTTTTTTTTTTTTTTTTTTTTTTTATCTGCCTAAAATATCGGCCACTAAAATCGGCATCATATATCAGCCGCCCCAATTTCTAAATATCGGCATTGGCAACGGCCAGAGAAAAACCCATATCGGTCGACCTCTAATTGAGAGCACCCAAGTAGTCTAAAAGATCATCTCTAGACCCCAGCCACACAATTAGCAGATCATCAATGAAACAAAACCAAAACTGTATCTTGGTCAACCAAAAAGCGAACCTCTCATCAGAAAATAACCACCTCTGCTAGCCGCCTAGGTATAAATTGGCGTAAGCCGGGGCACAACAAGTGCCCATAGCCACCCCTTGCCTTTGCAGATAGGCCTGGTTCATAAAGGTAAAGTGATTTCTAGTAAGTATGAACCTAAGCAAATCTAAAATAAATCCATTATGAGACCAGGTGGTATGATCCTGTTCTTTTAGAAAGGACTCGGTCACCCGGATGCCCTGCTCGTGCGGGATGCTAGAGTACAACGCCTCTATATCCACAGCTACGAGCAGGGCATCTGGGTGCGGAATGACCATCTATATCTAATGTCCCTTTTGTATGTCAGATAAGTGGATGTTCCACATATAGCAGCATCCAATGTCTTGGATCTATGTATTTAAGGCTGATTTTATTTATATATGATTTTGTAAAATAAATGTATATATTTTTGTAATTCCTACCGTACCACGAAAGTCCATATTGCCTCCACGGTATCCCATTTTTCTATATAATAGGATGAAGGTACTTTATTATTTTCTTATCAAGTAGTGTTTCTCCATATTCCTTAAAAATGTGTGCTGGCTCAGGCTCTCGGTGGAACATTGAGAGGCTGAGCCAGGTGCCAATCCAGACTTCGAGGTGGATCCCGACCATACTAGGATCTTCCCAGAGCCTGGACCAGCTTTCTGACGTCAGCCGACAGCGGGCTTCAGCCCACTGTTGGCTGAAAACGGATGACAGGAGTGCAGCACAAACTGCACTTTTGTGATCCATACCAGAAGTATAGCCAATAAAGCTGCAAAACTTTGGGCACAGGTAAGCTTTTGAGTACACCCTCTCCCCCGCCAATCACCTGAAGGTATGAACCTATAAACTATGATGTATGAATAACTTGCCTCTGTCCCGTTTATCTGTTAGAACTGCTCTCTAGACCAGCCTTTTTTAATCGGGGTGCCTTCTGGATTCTTTAGGGGTGCCAGGACAAAATGCCTAAAAATTGCCACAAATTTCCCCAAAATTTAAATTTACAAGCCAGCAGGTTACACAAAGCCATAGGTTTGCAATGTGCAACATTACAACCTTTTGGGCACCGTGTGGGTCAGCCGTCATCCTCCTTATCAACTAATTTGAGTTGTTAGGATGATATCTGGGACCTGCACAGCATCCTTGTTTGACCCCCACCCTTCTCTCCACCATGCAGCTAACCTTCCCCCAGCGCTGACAGAGAAGATGAGGCAGAACAAATGCTGAGATACAAGTCATTACTAGTGTACAAAAGTGTATTTTCTTTGCAAGTCTACGTTTTCTCTAATGTTGGGTGTCCTATGTGTGTAGATGCTGATGCAGTATGTTAAACTATTTTTAATTGAATTTGTTCATAATTTTAAAGGGTGTCTTTGACTGGGAAAAGTTTGAGAAACCCTGCTCTAGACAGATATGAAAGACACAAATTAATGTTTCTCTGTGGTCATTAAAGCTGAACTCCCAGACACTTAAACCTTTATTTTAAAGTAGTTGTAAACCAAGTCATGAAATTTGAACAAAGCCCATATATCTGTAGTGTTTACCAGTCTATCTCCAAAGCTCTAAGTGTGGTTTCTCTCTGGTGCTTCCTTTATCAGCATGGGTGTGCCCCTTATGTCAAATCAGCTCTCACACAGTGTATAAGAGCTCTAACTGCAGCTCTCCACCCCCTTTTCTGTGCTCCTGATCAGATACAGAAGGATTTTATCGCAATTGTGCACTTTTGAACAGATGAAGAGATGGCTGCAGATAAACAAGTAAAACGTATGTAAGAGAATTGGTTTAATCTCTGGGGATCACCTGAGGCTATTCACTTCACTGGGTATATGAAAAGGTTTGCATCCACTTTTAAAGCGTAGCTCCAGTAGTTTTTGTTTTATTAAGTCAGCAGCTACAAAAATTGTAGCTGCTGACTTTTAATAAACACACACTCACCTGTCCCAGAATTCAGCGATGTGGTCACCGGAACTGTCGCTTGTCTACCTCTCGGCATTTCAACTGTCGGCACCCGGCTTGCACACTGCGCATGCGTGAGTCGCGCTATGCCTGCTGAATGGTCTGGCAGTCTTCTGGGACCTGTGACGTGTCCCAGAAGACTGCAGGGAGGGAGGGGTATAGGAGAACTACTGCTTGGATCGCCCAGGTGATCTGAGCAAAAGTGGGAGCACAAAAAAAAAATGACGTGCCAAATGCGGCAGGGGAGGGGGGAGGAGTGCTTAAAGTGGAACCTCCCCTTTTGGGTGGAGCTCCGCTTTAAAAAATTTCCTCAATAGCCCCAATGGATATAAATACTTTGTGTGCACCAAAGCCTTGGCAAACTCGTATATTACATTGTATATGTAGTAAAGACATCATCACTGTGTAGCCAATTTAGAGCAGAGCTCTGGGGAGGGAAATGGCAGGCCCACCCACTACATTGCCTGCAGAAAACTTAAGGATTGTTATGTACACAAAACCAGTCACCCTGGTCAAGGAGAGAGCAGTAATGTCCAGTCTTTGATGGGATGCTCTTGCGCAGAGGTAACGTTTCACTGTGGATTATTGTACAGATCTGAAAGAAATACACAAAGCACACCAAGATTTAGATTGGAATAAATTAGAGCTGCAACTAACGATTATTTTGTCTGTCGACTAATCTAACGATTATTTATTCGATTAGTCACGACTAATAAATTATTATTTTTTTAATTAATCTAGTGTGTTCTTTTTGTGATTAGCTAATTAATCCTTTGGATAACTTTACAAAAAATAAGTACAACTTCTAATATAAATATTTCAACTTTTATTACATTTTTTCCAAAAAATACTTCAAGTAAAATCCACAATCTCCCCCACTCACTGTAATATCCACAATGATTGTGGATATTAGTGAGTGGGGGAGATTGTGGATATTACAGTGAGTGGGGGAGATTGTGGATATTACAGTGAGTGGGGGAGATTGTGGATATTACAGTGAGTGGGGGAGATTGTATAGTGACGGGTGCAGGGGATGCCTGTACTGTGTGTGTGTGTGTGTGTGTGTATGTATGTATATATATATATATATATATATATATATATATATATATGTATATGTATATGTATGTATGTGTGTAATTTGTGAGGGGTGCAGGGGATGCCTGTACTGAGTGTGTATATATAGTGAGGGGTGCAGGGGATGCCTGTTCTGTATATGGTGAGGGATGCAGGGGATGCCAGTGAGGGGTGATGACCTCAGCGCGCACCTAGGCAGCCGCCGGGTGTACCAAGATGGCCGCCGCTCCGGAGCTAGGCCGAAGCCGCGGCCTTTCCTGAGGCCGCGGAGTGACTATTCAACGTTTTTCACGCATGTCAATGTATTTTCGTAGTCGACGCGTCGTGGCAGCTCTAGAATAAATATGCCTCTTGTATTTGGGCTACATTCAGCATCTAGAACCAGTGCGAATCAGTGTGAATGACAGCAACCGGAATCTTTTTTGATTCTTGCATCTGTTTCTGTCTGCTAGCTGTAGCCATCGCACCCTTTACATTTTAATGACAGGTTGGTGGCGGCTGCAGCCATCTATGGCTATTCACCCAGCCAGCAATTGGCCACGGTGATCGCTGCTGGAGTTACTTTTGTGTGCTTCCAGCAGCGGTCACCACAGGTAATCACTGGCTGAATGGACAGCTACGAATAGATGCGGACGCCGCCCACCTGTCCTTAAAGTGTAAAGGGTGTGATGGCTACAGCTAGCCTTTCACAGGTGGCAGAAACCGCTCCTGTCATTTGCACTGGAGCTTGTCACCCATGCAAATGTAGCCTAGGGCAATATTTTGGAGTTTAAAATGCAAGCAGTGCAAGTATCTTAATTTTACTTGGTATTGGCCTCTTAAGCCTTAGTACACACAATGGCATTATCAGACGAATGATCGTATAAAAATTGGTGATATAATGCCTTTTATATTGTATTTTCAGGTGAAAACTGTACTGCTTAACCCCTTGCCGACCGCCCCATGTACATATACTGCGAGGCGGCGGCTCCTGTGAGCAGAATCACGTGCAGGTACGTAATTCTGCACTTCCGGGTCTGCGACACACACACGCGCACCACCGGCAACCAGCTCCCGCTGAGATTGGACACAGTGGGAGCCAATCGGCGGGTCGGGCGGAACCCGCCAATCGTTCCCAACAGAGGCAGAATGGCGGTCTGCTTACATTGTTTACATAAACGAGGCAGAATGACGCTCTGTTGGTAGGGTCGACAGAGATCCTGTGTTTCTGCTAGGCGGAAACGCGTATCTCTGTGTTCCCACAGTTAAAGCACCTCGCCACACAGTTGGCAAGCACTCCCTAGGGATACATTTAACACTTTGATCGCACTTGATGTTAACCCCTTCCCTGTCGGTAAGTGACAGTGCATATTTTTTATCACTGATCACTGTATTGGTGTCACTGGTCCCCAAAAAAAGTATCAAAAGTTTCACGTGGTGTCCGATTTGTCTGCCGCAATGTCTCAGTCCTGCTATAAGTCGCTGATCGCCACCATTACTAGTTAAAAAAAAATGTAATAAAAAAATTCTATAAAAATATCCCATAGTTTGTAGACGCAATAACTTTTACGCAAACCAATCAATATATGCTTATTGGAATTTTTTGTTACCAGAAACATGAAGCAGAATACGCATTGGCCTAAATTGATTAAGAAATTTGATTTTTATTTTTATTGCTGATGTTTTATAGCAGAAAGTAAAACTCATATATATATATATATATATATATATATATATATATATATATATATATATATAATTATAATTATTATTATTATTATTATTATTATACATTTTTTTTTTTTTTTTTTTAAATTGTCGGTCTTTTTGTTTATTTAAAGCGCAAAAAAAAAAAAAAACGCAGTGTTATTCAAATACCACCAAAAGAAATCTCTATTTGTGGGGAAAAAAAAAGGACATCAATTTTATTTGGGTACAATGTCGCACGACCGCGCGCAATTGTCAGTTACAATAACTCAGGGCCATATCGCACAAAAATAGCCTGGTCATGAAGGGGGGGTTAACCTTCCGGAGCTGAAGTGGTTAAATGAAAATCGTACGAGAAAGATTTTTGTGTTTGTCCCTTCGGAAAATTTAGTACGAAAGCTGTTTGTGAACGAGCAGATTATTGTACAATCGTTTCGAAAGTGGTATTTTTTTGTAGGTTATTCTGATTGTGTGTACAGTCTCTGTACGGTGGAACTTGGCAGGAAGAAGAACCAGCACAGGTAGCTGGTGAGGTGTACTGTGCAGGCTGATGGGAGGATAGTAGCATACCAACTCTAAGTTTTATGAATGTTTTACTATCTGTAGTGACGATTGGTGGACAGAGGCCATGTTATTTTTTTTTCCTGGGAAGAATGGGTACTTTTTTATAATTTTGAGGAAAAAAATGTGATTTCCAGATGGTGACGTACTCTATTGAGTAATGTGAAGTGTGAAATCCCTTTTTATAGGCGCACTTTATTTTTTGAGGTGCTTTTGCTTTTTAGAGTACAGTTCTTAAAAGGTAGAATATTTTAGAATTGTGAAACCTGTTGCAATGGGTGTTTTTTTTTTATTTGTTTTTAAAAAAAAATATGTAATACTATATATTTTTTTGTTTTTGTACTGGGTTTTAAATAACTTTTAGTGCCGGTTTACACTGGTGCGAGTTGATACCGGATGCGATGCGTTAAACACAAACTAGATTCGCATGTCATCCAAAAAGTAATTGTTTTCAATGATGGTGGTTCACATCTATGCGTTGCGATTCCTCTCCGAAGGCGATGCGATGAAAAAAAGGGTCTTATGCGAGTTTAGAGTGTTGCGTTGCGAATTTAGTCTCCATAGACATCAATGTAAATCGTTCTGGAATCGCATTTGATGGTTCACATATGTGCGAATTCCACCACACTATTCTCCACAAAAACATAATCGCAGCTATGTCCCACTCCTGAAATTCGCATTAAAATCGCGGTAAATTCGCACCTCAGAATGAACTGAAAAAATTGAACAAATTCACAGCGCAGCAGTGTGAACCGGCACTTGGCAATGGTGGATATTTTTGGGAAAACAGAAAGATGAAAGCAAAGTTGTTTCTTTAATAGTGGAACTATTTTTCTGAATGTTTGTTTGTTTTTATAGAGGTGTGGGGAAGTTTCTATTCAATTAGTCCCTGTTAGAAGTCCCCTTTTTACATACAGATTTTGCTGGCTATCGTTCTACAAAAGGAATATGATTCACATATGAACAGCTAAAAATGAGTCAGAAGTTCATCACCTGTAGTCATCAGAAAGCCTACCTGTTAACGGTAATTACAAATTACTGGAATTATCGTGGATCTGAATTGTGAAGCATAATACATGCTTTTTGTTTTTTCTTTACAGATAATTTTTTAAAGAAATGTTTTTAGGTTGTGACTATTATCACTCGACGAAAGGAGGGAGGATGTGAAGTGCACAGAATGCCTCTCTCACACATGAGATGAGGAAAACACCTGTCACTCACAGCAAGGGGGGAAGAAATGGACACCTATTTTTCTATGTGTCTGTCTTTATCTTGGTGAAGAAAGATAAGAGTATTGCTCAGAGCTGGATTAACTCTCCGTGGCAAGACTGGGCACAGATGAAATGACGTCCTTGGCTGTAACAGATATGAGTCTTAATAAAAATTTTTGGGGGTTATATCCACTTTAAATTGGGGGTTGCCTTACCGGTGCGCTCCCGAGTCTAGCATTTGCATCCATAGACGCAGAATGCCGGACTCGGCCCCGCCCCTGGTGCCCGCTTCATTAAATTTGACAGCAGCGGTAACCAATGGCTGCGCTGCTATCAGCCTATCCAATCAAGAGCCGATAGCCCAAGGCAGAGAGGAAGAGCACGTCTCCACCGAGGGAACAAAGGGCTCGGTTGAGTAAAACGGGGGGGGGGGGGCTGGGGGCCAGTCAGTGTCAGAAGTTTTTGCACCTTAATGCATAGTATGCATTTTTTTTTTTTTTTTCTTCTTAGCACGGGTCATTTACGGTGAGACACTGACACCTACTGACAAGACATGGTACTGCAATCCCTTTGATATTTATATCCCTCATGTATAATATTCCATCCCTTTCTTCTCTGAAGAGGGGTGGGAGGGTTGAATATGGTTTCTGTGTTAAGACTAATTATTTAATAGATCACTAGTTCTTGGGACTTTTCATTTTCCTAGTCCATACAAATGTTTGTAAATTGTTTGTACTGTAAAGAAGATTTATACTACTTTTTTCTAAACGACCTATTTTACAGGCATACCTCATGTTTTAATTACTGTCACCCCAGGCATAATATAGAAGTATATATTGCTCCACTGTTCTCTGTTGCAACCCCGCCTTGTCCACGGTGCTAAAGTATAGTGCATTCTCTTTTATAAGGAGACTTATTAACATCAATTTTTATCTAACACAGGTATTTACACAAAAAAAAAAAAAAACACATCTTGTGTGGCTCTCCACCCTATGACGCCATGATTTTCCCCCACTCAGTTAGCGCATTCCCTCCCCCCAGAGGGTTAGCTCATTTTCAACTGAAATGCGTATACATTTGTTTCTTTATATCTTTGTTTATTTCACTTTTCAATAAGCTCCCAGTTCGCATTGGTAAGTTGACAAGACTGAGTCTTGGGCCAATTGGCCCGTTATTATTTCATGGTCGGTTAGAGAAAATAATTTTTCCTAACCCCAAATGTTTTATTAACTTTGATATAGGTTTCATTTCTTGTAGCTTTATTACGTTATTTAAATCTGGTACAATGTTTTTTTTAACCGACAGATTAGACATGATAAGAATAGAGTCATCTCTACATTTGTCTCTAAGCATCTTGTTCTCCATGGTCAGGTTCATAACATATGTTTTTTCATTATCCTCCCAACGTAAAAAATGTCAGATATCAGCCTTCCTGTTGCTTCCCCAAAATTACACACCCACATCATGACCATTAAAATAATATCACACAATGTACAGGGATTCAATTCCCCTAACAAAAGGAAAAAGGCCTTTTTGCAATATAAAAAATTGAATGCGAAAATAGTAATGTTGCAAGAAACACATTTTATGACAGATGCACACCCCACATTCTTTCATAAATCATTTAACCAATCTTTCTATACCACTTCCACCTCTAAAACTAAGGGAGTTGCAATATTTTTCCATCACTCTTTTCCCATTGAGGTTCAGCAAGTCTTTAAGGATCAAGACAGTAGATTCATTATTCTTAAAGGTACATTGGCTGGGAGAGACATTACAGTGGCTAACATATACGCCCCTAACGACACACAAACCACATTCTTCACACAATTTTTCAACACATTACAACAATATCGCTCACCACATATTATTCTAGGCGGAGACTTCAATTCAGTTCCTCAACCAAACCTCGATAGAAGCAAACAGAATCAGAACTCCAAAACCTTCTCTAAAACAACTACCACACATATAAATGACCTGCAATTAATAGACTCTTGGAGGGCGTTAAACATAGGCGCAAGGGACTACACATTTTATTCACATCCGCATGACTCATACTCCCGTATAGACCATATCCTCTGTACCCCTATAATTCTAGCTAATTCCCTAGACGCTACAATACACCCTTGCTCTTGGTCAGACCATCATATTGTTACCCTGAGTACAAAATTCATAGGCCTCATTTCCACCCCATACTCCTGGAGACTAAATGAGTCTTTGATTTCAGATCCCGTTCACCAACAGGAAATAGCTTCAGAAATAGAAGAATATTTCACTACTAATGCTACCCCTGATATCTCCTCCTCTACATTATGGATGGCCCACAAAGCAGTCATGAGGGGTCATCTTATTAAGAGGGCAGCACAAAGTAATAGGACCAAATGGGAAAAAATCCACTCCCTCACTAGGGACCTCCATAAATTATATAGGGACCATAAGCACACTCATGACCCAGATATCTATAAGTTGATCACTCATAAACGCAACGATTTAGATTCCCTTTTAACATTTAGAGCAGAAAAAGCGCTCCGCTGGTCGAAAGCAAAATTTTTCTTATCATGCAACTCCTATTCTACGATGTTCGCCCGCAAACTTAACCAGTCAATAAAACCTACACACATCTATAAGCTCAAAAACAGGGCAAACCAACTGGTTATACACCCTCAGCAGATACTCTCCATATTCAAAGACTTTTATTCCGACCTTCTCTCAGCACCAAACACTCCCATTCCTCCCTCCTCACTTTCTTGGTTTGATAACCTCCCCTTTCCAAAATTAACCCAAACTCAAATAGATACACTAAATTCGCCATGTTCAGAAGAAGAATTGACTCGTATCATTAAATCACTTAAAAGGAACTCAGCTCCAGGCCCGGATGGCTTTTCATCCTCATACTTTAAACAATATCACCAACTCCTAATCCCTCACTTGGTGAAACTATATAACAACATTCTCACAGGAAGACAATTCCCAGAGGAGATGCTATTAGCCAACATGTCACTCATCCCAAAAGCAAATAAAGACCACACTTTACCCCAAAATTATAGGCCGATATCCGTTATAAATAATGACCTCAAAAATTTTAGTAGACTCCTAGCCAATAGACTTGCCAAAATTATCCCTACACTTATCTCCCCTTACCAATCTGGATTTATCCCTGGTAGACAGATCACAGACAACATTAGACTGGTCTCAAATATTATCCAAGACGCGAACATACATTCTAGATCTCTTTTAATGCTTAGCCTAGATATTAATAAGGCATTCGATAGTGTCTCTTGGAAATTCTTAGACCTAGTACTACGTAGATATGGCTTCGAAGGTGAATTTGTACATGGCTTTCATGCACTTTATCACAGCCCCTCAACTAGAATTAGGTTACCAGGCTGCAATTCAGAGTTTTTCAAAGTAGGTAGAGGTACGCGTCAGGGCTGCCCCCTCTCCCCACTGTTATTTGCACTTGCAATCGAACCATTAGCTACAGCCATCCTACTCAATGCAGGCATCAAAGGTTACACATCAAACAATAACACATACAAACTGTGCATGTATGCAGATGATATGTTAGTATTCCTCTCCCAGCCAAATACTGCTTTACCTATTCTTTTACAAACTCTCAACATCTTTTCGTCCTTATCGGGCTTAGCAGTCAACGTATCCAAATCGATGGGCATGCCAATCAATATTCCAACTTCAGATTTAGAATCACTACGCTCTTCTTTCAGCTTCTCCTACACATTGGAGTCCCTTCCGTACTTAGGAATTCATCTCACTCCCAAATTCAATGAGCTTGTTTCCAAGAATTACATACCATTGATGCATAAATTAAGAGCAACATTAAAAATGTGGAAATCCTATAAGATATAATTTTTAGGAAGGATCACAGCAATAAAAATGACTTTACTCCCGAAGAGCCTGTTCTTATTTAGGGCTCTCCCTATTAGACTGAATAAAACATTGCTCACGAAATTCCAATCAGACGTTAATAGATTCGTCTGGTCGGACTCCCATCCTCGCCTTTCAAGATCGATCTTATATAGTCCTCAAAGACATGGAGGTCTTGGCCTCCCAGATTTTTGGTTGTATTACCTATCAGCTAGATGGTCACAAATGGCACAGTGGCACATCCCCAACCCAAAAGTTCCATGGGTTGATTTTGAAAAGAACTCCATCTTGCCATTTTCCATCTCAAGTTTACTGTGGGGAAACAAAATTCCAAACTATTCTATTGACCCCTTAAATCAAATAGTCTCACAGTCATACCAATTGTGGAAAACATACAACCAGAAATGTAATCTTAAGTCCAAAACCCCTCCACATGCATCTTTTATAAGCAACCCTAAATTTCCCCGAGTTGCACGGGTCCCAACAGACTTCTCTTGGTGGATAGACAATAACCTTGCATCCCTTTCCAATTTTATAGATGGTACAAATTTCATTTCCCTCCCCTCTCTTATCTCTAAATCCCAAATTCCTGAAACTGAATGGAATAGATTTTCTCAGATCAAACATTTTTTTTGACACGTATTTTGAAATATCGAATATACAACCCCCATCCTTTTTCGAGACCCTCTGTCTTAAATCCCCCAGAAAGAGAGGTTTCATCTCGGAAGTATACGTCAACCTACTTATCAACACAGACACGAACAAACTTCCATACATGATGAAATGGGAACAGGAGGTAGGCTTCACATATTCTTCTGTGAACTGGGACAACTGCATCAACAATTTGCACAAAAGTACCAAGTCTATAGCCATTAAAGAGACAGCGTTGAAGTTATTCACTAGATGGTACTATACCCCTATTAAACTTCACACCATTTTTCCTACCGTCTCCCCTTTGTGCTTCAGAGGATGCAACTCCACCGGCTCTTTTACACACATCTTTTGGAGCTGTGAAAAAATCACTCATATCTGGAAGCAGTTGGAGAATTTTGCCTCTAAAATTGCAGATAAGAACATCACCTTGACCTTACATAATTGCCTTCTATTCTCACCCATTATAGGACTCTCTACTCAAGGTATTAGACTAATACATACTATATGCGTAGCAGTCCACTGGTTAATTGCTTTCCATTGGAAATCCCCATCAGTTCCGTTAACACAACTCAAAACTAGAATCAATAATATTATTTTGATGGAAAAAATCTATCATACTGTTCGGAACACAAATCAGGTTTATAAACAAAAATGGGACCCCTGGGTCGCACATAGCAAGGAGTTCCTTAACCCAGATCAACATGCCTCTCCTTAATTTATGGTTCAAATATATATACACATCACTGTAACTTCGTTTATAGAGCCAGTCTCCCTTCTTACATGTACATATATGATGCAAATTGTATTTCTACGTTTCTACTTTATACAGTCCATATGTATATCTGACGCTATGGAATTGTTTTTTTACTTTTGTCATGTCGGTTTTGTACCACCTTTTAACCCAAATAAAAAACGTTTGTAAACAAAAAATGCATAGTATGCATTAAGATGAAAAAAAAAACACGAGGTTTTACAACCCCTTTAACCGCTTGCCGACCGCCGCACGAACATTTACGTCGTAAGAATGGAATGGCTGCGCAAAGGGACGTACCTGTCATGGAGCTACAGAACAGGGAGATGCCTGTGTAAACAAGCCATTTCCCTGTTCGGCCTTGTGACAGGACACTGATCTACTGCACCCTGTCATCGGGAGCAGTGATTAGTGACGTGTCAGTCGTAGCCACGGCCCCACACAGTTAGAATCACTCCCTAAGGCACACTGAACCCCTTCCTCATCCCCTAGTGGTTAACCCCTTCCCTGCCAGTGTCCTTTTACACAGTAATCGGTGCATTTTTATAGCACTGATCGCTGTATAAATGAAAATGGTCCCAAAATGGCATCATGTGTCCGATGTGTCGGCCATAATGTCGCAGTCACGATAAAAATCGCTGATCGCCACCATTACTAGTAAAAAAAAAAAAAAAAAAATAATAAAAATGCCATAAAACTATTCCCTTTTTTGTAGATGCTATAACTTTTGCGCAAACCAATCAATATACGCTTATTGCAATATTATTATTATTATTATTATTATTATTTTTTTTTTTTTTTTACCAAAAATATGTAGAAGAATACATATCGGCCTAAACTGAGGAAATTTTTTTTTTCTCTTCCGTTCATGGACAGACACAGTAGCATCTTGACATATGGGTATTATCCTCCTGTTAGGAGATTGACTAGGCAGAAAAACAGCGTGTTAAGTGTTAAAACGCATCACACAGTACAGTACCACCCAGGGGGGCGGTCCCTCTGGGTACATCCCCTTTCCCTGCATCTTGCAGCTCAGTTTTTTTTCTGCCTAGCATAGGAAAATGACATGGCTCACTGTGGGCCCATGTGGCCTGGGGATTTTTTATTTATTTTTTGATCCTGAGATCTACTATCAACTGCCGACTGGGTGACAGGCTGGATCCTCGATCCTTGTAGTCTTCCCAGTTCGGCCATCGAGGGTGTGCTGGCCTTTTAGCTACGCCGTCCACGACATGCCCTGTTGCTCCAGGGGTGGCCGGTGAGCTATATGCTCCGGGGCACACATATGACCGGGCTTTATGTCCGTGTCACAGTGTGCCGGGCCGGCAGCCATGCCGTAACCGCGCGGATGTTGGGTCTGTCTGGAATGCCTTCAGCTGGTCCTCGCAGGATGGGTAAGTAGCAGTTCCCCTGCTTCGGCAGGGCGGTACGGCTGGGCGTTCCTGGGGAGGTCGCTAGAGGGTTCTACCCTTCCTTTCCTCTCTCCCTTCCTCCCATCCTCCCTAGGCTCTGGGAAGCTAGGATGGCTGCGGTACGGGGGTCTCCATCCTAGGGCTGGGGGCTGCGCGGTGGGTCCACTCTCCGGGGGGTGCTGTCTGAGTGCTGTGTGTGTGTGTGGGGGGGGGGACCACCTTAGGGGGTCCCAGGTGTTCGCTGCCATTATGTGCTGTTTGTGCATGTGTTTTACTTTACTCGCGGCCGCCACTTTGGCTGTATCCAGCACTGTTATACATTCGGCGGAGGCCATTTTCTTGTAGCCCGCGCGCTCTGCTTACAGAGCTGCGGCCATTTTGGGTGGTGTTTTTGCCTCTAGTGGCCAGATTCTCTGCACGAACGGTTCCAGCACACTTCCTGAGGGACAGCAGCTTAGGAGGCTTGGGCGGACGGCAGCTGTGGGGTACCTGGTCCGGGTGGTGAGTCCTCTGGGGGGTCCCTCGTCTCTCTGCAGCAGCTAGGAGGGTGGTCCGTGTATCTTGCCTTACGTCCCTAGGGGTGTCAGGCAGGGGAGTCAGCATGGCGTCGGAAGCGGACGCCTCTTCCCCAGACATATCTGATTTTGGCAACTGGTGCCCCTGCACCTGCTATTTATGTGGACGCTATGTCGGTGGTCCTGGAGGCCGTTGTTGTCAGGGTGGAAGCGGCGCGGGGGAAAAAAGGGGGGTAAAAAGCGCCCCCTCCCCTCGCCATCTTCTGGGGATACTTCTGACGCAGAATCGGGCCCAGCTACTGCTCCCGGCCCTGGTTCTGATGTGTCAGAGGTTGCGGACCTCGACCGTGCGGACAGTGGGGATGACTCTGGCTCAGCGCATGATAGGGAGCTTGTAGGTGCACTTATCACCGCAGTGCGGGATACTCTGAAAATGGAGGATACGGCAGAGGCGACAGATGTCGTCCCTTTTGGGTTCCGTAAGCCGGCCCGCACTGCTAAGGTGTTCCCTTGTGTACCTTATCTGGATAAACTTTTGTACATGGAATGGGATCGGCCGCAAAAGGTTTTTCAGCCCCAAAATGTTTAGCGGACCGTTATCCTTTTAAGGACAAGTTCCTGATAAAATGGACTTCTCCCCCGACAGTGTACCCCCCCTGTTTCCAGACTGAACAAGGTGACCACAATACTTGTGGAAGGGGCTCCTGCCTTCAAGGACCCCGCAGACAGGAGGGCTGAGCCAGTGGCCCGCTCCCTGTTCACGGTGGTGGGGTCAGCGGTGCGACCGGCCGTGGCCGTGGCTCTAGTGTCT
This sequence comes from Rana muscosa, assembly GCA_029206835.1. Lineage (NCBI taxonomy): Eukaryota > Metazoa > Chordata > Amphibia > Anura > Ranidae > Rana > Rana muscosa. The sequence goes on along the minus strand of CM055117.1, from coordinate 490,049,067 downwards.
CAGACACTTACTGAATGGGCAAAACTGTTGCTCCAGGGGTTGGAGGAGCATCAGGCTCCCCCGACCTGTGTGGCACTGGCCAAACAGTTGGTGCAGGGCCTTAAATTTGTTTGCAAGTCAGCCCTGGATACACGTTGCCTTTGCTCTCCAGAGCCTCGGTCTATGCAGTGGTGTTACGCCGCCTGGTCTTGCTGAAGTGTTGGTCCGCGGACCAGTCTTCTAAGAAGGCCTTGGTGGACTTGCCCTTTAAGGGTGAGACTTTTTGGGGCCTCTCTGGATGACATTATAAAAGATGCCACGGGAGGTAAGCGCAATCTGCTCCCACAATCCAGTAAGGGTAAGGAGCCTCGCCGTAAGCAAGGGCCCTCATTTACCGCCCACAAGCGTTTTTTTCTCTTATCCATGGACTGACACGGTGTCTCTTTACACGTGGGTTATGTCCCTGCTTGCAGGAGAAGACCTAGGCAGAATGTGAGATGTTATACATACATTCTAAAAGCCAGAGCTTAACAGCCCCACCCAGGGGGCGGTCCCTCCAGACATAACCCTCCCACTACAGTCAGCAGACTTCAGTTTTTTTCTGCCTAGCAGAAGGAGAAGACATGGCTCTCTCAGGAGCCAGTCTCCTGACCTATTTTTATTCCTTTTCTGGAATTCTATCAACTGTCGGCTGGGCAACAGGTTGGGTACAGGATATCCTCGTAGTCTTCCCTGTCCGACCATCGAGCGTGCTGATCCTCGCCTTGTGTGCGTGAGACTCAGTTCACGACAAGCCCCACGACTCCAGGGGTGGCCGGGTTTGCTTTCATGCTCCCACAGTCCTCTCAAGACTGAACAGTTCCTGACTGACTGTATCTTTCACGGTGGACCGGGCCGACAGCTACTCCGTACTGCACTGTGATAGTCCTGTCAGAAACACACCAGTGGGTCCCTCAGAGGACGGGTAAGTAGTCTCTCCTGCCTGCAGGTGAGTACAAAAGGCTGTGTGTTTCTCTGTGGGGGATTTTCCCTGTCTCCCCCTGTATTTCATTGTCACTCTCTGTCACCATTGCTGGCGCTGTGCTGTGTGGGGTGCCTGGGGGTCACACTGTTCTTGGAGGGGCTCATGCTGGTCTGCAGATATGCTTGGGGCCTTTTTTTGTGTGTTTTGGGGCCTGAGCGCCGAGTGGCGCTGTGTGTGTGTGTGTGTGTGCTGTTTTTTTCACTTTAGCTGTGTCATGGCGGCCATCTTGCCGCGGATCGCCTCAGTAAAGTGCGGGGGCCATTTTCTTGTAGCCCGCGCGCTCTTCAGCACTAGTTTTGGCCTCTAGCGCTGCTGTAACAGCGCAAATCTCCTCATAGCTCACCAGCGCTGACACAGCGCGGTGCAGACAGCGGAACTGAGCGGTCCCTGGTCCGGTTTGGTGAGTCCCCTGGGCGCCCCCTCCTCAGTCAGCAAAGCATGTGGGTGGACCTTTTATCTGAGGAGTCTCAGAGGGGGGCAATATGGAGTCTCTGTCACCAGCTTCCCCTAAATGTCAGTGGACAACAGGCAGTGCTTCAGCACCTGCGGTCCCTAGGGGCCAGTTGTGGGCAGTCCTGGAATAATTTCTGACCAGGATGGGAGCTGTGTGCAAGCGCAAGGGAGCAAAAAAGCGCCCTCTCCCCACCTTACTACATGAGGGCAGTGCGCTGATTCAGATATGGGCCTAGCCACTACCGCTCAGGACCCTAGTTCTGAATGTATTCAATGGTTTTGAACAGGACATTCCTTATGAGGAAAACTCCAGTTCTGAGTCACTAAATGACAGGGCGCTTGTTAGTGTACTCATGACTGCGGTGAGGGACACTCTCAAGCTAAAATGCTGCGGATGCAGAACCTCAGGCGGATACAGTCTCCTTTTTTTTCTTTTAAGGCCAGGCCTTCTAAGGAGGTTTTTCCATATGTACTTTCTTTGACCAGCTCATTGATAAGGTCTGGGAAAAGCCGCAGAAGAATTTTTTTATGGTCCCGCGGCGTTTGTCTATCAGATACCCCTTGAAGATGCCCTACTTAAAAAGTGGGCTTCTCCCCCAGTGGTCGACCCTCCAGTCGCCCGGTTGAACAAGGCCATCACTCTCCCGATGGAGGGGACTCCTGCATTTGAGGACCCCACTGACAGGAGGTCAGAAGTGGTGAGCAGAGCCATGTTTGCCTTGTTGGGATCCGCCGTACGGCCTGTGGTAGTGGCGACCCTTGTGTCTTATACACTTACAGGTTGGGCAACAATGTTGCACCTAGCTGTACAGGAGCATAATCTTCCTCCAGACACAGTTGCGCTGGCCCACCAACTGGTTCAGGGCCTGGTTTATGTGTGCGACGCCACGTTGGACGCGGCCCGTTTAATATCCAGGGCCTCTGTCTCGGCGGTGTTATTGCGTCGTCTTATCTGGTTGAAATGCTGGTCTGCTGACCTAGCCTTAGGAAGCTCCTGACGGATCTACCATTTAAAGGTGGTAGACCTTTCGGTGCTGCTCTGGATGACATCATCATGGATGTCACGGGAGGTAAAAGCACTCTTCTTCCTTAGACTAGCAAGGGTGAGGAGGCCCGCCGCAAACAGGGGCCTTCCTTTCCAGCAAAACAGGGTTTTTTCATCAGTCAGAATCCACGGGTAGGCCCTCTCAGACTGACGGCAGTGCGGCTGATGGGCACAAGTGCCCCTGGGTGCGTAAGCCAAACAAGCGGCTCCCAAGCCCGCCTCCGCGTGAAGTCTTGCCTCCGCCCGACTCTGGGGTGGGGGGACGACTTCGCAGGTCACGAATCGGTGGACCGCCCGAATCTCCGACTGGTGGGTGTGCTAGGTGGTCACCTCAGGATACAGGATATTATTCCGATCCTGGCCCCCAGACAGATTCTTTCCCTCGAATCTTCCTCTCCTTCCTACCCGTCGGGCATCCCTCTTGGGGGCTGTACAGGATTTGATCGGGTCCGGAGTGATTGTGCCGGTTCCGTCACAAGAGAGTTTTCAGGGATTCTACTCGACTCTGTCGTCCCAAAAATAGGATGTGGTTCGACCTATCCTGGACCTCAAGGCCTTGAATGCCTTCGAGAAGGTGCAGAAATTCCGCATGGAAACCATTCGCACGGTGATCGCTACTCTCCACAAAAGGGATTTTCTTCTGGCGTCCTTGGACTTCAAGGACGCCTGCTTGCATGTTCCGATCTACGCAAGTCACCAGAAGTTTCTGCGCTTTGCGATCAGCGAAGTCCACTATCGATTGTGGCTATTCCTTTCGGCCTAGCCTCGGCACCAAGGGTGTTCACCAAGGTGCTTGCTCCGGTTCTAGCCTTCTGTTACAGCGAGGTATTGCTGTCGTGGGCTATCTGGACGATCTTCTGCTAACAGCAGAAAGTGGCTCAGACTTAGAAGAAGGGTGACTATCGTCAATTAGACCCTCAGGGACTTCGGGTGGTTCCTGAACATTCAGGAGTCAGTCCTGGTTCCGACTCAGTGTCTGGAGTATCTAGGTCTGATTCTGGACTCCTTGGAGGCAAAGGTATCCTGCCTCTGGAGAAGTTGCTGGCACTTCAGTCTGCGGTGCGGGTGCTGACATCCCAAAAATGGTTGTCAATCCGTTTTTTGCATGAGAGTCCCGGGACTCGTGGTGGCCTCCTTAGCGGCAGTTCCGTATGCCCAATCACACACCAGGGCATTGCAGAAGGAGATCTTGTCCACCTGGGACAAATCCCTGTTGTCCTTGGATCTTCAGATCCAGGTGAGTCACCTGGTCAGGGCGTCCCTGACATGGTGGTTGAGATCCTCGGCTCTTCGGTCCGGAAAGTCGTTCCCCCCCCCCCATCCAATGGACGGTACTCACGACGGACACCAGCCTGACAGGCTGGGGTGGAGTCTGGGGAGTCCTGTCGGCTCAGGGCCTTGGACTCCGGACGAGCCCGTTTACCAATCACTGTTCTGGAAATACGGGCCATCAGACTGTGTCTCTCCTCAGGTCAGAGAGGTTACAGGGTCGCTCCATCAGGATCCAGTCGGACAACGCCACGGCGGTGGCGTATGTAAACCATCAAGGGGGGACTCGGAGCTCAGCTGCGGCTTCCGAGGTAGGCCGTATCCTGAAGTGGGCTGGAAGAAACGTGCCGGCTCTGTAGGCCATTTATATTCTGGGCATAGACAATGGGCAGACGGACTATCTGAGTCGCCAATCGCCAGACGCCGGACCAAGAAGAGTGGTCCTTGCATATTTCAACTCCTTTGCCGACGGTGGGGCACGCCGGAGGTGGACCTGATGGCCTCTCGACTCAATCGCAAGGTTTTGAGGTTGTGGCCAGATCCAGGGATCCTTGGGCGATGCCTCGGATGCGTTGGGGGCCCCATAGGGTCCTTATCACCTGATATAAACTCTGGTGATCCTAATTGTTCCGGATTGGCCTCAGCGTCACTGGTGCGCTGATCTGGTACGTTTCGTCGCGGACGTTCCCTGGCGGTTGCCGATGAGGGAGGACCTTCAGTCTAAAGGTCCTATGTTTCATCCAGCTTACAGTCTCTGACTTTAAAGGCAGGGCTGTTGAAAGCCAGGTGTTGAGGGACCGAGGTCTCTCGGACTCGGTCATTTTGACCGTGTTAAGGACACGGAAGTCTTCCTCCAGGCAGATCTATCACCGTGCCTGGAAAGCTTATATCGCCATGTGCGAAGCGCTGGACTGGTGTCCTCGGACGTATTCCGTCCCCAGAATCCTGCGTCCTCTGCAGTGTGGAGTGACCCAAAAGCTTGCTTTGAGTACCATCAAGGATCAGATTTCGGCCTTGGCCGTCTTCTTTCAGCGACCTCTAGCGGGTCATTTCTTGGTTAGCACCTTGTGTTGGGGGGTTCGCCATGTGCTCCCTCCTGTCAAGCCTCCTCTCCCACCGTGGGATCTGAATTTGGTGCTCTCGGTCCTCCAGGAACCTCCTTTTGGGAATATCTGGGATATTCCCCTCTTGTCTTGTCTCAGAAGGTGGCCTTTTAGTGGCAACCGCTTCTGTTTGACGAGTGTCTGAGTTGGCGGCTTTGCCCTGCAAGTCGCCATATTTAGTCATCCATAAGGATAAGGCGGTGTTGCATCCGCGACCTTCCTTTTTGCCAAAGGTGGTGTCGACCTTTCACCTACATGAGGACATTGTCCTCCCGTCCTTGTGTCCTCACCCATCGCATCCCAGAGAGTTTGCGCTGCACATATTGGATGTGGTACGAGCCTTACGGGTGTACCTGTCTGCTACTGCTTCTATTCGGAAGTCTGACTCACTGTTTGTGACTGTGTCTGGTCCATAACAGGGCCAAGCGGTTTCGTCTGCCATAATTTCTAGGGGAATCAGACAAACCGTCATTCATGCCTATGCTCTCAAAGGGCGGGCGCCTCCCTTCCGGTTACGGCGCATTCCACCAGGGCAATTGGTGCTTCCTGGGTTTTCCGACATCAAGCGTCGGTTGCACAAGTTTGCAAGGCGGCGACCTGGTCGTCTGTTCATGCCTTTTCAGTTTTATAAGGTTAATGTGGCTGCATCTTCGGATGCTTCCTTCGGCCGCAGGGTGCTGCAGGCCGCTGTTTAAAGTTGCAACTCCTCCGTTGAGGAGCTCTGCCTTCTTGGAGTGAAGTTTTTGGTTTTTCCATTTATACTGCTCCTATCCCTCTTGACACTGCTTTGGGACATCCCACGTGTAAAGTGTAAAGAGACACAGTGTCAGTCCATGGATGATAAGAGAAAATAGGATTTTTTGTACTCACCGTAAAATCCTTTTCTCTGACATCCATGGACTGACACGGTACCCACCCTTCCTTTTTAAGTTTGTACTGCTTTGTTACGAACTGAAGTCTGCTGACTGTAGTGGGAGGGTTATGTCTGTTGGACCGCCCCCTGGGTGGGGCTGTTCAGCTCTGGCTTTTAGAATGTATGTATAACATCTCACATTCTGCATAGGTCTTCTCCTGCAAGCAGGGACATAACCCACGTGTAAAGTGTAAAGAGACACCGTGTCAGTCCATGGATGTCAGAGAAAAGGATTTTACGGTGAGTACAAAAAATCCTATTTTTTTCGTCCGCCCAGTGCTGCAGGTAAGCGCTCCCAAGCCGGTAAGGCGCCTGCTGAAGGGCAAAAGCGTCCCTGGTTCCGCAAGCCCAACAAGCCTGCGGACAAGTCTGTGTCCGCATGAAGGTCTGCCGATGCTCGGGTGGGGGGGGCCATCTTCGCAAATTCGCGGCTCAGTGGACGTCTCTGCTCTCTGACCGGTGGGTTTGCGAAGTAGTTTCCTTGGGGTACAAAATGGAGTTTCTCTCTTGCCCCGCCGAACAGATTTTTTTTCCATCCAACCTCCAGCTTTGTCCGAGTCGTTGGGAGGCCCTGTTTGGGGCAGTTCAGGATTTGCTGGTGCGGGGGGTGATCGTTCTTGTCCCCTTACAGGAACGGTTTCAGGGGTTTTACTCCAATCTGTTTGTGGTCTCCAAAAAGAAAGGGGTCCGTCAAATCCTGGATCTCAAGGCCCTCAATTGCTTTGTGAAAGTGTAAAGATTCAGGATGGAATCAGTCCGCTCTGTCGTCACTGCTCTCCATCCGGGGGATTTTCTGGCTTCCTTGGGCATCAAGGACGCATACTTACATGTCCCCATATGCTCCAGGCATCAGATTTCTGTGCTTTACGGTCAGGGAAGACCACTATCAATTTGTGGCTCTCCCTTTCGGTCTGGCTTTGGCGCTGAGGGTATTCACCAAGGTGCTCGCCCCGATTCTGGCCTTGCTGAGGCAGCGTGGAATCGCTATTGTAGGTTACCTGGACGACCTTCTTCTGAGAGCCTCTTCAAGCTCAGAATTAGAGGAAGATGTGTCTATCACCTGCCAGACCCTCAGAGAATTCGGTTGGGTGCTAAACATTCAGAAATCGGTGTTGGTGCCGTCTCAACGTCTAGAATACCTGGGGCTGGACCTGGATTCCTCAGAGGCAAGAGTTTTTCTTCTCAGGGAGAAGCTGCAAACTCTGCGTGCTGCGGTTGACATCCCAAAAAATGGTCGTCGTCCCGCTTTTGCATGCGAGTCCTGGGTCTCATGGTAGCATCCTTCGAGGCGGTGCCGTATGCTCAATTTCACACTCGAGTGCTACAGAGAAATTCTGTCGCATTGGGACAAATGCCCATCGTCTCTGGATTGTCAAATCCGGGTGACCCACCTGGTCAGGACCTCCCTGGTGTGGTGGCTGACGTCTCCGACTCTTCAGGCCGGGAAGTCGTTCCTTCCGTTTCACTGGACGGTAAACACGACGGACGCCAGCCTCTCAGGCTGGGGGGGGGGTATGGGGAGTTCAGTCGGCCCAGGGGCGCTGGACTCTGGAAGAATCCCGCCTGCCGGTCAATGTCCTAGAACCTTGGGGCGATCAGGCTGTGCCTCCCTGAGTGGTCTCGAAGACTACAAGGTCGTCCCGTCAGGATCCAGTCAGACAACGCCACAGCAGTGGCGTTTGTCAATCGTCAGGGAGGAACAAGAAGCTCGGCTGCAGCGGCGGAGGTCGCTCACATCCTGAGGTGGGCAGAATGGAGCGTGCCGGCTCTATCGGCCGTGTACATTCCGGGTGTACAGAACTGGCAAGCGGACTACCCAAGTCACCAGACGCTGGACCAAGGAGAATGGTCGCTTCACCCGGACGTGTTTCAGCTTCTGTGTCGAAAATGGGGCACGCCAGACGTGGATCTCCTGGCGTCGTGACTCAATCAGAAGGTGTTGAGGTTCGTGGCCAGGTCAAATGACCCGCATCAGACGCGTTGGTGGCGCCGTGGGGTCAGTATCGGCTGCTTTATGCCTTCCCTCCTCTGAAGCTTCTTCCCCGTCTACTCCGCAGAGTGGAGGCCGAAGGGCTTCCTATGATCCTGATTGCTCCAGATTGGCCTTGTCGTTCCTGGTACGCCGACCTAGTGCGTCTGGTAGCGGATGTTCCTTGGCGCCTGCCACTGCGAGAGGACCTTCTGTCGCAAGGTCCCATATTTCATCCTGCTTTACAGTCGTTGGCTTTACGACATGGCTATTGAAAACCAGGTGCTAAGGGACCGAGGTCTGTCGGACTTGGTGATCTCTACCATGCTGCGGGCTTGGAAGTCAACCTCCCGGAAGATTTACCATCGTACGTGGAAAGCTTACATCTCTGTCTGCGGAAATGAGGTGGCATCCGCGTGCATATTTGATCTCCAGGATTCTGCTGTTTTTACAGCGTGGAGTGGACCAAAAACTCGCCTTAAGTACAATTAAGGGGCAGATATCGGCTTTGGCTGTTTTTTTTTTCCAGCGACCCTTGGCGACGCACTCTCTAGTGCGTACGTTTTGTGCAAGGGGTTCGACATGTGGCCCCTCCGGTATGTCCTCCACTACCTCCGTGGGACCTGAATCTGGTCCTCTTGGTACTTTAGAAACCACCGTTTGAGAACCTTAGGGAGATTCCCTTGTTGACTCTCTCCCAAAAGGTGGCTTTTTTGGTGGCAATTACATCAGTCAGACGGGTTTCTGAATTGGCGGCCTTGTCATGCAAGGCTCCCTATTTGATCTTCCACAAGGATAAGGTGGTGCTACGTCTACAGCCATCTTTCTTTCCTAAGGTTGTTTCGACCTTTCACCTTTAATGAGGACATTGTTCTTCCGTCTTTGTGTCCTCGGCCGGCGCATCCCACAGAAGCTGCTTTGCATTTCTTGGACGTCGTCCGAGCTCTGCGGGTTTACCCGTCTGCGACTGCTTCGTTCCGGAGATCGGATTCACTGTTCGTGTCGGTGACTGGTCTTAAGAAGGGTCTGGCGGTCTCGTCGGCCACCATCTCTAGGTGGATCAGACAGATCGTGATTCGGGCATATGCTCTAAAAGGGCGGGCGCCTCCCTTCCCGGTTACAGCGCATTCGACCAGGGCAATAGGTGCCTCTTGGGCTTTCCGACATCAAGCGTCTTGCACACCTGGGAAACAGGCGTCGACCTGGTCGTCCGTTCACACCTTCTCAAAATTTTACAAGGTTGATATGAGTGCATCTTCGGATGCTTCCTTCGGCCGCAAGGTTTTACAGGCGGCTGTTTAAGGTTGCAACTCCTCCGTTGAGGAGCTCGGGTTTGTTTGGGGTTAAGTTTATTTTATGCTGTTTTCTCACCCCTCGTTTTTTTGACACTGCTTGGGGACGTCCCATATGTCAAGATGCTGCTGTGTCCATCCATGAACGGAAGAGAAAAAATGGATTTTTATACTCACCGTAAAATCCATTTCTCTGAGTTCATGGACGAACACAGCAGCATCTTGACATATGGGTATTATCTTCCTGTTAGGAGATTGACTAGGCAGAAAAACAGCATGTTAAGTGTTAAAACACATCACACAGTACAGTACCGCCCAGTATCTTGCAGCTCAGTTCTTAAAAAAGCAGTACAAACATAAAAAAGGAGGGGTGGGTGCTGTGTCCGTCCATGAACTCAGAGAAATGGATTTTACGGTGAGTACAAAAATCCTATTTTTTTTTTTTTTATATATATATATATTTTTTGGGGATATTTATTATAGCAAAAAGTAAAAAATATTGTTTTTTTCAAAATTGTCGCTTTTTTTTTTTCTGTTTGTGTATAGCGCAAAAAATAACCGCAGAGGTGATCAAATACCACCAAAAGAAAGCTCTATTTGTGGGAAAAAAAGGACGTCAATTTTGTTTGGGAGCCACGTCACACGACCGTGCAATTGTCAGTTAAATCAACGCAGTGCCGAATCGCAAAAAATGGCCCGGTCATTGGCAGCCAAATCCTCCGGTGCTGAAATGGGTTAATTCATAAAAAAATGCTACTAAAATACCACATGTATTATTTAAATGGAGCGGTATTTTTAAATTCAAATATGCAGTGTTTTTGGTACTTAATAGCTGTCTGGTTAAGGGGTCCTTAATCAGCGATTTAATAAAAAAAAAAAAGACTTGGGGATTCCCCCAGTATTCTCCCCGAATGGGATTTCCATCCCACTATCCTCAATCTCGCCTACCCATTGTATAGGCCTTCCCTTCCATGCAAATACGGTCTGATCGCCCCCTCACGGAGTCATCTACTGGAGGTTCTTCACCTCATGACAAACCCCAACAGCTAGGTCTAGCAGTTGCCCCCACTCCCTGACAAAAAAAGGGGACACAGGGACATAATTTCCTCCATATTAGGTTAAGTCGCTTTTATTCACTCTGTCTTTTGGAGAGGCACATGAAGCATTTAACCTTTTATTCGGCCGCTAGCGGGGGTTAAAAGCGCTCCGCTAGCAGCCGAATAGCACCGCTAAAATGACGGTAAAGCCCCGCTAAAACTAACAGCGTTTTAACCGCCAACGCCTGCCCCAGTGTGAAACGGGTCTTACTGCTTACCGATAAACTAGAGCCTCGAAGAGTGGATGTGATTATATGGGTCCACTGGGGGGGGGGGGGGGTGTTGCAGTTCCCAGAAAAGCATTTGCCAGTGTCAAATCATCTAAGGTAGAAGCTTATAACCCATGGTTTAAAGATCAACTCCAGTGTCTTATACTGTACTCCTATTAAAGGAATTTTTCTCTTTTTGGATAGAGCTCTTTTTTTCTCATTTGGGAGATTTTCTTCACTTCATGCTTTTTGTCCTATAGCTCCAACAGGAGCTAATGGGCACCAGGACAAATAAAGAAAGTGAATCTCCCTAAGCCCTGGTGCACACCTATGCGATTTTTGGTGCTTTTTGCAGAAACTCACTACAGTCAATTTAACGTGGTTTCCTATGGGACACGTTCACATCCTATGCTTTGCTTTTTTTTCAGCCGCTGCAATTGTGGCAAGGGTCAGGCTTTGTTCACACAGACGTTTTGAATCGCCACGCTTCTGTCCGCGACTTCAAAACGCACTGTTAAATTGTCAAATTGCACATCAGCATGATCAGGTGCCAAACTTTTCCAGTTGCCAAAAGTTCCAGAACTACTTTTGGGAGACACGGCGCACAATTTGGTTTGCGTGACTGAAGCGTGATTTGTGACGCGACAATCTCGGCAGAATTGCACCGTGTTTTTTAGATGCTATTGAAATGAATGGCACCTGAACATGCTGATGTGCGATTGGTGTTTTGAAATCGCCGGCAGAGTCGCTGGGATTCCACCTACGATTCCAAACGCCTGTGTGGACAGAGCCTCGGGGACTTTTTTAAATGCAAAATGGTGTGTTTTGGGTTCAATAGACTTCAATGGAGACGCTACAGAAAAGCATGTAGTGCGTTTTTGCCGCATTTTTTTTTCCATCTGCCCAACAACAAATTGGCCAAAAAAAAAAACGCAAAACGCATGAAAAAACACAGGAAAAACGCATCAAGAGCGTGTGTGCAAAAAAACACTGTAGAAACATATCAAAAGCAAATGGGTGTGAACCAGGCCTAACTTGGACATGGACAGCAATAAAAACTGAAAGGGATTATTTAATCCCTATCCACTTGTTCCAAAACTACAAAAAACATTTAAAAGTTCTTTTTAATTTACACTAGGCTCCATTCACAAAGCTGTTCACAAAGATCCTGATCATAATGAGATTATGAAATTTCGTTGGACTGTCAAGGATCCTTATCCTGATTAGCTTTGTGAACGAAAAGTTTCTATTTTGTAGGTTTGCCTACAAAAGAGGTGTTAAACGCTAAACAAACAAATTTTGATGTAAGGTGTCACTTAATATCATGCTAGTGACCTCTTGGCTACGCAGATCTTGCTGCTGCATTAATGAAAGCTCCTGCTCAGTCCTGCCCATGCAAGGCACAGTGCAAGCAGTTCATTCTGGTTCACGGACTCCCTCCTCTCTCTCTGTACAGAAGGCATTTGAGGCCAGGATCAGGGAAAGTTCAGTGTGCTTATGAAAGGCATAGGGAAATGAACTGTGTGTGGGGTGGGAGGAGGGGAGGAAATGGAAGCCTTTCCATTACTCTGCTTAGGCACTGGGGAAAACTCATACCAGTGAATGGGATGTGCACAAAGAAGTACCCAGCATTTTATAGGAGAAAGGATTATGTGTTTGGCATTTAAAGAGTTCTACATGGCAGAAGTGTAATTTTACTTTATGCAATGCATGTGACAGAGAAAATGGAGTACTGTCCGTGATACTTTTTTTATCTGCACTAACATACAATTTTTCAGGACAAGCTTTCGGGGTATGTCCCTTTCTTCAAAGTCCAAGCTTGGACTTTGAAGAAGGGGACAAACCCCGAAAGCTTGCCCTAAAAAATTGTATGTTAGTGCAAATAAAAAAAGTATCACGGACAGTACTCCATTTTCTCTGTCACAATTGCACTAATATGGCTACAATTACGTCAAGTATAATGCAATGCATGTAAAACTAGTGCTAGCTTGTCTTTCTCTAATATCTCAACTCTAGGTAGATGTGTGAGGGATCAGAACCTGTTGGAAAGCTGCAATATTTAACTGTAGATTTAGCATATTTTTTTCTGTCAGCCTTGGCTTTTGTCACTAGTGAGTTTTATGCTACAAAGTGATCTCTTGAAAAAAGTGTTAAGACCGCTCTGTAGTTACGTCGCTAAGTCTGTCTAGCTGTAGGCACACTAAAGCCCTGTACACACGATCGGATTTCCTATGGATTCTAATCCGATGGATTTTTCCATCGGAAATCCGATGAAGCTGACTTACATCAGTCTTGCCTACACACCATCAGTCAAAAATCCGACCGTCCCAAACGCTGTGACGTAAAACACTCCGAAGAGCCGAGAAAAATTAAGTTCAATGCTTCTGAGCATGCGTCGACTTGATTCTGAGCATGCGTGGGTTTTTTGTCTGATGGAGTTCCACACAGACGATCGGAATTTGCTATTGTTTTTTTTTTCCCCATCGGATAAATTTAAAACATGTTCTATTTTTTTCACACCGATGGGGCCCATACGCGATCGGTTCGTCTGATGGAAACAGTCCATCAGACTGTTTTCATCGGTGTAACCGATCGTGTGTACACGGCTTTACACTTCTTTTGCAGTTAGACAATACTCAGGACCCGTCCATACCAAAGCGCTATGTGGTAAGCCCGCATTCTGTGCGCGTTTCCTGCACTGAATTTAAAAGCCTTGTAATCTGCAGCGGATGTCAATGCATGCCAACGTCACCCTAAACACAGCATGTTTGCCTGCATCGTATTGCATGATGCAGAAGAACCAATGCGATCCAGTTGCAGCGCTCCGGAAGATTTACTCCCCTTTATGAACAGCCAATTTTTTGCGATCTGGCACTGCGTTATTTTAACTGACAATTGCGTGGTCATGCAACACTGTACCCAAATAAATAAAATTTGTAATTTTTTTCATCCAAACAGAGCTTTCTTTTGGTGGAATTTGATCATCTCTGCATTTATTTTATTTTACGCTCTAAACAAAAAAAACCAACATTTTTGAAAAAAAAAAAAATATTTTTTACTTTCTGCTATAAAACATATCCAATAAGAAATTAAAAACAAATTTCCTCATAAATTTAGGCCAATATGTATTTTACTATAAGTTTTTAATAAAAAAAAAATCCCAATAAGAATATATTGGTTTACGCAAACATTATAGCATCTACAAACTATGGTATATATTTATGGATTTTTTTTTTTCCATACTAGTAATGGCGGTGATCAGCGACTTTATAGCAGGACTCCAATATTGCGGCAGATGATCAGACACTAACTGATGCTTTGTGGGAACCAGTGACACTAATGCAGTGATCAGTGCTAAAAATATACAAGGTCACTGTACTAATGACACTGGCTGGAAAGGGTTACATCTAGTACGATCAAAGGGTTAACTGTATGCCTAGCCAGTGTTTGTGTACTGTATGTGCTGCCTTTACTAGGGGGGGGAAATGGATTGTAGTCCCTGCTTTGCAGGAACCCAGAATCCAACCCTGCCCCATGTCAGAACGACGATCTGCCTTGTTTACATAGACAGATCGGCTTTCTGTGATTACCGATGATTGATGGGTGCCAGTGGACATTGAGTGCCCGGCACCCACAGATCGGCTTCTGCTGTGAAGCATCACAGCAGAAGCGGTGCACATGCGGCCCCTGCAGGCGGAAGTGCAGGATCCCATATACAGTATATAGTAAAACTGCTATAGGGCGGTCAGCAAGTGTTTAAAGTAGTGCAATGCTACTTTTGGTGCGGTGCGATTTCAGCCCATTGCTGGTGTAAACCGGCCCTCAAGACAAACATTTGTTTATTTTTTCTACACAGAGATTGTACCACAACTAGACAAACTGAATACTTTAGGACATAATCTAATACTTGTGCTTAGCAATAAGGCCTCATGCCCACTGGCGTTTTTACAGCTGTGTTTTTTGCAGCTTAAAAACGCCTGTCCATGTTATTGTAAATATTTTTTTTTTTTTGAAAAAAAAAATAAAAATAAAAACGTCGGAGCTAAAAACGCGACCGCGCGTTAGTGCGCGTTTTGTGCGCGTTAGTGCGCGTTTTTTGACGCTCGCGTTTTTTCCTGCCAAATTCTGACGCTGAGGAACGCACTGGCCCTGGGTTTTTTTTACAGCTTACAAACGCCTATGCTCTTTACAGCTCAAAAACGCCTAGGTGGGCATGAAGCTATAGACTAACATGGACAGGCGTTTTTAAGCTGTAAAAAACGCTCAAACGCGGCTGAAAAAACGCCCGTGGGCATGAGGCCTTAGGTTAACTGTTTGCATTTCAGATTGATCTTGCAACATTATTGAAAGATTTTCAAACACATTAGGCTACGACCCGGTTCACACAGGGGCGACTCCGGACGCGACTTCTGGTCGCCCCGAGTTGCCCCAAGTCGTGCTATTTTTAAAACTAATTGAAGTGAATGGAGATGTTTTAATGCACACGACTGCAGTCGCTCTGACTTCAAAAAAGGTTCCTGTACTACTTCAATCAGACTTCTAGGTGACTTGTAGGCAACTTGTACCATTGATTTGAAAACAAAAACAAAAACAAAAAAAAAAAATCAAAAGATTTTTATTATGCAAAATAAAAACAAAGATTTCCCCCAGTCGTCTTCCAAGTCAGCCCTTGAGAGATGGAGCTCCTCCTCACAATCAGGAAACACATTGCCATTAATTTTTCCTTCCCTTTAAGAGGCGGTCCCTCAGGTCCCTGGTCAGTCTTACGGTTTCCTCTCTCCGGAGGAGACATGTTGCCAAAAGGACCTGAGGGGGGGCTCCATCTCCCATGGGCTGACCGGGACAGGTGTCTGCGGGTGCAGCAGTGGGTGTCAGCAGGGCTGACTGTGTGGAGTCTCTGTGCGGCAGGGGGTCAGTGGACCTTACCGGAGCCGCATCACTGGCGTGGAGGAGGACGGTTCTTTGACCACGGGCAACCCTCCTTAGGCTGTGGGCAGGAGGTGTCCCGGGTTCGAATTTCCTCCGTGCCCAGGTGAGGAGAAAGGCGCCATTGCTGCGTTCCCTTGGCGGCGTCAGCGGGGGGGCGTGTACCCACGTCTGAACGCCGCTTGACCCGGAAGACGCGGGGCGTCACTTCCGGGTAGGAATGACGCAATCGGCGTGCGCCGGGGAAGCTGGTCCAATCCCCTTAAAGGCGTGGGAAATTCGAACGGTCGGCTGGTGCTAGTAGCGTGGACGCGGCTGCAGACGGCAGTATCGAACGCCACAGCAAGCCAGGATGCTGGAAGAGGATGAGATTCCATCGGCCCAGGCTCCAGAAGGCAAAAGCACCAGCAGGATGCAGGTAGGCACCAGTGGGTGACCTTTGTATCCTTTGTATTGGGACAGCAGCTAGGTGGTGATGGTGCACTAGCAAGCTGGGGCCAGGGGGTTACTAATGTCACTGGGTGTGCACTTTAGTATTTGGTGCAGTGTGTATTTTTTTCTCACCGCCATGGGTCCCCCTGTGTTTATCTTTTGGCAGGTGAAACCACCTAAAGAGCCAAAGCCCACTCCCAAGAAGCGGTGTGCAAAGTGTAATACCAAGATGCTCTTGGAAAACACAGAACCGCTATGCAAAACATGCATTGACAAACTGATTGAAAAACAGTCAGATGCAGTTTATGCGAAGATTTTTGGATCCGTAAGAGATGATATGGCTAACACCTTTAAGGATCTCAAAAAGTCTATCGCAGAAGTTAAACCTCCAGCAGTTCCTACTGGAGTTTCCTCTCCCATGGCCTCACCCAGATCAGAAGTCGCCTCAGGGTCGCACGAGTCGGTGAGCGAGCGGGCAGCAGCACAGCTAGTGTTATGGCTACCGATAGCTCAGATCCAGAGCAGGAAGATGGGAGAGAAGAAAGAAAGGGACTCAAATACAAGTTATCTCTAGAAGACGTGGATGATTTGCTTGGGGCCATTTACGAAACTTTGGAAATTGAGCAGGAAAAAGAACTGCCTTCCAAACATGACCTGATGTACCAGGGTCTGAGGAAGAAAAAAATCCAAAGTATTCCCAGTTCATCCGGTAATGTCAGATACTGTGAAAAACGAATGGGCAGACCCAGAAAGGAAACCTTTTTTTGCGGCCAGTCACAAAAAGCGATTTCCTTTTAGTGAAGATCCAAAAGAAGTTTGGAATAAAAATCCCAAATTGGATGCGCCACTTTCTAAGGTCTCAAAAAATTCTTCATTGGCATTTGAAGACATGGGACACCTAAAAGATGGCATGGATAAAAAGGGCGACATTATCCTAAAAAGAGCTTGGGAGACAAGTGTCGCTAGTCTGAAGCCAGCCCTAGCCACCACTTGCGTGGCAAGAAACTTAAAGTTTTGGCTCTCACAGCTGCAAGACCATATTAAAAATGGTACGCCTAGGGAGGAGATTCTGAATACACTTCCAGTTCTCTCCAAAGCGGTTGGTTATATTGCGGATGCATCCGCAGAATCAGTCAAGCTAGCAGCAAGGTCAGGTGGACTAGCAGTTGCAGCAAGACGTGCGATTTGGATGAAGACCTGGACAGGCGATGCGGCATCCAAAACAAGGCTGTGCAATCTCCCATTTACTGGGGATTTGCTTTTTGGTTCCGGCCTGGACGAGGCCTTGGAAAGAACAGCGGACAGGAAGAAAGCCTTTCCGGCTGAAAAACGAAAACCTCCACAAAAGAGGTTTTTTCGTGGGCGAAGAGATCGTCCCCAAGAAGAAAAGAAAGAGTACCCTAAGAAAAACTGGACAGGTCACAAGGGGAAACCAAAGAGTAATGTCCTCTTTGGCTCTTCTAACCAAGCTGCCAAACAATGACAACATAGTGCCAGTAGGGGGAAGACTGGCTACCTTCCTACCTCAATGGCAGAAGGCGACAGTCAATCAATTTATTTTGGACATTATCGCAAGGGGCTACTCTCTGGAATTCAATTGTCATCCTCCAGAGAGATTTCTAGTAACGAGACTTCCCAGGGATCCAGAGAAAGCCAAGGCTCTTCCACTGTTGCTAGGGGAGATGGTGGACCAGAAGGTCCTTACTCCAGTCCCAGAGAAGGAAAAAATAAGGGGTTTTTACTCTCACATTTTTGTGATCAAAAAACCTTCCGGGAAGTTTCGGTTAATACTAAACTTAAAACCGTTAAACCAAGCGATTCAATACAAAAAAATTCGCATGTAGTCCATATTTTCGGTCAAAAACATTCTACAACCAGAAACCTTCATGGCGACCATGGATCTCTGAGATGCATATCTCCACATTCCCGTCCGACAGGAGTCGCAGAAATATCTGAGGTTAGCAGTGGAGATAGAGGGAAAGGAATATCATTTCCAGAGCAGAGCTCTCCCTTTCGGGTTATCCTCATCCCCAAGGATATTCACCAAAGTGTTAGCAGAAGCTCTGGCCCCTCTAAGGTTAAAAAAGATGACCGTAATACCATACTTAGACGATCTACTATTTGCAGCGCCTTCGAAAGCACAGCTGACAAAAGACCTCACAGAAGCTCAACTGTGGTTAAAGTCACTAGGCTGGATTCTAAACGTAGAAAAGTCCAATCTGTGTCCCACTCAGAACATTCGGTTCCTGGGATATCTGCTCAACTCCATAGAACAGAAGACTTCCCTACCGGAGGAGAAAATCCAAAACCTCATCAAGAGGGTGAGTTTAATACAGAACAACCTCCCAATATCTATCAGGGAGCTGATGTCGGTTCTGGGTCTGATGACATCATCGATACCAGCAGTCCAGTGGGCAAAATACCATCTAAGGTCACTTCAAGTATTTCTCTTAAAAAACAAAAGAGAAGATCTGGACATGTCAGTTTTACTCCCGACATCCGTAAAAAGGTCGCTGTGGTGGTGGAGGATCCACACGAACCTAAATCAGGGTCTGGCTTGGTCATTTCCGACCTCACAGAAATTGACCACAGACGCAAGCAGTTGGGGTTGGGGAGCTCACCTAGCAGGGCAACCTGCTCAGGGGAGATGGTCCCCAGAAGAAGCCAAGGCATCTTCGAACTGGAGAGAACTTATGGCGATTAGCCAAGGCCATGGAGTTTTTCCAAAACCAACTCAGAATTCGTCACATTCTGATTCTTTCTGACAATGCCACAGCAGTGGCTTATGTGAACAAGCAAGGGGGCACAAGAAGCCCATCCCTAAGCCACATCTCCAACCAAATTTGCAGGTGGGCAGAAGGGAATCTGCTATCACTAGGAGCAGTCCATCTAAAAGGGGAAGACAACCAAGTAGCGGACTTCCTCAGCTGCCAGGAGATCTCCCAAGAGGAATGGGTATTACACCCGGAGGTGTTCAGGGAAATTACAGCCCGCTGGGGAATGCCAAACATAGACCTGTTTGCCTCTCGGAAGAATGCTCAGGTGAAACATTTCTTCTCGCTAACCCAGCAAGATCAGCCTCTTGGGATAGACGCTCTACAAAACCCTTGGAACTTCAAGCTATGCTATGCCTTCCCTCCGGTTCATCTGATACCGTGGGTGGTAAAGAAGTTTCTACAGGAACAGACGAAACTGATACTGATCGCACCATACTGGCCCAAGAGAACCTGGTTCTCTCAACTCCTCAGTCTCTCAGCAGCAGAGCCGTGGCTTCTACCTCACAGGGAAGACCTGATGTGTCAGGGACCCCTGACAGGCCTAAAACAAGAGAGTTTCAAATGGGCGGCCTGGTTACTGAGGAGGACCTCTTGAGATCTAAAGGACTCTCAGATAAGGTGGTGACAACGCTTCTGAGCGTTAGGAAACCAAACGCCAGAGCCATCTACAGAAAGACCTGGAGAAAATTTAACAGTTGGTGCACTGAAAATAAAAGACTAAAAATGGATACACCCACCATCCTTGAATTTTTACAACAGGGAGTTGATAAAGGGTTAACGCTCAGTACTTTGAAAGTACAAATTGCAGCGCTATCGGTGTATCTAGAAAGGACACTACAAGAGGACCCTTTTGGTCTCTCGTTTTTGCAGGGCATTGGCAAAATATAAAAAGCCCAAGATACAAAAATGTCCCACTTGGGATTTGTCAGTGGTCCTCAGGGGAATCATTAAACCTCCCTTCGAGCCACTACAAGATACATCTTTAAGATTATTGACTCTTAAAACTGTTTTCCTAGTAGCCATCACAACGGCACGTAGGATAGGGGAAATACAGGCTCTATCCGTTAGAGAACCTTTTTTGAAGATTCACGACGATCGAATCGTCCTTCAAACAGATCCGGGATTTACTCCAAAAGTGACGTCAACTTTTCACAAATCCCAGGATATAGTCTTGCCTTCATTTTGCAGTTCACCCAATAACAGCAAAGAGCAGGAACTAAGTCTTCTTGATGTCAGAAGGTGTCTACTTCAATATTTAGAAGTCACTAATGAATTTAGAACATCAGATGCCCTATTTGTCTTATACGCAGGCCAACTAAAGGGTAAACAAGCGTCCAAAAAGACAATAGCTAGATGGATCAAGACAGCCATATTAGAGTGCTATAGTGTCATGGAAATTACACCACCTAAAGAACTTAAAGCTCATTCAACAAGGGCTTCAGCAGCCTCATGGGCAGAAAGGGCAGGAGCCACTCCAGAACAAATCTGCAGGGCTGCAACCTGGTCAAGATTCTCGACCTTTGTTCAGCATTACAGACTGGATCTGATTTCCAGCCAGGATCAGGCTTTTGGTAGGAAAGTCCTCCAAGCCGTTGTCCCACCCTAGATTTGGTGAGTTCTTGGTTATCCTCTCAAGGGCTGACTTGGAAGACGACTGGGGGAAAAGCAGAGTTAGTTTCTTACCGGTAACTCTGTTTTCCAGTAGTCTTCCAAGGCAGCACGATCCCACCCTAAAATGTCTAACCTCGTGGGGTTGTGTTGTGTATTATATCATTTCAGATTCCGGCCTTCGGTTCTCGTGGATGACTGACCAGGGACCTGAGGGACCGCCTCTTAAAGGGAGGGAAAAATTAATGGCAATGTGTTTCCTGATTGTGAGGAGGAGCTCCATCTCTCAAGGGCTGCCTTGGAAGACTACTGGAAACAGAGTTACCGGTAAGAAACTAACTCTGCTTTTTCCATATACATGGACTTGTGACACGGGTCAATTCAATAATTATCAATCAAAGATGACAAAGGGGAGACAAAAAGTTTCCAAGGATCAAAGCAGAACATTTGGAGGTATATAAGATCTCCGCCTTTGGTAAACATTAGGTGACATTATAAGCAGATCATGCAGGTAAACCATTAACAAAGCCATATAAAATGGAAATAATAAAAGTAAAAAGAGAAATAAGAGAGAACAAAAAGTAAAAGCACAACAAATATAAATTCAGTCAGTCTTGAAGTCTAAACAAGAACCAAGGGTTCCACTTGGCATCAAATAAGGGAATAGAGTCGTGCAAGGTATGAAATATTTTTTCTGACAACATCATTTGGTCAACCCGTGTAATAACCTGAGCGAATGGAACTGATGTCGTTTTCCAATGCAATAGCCCACTGCATGGCAATGCAGATTGAATGGATCAATTTCATAAATGGTTTAGGGGTATTAGGCAAACTTTGAAATAAAAGACAGTGCTTGTGTGTCAGAGCCACGGGACCACCCGCCAATTTGTCTATCAGATCCAGGGTCTCCCTCCATGTAGGTAGCAACTTTTCACATTCCCAAAATAGGTGCAGGAAGGAGCCTTGATTGTCGCAACCTCTAAAGCAAGAGGGGGAGGCCTGTGGGTAAATTCTACTTAGGCGTAGGGGCGTGTAATACCACCTAGTCAATAATTTAATGGCCGTTTCCCTGACTGTCAAAGACTTGGTGCAGTCGCGCATGTTTCGCCAACCCTTCGCCCAATCCAAATCCTCCTCATCTAAGTCAAGGTCCTGCTCCCACTGGGATCTATATTTCAAAATAGGTTTCTCATGAGCTGATTCCAACGACTTATAAACACCTGAAATGAGACCCCTTTGTCTGGGTGCAGAATCGCATATAGCCTCAAAAAATGTGAATTAGAGGCTGTAAAAGAATAGTGCTGATGAAAAAATGTCGGATTTGGAGAAAGTGGTAAAATTCCCCAGCTGGGATTTGATGACGGTTTTGTAAATATGAGAAAGTTACAAATTTAGAAACTACTAGAAAGTCATCCAGCTTGGTTAGGTCACAGTCCACCCAGATCTGAAAAGATGCCGGGTGTTCATATGCCGGGGGGAATCGAGAATTGTACCATTGATTTCAATGGAAGTCGCTTAGAAGTCTGATCAGTGTTCATTTTAAAGGCAACTTTACAGGAAGAGAACATTTCTCAGGCAAACCCCTCCCTCCCCTCCCTCCCACGGAGCTGATTCTTGTTTTATTGGCCACTGGAATGTCTCCTGTCCTGGAGGCAACTTCAGTCGTGTTGTAAATCACCACTTAGTCGCTCTGTGATTCATGCTCTAGTCGTGTCTGAGTCGTGTTGCCCCTGTGTGAACCGTCTCTTACTGTAATGTAGGAGAGTATTTGCAGTATATTTGCACACAAGTACAGCTGCGCACGGATGGAGGAAATTCACCTGTAATTATTATGTTGAAAAGGCTAAGCTTCCCTTGTGCAAGAGCTCTACTACTGCTGTACCTGCACTCGGTGGCGGCCGTTTCATACGTGGCTCAGCGGCGGCGCCTACCTAATCCATGCGCCCGGCCCCTAATCTACATGCAGGGCGCCGGATGCATGGATTCAATGTTTTTTTTTTTTTTCTTTAAGCACATGATTAGAGCCCAAGGCTCTAATTTGCTTAAAAAAAAGTGTGGGCTCGGGCCCACCCAGTTGTGTGACAATAGCAAATTCAAATTCACTATGGTCTTCCTGCTTCTCCTCCAGGCCGATCGGGAAGTGGGAGGAGCGCAATTGGCCAAGAGGAGATGCGTTCGTATTGGCCAGTAGCAGGGGTGGGGCGGATGTATAGGGAGATCTGGAAGATGGCCGCAGTCATCTCTGTGCTCTGCATCGATGCCCGACCACGTGAGTACCACCCACCACCAGGGTCGAGTGGTTTGTTTTCTGCCCCCCTCTCAGCTGGAGCACCAGCCGCCACTGCCTGCACTCCTGGTCAGTTAAACTGCAACAGCTTTTCAAACGTCTACTACAGATATACCATTATACTTGCACTGTTTTTCCTTGAAGCTAAACTCTAGGAAGATATATAATATGCAGTTCTGTATTCATTATTAGAACATCTAATTGTATTTCCTAAATGCAAGAAGTGGTGATTGCCTGAGTTTGATTTTCATGGCTGAAGTGTGAGAGGAAGTAGTAGTAGAGAAACCATTCAATTCATGTGCTCATGAGAAGCATGCTGATAGGAAAAGAAAGCGGAGGGAGAGATAGTTGAGCTCATCTCTGTTGCTTCTCATTTCACTGTCCAGTCACCGGCTGAGACAAGTCCAGGATGACCTGGACTCAGAGGAAGTGGGTGGAATGATGCTGTTCCTCAGACTGAGGACGTTTAGCTGTAGAAATTTCTGGGAAAAGGTGAATATCGTAACAAGATCTGGATATATTTTAATGGGCTATTCATTTTAATCTTATTTTGATTAAAGTTCTGCTTTAAAGAGAACCTGTACTTGATTAGGCCTGGTTTACACCTTTTTTGCTTTTAAAATGTTTCTGCAGTGCTTTTTGTGGTGTGTTTTTTGCATTTTTGCACACACTTTTTCTAATGCATTTTTTTTTTCATGCTTTTTTAAAAAAAAAATAATAATTGGCCAATTTGTTGTTGGGTGGATTAAAAAACACATTATGCAAATCGTGGCAAAAACACACTACATGTTTTTCTGAAGCTTCTCCATTGAAGTCTATTAAACCAAAAACACACCGTTTTGCATTTAAAAAAAGTCCCTGACCCTTTCCAAAAATGCAGTGGCTGAAAAAAGCATTGATGCAAACGCCTCCCATAGGAAACCATGTTAAATGGACTGTAGTGGGTTTCTGCAAAAAACACTAAAACATGCATGTGTGTGAATCAAGCCTTACTTTGTTTTGATGCTTGTGTTCTCCCCTTTTTTTTTACCAACTCTGAGCTGACAAATGGGGATCGGGAGAGGGCCCTAAGCATGTGGGGGTAGGGTGAGGATCCTTCCCCTGGAAACTTACAAGGGATAAACAGTGAGGGCACTCTGGTGCTTGATCAGGTTGGTGGTGGGCTGTCTACTGGTGTAATTTTGCTCTGTAATTACAAAGCACAGGTTCACTTTTGACCTCGTGCACACTAAGCATTTTTCTCTTATCGTCCATGGACTGACACGGCTTCTAATACTGAAACACGTGGGTATATGTCCCTGCTCGCAGGAGAAGATGTAGGCAGAATGTTAGATGTTACAACATACATTCTAAAAAAACAGAGCTGAACAGCCCCACCCAGGGGGCGGTCCCTCCGGACATAACCCTCCTACCTGCAGCCTCAGTTTTTTTTTCTTCCCAGCAGAAGGAAAAGACGTGGCTCTCTCAGGAGCCAGTCTCCTGGAAGATTTTTTTATTCCTTGAGAATTTTTATTTTATTTTTGAGATCTTCAATCAACTGTCGGCTGGGCAACAGGTTGGGTACAAGGTATCCTCATAGTCTTCCCTGTCCGACCATTGAGCGTGCTGATCCTCACCTTGTGTGCGTGAGACTCAGTTCACTACATGCCCCATGACTCCAGGGGTGGCCGGTGGGCTTTTATGCTCCGCGGTCCTCACAAGATTGAACAGTGCCTGCTGTATCTTTCGTGGTGGACGGGGCCGACGGCTACTTGGTACTACTCTGTGATAGGTCTGTTTGAAACACACCAGTGGGTAAGTAGTCTCTCCTGGATCAGGTGAGTACATGCTGGCTGTGTTAATCTGTATGGGGGATTTTCCCTGTCTCCCCCCTGCTATGCTGCTCCCTGCATCCTAATCTGGCACTGTGCTGTGTGGGGGTGCCTGGGGGTCAACCTGGCCTGGCGGGGGGGGGGGTGCTCATGACTGTCTGCATGGTGCTGGGGGAACTTGGTGTGTTTGGGCCTGGGCGCCATAGGCGTCTTGTCTGTATTTTTACTGCGCTCTCGGCGGCCATCTTGCCGCAGATCGATGGTGCAGGTACATGCGGCCGGCGGCCATTTTCTTGAAGCCGCGTGCGCTTTCACTTTCGTTTGGCCTCTATCGCTGTTGCTACACTCTCCTCACGGCTCACTCGTGCTGGTAGTGCGGTGCAGGCAGCAGAGTCGGTCCTGGTCCCGACTCAGCGTTTGGAGTATCTGGGTCGGATCCTGAACACTTCGGAAGCAAAAGTGTTCCTACCCTTGGAGAAGTTGCAGACACTTCAGTCGGCAGTGCGGGTCCTAACGTCCCGAAAATGGCCGTCGATCCATTTCTGCATGAGAGTACTGGGACTCATGGTGGCCTCCTTCGAGGCCATTCCGTATGCCCAATCACACACTCGGGCATTGCAGAAGGAGATCCTGTCCACTTGGGACAAGTCCCCGTTGTCATTGGATCTTCAGATCCAGGTGAGTCACTCTGTCAGAGCCTCCCTGATGTGGTGGCTGAGATCCCCGGCTCTCCGGTCCGGAAGGTCGTTCCTCCCCATCCAGTGGACGGTGGTCACGACGGACGCCAGCCTGATGGGCTGAGGCGGAGTTTGGCGAGTCGTGGCAGCTTAAGGGCTCTGGACCCCGGACGAATCCCGTCTACCGATCAACGTCCTGGAATTGCGAGCGATCAGACTGTGCCTCTCCACGTGGTCGAAGAGGTTACAGGGCCGCTCAATCAGAATCCAGTCGGACAACGCCACCGCCGTGGCGTATGTCAACCAACTCGGAGCTCGGCTGCGGCATCCGAGGTCGCCTGCATCCTCAGGTGTGTGGAAAGAAGCGTGCCGGCTCTGTTGGCCGTCTACATTCCGGGCGTAGAAAACTGGCAGGCGGACCATCTGAGTCGCCAGACGTTTGACCAGGGAGAGTGGTCCTTGCACCCGGAGGCGTTTCAACTCCCTTGCCTGGCGGTGGTGCACGCCGGATGTGGACCTGATGGCCTCTCGACTCAATCGCAAGGCGTCGAGGTTTGTGGCTAGGTCCAGGGACCCCTGGGCGAACGCCTGGGACGCCCCGTGGGATCAGTATCGCCTGATATATGTTTACCCTCCGCTGCAGTTGCTTCCTCGTCTTCTGCGCAGGGTAGCGGCCGAGGGCATTCCGGTGATCCTCATTGCTCCGGATTGGCCTCGGCGTCATTGGTATGCCGATCTGGTACGTCTCACCACGGACGTTCCTTGGCGGCTGCCTATGAGGGAGGACCTTCTGTCTCAAGGTCCTATCTTTCATCCTGCTTTACCGTCTCTGGTTTTAACTGCATGGCTATTGAGAGCCAGGTGCTGAAGGACCGAGGCCTTTCGGTTTCAGTCATTTCGACCGTGCTGTGGGCACGGAAGTCTTCCTCCAGAAAGATCCATCATCGTACCTGGAAGGCTTACATCGATATGTGCGAAGAGCTAGACTGGCGTCCTCGGACCTACTCCGTCCCCAGAATCCTGCGGTTCTTGCAGCGCGGTGTGACCCAAAGGCTGGCTTTGAGCACCATTATGGGTCAGATTTCGGCCTTGTCCGTTTTCTTTCAACGACTGCTAGTAGGTCACTCCTTGGTTAGCACCTTTGTGCAGGGGGTTCGCCATGTGATTCCCCCTGCCAAGCCTCCGCTCCCTCCTTGGGATCTGAATTTGGTGCTCTCGGTTCTCCAAGAACATCCCTTTGAAAATATCAGAGAGATTCCTCTCTTGACCTTGTCCCAGAAGGTGGCTTTCTTAGTGGCCATTACTTCTGTTAGACGGGTGTCTGAGTTGGCGGCTTTGTCATGCAAGTCGCCTTACTTGGTTCTCCATAAGGATAAGGTGGTGTTGCGCCCGTGACTGTCTTTCCTTCCAAAGGTGGTCTTGGCTTTTCACCTTAATGAGGACATTGTTCTTCCGTCATTGTGCCCTCACCCATCGCATCCCAGAGAGTTTGCGCTTCACACATTGGATGTGGTACGAGCCTTGCGGGTGTACTCGTCTGCTACTGCTTCCATTCGGAAGTCTGACTCACTGTGTCTGTCTCTGGTCCAAAACAGGGCCAAGCGGTGTCGTCTGCCACCATTTCTAGGTGGATCAGACAGACCGTTATACAGGACTATGCCCTTAAGGGGCGGGCACCTCCCTTTCCGGTTACGGCGGATTCCACCAGGGCAATTGGTGCTTCCTGGGCTTTTCGACATCAAGCGTCGGTTGCACAAGTGTGCAAGGCGGTGACCTGGTCGTCCGTTTATACCTTTTTCTAAGTTCTATAAGGTTGATGTAGCTGCATCTTCGGATGCTTCCTTCGGCTGCAAGGTGTTGCAGGCCACTGTCTAAAGTTGCAACTCCTCCGTTGAGGAGCTCTGCCTGTTTGGAGTGAAGTTTTTGTTTTTTTTCCTTTTTACTACTGCTCCCACCCTCTTTCTGATACTGCTTTGGGACGTCCCACGTGTTTCAGTATTAGAAGCTGTGTAAGTCCATGGACGATGAGAGAAAATAGGATTTTTGTACTCACCGTAAAATCCGTTCATCTGACGTCCATGGACTGACACAGCACCCACCCTTCTTTTAAGGTTTGTGCTGCTTTGTTACGAACTGAGGCTGCTAGCTGCAGGTAGGAGGGTTATGTCCGGAGGGACCGCCCCCTGGGTGGGGCTGTTCAGCTCTGTTTTTTTTAGAATGTATGTTGTAACATCTAACATTCTGCCTAGATCTTCTCCTGCGAGCAGGGACATATACCAACGTGTTTCAGTATTAGAAGCTGCGTCAGTCCATGGACGTCCGAGAAACGGATTTTACGGTGAGTACAAAAATCCTATTTTTCTGTTGCTTCTAGGTGCATTTGTTTTTGTTTTTTTTTTCAATGCCTCTAAATGCCCTGCATGTTGGTTTATAGGCAGGAAAAAATCCCAACAGCCAGTGCGGCCAGGATCAGCAGTTTTTTTGTCAGAAAGTAATTCTTGCCACTTCTAAACGTGCCTAAGTGTTCGTTTATTTTAAAAGAGAAGTATGGGAATCTGGTTTATTTCAGATTCTTACTTGCCTAGGTGGATGCTGCATCTGCCCCCCGCTACCTCTTCACTGAGAACCGAGTGATTTGAACATCGCCAATGGCTCAGTTCTCTTAGCTCTCGGAGCAAAGAGTGGCTGGCTGTCAATCAGCAGCTCTCCACTCTGCTCCTCCCAGCTCACTGGAGCAATGAGCTATGGAGGGGCGAGGAGCGGCCGTCTCAGTGACTCAGCAGCTTGCTGAGAGGCTGAGACGGCCATCAGTCCAGGCAGCGGGCGGATCCAGACTTCCAGAGTCGGGATGCTGCGGTGCCTGGACTGATCTGTGTGACGTCAGCAGAGAGAGGACTTCAGACCGCTTTCTGCTGAAAACAGGTCACATGTGTGCAAAACGAACTGCACTCCTGTGACCCATAGGAGAAGTCCAGCCAAACAAGCTCAGGCTGGACTTCTCCCTCAATGACCAGAATAAATTAGTGTTCTAGCCAATGGTGCACCTAAACACACCCAAACGAATTACACAAGTTTGCAAGTGTTTAGCATTTTTTCTGCCAAAACTCTCAGGAGGAAAAGGAGAGTTTGCAAAAACATCCAGTGTGCATGAAACCTAAAGCACACCAACTTGTGTCTCTAGCATATGTTAAAGTGTTACTCAAGTGAAAACAAAAGTGTTTTAAAGTGGTAGTGAACCCCGCTTTTGTGATTTTTACCCACAGGTAAGGCTATAAGGCTTACCTGTAGGTAAAATCAAGAATATTTTCTAAATGTGCACAGTTCAGGAGATATTCACTCTGTATGCAGCCTGTGACATCTCCAGTGCATGTGCTCTAAAAGGTTCGGCATATACCTTGCCTGAACTTCAGAGCTTCATGTGGGAGCCAAGGGCTCCTGTGCCCATGTGTGGGAGGGACGTCATCGTGATTCCGGCCTATCACACTGCCGGAGCGCGTAAATCCGGAAGAAAGACCAGGGAAAGTTGTCAGCCCTCTCAGCGGTGACAGAGCGTCATAGGAGGGCTTCGTTCTAAAGTGAGTATTTTATAATGTGCTAATATGCAATGCATACTAGCACATTATGCAATTGCCTTATTTTTTTAATCAGCCGCGGTTTACAACCACTTTAAAATAACAAACGCGTTATACTCGCCTGCTCTGTGCAGGGCGGCTCCGATCCTCCTCTTCACGGGGGCGCCCCACTGGCACTCCTGGCTCCTCCTCATCTTCGTGTGTCCCCATAGCAAGCCATTTGCTCTAGAGGCATACGGTGTCTGTGCGCTCCCACAGGCAAGGAATGCATTAAGGTAAAAAAACGTTTTTAGCTTTAGTATCCCAGTGGCGCAGTGCAACTTTCAAGGAGCAATGTGAATAAATCTGTGAGCTCATAGTAAATGTTTATTTCCTTACTTAGCAGCGACATTAATACATTTCCCTTAAGTGCGCTTAAATAACTAATGTTGGCACTATAGACACAACAAATTTATTTTTTACATTCTAATCTTGTGATTCTTTGCGAACAGTCACTCATGGCAACCAGAATTAGAATGATTGAGAATACAAATCATTATTTCACTGATTTGTCTTCAGCTAGTGAAAATCTCCTCCAATGGGGTCAAAGACCTCCAGTAAAGACCCGACAGCCGGTTTTGACTGGAGTTGGAAGTTTTTTTCGCAATTTGCACATTGACTGTTGGCTTAAAGTGTTTTGGATGAATTTCTTATTTCTCACTTGCTGCTTTCATGTGCATCAACCATGACCACTTCCTAGACCTGAAACTTACATTTGAAAACATTTGCTAGCATTTTATTTTGTATTCAAATTCTAGAGGAGTGCAGCACATTCAGGCAGTTTTGTGGAAGTGTGGGTGTTTTCAGCCAGTAATTGAAAGAGACTGAAACATTCCTGCTGGTCTTAGTTCTAAGATGATTTTATGTTTTAATGAGTTCTTCAAAGATGTGGGTGGAAAAAGCCCTCTTGAATTAGTACTGTAGGTTGTAGGCTCAGGTCTATTCAGAGGAAATTCCAGTCCGCCTAAAATGCAACAAGACCCCCCTTTCCTTGATGAGCTCATTTTTCAGTAATGTGTCTGTGTCCTTACTCAAGCTAGATTTTTAAATAGGGGCCCCTCTTGGAAGATTTTTTTTTGAGAAAGGACATTCCTGTGTAGGAGTTAAAGTAGTCACTGAGTGTTTGGGTGCATACGTACTGTATGTGTTTTATACTTGCGTGTCATTTCTTTTGTTTCGTCTTTAATATATTTTTCACCTACAAAAATGTTAATAGGACACACATGGTAAATTGGGAAAACCCCTTCTCTGTCCTTTTTGATATCATGCATTCTGTCAATAAGGATCTCAACTTCTCCTATAGCTTGGAAGTTAAGGGCCCACCTTCCTGCTTTCTCACTATATAATGAGAATGTTCCTAAAGATTTGGATTTAGATTCACTTATATTTAAGATCACAAACCTATGGTGCATTGACTTAATTGATAAACTGAACAAAGCTAATGATTACGGACCACCTAACCTGATTGTTGCATTAAAGTAGAACTACCGGTATAAGCAAAGCTTTTTTTTTTTTCATTTTGGATAGAGTAAGGGAGAGTTATAACCCCAGTCAGACTTTTTTTTTCTTTGTGATCTGTGTCCCATTGTGGAGATTTCCCTTCACTTCCTGTTCCATAGCCAAACTAGGAAGTGAGAGGAAATACCTGAAAATTAATGGAATTCCTCTGGGACCTCCAGGTCACCAGAACTAGTGTCCCCATTGGATGATTTCCCCTCGATTACTTTTCTGGGGAAAGGAGAAATCCCAGACGCCCGCGCGCCAAACCTGATCCTCTTTATTACCATATAAAAATCCAAAGGCAGTACACCATACAGTGGGGGGAAAAGAGCAAGGTTGACACATTTTGTGTATTGGCGCTTATTCATAACCTTACCACACAAGTTATAGAGCACATTTATAATACCCTACTAACAAATGTTACTAATCGGCTCAAAACCCACTTCTCCCTGAGATATGCGAGCCCAAAAACCTGGCTTGGCTTGCACATTAAAAAGTATATAACTAAAAGGGCAAAACTTTTTTTAAAGTTTTGGATGGAGAGGAGGAGAGGAATTAGAACCACTGTCAGTTTTTATTGCTGTCTGTGCCCTCATTGAGGAGATTCCACCATAGAACCCAATACATATAAAACATCAAAAATGCTCTCCATTCTCACAATAGGATGGAAAGCGTTTGGGCAAAATCCTGGGTTTTTCTTTACTTTCAATGATAACATTAAACAGGGCAAATAGAGAGGTTGAATCTCCTCAATGAGGGCACAGACAGCAATAAAAACGGACAGCGGTTCTAATTCCTCTCCTCCTCTCTAGCCAGAACTTAAAAAAAAGTTTTGCCCTTTTAGTAATATACTTTTTAATGTGCAAAACTGCTTGCACCTCTTCTCAACATTATCAATCTACTTTTCTGTTTTAAAAATGTTGGGGAATAACTTTTAAAAAAAATCAGCTGATTTTTCTTGCATGTATGTTTAAATTTGTGGTTAACCCTTTTGCTTGCTTGTTGCAGGACCCGTGGGGGCACAGCCCTTTTTTATGGTGCCCAGACGGCCTGGCTATGGCACCATGGGAAAGCCCATCAAGCTGCTGGCCAATTGCTTTCAAGTGGAAATCCCAAAGATTGACGTTTACCTCTATGAGGTGGACATTAAACCAGACAAATGTCCTCGCAGAGTTAACAGGTAAGAGCTGATGGTAAGACCTGACAGGTTTACTTTAATGCTCCTTTTCTACAAAAAAAAACAATACATTTGGCCCCATGTGTTACATAGAGACTTTGTTTGTTTAAGACATTTCTATCCTCAGCAGGTTAAAAACAAATGTGAGGGTTTGTGTTGCTACAGACTGGGCTGAAGTGCTTAATTCAGTTAAATTTTCTGGTGCTAAAAGTACAACAGTCGATAGCAGGGTTTGTCGCTTCATGTGCACTAAGGCTCGTACTTAAGGAAACAAGCTTTGTGAGCTGACAGCTCTTATGTCTAGGGAAAATTGGACTTTGTTGCAATTACACAGACATGGTTCAAGGATTTCCAACGTTTGGGAAATAACTGTACCAGGGCTCAAACCCCAGGCGCCAGGTGACCAGAAGTTTTATGCTGATGTCTGGGGTGCAGCCGGAATTCTCCCCACACCCTGAGCGTGCTCCGCCGTCCCCGCAGATGAGCAAGCGGAGCCTGGGACCGACATAGCGGGTGCTGCCGGGTAGAAGGGAGACCCGGAAGTGATGTGTGACGTCACTTCTGGGTCCCTGTTCAGTTTCCCCACCCATCATGGCCGGGAATGAATGTAATGCAGTGCATTGCATTAAATTCACTGGAGCAAAGGGGAGATTAAAGAGAAGCATGTCTTGTTAAAGAGAACCTCTCACCAAAAAATAATCACTGCATGGGGACTTTTTCCCCCTATGTGATGGGTGAAAAAAAAAGTTAATTTTTATTTTTCTTTATTGTAAAAAAATTCAATTTACTCAAACACATAAAATCGCCCCCCCCCCCAAAAAAAAAATTTTGAGGCCCCCACATATACGCACATACAAACACCAGACCTCCTTCGTGGGGGTCTTTTAAAGCATCGTCTATGAAAAATCTAGGGTTACTGACATGTTTAACCCCTTAGCACCGACCGTAAGCACATATGCGGCCTCAGCTTTAAGGGGTTTCGGCCTCGGCTTTAAGGGCTCGGCTGTTCTCCTGCTCCTTCGGGATGAGACGTTCCCCCCCCCCTCTTTCTGCCGCTCTTCCCGTGCCCCCCCCCCCGGGGAGACCCGATCCATGATCCGGCACTTCCGCCGGCTAGAGTAAGACTAGCCAGAAACGGATTCATTACAGTCTCGTATGTAAACTCACAAAAGCAACGTCACTTCTGGTTTAAAAAAAGACAGTATTCAGAATCGTAGTTTTTGGCGCTCTGAATACTTTGAAATGCAAAGGAGGGATTTGGGGTCTTTTAGACCCCCGATCCCTCCATAAAGAGTACCTGTCACCACCTATTACTGTCAAAAGGGATGTTTTACATTCCTTGTAACAGCAATAAAAGTGATCAGAATTGACAATGTAATAAAATAAATAAGAAAAACGAATAAAATTAATTTAAAGCGTCCCTGCGAGCTCGCGCAGCAAAGAAAACGCATACGTAAGCCGCACCCGCATATGTAAACGGTGTTCAAATCACACATGTGAGGTATTTCCGTGATCGTTGGAGCGAGAGCAATAATTCTAGCACTAGACCTCCTCTAACACTAGCCTGGTAACTGTTAATTTTTTTTAAAGCGTTGCCTATGGAGATTTTTAGGTATCGTAGTTTGTTGCCATTTCACAAGTGTGCGCAATTTCAAAGCATGTCATATTGGGGCTGATTTACGAAACGTTTGCGCCATGAGTATTGGCGCATCTGCGTGCGCAATGGCTGTTTTGGTACAACATTAGCGCCTGTAGCGCAGCCCTATTTCCCATTTACTATAGTGTTGTCGGCGGACGGGAGGAGGCGCTCAGTGCGCCACTATGGACCTGACGCACGGCATGTTAAACACTAAATATAAAGAAGCTGGAAGTGCCAATATAATGGCGGTGATGTGGGGAAGTTTAGTGACTCCTGCCCAAATAACAAACATGGCCAAAATAGAGTGATAAAGTAACTTTTTCAAAACCAGCCCGCTGCGCCGGCAAGTACGATTCGAGCTGCGGGAGGTTTTTTGGAGCTCAGCGCGGGAATTTCAAAGGTTCAAATGCGCCAAGACATTGCGCCGGCAAAATCTTAGTAAATGTCAAGTCACGTAAACTAATTTTGCATAAGTTGAACAGGCGCAGCTCTGAACTTCCCAGTGCGCCAGCAAAATGACATTTCTAAAGGGAAAAAAAAGGCATTTAAAAGCAGCCGCGGCTATAATGAATTGTCGGCTCCCGGCAATATAGAGAAAAGTCATTGAAAGTCTTTGCTAACCACAAAAAAAAGTGTGGGGGTCCCCCCAAATTTCATTACCAGGCCCTTGAGGTCTGGAATGGATATTAAGGGGAACCCCGCTGCAAGTTTTAAAAAAAAATTACGTGGGGTTCCCCCCAAATATCCATACCAGGCCCTTCAGATCTGCCATGGATTTTAAGGGGAACTCCACCCCAATTTTTTTTTAAAAAATGGCGTGGAGTCCCCCCTAAAATCCACACCAGACCTTTATCCGAGCACGTAACCTGGCCGGCCGCAGGAAAAGAGGGGGGGACGAGAGAGCGCCCCCCCCCCTGAACCGTACCAGGCCACATGCCCTCAACATGGGGAGGATGTCCCCATGTTGATGGGGACAAGGGCCTCCTCCCCACAACCCCTGCCCGGTGGTTGTGGGGGTCTGCGGGCAGGGGGCTTATCGGAATCTGGAAGACCCCTTTAACAAAGGGGACCCCCAGATCCCGCCCCCCCTGTGTGAAATGGTAATGGGGTACAATTTTACCCCTACCATTTCACAAGGAAAGTGTCAAAAATGTAAAAAATGACAAGAGCCGGTTTTTGACAATTCCTTTATTAATGTCTTTTCCTTTCTTCCATCTTCTTCCATCTTCTTTTTCTTCCATCTTCTTCTTTTCTCCATTCGGGTTTCTTCCTCTATCTTCATCCCCATCTTCATTTTCATCTTCATCTTCCTTCGGTCTTCTCGCCAGCATCTTGCTCCGGCGTCTTCCCTTCTTCTTTCTTCTCCGGCCGCTCCGTTTGAATTGGAGGTTCCCGCTGTGCGACGCTTCAGTTCTCCACTTGGTCTGCTGCCACCCGGTGGCTCCGCCCCCCTCCGACACCACGGGGAAAGTCCCCGTGAAATCCATGTGCGTCAGAGGGGGGCGGGGTCACCGGGTGTAAGCGGACCCAGAGGGGAACTGAAGAACTGAAGCGTCGCACAGCGGGAACCTCCAATTCAAACGGAGCGGCCGAAGAAAGAAGGGAAGACGCCAGGGCAAGATGCGGACGAGAAGACCGAAGGAAGATGAAGATAAAGAGGAAGATGAAGATGGAGGAAGAAACCTGAATGGAGAAAAGAAGAAGAAGATGGAGGAAGAAGATGGAGGAAGAAGATGGAGGAAGAAGATGGAGGAAGAAGATGGAGGAAGAAGATGGAGGAAGAAGATGGAGGAAGAAGATGGAGGAAGAAGATGGAGGAAAAGAAAAGACATTAATAAAGGAATTGTCAAAAACCGTCTCGTCATTTTTTTACACTTTCTCTGTGAAATGGTAGGGGTACATTTGTACCCCATTACCATTTCACACAGAGGGGGGGCCGAGATCTGGGGGTCCCCTTTGTTAAAGGGGTCTTCCAGATTCCGATAAGCCCCCCGCCCGCAGACCCCCACAACCACCGGGCAAGGGTTGTGGGGATGAGGCCCTTGTCCCCATCAACATGGGGACATCCTCCCCATGTTGAGGGCATGTGGCCTGGTACGGTTCAGGAGGGAAGGGGGGCGCTCTCTCGTCCCCCCCTTTTCCCCTGCGGCCTGCCAGGTTATGTGCTCGGATAAGGGTCTGGTGTGGATTTATGGGGGGACTCCACGCCATTTTTAAAAAAAAATTGGGGTGGAGTTCCCCTTAAAATCCATGCCAGATCTGAAGGGCCTGGTATGGATATTTGGGGGGAACCCCACGTCATTTTTTTTTAAATTGCAGCGGGGCTCCCCTTAATAGCCATTGCAGACCTGAAGGGCCTGGTAATGGAATTTGGGGGACCCCCACGCTTTTGTTTTTTGTGTAATCAAAGACTTTCAATGACTTATCTGTATTGACGGGAACCAGCAATTCGTTACAGTCGCAAGGACTTTTAAATGACTATTATTTTACTTTAGAAATGTCATTTTGCTCTCCAACTGTTATAAACATGGAAAACGTGCTACTTTACAGGCATACTATAGACACCCCCTGGGTTCGATATTTAGGGGCAGTTCACACCGGGTGCAGTGCGTTTTTTTGATGCATGAAAAACGCAAAGAAAGTTGATCACATTAATGCCAATGGCATAGTTCACACCACTGCAGTCCGTTCCAGTGTGTTTCAGAAAGCAATAAAAAAATTGGTCATGCTGCATTTTTTAGGTACAAAACTGTACTGGACCCCAGTAAAACACATCAAAAACGCAACGGAACGTACCAAAAAGGCACTGGAATGCACCGGAACGCACCTAAATGCACCAAAGACGCACTGCAACACACTTGTCCTAAGTGAAAAGAGGGGGAAAAAAACACTGGACTGCATCAAAAACGCATCAAAAATGCACTGGAATGTGTAAAACGCACATGCAGAAAAGCACCTGGAACGCACCCAGACTGCGTTTCTATAGTGTGAACTAGGGCCAGTTCACACCATAGAAACGCAATCCGGATGCGTTCCAGGTGCTTTTCTGCATGCACGTTTTTCATGCGTTCCAGTGCATTTTTGGTACATTTTTGATGCAGTCCAGTGCTTTTTTTTCACCCCTCTTTTTTATTAACCATTGATAAGGACAAGTGTGTTCCAGTGCATTTTTGGTGCATTTAGGTGTGTTCCGGTGCGTTCCAGTGCGTTTATGATGCGTTTTGCTGCGTTCCAGTGCAGGTAAAATACAGCATGTTCTACTTTTTTGGGGGAACTGGAACAAACACTGCCATTTAGAACCATATAACCAACTTTCCATGCATTTTGGATGCATAAAAAACGCAATTGTCTGCATGTGGTGTAAAATTGCCCTTAAGCAATTTGGCATATTTAAAGGCACTGCTCCTTGTTTTGTTTTTGGTGTTGTCCAAATTGGTGACATTGATATATGTCCCTTAGGGTGGGACCTGGGCCCCCATTTTAAGGCCAATAACTAGAAGATAAGCCAGCCAAGTGGGGACTAGCAAAATTAACAAGTCAGTTCCCATAGACTGCAATGGTATTTGTTGGTTGGGGGAGGGGTGATTGTCCCATCTCTAATTTTGTAGCATGCTGGATGATGTGCTTAATTTTGGACGGGGGGAGGGTGGTTATTTTTTGCTAGCTGCATTGGTGTTGTTCTGCACATGCTCAGGGACTTAGTATTTTTTGTCGGTGCTTTTTGTGTGTGAACAGCACCTGGATATTTCTGGGCATGCTCAGAGTGTTTTTATGGGTTAGTAATTGAAGGACATCCTTAACAGGTGTAGCCACTTTGAATTTCAGTCTCTACATTGAGTGAACTTGCATTTTGGGTGTTTCATGGACTGTGCATGTGTTTTCAACTGCCTCATTAGCACACAAACATACGTTATATAAAGCTCAGAGGGAACAATCGTTCGCTTGCCCTGAGAAGAGGCAAGTGTGTGTGTGTGTGTGTGTGTGTGTGTGTGTGTGTGTGTGGGGGGGGGCTAAAATGTACATATTGGTGTCCTTATCGAGTTTGTAACACATGTATTTTATTTGTTATGTCTTTTCAAAACAGGTGATTGGTTAACTTTTGTGGATTGTATTTTTTTGTGTTGGGGAAATGTTCATCATAAATAATTCTGATGTTGTTAATGTGGGTTGTTTGTTCACTTTGATTTAATTGTCTGTGCTGCATTTTTTTTTGGCCAAAAATTTCTCAAGATGTTGAGTCTGTAACTGTTTCAAATTAACCATGTTTTTTATTTTGCCTTCCCTTTTTGTTTTGTTGACCAATAAAATTTGATGCAAAGTTTTGATGTTTGTTTTGTGTTTTCTTTGCAACAAATGTGACAGCTGATTGGCATGTCAAAACAAAACAGGTGTGATTTGTCTAATCTGGTGCCTTCATGCTAACATATGCATGTATTGTGTGCTGCCATGGAGCGTCACCAGGAAATGAAAAATACAGAGCGGTAAGTATTCAATTTTCCTTTTTTACTGCAGTGGTTCTCAGCCTCAGTCCTCAAGTACCCCCAACAGGACATGTTTTGTGAATTTATCTTATCGAGAATTGCTGTCCAAAAATGCAAGATGAAGGAAAACCTGCAAACATGGCCTGTTGGGGGTACTTGAGAAGCACTGATTTAGAGCACTGCACTTAAAAATAGCTCAAGGCCATACAATTCTAATTGTGGGCATTTTGAGGGAAACAAAGTAAGTGTTAGAACCCCTGCGTGTGTGTGTTTTTTTTTTTTTTTTGGTAGTTTGGCCTTTGTCTCCTTTTCTTAAAATTTGGCTTCACTTCCTGTCACACAGCTAAACAGGAAGTGAAGGTAAAACCCTACCAATGTCTTTTCTTGGGGACACACAGATCAATCTAACTAGTGTCCCCATTAAGCAAATTGCACTCTAGCACTTTGTTGTGTACACCCCAAATCATTGTATAGTTTGGGGTTTAGTAAAGACAAATCCACTCTGCAGTAAAAGTGTAGCTGCTGAAAATCTGAGGGAAAGTAATGGTGATTGGATGTTACAATCATGTAAAAGCAAAGATGGTGTTTTTTTTTTGCTTGCATGTCCCCCTCAGATATACAGCAAGTGCACTTGTAGTGCAAAGTAGATTTGCCTTTAGTAAATAAACCCCAAAGTCCAAACTACCTAATAATTTGTGGTGTACCCCGCAATATGCTGGAGTGCAATGTGCATAATGGAGAAAGTATTTAGACTGACCTGTGTGTCCCCAAGGAAAGACATTATTAGGGATTTTCCCTCACTTCCTGTGTGGCTATGTGACAGGAAGTGAATTATTTGGAAGGATAAAGTGGCCAAATTATTTAGTTTAACTTTTCAAAGACCCATTCCTAAGTTGAATTGTGATGCATGTCAATGGCCCATTTAGACCCTCTTTAATCACTTGAGATCAGCGCTATAACTGATCGACGGCCACAGCATGGTCCTCGATTGCCGGGAGTCCGTCAATAAACATCCTCCCTTTTGTGCACGCGCACTGTGGTCACTGAGACTCGGGTGATGACAGATCCGAGTAAGAGGCCGATCCCTGCCCTTTACCATGTGATCAGCTGTCGGCAAATGACAGCTGATCACGTGATGTAAACAAAAGCTGGGTAATGGTTTTTGTTTTCTCCTTGTGCGGACAGCGTGAGCATAAAAAAAAGGCAATCACCGGCTTATGTGCAAGGGACATGGGGCCCGAAGACGAAGAGGCAATTCTGCGTCATCTGTGACAATTAGTAGCCCCTGCCAGTGCCACCTATCAATGCCCACCACTGGTGCCAATCAGTGGCACCTAGCAGTGCTCCCTATCAGTGCCCATCACTGCCAACTATCATTGCCACCTAGCAGTGCCACTCCTCACTGCCCACCAGTGCCAACTAGCAATGCCACCTCTCAGTGCCCACCCTTGCCACCTGTGCCCATCAGTGCAGTCTCATCAATGAAGAAGAAAAATTACCTTTTTGAAAAATATTAACCAGTTTCCTACCGCCCACCGTCAAATGACATCCTTGGCTTTGTGCGGTGACATCTGAATGATGCCTGCAGTTGCAGGCATCATTCAGATATCATTCTTTTCAGCCGGCGATTCTGTGCACAATAAAAACGATCATAGTGACAGTTCCGCCGCTTGATCGTTCTTATAGGCGGCGGGAGGGGACGTCCCCCCCTCTTGCCGCATTCCGGTGCTTCTCCGGAATCTCCCATGCCATCTTGGGTTCGGAGAACGATTTGGAGATGGCTGGTGACCAGATGGTCACCAGTCATCTCTATGACCGTCGGAGGCCCGGGCGCGACGTTATGACATCACGCCATGTTCCTGTATGTTAACCAAGCCGTGATCTCGGCTGTCAGCATGAGATTGGTGATTTTTTTTGACCATTATCATGCTTTTCAGCCTGGAGGAGAGATGTGGGGTCTTATTGACCCCGCATCTCTCCATAAAGAGGACCTGTCACACACATTCCTATTACAAGGGATGTTTACATTCCTTGTAATAGGAATAAAAGTGATCCAAAAAAAAAAAAAAAAAAGCAAAAATAAGAAAAAACGCCCATGTCCCCGGTAGCTCGCGCTCAGAAGCGAACACACGTAAGTCCCGCCCACATATGTAAACGCCGTTCAAACCACACATGTGAGTTATTGCTGCGTGCGTTAGAACGAGTGCAACAATTCTAGCACTAGACCTCCTCTGTAATGCCAAAATGGTAACGTGTAAAATTTTTTAAAGCATCGCCTAGGGAGATTTTTAATTACTGAAGTTTGGTGTCCTTCCATGAGTGTGCGTAATTTTTAAGCGTGACGTGTTTGGTATCTATTTACTCAGCATAACAACATCTTTCACATTATACCAAAAAATTGGCCTAACTTTACTGTTTTGTAATATTTTTAGCAAAAAAAAGGCGTTTGAAAATCTATTGCGCAAATACCGAGCGAGATAAAAATTTGCAATGACCGCCATCTTATTCCCTAGGGTGTCTGCTCCAAAAACATATATAATGTTCGGTGTTTTGAAGTAATTTTATAGCCATAAATTTATGATTTTTACATGAAGGAGAGAAGTGCCAGAATAGGCCCAGTGCTGAAGTGGTTAAAATATCCTTTTTTTTTTTTTTTTTACTCGGTCATTTGTATTTATAGAAAAAAATAAATAAAAATGGAACACAATGGTGATCAAATAGCACCAAAAGCAAGCTCTATTTGTGTGCCAAGAAATAATACATTTTCATTGGGTTACAGTGTTGTATGAGCGCGCAATTGTCATTGAAAGTGCATCAGCGCTGGAATGTGAAACTTGGTCTGGGCAGTGCGCAAGTGATAATATAAGGCTACATTCACACGGACGTTTTTCAAGCCGATTGTTAGAGCGTTTTTTGCAGCTTAAAAACATCTCTCCATGTTAGCCTATGGCCTCATGGCCACCATGGCGTTTTTGAGCTGTAAATGGCATAGGCGTTTTTAGGCCCCATGTAGACGGGACGCTGGTGCAAAGTGTTCAGAACTAAGGTTGAAAGTGGCATTTAGAAAGGCGCGCTTTGTGGCGTTTGCATGCCGTGTTTTACCACATTTGCGTGTATATGATAAGGAGCCGCCCTAAGCTCCAAAAACAGTATTCTTTACGATTTTAGCTATTTTGTGAGACCAGAGTGATATCAGCAGCTGAGAGCAGCAGTGTAGTTGTATTTAGCGTGTCACTTGCTAAAAAGTTGTGGATTGTCCACTTGCCACGTCAGCTGCCCCAAGTTGTGGATTGTCCACGATGCAATGGAAGCAATTTCATATATATACCTGTATATATGTATATATGTGTGTATATGTATATGTATATATATATATATATATTATGGTTTTTCCTCATTTGCCATAAATTTGGAGTTTATCAATGTAAAAAAATAGGTCACCTTTAAAAACGCTTCTAAACTAAAATGCGGCTAAACGCTGGTACCGCGTCTGAAACGTGGAAATCTTTGGCGTCTGAAGGCATTTTTAGGCTTTGTGAAAAACGATTTTAAACGCAACTGCAGATTTTTTTTGCCAGGCCAAAAACAGTGTTTTGGATGTAATAGAATTCAATGGACCCGCATCCAAAACGCAAGTACTGCAATTTTGCGGCGATTTTTTGTTTTACCTGTTTATAGCTGGTTGTTAAAGGAAATGTAAAAAAAAAAAAAATCTAAAAAACAGCGTGGGGTCCCCCCCCAGGTCCATACCAGGCCCTTGGGTCTAGTATGGATTCAAAGGGGACCCCCCCAAATGAAAAAGAAAATGGTGTGGGGGTCCCCCCAGAATCCATACCAGGCCCTTCAGGTCTGGCATGTATTTTAAGGGGAACCCCGCGCAAAAAAACAAAAAAAATTAGCGTGGGGTCCCCTAAAAATACACACCAGACCCTTTATCCGAGCACTCAACCTGGCAGGCCACAGGGGAAGAGGGGGGACGAGAGAGCGGCCCCCACTCCCTCCTGAACCGTACCAGGCCGATGCCCTCAACATGGGGGGTTGGTGCTTCGGGGCAGGGGGGGCGACCTGCGGCCCCCCCCACCCCAAAGCACCCTGCCCCCATGTTGTTGGGGACAAGGGCCTCTTCCCGACAACCCTGGCCGTTGGTTGTCAGGGTCTGCGGGCGGGGGGCCTATCGGAATCCGGGAGCCCCCTTTAATAAGGGGGACCCCAGATACCTGCCCCCCACCCTATGCAAATGAGTATGGGGTACATCGTACCCCTACCCATTCACCTGTGGCAAAATAAGTTAATAAAAAATACAACACAGGTTTGAAAAGTAATTTATTGGGCAGCTCCGGTGGTCTTCTTCCGACTTCGGGGGTCTTTCTGCCGGGCGCCCCGCTATCTTCTGCCAGCTCTTTTTCTAGCGGGGGTCCCGGGCTTCCTCGCCGTCTTCTTCCGACTTTATGGGTCTTTCTGCCGTGCGCCCCGCTATCTTCTGCCAGCTCTTTTGCTAGCGGGGGTCCCGTGCGTCCTCGCCGTTTTCTCCACGATCTCCGGTTCTTCTCCCGCTTTCCGGTGTCTTCTCCACGATCTGATGCCACCGCTGACCCCGCCCCGTTTCACGTCGCAGTCCCATCATTCCCCGGGACTGTGACATACGGGGGCGGGGTCAGCGGTGGCATCAGCAGGTGACCACGCCCCATGCCAATAAAAGTGGCACCGCTGCTCGGACAGATCATTGCAGCGGTGGACAGCGACGAGGCAACATCGGGCGAAGAGAAGAGGGAAGAAGGCGACGAAGAAGACCGGCCCCCGCTAGCAAAAGAGCTGGCAGAAGATAGCGGGGCGCCCGGCAGAAGGCAGAAAGAACCTGAGATCGTGGAGAAGGCACCGGAAAGTGGGAGAAGAACCGGAGATCGTGGAGAAGGCACCGGAGAGTGGGAGAAGAACCGGAGATCGTGGAGAAGGCACCGAAGAGCGGGAGAAGAACCGGAGAACAGAACAAGAGACCCCCGAAGTCGGAAGAAGGCGACGACTAAGCCCGGGCGCCCCGCTAGCAAAAGAGCTTTAAGAAGATAGCGGGGCGCTCGGCAGGAAGACCCCCGAAGACAAGGAAGCCCGGGACCCCGCTAGCAAAAGAGCTGGAAGAAGATAGCGGGGCGCCCGGCAGGAAGACCCCCCAGGGCTGCCTAATAAATTACTTTAAAAACCTGTGTTGTGTTTTTTATTACCTTTTTTTTTGCCACCAGGTGAATGGGTAGGGGTACGATGTACCCCATACTCATTCACATAGGGTGGGGGGCCGGGATCTGGGGGCCCCGTTATTAAAGGGGGCTCCCAGATTCCGAAAAGCCCGCCGCCCGCAGACCCCGACAACCAACGGCCAGGGTTGTCGGGAAGAGGCTCTTGTCCCCATCAACATGGGGGCAGGGTGCTTTGAGGTGGGGGGGCTGCAGATCGCCCCCCTGCCCCAAAGTACCCACCCCCCCATGTTGAGGGCATGCGGCCTGGTACTGTTCAGGAGGGAGGGGGGCGCTCTCGCCCCCCCCCTCTTCCCCTGCGGCCTGCCAGGTTGCGTGCTCGGATAAGGGTCTGGTATGGATTTTGGGGGGGGACCCCACGCCGTTTTTTCGGCTTAGGGGGTTTCCCTTTAAATCCATACCAGACCTAAGGGCCTGGTATGCTCCTGGAGGGGAACCCCCACGCCGTTTTTTTCATTAAAATTCGGCGTGGAGTTCCCCTTCATGATTCATACCAAACACGGGACAGCGAGGCTGCCGAGAACCAGCGCGATGCCATAGCGCTGGAGACATTCTCGGCCAGCTAGTCGCCTCTAGGACACGACTTGACCGGCTGCTTCACGCGCTCAGGTCGTGTCCAAGTCGCCTGGCAAAGTCGCGCTGTCCCTGTGTCAGCCGGCACACGAGTCGCCCCGCGAGTCGGATACGCTTCATCCGACTTCCCGGGCGACCTCTATTCAAATCAATGGGCTC
The DNA here is from genome assembly GCA_029206835.1 of Rana muscosa. Classification (NCBI taxonomy): domain Eukaryota; kingdom Metazoa; phylum Chordata; class Amphibia; order Anura; family Ranidae; genus Rana; species Rana muscosa. The sequence goes on along the minus strand of CM055117.1, from coordinate 490,005,810 downwards.
CCATAGGGAACCATTCATTTTCAATAGAGCGCCGCTGACATTTCTATTTACTAGAACAGTGCGCCGCTGGTTCCTGCGCCCAGTGAAGGAGTTATCTGGCGCACCAATTAAGGTTAGAACCAGCGCAGCGCACTGTTATTAGTAAATCAGCCCCATTGGGTACCTATTTACTCGGCGTAATATCTTTCACATTATAGAAAAAAATTGGGCTAACTTTTTTTTTTTTTTAATTCGGGAAGTTTTTTTTTTTTTTTTTAAAAGTGTGTTTGAAAGACCGCTGTGCAAATACTGTGTGACATAAAATATTGCAACAATCACCATTTTATTTTTAAGGGCAGTGATGGCGTACCTTGGCACAGATTTTGGAACTACATTTCCTATGATGCTCAACTACACTGCAGAGTGCATGGGCAATGTAGTTCCAAAACTTCTGGGGTGCCAAGGTTCCTCATCTCTGCTCTAGGGTCTCTGTTAAAAAAATATATATATATATATATATATAACACACACACACACACACACACACACACACACACACACACACACACACACACACACACACACACACACACTTGAGTATAAGCCGAGGTACCTAATTTTACCACAAAAAACTGGGAAAACGTATTGACTCGAGTATAAGCCTCACTGTGACCATTTGCATGCCTCACTGTGCCATAGACGATGTGACCTAGGCTGCCTGTGTGCCTCATGTTCCCGATCTCCAGGCTGTGCCGTGCAGTTGTCAGCTGTCCGGTGTAACAAAGCCCGCCGCCGCCTCCTCGTCGTAGTCTGTGATGGGCGGAACACTGGTTCCCAGCAGAGACTAGGAGGAGGCGGTGCTTTTTTGCACTGGACGGCCGCTGACCGACTGCATGTCACAGCGGAGAGACTCGAGTAGAAGCCGAGGGGGCGCTTTTTCAGCACAAAAAAATGTGCTGGAAAAACTCTGCTTATACCAGAGTATATACTGTGTGAGTGTGTGTGTGAGTGTGATACACACATAGATAGATACATACATAGATAGAGATAGATATATATATATATATATATATATATATATATATATATATATATATATATATATATATATATATATATATATATATATATATATAAATTAGGGCTGTTACTGATTGAAATTTTCGTGTTCGATTAATCGGTTTATTTTTTTTTAATCGACTAATTTCGATTAATTATAACGCACATACAGATCCAACTACTTTTAGCTGATCTCCTTGCAGGCTGATTCCCAGTGCAGCTACCAACCACTGGAAAAATGGATAGCAGAATACAAAACACACACAAAGGCAGCGCTCGATGGGAATAGCATTAAATCTTTTATAGTCTTCAAGTAGGTAACAAAATAAATATTGCACTGGTGATAAAATCGATGTAGCTACATAAACTGTAAAAATGGTGCGAGTAATACCAAACGGTAGCAAAAGCAGTCATAAAAACATGTAGCCAAGTATGATACTGGTATAAAAATGTGTACAACGATACCACTGCTGAATCCACATGAGGAGGGGCTAACATCAGTCTGTCGGCATGTAGATGTCCCGTGAAGGGAACTATCACAACTCCCAGTGGATGGCTGTAGAATCCCAGGTTGATAGAGGGAAGTGTAACAGCCTTTGCGTGTGGCAGATAGTAAGGTCCCGCCGGCATGCAGATATGAAGGCACAGCAAAGGAGCCCTTCAGATGGACACGGCAAGCCCAAAGAATTTTGATCGATCAAAACAATTAATCGATTAATCAAGGAATTTATAGGTAATTTCCACAGCCCTAATATATATATATATATATATATATATATATATATATATATATAGATCTCTCTCTCTATCTCTCTCTATCTATCTCTTTATCTATCTATCTATTATATAATGTTTGGGGGTTCGAAGCAATTTTCTAACAGCAAATACAAATTTTAACTTGTAAGCATCAAATGTCTGAGATGGTCTTTGGCATGAAAGGGCTGAGGTTTGACATGTTGGGTGTCTATTTACTCGTTGCAACCTCGACTTTTATAGTTTACCCAAAAAATTGGGTAACTTGTTCATTTTAAAAGGGGCACAAAATGCAATTTTTAATGTGTTTTTTTTATTAGTTTTTTTTTCTGATGTTTTGTGTTTCCTAGCCCTTTGCGGTAACATTGTGTGACATAAAAAATTGGAACTACCAATATTTCATTCTCAAGGGTGTTTTGCTTTCAAAAAATGTATAATGTTTGGGGTTTTATGTAATCTTCAGGCCTAAAATTATATTTTAAACATATGGAAAAAGCCGCTCTGTCTGAAAGGGTTAAAGGAGAAGTTTACCTTCGGGAACATGTTCATTAAAAAAAATAAAAAAACTGGCTCCTAACTTTTTTAGCTGGCTCCTAGATTCAAAGAAAAATTTTCAAGCCCCGTACTATACAGGAAAAAAAAAGTAGGGAAGAGGGGAGGTTAACTTGCCACATAGGTCAAAAATGGCATAAGGCTAACGTTAACGCAATATTCAACCCAAAATCAAATAGTTATTATATTGCCGCTTACCAGTTCTTGTATGTAATGGCAGCATTAGTTTTCTTTTTTAGGCTTGCTTTTGCTTTCTTCTGTTTACATCTGGTGATCCAGCCACCAAGGCTAGGTTCACACTGCTGCGATGTGGGAATGCCGCGAATCCACTGCGGGTTCCTGCATCGCAGGTTTTCCGGCGGCAGTTCACACTGCCCTATGCGAACTGCTGGGAGTGTCAATTTAAAAGTTAATGACACCCCCAAATCAGTTCGCATATCGCAGTGCGATCTGCCAACCCGGACAGGAATCGGATCGCATGGGTGTGAACACCCATGCGATCAGATTCTGCTGCGGACAAAATAAAGGGTCCTGTGTGAGTTTGATGCAAATTCAGCCATACGATTTGTATGGCTGAAATCGCACCGCACAGAGATCGCATGTGATGTGCACTTGCAGTGTGGTGCGGATCACATGCGAACTCTGACATCGCAGCAGTGTGAACCTAGTCTAAATCTGTTTTGCAAAAGAACAAACTCTTTTAGATGTATCCGTTTACAGGAATGAGACAAACCACTTAACACTGACAGGGGTGATTACAATGATCAGCTTCTATTTTTATTCACGTAAAACCTTTATCCCCCCCAAAAAAAAGCCATTTGCTGCAACTAATTATGAAGTGTGAGCTGAAGTTTGGCTTAAATTTTTTAGTGTATTCAAATCTGCCAGTACGTTCCTCCCCTTCCCACTCGGACTGAAGAAGCTGCTCTGCTTCTCCTAGAGTAGGCACTCTAATGCAAGAGGTGTGTTACTGGCCAGATCACCAGGTGAAACTGAGGATACAAAACCATAGAGGGGGTGGGGGAAATCTAATACAGCCACCACATCTAATAATTGGTAAGCTGCAGCATATTAAGGCCTCATGCCCACTGGCGTTTTTACAGCTGCGTTTTTGAGCGTTTTTTACAGCTTAAAAACGCCTGTCCATGTTATTGTAAATATTTTTTTTTTTTTTTTTGAAAAAAAAAAAAAAAACGTCGGAGCTAAAAACGCGACCGCGCGTTAGTGCGCGTTTTTTGCGCGTTAGTGCGCGTTTTTGCGCGTTTTTTGACGCTCGCGTTTTTTCCTGCTCTTTACAGCTCAAAAACGCCTAGGTGGGCATGAAGCTATAGACTAACATGGACAGGCGTTTTTAAGCTGTAAAAAACGCTCAAAAACGCGGCTGAAAAAACGCCCGTGGGCATGAGGCCTAATTCTGACACTGAGGGACGCACTGGTCCTGGGTTTTTTTTACAGCTTAAAAACGTCTATGCTATTTGCAGCTCAAAAACGTCTAGGTGGGCATGAAGCTATAGACTAACATGGACAGGCGTTTTTAAGCTGTAAAAAACGCTCAAAAACGCGGCTGTAAAAACGTCCGTGGGCATGAGGCCTAAATGTTTTGGCTTACCAATTTAACTCAAACAGATTAAATACTTAAACTTCTGGTTCTGTCTTCCAACCAGAGGGGGATCTTCCCTTTTTTAGGCCCCTTTCACACTGGGGCGGGGGGCGGCGTCGGCGGTAAAGTGCTGCTATTTTTAGCGGCACTTTAGCGTCAATTTCGCGACGCTATTTGGCTGCTAGCGGGGCGCTTTTACCCCCCTGCTAGCGGCTGAGAAAGGGTTAAAACCACCGCAAAGCGCCTCTGCAGCCGGCGGTATAGCCACAGTGCCCATTCATTTCAATGGGCAGGAGCGGTATACACACCGCTCCTTCACCGCTCCAAAGATGCTGCTAGCATGACGACTTTTACCGTCCTGCTAGCGCACAGCTCCAGTGTGAAAACCCTCGGGGCTTTCACATTGGAGAGACAGGACGCTTTGCAGGCGCTATTTTTAGCGCCTGCAAAGCGACCCAGTTTGAAAGGGGTCTAAGAATTGGTGTAGTATGAAAACCCCCAGGACATACTGAAGGTTATAATAATTTGTTGATTGACGAGATATACTTTTAAATGGCAGTGAAGGGAGAGTTTTTTTTATTTATAGGTGACTTCTACATGCCTGATATTAACTGGAATTCTCAAACTGCAATTAAAAGCAGAAGCAGGGATGTTATGGAGGCACTGAATGGGGTTTCTCTAAAACGGTTAGTAAAAAGCCCAACTTGAGGAGATCATATTCTAGACCAGCCCTCAAAAAATCCACTCGCCTGCCCGCGGCTTTGGCTTAGTCCGCGGCGTCCGGCCTCGCGGCCTTTTCCCGGGATCGCGGCGAGCTGCGGGCAGGATTTTTTAGGCCAGGCCACGGCTTCGGCTTAGTCCGCGGAGCGCCGGTCCTATGGGAAAAAAAATGAAAATCGATTTGGTCAAAATCTGAATCGATTTGACCTCGGAACTCGATTCAAGATTCAAATCGATTTTTCTCTTATCGTCCATGGACCGACGCAGCTCTCATACTGATTACATGTGGGTTATGTCCCTGCTCGCAGGAGAAGACCTAGGCAGAATGTTAGATGTTAAAACATTCTAGAACAAGCCAGAGCTGAACAGCCCCGCCCAGGGGGCGGTCCCTCCGGACATTACCCTCCCACCTGCAGCTAGCAGCCTCCGTTTTTTTCTGCCTAGCAGAAGGAGAAGACCTGGCTCTCTCAGGAGCCAGTCTCCTGGAAGATTTTTACTTTAAAATTTTTATTTCTCTTATTGTCCATGGACTGACACAGCTGGATACTGTAAACGTGTGGGTATATGTCCCTGCTCGCAGGAGAAGATCTAGGCAGAATGTTAGATGTTAAAACATTCTAGAACAAACGAGAGCTGAACAGCCCCGCCCAGGGGGGCGGTCCCTCCGGACATTACCCTCCCACCTGCAGCTAGCAGACCTCAGTTTTTTTTCTGCCTAGCAGAAGGAGAAGACGTGGCTTTCTCAGGAGCCAGTCTCCTGGAAGATTTTACTTTTAAATTGTATTCCTTTGGGAATTTTATTATTTTATTTTTGAGACCTTCAATCAACTGTCGGCTGGGCAACAGGTTGGGTACACTGGTATCCTCGTAGTCTTCCCTGTCCAACCATCGAGCGTGCTGATCCCCGCCTTGTGTGCGTGAGACTCAGTTCACGACATACCCCATGACTCCAGGGGTGGCCGGGTTGCTTTCATGCTCCCGCGGTCCTCTCAAGATTGAACAGTACTTGACTGACTGTATCTCTCGCGGTGGACCGGGCCGACAGCTACACAGTACGACTCTGTGATAGGTCTGTCTGAAACAAGCCAGTGGGTCCCTGAAAGGGACGGGTAAGTAGTCTCTCCTACTGCAGGTGAGTACATGCTGGCTGTGTTTCTGTGTGTGGGGGTTTCTCCCTGTCTCCCCCCTGTTATGCTGCTCTCTGCACCCTGTACTGGTGCTGTGCTGTGGGGTGCTTGGGGTCCACTCTGGCCTGGCTGGGCGCTCATGTCTGCAGTTTTTTCTGGTGTGTGAGGCGATTATTGCGTGCGCCATTGGCGCGCATTAGAGCTTTGAATTTCGCACTCGGTGGCCATCTTGGCGTTCAGTGGCGCAGTTATAGCTGCGGCCGGCGGCCATTTTCTTGTTGCCGCCGCGCATTTATTTCTGGCGGCGGCGCGAATCCCCTCACAATCTCCTCAGACTGAGCGGTCCTTAAGGGTTGGTGGGTCCTCCCGGGTATCCCCTCCTCAGCATAGCCAGTGGGTGGACTGTATATTCACTGTATAGTGTATAAGGTCTCAGAGGGTGGCGTTATGGAGTCTGATACACCTGCTCTCCACACTTGCCTGGGGCAACTGACAGTGCTGCACAGTTAAACATGTTCATATGTTTCCTGCACCTGCGGTCCTTATGGACCAGTTGTCAGCAGTCCTGGAATAATTCCTGTCAGAATGGAAGCGGTGTGCGAGCAAAAGGAGCTATAAGCCCCCTCCCCCCACAAAAATCTTTACTGAAGGGGTGCTCTGAGTCAGATATGGGCCTAGCTACTATGCTCAGGACCCGACCTCTGAATATTTAATGTTTATGAACAGGACATTCCCTTGTGAGGAAGACTCCAGTTCTGTGTCAGTGAATGACAGGGCGCTTGTAAGTGATCTCATTGATGTGAGAAACACTCTCAGGCTGGAATTGCTGTGACAAGCTTTTCTTTTACACAGTTTCCGCACTGTTTTCCTCACACTGCCTCAAGAGCAGCATGGATGAGGGAGGACTTTATTCATTTATGTCTGTAGTCTCTGTGAGCCTTATGTGTGATACCTGAGGTAACATTTCCCGCCATTTCCTGGGGAATGATTTGAGCTCTGACAGACACACGGTCTGAGGATCAGAGGTTACCTGTTACCTGCATGCTGCTTCGGCAGCACAGTCAAGCAGGTTGGAATGATACAGAGAAGATTATGCGCCTCTGGGCCATAATTTAACTCATCCTATACCTCTACACTGCATACATTCACAGTGTATGTATGTGTTATTGGTCTCTGTGTCTGCGTGGCTGTCCCCACGTTCCAATGCTGTGTTTCAGTGCCATACATGATATAAACGTACAAAATATGTTTATGCACGACTCCAGATACATTCACAGTATATGTATGTATTATACTCTCTGGGTTGGTGGGGGCTCCGGTGTCCTCCCGCACTCTCATGGTATGTGCGCTTCAGCTCTCTGCACAGTATAGACATGTTCAATATGTTTATTGCACATATTATACATGTTTACAGTATGGGTATACTGTTTGCGTGGGGTTCCTCTGGGTACTCCGGTTTCCCCCCACGCTCCAATGGAAATGCACAGCATAAACATGTGCAATATGTTGATTCACATGCTATCATTCCTACACGGTATCTGTGTGCTGTCTGCGTGGAGTTCTTCCGAGTGTTCTGGTTTCCTCCCACGCGCTGACGGTATGTGCGCCTTTGGCCTTCTGCACAGTTAAACATGTTCAATGTTTATCACGCATGCTATAATACCTACATGGTATGTGTAGGCAGTCTGTGTGGTTTTCCTTCGGGTACTCCGGTTTCCTCCCACACTCCATTGGTATGGGCGCTTCGGCGCTATGCACAGTCTAAATTTGTGCGATTGGATATCCACATACTAACATACCTACCCGGTATGTCTTTGCACTCTGCGTGGGTTTCCGCCCACGCTACATGACATGCATGCCTTTTGGTGCAATACACAATGTAAACATACACATTATGTTTATACACTACACTAAATACATTCACAGTAGTTGTAGGTATTGCATTCTCTGAGTATGCGTGGGGTACTTCAGTACCTCCCACGCGCCAACGGTGTGCGCGCCTTCGGTGCTATGCACACATGAGCTTGTGCAAAATGTTTAGCACACACACTATAATACCTACACGGTATGCGTATGCAGTCTGCGTGGGTTTCCGCCCACGCTACATGACATGCATGCCTTTGGTGCAATACACGGTGTAAACATACACATTATGTCTATACACTACACTAAATACATTTACAGTAGCTGTAGGTATTGCATTCTCTGAGTATGCGTGGGGTACTTTGGTTCCTCCCACGCGCCAACGGTGTGCGCGCCTTCGGTGCTATGCACACATGGGCTTGTGCAAAATGTTTAGCACACATACTATAGTACCATACACGGTATGCGCATGCAGTCTGCATGGGTTTCATCCGGGTGCTCAGGTTTCCCCCCTGCGTTCCAATGGTGTGCGCATTCTCAGCGCTATGCACAGTATAAACATGTGCAATTTGTTTATTCGCAGGCTAACATACCTACACGGTTGTGTACGCAATCTGCGTGGCTGGTTTACGTCCAGGCCCCGATGATGTGTGCGCCTTCGTCGCTGGCACAGTATATACGTGTTTAATAGGTTTATCCACAAATACTAAACTACATACGCCGTATGTGGTGGTATTATGCTCTTTGTGGCTGGGTGGGTTTCCTCCCACACTCTCCATTTGTGCGTTTGACGCAATACATAGTATAAACTATGTGTTTGCACAATCTGCATCTATCCATGGGTAGCTGCTGGATGGAGCATTGTCACAATGATCCCTGGTTTCAGGGGTATCACTTAACACCTGCTTTCAGTGGTGATCAGAAGCGCTGGCTTGGACTGTGTTCGCCAGGTTGGGGTTAGCGTTACGCCCGTTAGTGGCTGCGTCTCTGGCATTTTTTATAGCTCAATGACTGGGCAAAAGCCTCTGCTTCATCCATCAGTCGTCTAGCAGGTGCACTACAACTGCTTTAGCCTTTAGGGTCTCTGTAGCCGGGGTGGGTTTGCGCCACCTGTGGAGGCTGAGGTACTAGTCCTCTGACCGAGTTTCTAGGTAAGTTCCGTCAAGTTGCCTTTATTGGCCAACATTTGAGGCACCCTGTACACTGGGGCCTCCCTTCTCCGATACAGTGCGGAGTCTCTTTGGGATTTTCATACATCTCGCTGCAAGGCGGTCCTGTCAGCCGTGTGCATTGCAGGCAAAGGGTCCTTGCATCCGGAGGTGTTTCCACCTTCTTTACCGGAGGTGGGGAACCGGAAGTGGACCTTGTGGCCTCTCGACTCACTCGCAAGGTGGCAAGATCGTGGTCAGGTCCAGGGACCCCTGGGCGGACGCGTCAGACGCGTTGGAAGCTCGTGGGGGCAGTATCACCTGATACATGCTTACCCTCCGCTACTGTTGTTGCCTCGCCGGCTTCGCAGAGTAGGGGCTGAGGCCATTCCAGTGCTCCGGAACGGCGACATTGGTACGCCGATCTACTTCGGCTAGTCGCAGACATTCCTGGTGACGGCCTATTGGAGTGGACCTTCTGTCTCATGATCCCATACTTCATCCTGCTTTACAGTCCTTGGCTTTAATGGCATGGCTGTTTAAAGCCAGGTGCTGAAGGACCGAGTTCTCTCGTATTCGGTCATCTCTTCTATGTTGTTGACGCGGGAATCTTCCTTCAGAAAGATATCTCACCCTATCTGGAAGGCTTACATCGCTATGTGCGAGGAACTTGAGTGGCATCCTCGGATGTATTCCGTTCCCTGGATTTTGCTGTTCTTACCGCGTGGTGTGACCCAAAAGCTGGCCTTGCATACCTTTTTTTTTGAGGGTCGGATTTCGGCCCGGGCTGTCGTTTTCAACGACCGCTACCGGGCGATTCCTTGATTGGCACCTTTTGTGCAGGGGGTTCGCCATGTGATCCCCCCTGTCAAGCCTCCTCTCCCTACTTGGGATCTGATTTTGATGCATCTCGGTTCTCCAAGAACATCCCTTTGAGAATATCGGAGATTCCGCTCTTGACCTTGTCCCGGAAGTTGGCCTTAGTGGCCATTGCTTCGGTTAGACGGGTGTCTTAGTTGGCGGCCTTGTCCGGCAAGTCGCCTTACTTGGTCCTCCATAAGGATATGTTGGTGTTGCGCCCAGGACCATCCTTCTTTTCTAAGGATGGTCTTGGCCTTTCACCTTAAGGACATTGTTCTTCCGTCCTTGTGTCCTCACCCATCGCATCCCTGAGAGTTTGCGCTTCATACATTAAGATGGGTACAAGCCTTACGAGTGTACCTGTCTGCTACTGTTTCCATTCGGAAATCTGTGTCTGGTCCAAAACAGGGCCGAGCGGTGTCGTCTGCCACCGTCTTTAGGTGGATCAGGCAGACCGTCATACAGGCCTATGCCCTTAAGGGGCGGGCGCCTCCCTTTCCGGTTGCGGCGCATTCCACCAAGGTAATTGGTGCTTCCCGGGCCTTCCGACATAAAGCGTCGGTTGCACAAGTGTGCAAGGCGACGACCTGGTCGTCCGTTCATACCTTTTCAAGATTTTATAAAGTTGATGTGGCTGCATCTTCGGATGCTCCCTTCGGCCGCAAAGCATTGCAGGCCGCTGTTTAATGTCGCAACTCCTCCGTTGAGGAGCTCTGCTTGTTTGGAGTGAAGTTTTGGTTGTTCCTTTGCTACCGCTCCCACCCTTCTGATACTGCTTTGGGACGTCCCACACGTTTACAGTATCCAGCTGTGTCAGTCCATGGACGATAAGAGAAAATAGGATTTTTGTACTCACCGTAAAATCAATTTCTCTGACGTCCATGGACTGACACAGCACCCACCCTTCCTTTTAAGGTTTGTACTGCTTTGTTACGAACTGAGGTCTGCTAGCTGCAGGTGGGAGGGTAATGTCCGGAGGGACCGCCCCCCTGGGCGGGGCTGTTCAGCTCTGGTTTGTTCTAGAATGTTTTAACATCTAACATTCTGCCTAGATCTTCTCCTGCGAGCAGGGACATATACCCACACGTTTACAGTATCCAGCTGTGTCAGTCCATGGACGTCAGAGAAATGGATTTTACGGTGAGTACAAAAATCCTATTTTTCTTTGGGAATTTTATTATTTTATTTTTGAGACCTTCAATCAACTGTCGGCTGGGCCACAGGTTGGGTACACTAGTATCCTCGTAGTTTTCCCTGTCCGACCATCGAGCGTGCTGATCCTCGCCTTGTGTGCGTGAGACTCGGTTCACAACATACCCCATGGCTCCAGGGGTGGCCGGGTTGCTTTCATGCTCCCACGGTCCTCCTCAAGATTGAACAGTACCTACTGTATCTCTCGCAGTTGACCGGGCCAACAGCTACGCAGTACGACTCTGTGATAGGTCTGTCTGAAACAAGCCAGTGAGTCCCTCTATTGGCACCGAGGGTGTTCTCCAAGGTGCTTGCGGGACAGGTAAGTAGTCTCTCCTGGAAAGAAGGTGAGTACATGCTGGCTGTGTTTCTGTGTGTGGGGGGTTCTCCCTGTCTCCCCCCTGTTATGCTGCTCTCTGCACCCTGTACTGGTGCTGTGCTGTGTGGGGATACTTGGGGGGTTGTTCTGCCCTGGGGGTGGGCCGCTCTATGCTGTTTTTAATGCTGGAAAGTGTTCTGGAGGACTTTGTGTGGTGTTTTGCGTGCGCCATTGGCGCAGTATTTTAAATCTAAAAAATGCGCCATCGGCGGCCATTTTGCCGCGGCTCAAGTACAAGCGCCTGGCGGCCATTTTCTTGTAGCCACAGCGCTTTTAGTTTTGGTTTCGGCCTCTAGCGGCGCTGCTGAATGGCGCGAAATACCTTTTTCCTCACAGCTTCCTCACTCTCCTCAGGCTTCACACCACGCTACAGCGCGGCTCATACAGCGGAACCGAGCGGTCCCTAAGGGTGGGGAGTCCTCCGGGTATCCCCTCCTCAGCGCAGCCAGTGGGTGGACTGTACTATTCACTGTTATAGTGAATAGGGTCTCAGAGGGTGGCAAAAATGGAGTCTGGTTCACCTGCTTCTCCCCACTTGCCAGAGGCAACTGGCAGTGCTCCTGCACATGCGGTCCCTATGGACCAGTTGTCGGCAGTCCTGGAATCATTCCTTGTCCAGCTGGAAGCGGTGTGCCTTGAACCACCAACTGACAGGGTGCTTGTGAGTGAACTCATTGATGCTGTGAGGGATGATCTCAAGCTGAATGTTGAGGCTGAGGAACCTCAGGTGGACACTATGACCTTTTGGTTCTTTAAAAGCCGTGTCTTCAAAAAAGGTTTTTCCATATGTGCCTTTTTTTGATACATACATTGACCAGGTCTGGGATAAGCCGCAGAAGACTTTGACGGTCCCACGGTGCATAGCCTTACGGTACCCCTTTAAAGAGGACCTGGTTAAGAAGTGGGCTCAACCTCTGGTGGTCGGTCGCCCGTTTGAATAAGACCACCATGCTCCCAATGGAAGGGTCTCCTGCATTTAAGGATCCCGCTGACAGGAGGTCAGAGGTGGTGTGTAGAACTATGGTCACCTTATTGGGGGCCGCCTTACACCCTATAGTGGCGGCAACATTGGTGTCTCACACTCACAGGCTGGGCACGGATATTGCACCAGACAGTGCAGGAGCATAATCTCCCTCCTGAAACCATTGCCCTGGCTCAACAGCTTGCGTAGGGTTTGGTCTTAGTGTGCGATGCTACTGTGGATGCGACCCCTTTAATCACAGGGGCCTCCATTTCGGCTGTGGTGGTGCGTCGCCTTATCTGGCTGAAATGCTGGTCAGCCGACCTAGCTTCCAAAAAGCACCTGGCTGACTTGCCCTTTAAGGGCGGTAGACTGTTTGGAGCCGCCCTGGATGACATTATTAAGAACGTCACAGGAGGTAAGAGCACCTTCCTTCCCCAGTCTATTAAGGGAAAGGAGCCCCACCGCAGGCCGGGCCCTTCCTTTCCGGCGAAGAAGTTTTTTCGTCAGTCAGATTCCACGGGCAAGCCCACCCAGACTGAAAAAAGTGCGGCTGGGGGACAAAGACGTCCCAGGGTGCGTAAGCCTACCAAGCAAGCTCCCAAGTCCACCACCGCATGAAGTCTTGCCCCTGCCCGACTCTGGGGTGGGGGGACGTCTTCACAAGTTCTCGGTGCGGTGGACCTCCCGGATCTCCGACCGGTGGGTGTGCGAGGTGGTCACCTCGGAATACAGGATAGAGTTCTGCTCGTGTCCCCCAAACAGGTTTTTTCCTTCGAACCTCCCTCTCCTTCCGGCCTGCCTCCTGGGGGCCGTACAGGATTTGCTCGGGCGCGGAGTAATTGTGCCGGTTCTGTCACAAGAGAGGTTTCAGGGGTTTTACTCAAACCTGTTTGTTGTCCCGAAAAAGGACGGGGTTCGGCCAATCCTGGACCTCAAGGCCCTGAATGCCTATGTGAGGGTACAAAAATTCAGGATGGAATCCATTCGCACGGTGATCGCGACCCTCCAACAGGGGGATTTTTTGGCGTCCTTGGGTATCAAGGACGCTTACTTGCACATCCCAATCTGCGCAGGCCACCAGAGGTTTCTGCGCTTTGCCATAGGCGGAGTCCACCATCAGTTCATGGCCCTTCCCTTCGGCCTAGCATCAGCACCACGGGTTTTCACCAAGGTGCTGGCCCCGGTTCTAGCTTTGCTGAGACAGCAAGGAATTGTTATCGTGGGCTATCTAGACGATCTCCTTCTCAGAGCAGAAAATGGCTCAGAATTGGAGGAAAATGTGACGATAGTCAGTCAGACCCTCCGGGACTTCGGATGGGTTCTGAACACGCAGAAGTCGGCTCTAGCCCCGACTCAGCGCTTGGAGTATCTGGGTCTGATCCTGGACACTTCGGCAGCAAAGGTGTTTCTACCCTTTAGAGAAGCTACTGACACTTCGGTCAGCAGTACGGGTTTTGTCGCCCCGAAAATGGTCGTCAATTCGCTTCTTCATGAGAGTCCTGGGACTGATGGTGGCCTCCTTCGAGGCGGTTTTGTATGCCCAATCACACACTCGGGCATTGCAGAAGGGAATTCTGTCGGTTGGGGACAAGTCCCCATTGTCTTTGGATCTTCAGATCCTGGTGAGTCACTCTGTCAAGGCGTCGCTGACGTAGTGGCTGAGGTCCCCGGCTCTTCGAGCCGGTAAGTCGTTCCTCCCCATCCACTGGACGGTGATCACAACGGACGCCAGCCTGACGGGCTGGGGAGGAGTGTGGGGAGTCCTGTCAGCTCAGGGGCTCTGGTCTCCAGCCGAATCTCGTCTCCCAATCAACGTCCTGGAATTGCGGGCGATCAGACTGTGCGTCTCCGCTTGGTCAAAGAGGCTACAGGGCCACTCGGTCAGAATCCAGTTGGACAATGCCACGGCCGTGGCGTATGTCAACCATCAGGGGGGCACTCGGAGCCCGGCTGCGGCATCCGAGGTCGCCCACATCCCAAGATGGGCGGAAAGAAGCGTGCCGGCGCTGTCGGCCGTTTACATTCCGGGCGTAGAAAACTGGCAGGCGGACTATCTGAGCCGCCAGTCCCTGGACCAGGGGGAGTGGTCCTTGCATCCGGAAGTGTTTCAGCTCCTTTGTCAACGATGGGGCACTCCGGATGTGGACCTGATGGCGTCTCAACTCAATTGCAAGGTGTCAAGGTTTGTGGCCCGGTCCAAGGACCCCTGGGCGGATGCCTCGGACGCGTTAGTGGCCCAGTGGGGTCGGTATCGCCTGATATATGTCTACCCTCCGCTGCAGTTGATTCCTCGTCTGCTGCGCAGGGTAGCGGCCGAGGGTATTCCGGTGATCCTCATTGCCCCGGACTGGCCTCGGTGTCATTGGTACGCCGATCTGGTACGTCTCATCGCGGACGTCCCTTGGCGCCTGCCCTTGAGGGAGGACCTACTATCTCAAGGTCCCATCTTTCATCCTGCTTTACAGTCTCTGGCTTTAACGGCATGGCTATTGAGAGCCAGGTGCTGAAAGACAGAGGCCTGTCTGATTCGGTAATTTCAACCATGCTTAGGGCACGGAAATCTTCTTCTAGGAAGATCTATCACCGTGCCTGGAGAGCTTACATCGCTATGTGCGAGGAACTGGACTGGCGTCCACGGACGTACTCCGTTCCCAGAATCCTGAGGTTCTTGCAGCGTGGTGTTGCTCAAAGGCTGGCTTTGAGCACTATTAAGGGTCAGATTTCGGCTTTGGCCGTTTTCTTTCAAAGACCCCTAGCTGGTCATTCCTTGGTTAGCACTTTTGTGCAGGGGGTACGCCATGTGGTTCCACCTGCCAAGCCCCCGCTCCCTCCTTGGGATCTGAACTTTGTGCTTTTGGTTCTTCAGGAATCTCCTTTTGAGAATATAAGAGATATATATATACCTCTTTCAACTTTGTCCCAGAAGGTGGCTTTATAAGTGGCCATCACTTCTGTTAGACGGGTGTCTGAGTTGGCGGCTCTGTCATGTAAGTCGCCTTACCTGGTCCTCCATAAGGACAAGGCGGTATTGCGACCGCGACCGTCTTTTCTTCCTAAGGTGGTTTCGGCTTTTCACCTTAACGAGGACATTGTCCTTCCGTCCTTGTGCCCTCAACCATCGCATCCTAGGGAGGTTGCGCTTCACAATTTGGATGTGGTGCGTGTCTTACGGGTATACCTGGCGGCTACCGCTCCTATTCGGAAGTCTGACTCGCTGTTTGTGTCTGTCTCTGGTCCGAAACAGGGCCAAGCGGTGTCGTCTGCCACCATTTCTAGGTGGATCAGACAGACTGTTATACAGGCCTATGCCATTAGGGGACGGGCACCTCCCTTCCCGGTCACGGCGCATTCCACCAGGGCAATCGGTGCTTCCTGGGCTTTCCGACATCAAGCGTCGGTTGCACAAGTGTGCAAGGCGGCGACCTGGTCGTCCGTTCATACCTTTTCAAAGTTCTACAAGGTTGATGTGGCTGCATCTTCGGATGCTTCCTTCGGCCGCAAAGTGTTGCAGGCCGCTGTCTAATGTTGCAACTCCTCCGTTGAGGGGCTCTGCTGGTTTGGAGTGAAGTTTTGGTTGTTCCTTACTTTTTTTGCTCCCACCCTTTTCTTATACTGCTTTGGGACGTCCCACATGTAATCAGTATGAGAGCTGCGTAGGTCCATGGACGATGAGAGAAAATAGGATTTTTGTACTCTCCGTAAAATCTGTTTCTCTGACGTCCATGGACCGACGCAGCACCCACCCTTCCTTTTAAGTTTGTACTGCTTTGTTACGAACTGAGGCTGCTAGCTGCAGGTGGGAGGGTAATGTCCGGAGGGACCACCCCCCTCGGCAGGGCTGTTCAGCTCTGGCTTGTTCTAGAATGTTTTAACATCTAACATTCTGCCTAGGTCTTCTCCTGCGAGCAGGGACATATACCCACATGTAATCAGTATGAGAGCTGCGTCGGTCCATGGAAGTCAGAGAAACGGTTTTTCCGGTGAGTACAAAAATCCTATTTTTCCCCAGCCCTAGCGTACATACGGCCGGACTTTCCATCGGGAAAACCTCCATCAGAAATTCCGACAGCAAAAGTCTGATGGAGCCTACACACTGTCGGAATTTCCGATGAAAAGCTCACATCGGACTTTTGCTGTTGAAATTTCCAATCGTGTGTACGGGACATTAGTCTTTTTTTCTGGCATCAGTCTTCTATGTTTCTAAATATAGTTCTGATTCCATGAACAAACCGGCAAAATGGAAGCATTTACATTTTTGAATAGATTTTTGATTTAAGCTGTTCTTCTCTCTTTTTTTTATTTATTTTTTTATTATGACCATCAATCCATAAATGTACTGTGCGTTCGTTAACGGAGGACTAACAAGGTTTGTATATTAGAGTTAAACATCAACAACTTCAGATTAAGTATTACACCCCAAGTTGCATCATAATCCAATTTTGAGGACAATGATTTAAAACTTTTAAAATATTGGTTACGATATCAAACTGCAGGCATAGCTAAAGTGGTTCTAAAGTTAAAATGTTTTTTTAACTCCATGCATTCCCTGGCCACCAAATGCCAGTGAATGGTACCTTTGCCTACCTACTGCCACCACACACCCACACACGACTTTTCATCCCACCTGTGTGATATTAGCCAGAAAAGTTGTTTTTGCTTTGGGTGTTCAAAACATATTAAAAAAAAAAATGCGTGTATTGCTTGAATGAGCATTCAGATTTTTTTTTATGTAAGCCATTTTTGAATATATGGAATGTTAATTTTCCCCTTTCAGTTATCCAGTTGCTATTTTTAACCTACATCGTTGCATAGTAGGTAAGGTTGAATAAAGACAATAGTCCATCGAGTTCAACCTGTGTTGGTGTAAGTGGGTCAGTGTCTATAATTATTTCCCATATCCCTCTATGTTGTGTTTCTTTAAGATGCACATCCAAGAGTCTTTTAACCACTTTAAGACCGAGCCTGTTTTTCAGACTCATTGTTTACAAGTTAAAAACAAGCTTTTTTGCTAGAAAATTACTTGGAACCCCCAAACATTATATAAAAAAAATTCTAACGCCCTAGAGAATAAAATGGCGGTCATTGCAATACTTTTTGTCACACCTTATTTGCGCAGCGGTCTTACAAGCGCACTTTTTTGGGAAAAAATTTAATTTTTGAATTAAAAAAATAAAACAGTAAAGTTAGCCCAATTTTTTTTTTTTAGATTGTGAAAGATAATGTTATGCCAAGTAAATTGATACCCAACATTTCACGCTTCAAAATTGCGCCCACTCGTGGAATGGCATCAAGCGTTTACCCTTAAAAGTCTCCATTGGCAACGTTTAAAAAATTCTACAGGTTGCATGTTTTGAGTTACGGAGGAGGTCTAGGGCTAGAATTATTGCTCTCACTCGAACGCGGCGATACCTCCATATGTGTGGTTTGAACACCGTTTTCTTATGCGGGCGCTACTCACGTATGCGTTCGCTTCTGCGAGCGAGCTTGACGGGGCGCCTTAAACATTTTTTTTTTCTTGTTTATTTTACTTTATTTTATTGATTTTAAAACAGTTTAAAAAAATTGGGTCACTTTTATTCCTATTACAAGGAATGTGAACATCCCCTGTAATAGAAAAAAGCATGACAGGTCCTCCTTAAATGTGAGATCTGCGGTCAAAAAGACCTCAGAATTCATATTTGGACTTAATTTTTTTTTTTATTATTGCATTTTTGTCATTTTGAAAAAATGACAAAAAATGAAATGTCCCTTTTTTTAAGAGCTATGAGCGGAAGTGACGTCGCTTCCGCCCTGCTATGGTATGGAGACGGCCGGGGGCCTCACTCTTCTCCATACCCAGGAAGGAGAAGGACCCGATTGCCTCCGCCGCTGCCGACGGCTCTGGTAAGCGGCGGGGGAGGCCCTCTCCCGCTGCCGATAATGGTGATCTTGCGGTGAATCCGCTGCAGAGACCACCATTATCATAAACCGGACCGCCCGCTGAAAAGATGGATAACTTGGTTATGGCAGCAGCTGCTGCCACAACCGAAATTTCCATTCTTAAAGTGCCGACGTATATATACACTGGGTGATCCGGAAGTGGTTAAAAATACCCATACTCCCCGCTGCCACCACCAGTTGTGGAAGAGTTCCACAGCCTTATTGCCCTGATTGTGAAAACTCCCTGCGCAATTTAACCACTTCCATACCGGGTCATTGTAAAATGACGCCGGCAGGAACCCTCTCTCCCTCCGGGTGGACATCATATGACGTCCTGGGTTTGTGGGGCGATATCTGAATGATGCCTGCAGCTAGAGGCATCATTCAGATATCCTTCTCTTCAGCCGGCGATTCTGCGCACCATAAGAATGATCATAGCGGCGATTCCGCCACTTGATCGCTCTTATAGGCGGCGGGAGGGGACATCCCCCCCCCCCCCCCGCCGACATCCGGTGCTTCTCCGGGCTCTCCCGTGCCATCGGGGGCCCAGAGAAAGAATAGTCTGGCGCCGGTGGTCTTATTGACCCCGCATCTTTCCATAAAGAGGACCTGTCACACACCATTCCTATTACAAGGGATGTTTACATTCCTTGTAATAGGAATAAAAGTGATCAAAAAAAAGTGTAAAAATAAATAATACATTTTTTTTTAAAAACTCCCCTGTCCCCAATAGCTCACGCTCAGAAGCGAACGCACATGTAAGTCACACCCACGCTGTTCAATCCACATATGTGAGGTATCGCCGCGTGCGTTAGAGCGCGTGCAACAATTCTAGCACTAGACCTTCTCTGTAACTCTAACCTGGTAACCTGTAAAAAATTTCAAAGCGTCGCCTATGGAGATTTTTAAGTACCAAAGTTTGGCACCATTCTATGAGTGTGCGCAATTTTAAAGCATGACATGTTGGGTATCTAATTACTCGGCGTAACATAATCTTTCATATTTTACCAAAAAATTGGGCTAACTTTACTGCTTTGTTATTTCTTTAATTCATGAAACCACTTTTTCCCCAAAAAAAAGAGTTTGAAAAATTATTGCGCAAATACCGTGCAAGATAAAAAGTTGCAACGACCGTCATTTTATTCCCTAGGGTGTCTGCTAAAACATACATAATGTTTGGGGGTTCTGAATAATTTTCTAGCAAAAAAAATGATGATTTGTACATGTAGGAGAGAAGTGCCAGAATAGGCCTGGTATGTATGGAAGTGGTATAAAAAGCCCTGTATTGAAGTGGTTAAGGTTAAACTGCTTCTCCTCCAATCTCATTGTGAGACGCGGGAGAGCTGATGCTCTCGTGCAGATCGCTGGATCGAGATGGGTCTCAGGTACGTATGAGGCTGTTGCACACAGACGGTTTTTACCTTCATGCATGAAGGTAAAAAAAAACTTTAGCCTATAAAACAACTTTAAGACATGATTTAAAAAGCTGTTTGCAAAGATTTATTTCAGTAGAATCGGATGTTGGGGTGTGTTTATTTTTATTTAATTTTTTTGCTTTCCTTCTTGGTTAGGGACAAACTTTTTTTAAATAACTGTACCTTTTTTCCAGGGAGGTGGTTGATTCGATGGTCCAGCATTTCAAAGTTACCATATTTGGTGACCGTCGACCGGTTTATGATGGAAAAAGAAGCTTGTATACTGCCAATCCACTGCCTGTAGCATCTACTGGGGTAAGCGCTAAATATTTATATTTTGTGGTTCTGCTTTTTGTTGGTCTGTAAAACCACAGGTTGCATGAGCTAAACATATATTTTTAAACGTTATTTCAGAAAACATTTTGACCAAGACTATTTCTATTGTAAATCCCGAAAATACATACAGTAGTTACAGTAGTCTGTTAGAAAATCATCTAGTTCAACCAATCAAACTAAAAAGACAAAAAATCACACACACAAATGGAAAGCCTCCATATACACAATCCTAGATCCACTGTTGATCCAAAAGTAGGCAAAAAACAAACAAACAAAGCCTCATCCAATTAGATCCAGTGGGGAAAACCATTCCTTCCTGATCCCCAGGTGGCGATCGGCTATTCCCTGGATCAACTACCCCCTTGGTTTTTTAAACCAGTTTTTCTTGTCCTTTTTTTTCAGTCATGGCACCGTTTAAAACTGATCCAAAATACCAAGGCACCTTAGTCTAAAATGTGAAATACATCTATCATGGGGAAACTTGAGAATGGGACTATGCACATAGCTGCCATGACAGAATTAATTTCACATCAGTGGTCCCCATCACATTGCAGGTGGACCCCCTATCATGTTGATCTTCCCTCCCAATCATATTGGAAGTTAACACCCACAATATTACTTTAGAGGCTGCTTTGCATAGAGGAAACTGTGACACTGATCTATTAAACTGCAGGGTGACTTAGGAAGAGGTGTTTGGGATCCTGACTGAGAAGTAAGGTAATTTTTATGTTTATTATTAGTAGTATTATTTTCTTAACTACCCATTACAATCACTTTAAATGAATACAGCCAACGTTTATTTGGCTGTACTTCTCTTGTGACACATTTTCAGCAGACAGCGGGCTGAAGCCTACTGTCGGCTGACATCCGAGTCGGTCCAGGCTCTCAGGTAAGATCACAAGGGTGTACTAGGAGTCATGCAGGCTTAAAGAAAACAAGCGTGATCATCTCGTGAATGGAAAAACACCGCCCAAGTGTTCTCTTTGAATAGCAGGAGTTGACAACTGGAAGGCAGATTACCTCCGTCATCACCACCTGGATAAAGAGGAATGGGCCCTTCACACCAACATCTTCCACTTGATATGTCAGAGTTGGGAACTCCAGATTCAACAAGTAACCCCTGTTTGTTGTCAGGAGCAAGGATCCTCTACCTCGTCTTCTCTGCAAAATAGCTCAAGAGAAGAAACCAGTGATACTCTTTGCATCAAAATTGGCCCAGAAGAACCTGGAACACAGACATACTCAGACTTCTAGATTATGACCCCTGGCCTCCCCCAAACAGACCAGACCTACTACCTCAGGGGCCCCTGTTCTATCCTAATTCATCTCTCACTGGCTTTAATGGCATTGCTGTTGAAGCCCAGGTCTTGAGGGACAAAGGGGTGCTGATTCTGTCATTCCCACATTGCTGAAAGCAATAAAAGCCACTTCCATAAATATATACTATTATACCTGAAGATACCTCTTTGTTTGGTGTGAACACAGGCACTTAAACATCAGAGATTACTCTGCGACCTGCATTCTGGGCTTCCTACAGTCGGGACCTGACCAGAACTAGGCTTTTATAAGTACTCTTAAGGGGACAGGTTCATCCATTCTTTTTCAAAAACCTTTGGCTTCTCTTTACCTTGTGATGTTTCTTGGATCGAAACACCCTTACAGCACTGTGTCCTGTACTTAGGATCCTTTAATCCCATCAGTAAACTCCTCTTCAATGATCTCTTCTACAAGGTTGCCGCCTTGGTGGCTGTCACGTCAGTCAGATGTTTTATTTGAATTAGCGGCTCTCTTGTAAGGAGCCACTCCTCGTTATTCACAAGGACAAAGCAGTCTTGCACCTAAAGCCCCATACACACTATCAGTTTTCTTGCAGGTTTTTCTCTTCAGGTTTACCAAAACCATGTAGTGCAAGGGCCTGCCTGATTGCATACGAATTGAAACTCTTAAGGTTTGACCTCATATTAGATGGTTTTGGTAAACCTGAAGAGAAAAACCTGCAAGAAAACTGATAGTGTGTATGGGGCTTAAGACCTCTTTTTCTTACTAAGGTAGTGTCAACCTTTCACATAGTGCAAGATGTAGTCCTCCCTCCTTTGGTGCCCTGCTCCCAAGCGGGAAAAGGATATTGTTCTTCACTGTCTGGACGTGGTATGAGCCTTCAGAGTGTACCTAAAAGCTAGAGTTTCTATCAGGAAGACAGACTTTTTATTTTTGTCTTGCCCTCGGGACCTCACAAGGGACCACTGCTTGGCGGATAAGACAAGTCTTCTTGAGAGTTTATACCTTCATAGGGGTCTCAAAACTTTCTAAAGAAAGGGCCTCAGACTTTGAGGGAGTGAGGGCGGCGAGTGGACTGTGCCCAGTGGGAGTAAACAATGCCGATCTTTGGTATTGGGGAGGGGGGAATAGCCGGTGTCAGTGGGAGGAGTAGTGCCCTATTTTTGTCAAGATCTAAAAGTAGTGGCACTGCTGCTTGGAATACAGCTTGGATATACCAAGTACCATAAAACCTTTGGATTGCGAGCATAATTTGTTCCAGAAGCATGCTTGTAATCCAAAGCACTTTTATATCAAAGCGAATTTCCCCATAAGAAATAATGGAAACTCAAATGATTTGTTCCACAACCATTTATTCATAAGTCCTTTGGTTTATAGTACATATAAAAAGATTATAGCAATGTGATAGGTTGTCTAACCATAAAATGGGGATTAGAAAATCCAGCAGGAGCTACAGAGTATAAAAGAGAAGAGAGGCGCCTCTAAGTGTAGCAATATGGTTACATTTAATGAAGGTACAACATTTAGTAACTTGCATGGTTGATTAAAAGTGGCACATCCAAGTATGCAGGCATCCGAGGTAAAGGGGTCCACATAGACCATCCCCCGCACTGCCGGCTCTCACCGCTGTCCGTCTGCAATCGTGACCGGGAAGACTACCCTGCAGTATAGCAATCGCTCATGGACCACAGCGTGGAAAGAATGACGTCTATGTGGACAGATTTACCCCGGATGCCTGCATACTTGGATGTACCTGTTTTATTACCAACCATGCGAGTTTCTAAATGGTGTACCTTCATTAAGACCCCTTTCACACTGGGGTGGTGTGGGCATTGGCGGTAAAGCGCTGCTAGTTTTAGCGGCGCTTTACCACTGTTGTAGCGGAACTTTTCGGCCGCTAGCGGGGTGCTTTTAACTTCCACTAGCGCCCGAGGAAAGGGTAAATAGCGACTGTTTTGCGGCGCTGCCGAATGCTTTGCAGGCGCTTCGGCAGCGCTGCCTATTCATTTCAATGGGCAGGGACGGTGGAAGAGTGGCGTATACACTGCTCCCCCACCACCCCAAAGATGCTGCTTGCAGGACTTTTTTTCCTGTCCTGCAAGCACACCGCTCCAGTGTGAAAGCACTCAGGCTTTCACATTGGTGTGGCATGAGAGGCGCTTTTCAGGCGCTATTTTTAACGCTAAAACGCCTGTAAAAGTGCCCCAGTGTGAAAGGGGTCTAAATCTAGCTGTATTGCTACACTTGGAGGCACCTCTTCTTTTATACTAAGTTGTGACTTTGCGCTACTTGTAATTCAAGACATCGCTTGTATATATATGTATTAAAACAGTTTGCTTGTCTTGCAAAAACGCTCTCAAACCAAATTACTTTCAAACCAAGGTTTTACTGTACAGTTAGTTACATGTGCAAATGAGAATTTAAAACATTTTGTGCAACAACCCTTATATATTCCTAACTATAGCTGCATACACCCTGAATCGCCTAAAGGTGTAAGAATGTGTATAAATGTGCTGTGCTGAAAACCCACATAGAAATCTATACAAATGTTGTCATATAAAAAATGTACAATTAAAAATCTCCACCAAAAATTGGTAAATATTTGTATGGAAGTGTCAACAATAATCTATCCAAAAATAAGTCGTATGTTACCCAAACCAGCTCATTTGTTGCACACAAATTTTTGAAAAATATTCAAATAAAGTCCAGAAATATAAATAGTCCCAAAAACATAAATCCCAGTAGTATAAAATCACGCCTCTAAATCAAAGTTGGGAAAAGACCCATTCCTCCACTTTTCCCTAGAAGGTAAATGCTCACCTCCCCAGAAATCTACCCTCACTACAAAGGTCAATTTAGCATGTTGGCAGGCACCGGGACTCAGAGAAAATATTCAATCTGCTCCAGTTTGTATATGCAGTCAGAGAAACCACAAGACCCTGCTTCACAACCATGTTACTTGATGAAGTCGACCACGAAGGATATCCATCTGAAGCGCAAAAGAAAGAGAAGCCGACCATAGTTCTCACCACTAAGAAACACTATTAAAACCATAAAAATCTACTTGCATGTAAGATAAAAGCAGACAGGCACTTCTGAATGGCCTCAGCCAGTATGATATTCAGTGCTACTCGTGAGGATTATAAACGGACACCACTATGCTGAGACAAGGAACCTTCCAGTCGTCATGCAGTCGGCTCAATCCAGGATCACTGTAGCTCTCTCTGCCTTACTTGTTTCTTCACAAATGATGTAATTTGGACTTTATTTTTCATCAATTTATTTGTGTTGAACATATGAGCTTGTTTAGGTGACATATGAGATGTTTTGGGATAGATTGTTGTCACTTCCACACGCACATATTTACACATTTTTTTTACACACTTTTATGTTAAAGTGTTACTAAACCCACAACAGTAAAATCTGTCTGTATATGCAGAATAGCATGCTTGTTATACTCACTGTGGAACTTGAGGGTTTATTCTCTGCATTGTGTAAAAATGCTCTTTGATCCTGTATGCACACATCCTCCCCCTCCTGCAGGGTCTCTCTTGGCAAGACCAGATGAGACAAAGTCAGGGTAGTGAAGCTGCACATGCTCAGTTTGGTCACTATTGCTGGAGAGAACAGTTCCTTGTTGAGCTGAGCTTTTCAGGTCAGATGATATTGACATCACACATTTGGATGTGTATACATATCCTAAATGACAACCCAGTTCCTCCCTCCTCCATGCCCAGTAACTAAAAAACACAGTGGGTGGGATGTCACACATCTTGATTCATGGATTATCCACTTCCCATAACAGCATGAGGACACAGGCTGCAGTGGAAATCTCCTCCTACCTCAACACAAAAAGGTGTATATAGTGGCAGTATTTTAATTAACTATTTTCATATTACTGGATTTAGTATTATTTTAATGCTTTATATGACTTTTATATAGACATTATGTAGTTTTCAGCACAGCACATTTAGACACATATGCAAAATGGACAGCTATACAAAAGCGTGGTTTTACATTTAAAAAGAAATGACCACTTCGAAAGAACTTGGTTCCACGGCAGAAAAATTGTGGTATATGAACCCCTTGTCGACCAGACCAAAGCTATTTTTGCCTCAGTTTCTTATAAAATTCAGACTGATGAAAAATTGTATAAGAGCGATGAACAAAGAAGGTGAATGCTTTTGTTATTAGACATTTGTCATTATTGAGATACATTTCCAATAATTACCAAGGCTAATCAAGATTAAAAAAAGCATTTTCATTTGGTCTACAGATTAGATTTGTCATCAATGACCAGTGGTTTGATGATCTGTTAGTGGGGCCAGAAAATATCGCCTGGAAAGCATTCAAGGATGTCGTCTAGAATTTTCTTGGCAACTGCAGAGCACCAAACTACATTCAGCTAGTTGACAAACGTCTTACAGATATACAAGACCATGACATGCACCATGTCACTGAAGATTAATTTTCAGCATTCCCAGGACTTCATTTCTAAAAATCTAGGTGCAGTCAGTGACAAACATGGTAAATGGTTTTACCAGGACATTGCCACAATGGAAAAATGTTGGGTCAACTAGAATCCATCAATGCCGGATGACTATTGTTGAACACTGCAGGGTTGAATTCATGGAGCATGTTGGAAACATTATGCAATTAAATACTTTATTCAATAAAAGTTAATTTCATATTTCTCTGGATTTTTATGTGCTTCAGTCATGAATTATAATTGGTAATTTTGAAAGGGGCTATCATCACAAAGTTTTTTAAGAAGCAAAACTTTTGAAAAAGTTGTTGTCCAGTGTTGTGTACACTCACAAGTGAGACATCTATGATTAACCATCTCATTACTAGCCTGTAATACTCCTTCTTTTTAAGGGCCATTTTTCAGTTTTTAGTACTGTGACCGAGAGTATGCACATGGGCATTAACAAAAAAATACTTGGAACAATCGGTAGACAATGGGCAAGCAAAGTTTTTTTTTCTCGTTTCACAGAGAGATGGCTTTTCAAGCGTCTCCTAACAAAGATACACCAAATTAAATTAATACAGCAAGATTCGCCCTCGCTCAAATACTTAGGAATATGTACTGTATCATGGGTAATAGTAAATGCAGTCTAAGTGTGTATAAACTGAAACCAGTAGTAACAAATTGGTGTGCAAATAGTTAAAGCCTAAAGATAGCTGATCTATCAATCCAACCAAAATATGCAAATTTTGATCAAGCACTTTTAATGGCATGATTAGAACACCGGTATGGGTAAGAGTACTGGTGGTAGAAGTCAGTCCCATGCATCATAGGACAGATGAGCAGGGATCTAACTTAAAGTGGAGCTCCACCCTAAATAGCAACTTTTGCTATTTGGAACCCTCCCCCCCCCACTCCGGTGTCACAATTGACACCTTTCAGGGGGGAGGGGGGTGAAGATACCTGTCTAAGACAGGTATTTTCACCCACATCCGGGAGTCCTCTCTCCGGGAATCTGCGGGAGTGATGTCACTTCCCCCAGACTTCCCGTAGTGTTCTGGGAGACACTCGGCTCCCAGAACACAGGAGCACCAATCAGAACGGCGCAACGCGACTCGCGCATGCGCCGTAGGGAACCGGGCATGAAGCTGCAGGGCTTCACTTCCTGGTTCCCTCAGCGAGGATGGCGGAGGGAGCAGCAGAGCGACGAGCGATCGCTCGTCCTCTGCTGCGGACGTCGCTGGACTCCAGGACAGGTAAGTGTCCAAATATTAAAAGCCAGCAGCTGCTGTAGCTGCTGGCTTTTAATATTTTTTTTTCCGGCGGAGCTCCGCTTTAACTGAATGAGACAAAAAGGCACAAATTTTTTATTCTGAACGCTAAAATCATTGCACTGGGCAAAAAGTCTGCGCATATGACAGTGTGCATTTCACAGTCCTAGAAAGCCTCCCAGCGCTGAGCCAGAGCCAGCAAAGTGGTGATTCCCCTTCATGAGCCTATTTACTAGAGCTACCTGTGTTCTTATAAAGTTCCAGGGGAGGCGCAAAAGAGAGCAGGGTGGATTTGATTTAAATCAAGTCGATTTTGAATCACTAGTAAAATGGCTTGATTTGAATCAACTTGATTTAAATCATAATTTTTAAAGAGCAAACGTCATCTCTGACTTGCAGCGGCTCCTCCTCTGACTTGCAGCGGCTCCTCCTCTGACTTGCAGCGGCTCCTCCTCTGACTTGCAGCGGCTCCTCCTCTGACTTGCAGCGGCTCCTCCTCTGACTTGCAGCGGCTCCTCCTCTGACCTGCAGCGGCTCCTCCTCTGACCCGCAGCGGCTCCTCCTCTGACCCGCTGTTGACTCACCGGCAGTCCCATTCACTTTAATGGGACGGCTGGTGATGCGACAGTGACACAACAAGGTGAGGGACGTGGCGGCAGCAGGTGAGTGGCAGGCCCAGGCGTTGCCATGATGGATCTGAAATGACAAGTGCACTTTAAATGTAAGGACTTATTCTTGCTGGTAGTTAGAATCTTTAATATTTGCAAACAAAAAGAATGTTTCCCATTTAGAATAATAAGCTGTAAGGTTACTAAAACATTGATATTAGAACGGATTGAATCATACAGTTTTTAGTGTACATAGATTTTCAAAATCGTGGGATAAAGGAATATTCCTGAACTTTGTTTTATCTTGTGGTTACTGTGAAATTGTGTGAATGCATCAATGCAGTGCATGTTCTCAGCTTGCAGAGCTTGGATTCATTGAATGAGTTTACAAAAAAATTAAATATTACAGAATATACAGCCTCATGCTGAATAAACTAAATTATTAATGTATCTTAAATAGAAAACTGTCTTTAGATAGATAGATTTTTACTCCTAAAGCATATTGATGAAATACATTTAATAAATAAAAAAAAATCAGATTTAACCACTTCCCGCCCAGCTTCTAGCAGATTGACGGCTGGGCGGTGGTTCAGTTATCCTGACTGGGCATCATATACATAAAAAGTGTAGCGTGCAATTTGTATTCAGCCCCCCTGAGTCGATACTTTGTAGAACCACCTTTTGCTGCAATTGCAGCTGCAAGTCTTTTTGGGGTATGTCTCTAC
This sequence comes from Rana muscosa, assembly GCA_029206835.1. Lineage (NCBI taxonomy): Eukaryota > Metazoa > Chordata > Amphibia > Anura > Ranidae > Rana > Rana muscosa. Next base: position 489,977,594 of record CM055117.1, on the reverse strand, counting down.
CAGCTTTGCACATCTAGATGAGTGTGACAATTTTGCCCATTCTTCTTTGCAAAAAAGCTCAAGCTCTGTCAGATTGGATGGAGAGCGTCTGTGGACAGCAATTTTCAAGTCTTGCCACAGATTCTCAATTGGTTTCAGGTCTGAATGTGCTTTGATCTAAACCAGGGGTCTCCAAACTGATGCCCAAGGGCCAGATGTGGCCCTTTTCTAGCCTTTATCCGGGCCCTGGGGCACTATTCCTCCCACTAACACCAAAAATGAGGCACTATTTCTTCCACCGATACCAATGATGGGATACTATTCCTCTTACTAATAGGGACACTACTCCTACTCCTATTCAACACAAACCCTAAGGCCATATTTATTCTCACTCATGCCAGGCGTGTGACATTTTCTGCCCTTGCTAGCCACAATCCGGCCCTCCTCAAGTCTGTAGGACGATAAACTGGCCCTTTGCTTAAAAAGTTTGGAGACCCCTGATCTAAACTATTGTAGCTCTGGCTGTAGGTTTAGGTTTGTTGTCCTGCTGGAAGGTGAACCTTTGCCATGGTCTCAAGTCTTTTGCAGACTCTAGCAGGTTTTCCTCTAAGATTGCCCTGTATTTGGCTCCATCCATCTTCCCATCAACCTTGACCAGCTTCACTGTTCCTGCTGAATAAAAGCATCCCCACAACATGGTGGGGGTGGTGTGTTCAGGGTGATGTGCAGTGTTAGTTTTCTGCCACACATAGCATTTTGCTTTCAGGCCAAAAAGTTAAATTTTGGTCTTATCTGATCAGAGCACCTTCTCCTTATGTTTGCTGTGTCCCTCACATGGCTTCTCGCAAACTGCAAACTGGACTTCTTATGGCTTTCTTTCAACTTCTTGCCATACTCTTCCATAAAGGCCAGGTTTGTGGAATGCAGGACTAATAGTTGTCCTTTAGAGAGATTGTCCCACCCGAGCTGTGGATATCTGCAGCTCCTCCAGAGTTACCATGGGTAGGGCTGGGCGATTTTCCCCCCCAAAAAAATCTGCGTTTTTTTTTTTTTTTTTTTTTTTTTTTTTTTATAAAAAACTCGATATTCGATTCGATTTTTTTTTTATTATATTAATTAAAGTGCATCAACAAACAAAATTGCAAAGGCAAACCCTTTCTCTAACTGCAAAGTCAGTGTGCAACAAAGATTGTTAAACATCCAAATTATTAATACTGTATTTGGATTTAGCTAATAAAACAACAAAAAATCTTGAGGTTACTCTTAGTTGAATTGAACTGTGTCCGTGCCTCACTGTGTCCGTGCCTCACTGTGTCCGTGCCTCACTGTGTCCGTGCCTCACTGTGCCCGTGCTTCACTGTGCCCATGCTTCAATCACTGTGCCCGTACCTGATGCAGATTTTCATGGTATACAGATTTTACTGCTACACCGGCGGCCATTCCAGTATTCAAAAGCCGCACCTCCTCCTCGTCTGTTATAGGCGGAACACTCAATTTCCCAGCATTCAGTGTTCTGCCTATCATGGTCATCCTCATAACACAGACGAGGATGAGAGGATGTCCGTGATAGGCTGAACACTGCCTGCTGTGAAATTGAGTGTTCCGCCTATCACAGACGACGAGGACTCGGGAGGTGCGGCTTTTGAACACTGCAATGGCCGCCGTCTGTCTGCATGACACGCTGATCAGGTAGGCAGACGGCGGCTGCGGCGAGTAGATGTAATTGGGGTAACACCGCCCAGTGCCACTCCAGATACGCCCCCTGCAGTCCTGCTATGGAAACTTTGAAGGGAAAAAAATATATATCTATATATATATATTTTTTTTTTTTAATAAAAAAAAATCTAAAAAAATCAATTTTCTTCAAATCTGAATCGATTTGAGCTCAAAACTCGATTCAAGATTAAAATCGATTTTTTTCCCAGCCCTAACCATGGGCCTCTTGGCTGCTTCTCTGATTAATGCTCTCCTTGTCAGTTTGGGTGGATGTCTTGGTAGGTTTGCAGTTGTGCCTCACTCTTTCCATTTTTGGATGATGGATTGAACAGTGCTCCATGACATGTTCAAAGCTTGGGATATTTTATTTTTTATAACCTAACCCTGCTTTAAACTTCTCCACAACTTTATCCCTGACCTGTCTGGTGTGTTCCTTGGCATTCGTGATGCTGTTTGTTCACTTTGGTTCTCTAACAAACATCTGAGGGCTTCACAGAACAGCTGCATTTTTTACTGAGATTAAATTACACACAGGTGGACTCTATTTACTAATTAGGTGACTTCTGAAGGCAGTTGGTTCCACTAGATTTTAGTTGGGGGTATCAGAGTAAAGGGGGCTGAATACAAATGCACGCCACACTTTTCAGATATTTGTAAAGACAATTAAAAACCATTTATCATTCTCCTTCCACTTCACAATTATGTGCCACTTTGTGTTTGGCCCATCACATAGACCCCTTTCACACTGGGGGCGTTTTGCAGGCGCAATAGTGTTAAAAATAGCGCCTGCAAACCGCCCTAAAACAGCTGCTCCATTCACTCCGGAGGGCTTTCACACTGACAAAGTCCTGCCAGCAGCTTCTTTGGAGCGCATTAAGAGTTTTAACTCTTTTTCGGCCGCTAGCGGGGGTTAAAAGCACCCGGCTAGCGGCTGAAATGCACCCCAAATCTGACGGTAAAGTGCCGCTAAAAATAGTGGCGGTTTTACTGCCGATGCTCGGGGCGGCTCGTGTGAAAGGGCTCATAAAATCCCAATAACATTTCTGTTTTTGGTTTTGTGTGTGTGTTGTGTGTGTTGTGTGTGTGTGTGTGTGTCAGGGTTGCCAACTTTCAGTAAATTTACGAACAGTTTGTAAAATCTGTACTTTTTGCATCTGTCCCTGAATGTCCATTACGGACATGTAGGTTGCATCTCCGTATCTGACATTCATGGACAGATGCAACAATTATGGATTTTACAAACGGTTTGTAAATTTACTGAAAGTTGGCAACCCTGGTGTGTGTGTGTATATATACAGTGAGGAGACCTTTGCCCACCGACAAAGGATCAGTCTATAATTTTAATGGTAGGTTTATTTTAACAGTGAGAGACAGAATAACACCAAAAATCCACAAAAAAGCATTTAAAAAAAAAAGTTATACATTTTATTTGCATTTTAATAAGTGAAATAGGTATTTAATCCCTTCGCAAAACCTGACTTGGTACTTGGTGGCAAAACCCTTGTTGGCAATCTGAGGCCAGATGTTTCTTGTAGTTGGCCACCAGGTTTGCACACATCTCAGGAGGGATTTTGCAGATCCTCTCCAAGGTTTCAAGGCTGTGGTTTAGTAACTCGAACCTTCAGCTCCCTCCACAGATTTTCTATGGGAAATGGGCTAGGCCACTCCAGGACCTTAACCACTTCCCTACCCAGCCATAGTCAAATGACGTCCACAGATGGGATCGCCCATCCTGGGTGGACGTCAAATGACGTCCTGGCTTTGTAGGGGGATATCTGAATGATGCCTGCAGCTAGAGGCATCATTCAGATATCCTTTTGAAGTGCCGGCGATTCTGTGCACCATAAGAACGATCATAGCGGCCGTTCCGCCGCTTGATCGTTCTTATAGGCGGCAGGAGGGGACATCCCCCCCCTCCCGCCGCCATCCGGTGCTTCTCCGGGCTCTCCCGTGCGATCGGGGACGCGGAGATAGTATTCCGGCGCCGTTGGTGGGTCACGTGACGAGCATAGAGATGACTGGTGACCAGATGGTCACCAGTCATCTCTATGATCGTCGGAGGCCCGGGCGCGATGTGATGACGTCACGCCCGGGTCCTCAAATGTAAACAAAGCCGCCATTGCGGCTAGTAAGTATGAGATCAGTGAAAAAATTTTCACTGATCTCATGCTTTCCAGCCTGGAGGAGAGATGTGGGGTCTTATTGACCCCGCATCTCTCAATAAAGAGGACCTGTCACACACATTCCTATTACAAGGGATGTTTACATTCCTTGTAATAGGAATAAAAGTGATAAAAAAAAAAGTAAAATAATTGTAAATAAATAAGATAAATAAAAATTAAAACTCCCCTGTCCCCGGTAGCTCGTGATCAGAAGCGAATGCACACGTAAGTTGCCCACATATGTAAACGCCGTTCAAACCACACATGTGAGGTATCGCCGCGTGCGTTAGAGCACGTGCAACAATTCTAGCACTAGACCTCCTCTGTAATTCTAACCTGGTAACCTGTAAAAAAAATTAAAGCGTCGCCTATGGAGATTTTTAAGTACCACAGTTTGGCGCCATTCCATGAGTGTGCGCAATTTTAAAGCGTGACATGTTGGGTATCTATTTACTCGGCGTAACATCATCTTTCATATTTTTCCCCCAAAATTGGGCTAACTTTACTGTTTTTTGTTATTTTTTCATTCATGAAACCATTTAAAAAAAAAAAAGGCGTTTGAAAAATTATTGCGCAAATATCGTGCAAGAAAAAAAGTTTCAATGACCGTCATTTTATTCCCTAGGGTGTCTGCTAAAAAAACATATATAATGTTTCGGGGTTCTGAGTAATTTTCAAAGTATCCTGCTTGCAATACGCCAGACAGCTCCTGGCCAGCATCGTATTTGGTTTGTTTGCTTTTATATACCAATGCTGGCAAGACAAGCACAGTGCGCGTTTTCCCCGATCGGTAAGACATAAGTCTAATTCCGTGCGAGCCTGGTCCTAAAGTTTACGATTGGTAGGTGTGGGGGTTTGTTTAAAAGCGGTTGAGATAGATTCTATTCGGGATTCCAATTTTTTTGTAGCTGTTGGCGTTCCCTTTTACATTTTGAGGCTAGCTGAATAATATGACCCCTGAGCACAGCCTTGTAGGCCCCCACAGGGTAACCGGGGAGGAGACTGAAGCGGAGTTGAGGCAGAAATATTCTACGGAAGTTTTCAACAGATCCTCCTGAATGTCATGGAGAGATGAGCCACCCTTTCTGAAGGGTATTTGTCCAGAACAGGGTCCAAGGCCACATTCGAGTCCCCTGTCCAGAAGCGGGGTACCCTTTTGGTGGGATGTCAGTAAGGAACATATATGAGTCAAAAAGTGTCCTGGGTTGGAATTGGGGACATAATGGGTCATTATGGTAACCTCTGCATCCTCAATAGTACCCACGAGCAGGAGGTATCTACCATTTGAGGTCTGCTATCTGTTTAATACAATTAAAAGGCACCAATTTGCAAGAGGCCATCAGAACTCCCCTCTGGTTGGGCCAGTAGCCAAGAACACCTGGGGGTATTGTGCGTCAAAATACTTAGGGCTGGAGGCAGAGGAGAAATTGGTTTCCTGTAGACATAGGCTATGTCTATATGTTGCTTTTTAAGGTAATTAAATACTTTCACCCTCTTTTGAAGAGAGTTCATACCCTGAACATTCAATGACAACCAGTGTAGTGTCATAGTGGATATGTGGTTAAGAGCTTATCAATGTCTGGGAAGCAACCCCCATGGACTCCGAGAAGGGTAATGAGAGGGGAAATTGTAGGAAGAGAAAGGAGAGATGGCAGGAAAGAGAAAGAAAGAAAAGCACAAAAAGGCAGAGAAAATCTCGGGGTAACATATATTTGGATTAAGCAATAGTGCAACCAAATGTGGATCCAGGGACCCACCAAAAGGTCGGTGGTTGACCAGGACCATGGTCGTCCCAAGCAAGTACCGACTCGGTCCACCGGACCCTTCCGGCGTATTTAAACCGTGAAAAATGCAAAGAAATGAGCACTGGATAAAACATAATCTATTCGACACAAACTATGGTACAAAAATCGATGGCCCTTCCTGAGACTAATCGCTCATAGGAGCAGTGAGGTCCGGGTAAACTAAATAGTCAGAGGGTGGAACTATAGCACACCTCCCTCTTACTGAAAAAACAAATTCCTATGACGGCTGGTGCTGCTACCATCCCCTATCAACAGACAGATAAAAGCATATAAAAACACAATATATACAGTTGCAAAAAAAAAGTATGTGAACCCTTTTGGAATGATATGGATTTCTGCACAAATTGGTCATAAAATGTGATCTGATCTTCATCCAAGTCACAATAATAGACAATCAGTCTTCTTAAACTAATGACACACACAGAATTAAATGTTACCATGTTTTTATTGAACACACCATGTAAACATTAAGCGTGCAGGTGGAAAAAGTATGTGAACCCTTGGATTTAATAACTGGTTGAACCTCCTTTGGCAGCAATAACTTCAACCAAACGTTTGCTGTAGTTGCAGATCAGACGTGCACAACGGTCAGGAGTAATTCTTGACCATTTTTAGAACTTTATTTACAGAACTGTTTAAGTTCAGCAATATTCTTGGGATGTCTGGTGTGAATCGCTTTCTTGAGGTCATGCCACAGCATCTCAATCGGGTTAAGGTCAGGACTCTGACTTGGCCACTCCAGAAGGCATATTTTCTTCTGTTTAAGCCATTCTGTTGTTGATTTACTTCTATGCTTTTGGTCGTTGTACTGTTGCAACACCCATCTTCTGTTGAGCTTCAGCTGGTGGGCAGATGGCCTTAAGTTCTCCTGCAAAATGTCTTGATAAACTTGGGAATTAATTTTTCCTTCGATGATAGCAATCCGTCCAGGCCCTGACGCAGCAAAGCCGCCCCAAACCATGATGCCCCCACCACCATACTTCACAGTTGGGATGAGGTTTTGATGTTGGTGTGCTGTGCCTCTTTTTTTCTCCTCATATAGGGTTGTGTGTTTCTTCCAAACGACTCAACTTTGGTTTCATCTGTCCACAGAATATTTTGCCAGTACTGCTGTGGAACATCCAGGTGCTCTTGTGCAAACTGTAAACGTCCAGCAATGTTTTTTTGGACAGCAGTGGCTTCCTCTGTGGTATCTTCCCATGAAATCCATTCTTGTTTAGTGTTTTACGTATCGTAGATACGCTAACGGGGATGTTAGCATATGCCAGAGACTTTTGTAAGTCTGCGCTGTGCTCTTGCAGTCATCTTTACAGGATGCCCACTCCTAGGGAGAGTGCCACCAACACCACCATTCGTGAAAAGAACGGGAGGATATGAGACCATCCCTGTTGAAATAACTCTTACCAGACGGCGCTGGAACACAAGCCTTGAATGATCATAGATGGATTTCTCATCTCTCAAACGCTGGGGGAACCTCAAGCTGGTGCTCACATACAGAGGAAAAGGAATAATAGCCACAATAGCGCAATTCCGTTTAACTTTTAATTCACTAAAAAAACAGCCCCCTGTTAAAATCACACTTACAATGTTGTACATAAATAAAGGCAATACATCACATTTAGCGGGCCGCCACGTCCAAGGATCATAAGATATCAGAGCAGTGTCTCCTGCCTGCCTCTGTTCGTAAGACCCGGCACACTAGCGCACGCTAGTTATGATCAACGTGGTGACGTCACTTGACCGTCAGTCGTTCTATCCAACCCAGACGCATTTCGTCATTCATTGACATCATCTGTGGATATGAATAATAAAGTCATCATCTGTAGTGCAATTGCGTTTTACTCTCATCTACTGACCTTTAGGTATATTTCTTAGCCAGTGGGGATGGTGTCCACTGATCAATGGTAAATAACGATTTCTGTCAGTTGGTTTGAAATAGATGGTGGTCACCAATGATGCCCATTGTAATTTGACGTCTACATCCAGGAAGTGAATATGTTCATTACTGAACTCCTATTCTAATTTAATATTGTGGTTCTTGTTCAATTCTTTCAAGAATTCATGAAAGGATGACTCATCCCCTTCCCAGATGAAGAACAGGTCATCAATGAATCTCCTATAAAATAGAAGCCCATCTTTTTTATTTGCAAATACGGACTTATCCTCCCATTCCCCCATGAACAGATTAGCGATACCAGGGGCAAATATAGCCCCCATCGCCGCTCCCCTTTTCTGGAAGTTAAATCCGTTGTTGTACCAAAAGTAGTTATGGGCCAGGCAAAAATCCAATGCCTGACCCAAAAATACCTTCTGTTCATGAGGGATATCGTCACGTTGACTTAAAGCCCAATTAAGTGCTAGCAGGGCGTCTTCAAGTTGAATGACAGTATATAGTGACGACACATCTGCAGTCACAAGATGTATATTGGGATTCCCTGTTAGGTCTATCTCGCTAATGAGTTGCAAAAAACTCTTGGTGTCTTTTTAAATAGGCTTTAGTGGTTAACACACTCGCTTGAAGGAAAGTGTCCAAGTATTGGCCTAATCTGGCTGTGACCCAGCCTATGCTGTTAACAATTGGGCGGGCAGGGGGTTTTACAGAGTCCTTGTGCACTTTAGGTAGTGTATAGATGGTCGGGACTCTGCAAAAACTGGGGGACAAATATTTATGTTCTTTTTTATTTAGGACCCTTTTATCTCTGCCCATGTCAACTAGTCTCTGTAAATCAGCATGATATGCATTAGTGGGGTTATTCTTCAACTTGACATAAGTAGTCTCTTTGGATAACATGTTGGCAAGTTGGGTGTCATAGTATGATTTTTCAAGTATGACTACCCCACCCCCTTTATCTGCTGGACGTATAACTATATGTTTCCTATCTTGTAGTTGCTTAATACCTTCCTGGATGTGTAAAGGATTAATATTCTTTTTGATAACCACTTTATCCAGATCTTTCAAAACCAAGTTTTTAAATACTTCCACATGTTGATTCGAAGAGTTTGGAGGATTAAACAGATTTATTTTTTAAACTGCTGTCTATCCCTATAATATTGGTATTAGCTGGATGACTACTACTTGGACCATTTGTTCAAAAAATATTTTTTTTAGATTTATTTTCCGAATATATTTATGGATTGTCAAATTTGTTGAGAGATTTCTTTGGGGCACATTTAAGACCCAAATTCTGAATATTCAATTTTTTGGGGGTAAGCTCTGTAGAACTAAGGTTATATATTCCAGTTATTCCATCCTTCTTGTTTTGCTGTTTATCTTGGATCCTCCTGCCTGCCCTACATCCTCTCCTTCCCTTGTTAGTAGTTCCGGTGGATATTGGTAGAAGACCAATTCTTGTGGAGGTCTCCACCATCCCTGATAATTCTGGGGTGGATATGAGTTCACAGGGGGTGTCCCTCTGTATGGGTGGTTCCCCCTGTGGCCCCGGGATCCCCTCTTGCCCCGTCCTAAAAAAGACTGTCTTTGAAATCCTGTATTAGCTCGCTCATCATTATATGCTAGAGGGCCGAATCTATTATTTGTAGTCAAAGGGTACTGATAATCATTATAAGGTATATCCCCTCTATTATTCTGACCACCTCTAGGTTTGGGGCGACCCTGTCCTCCTCGTCCTCTTTCTCCCCTACCTCTATCATTGTAGGGTTGGGGTGTGGAACTCCGTATAGGGTTACGCGGAGTCCTTGGTGTCTCTAAGTAATCTTTCCTTACTATACTTGGTGGAACACTGACAGGATTTGGGTCGGCAATGGTCTCTGCCATAGGGGTAACTTTACTTTGCCACAAATACATTAACCCACTCTTAAAATCCCCGATATCACGGTGAAATTTCTTAACTTTTTTCTTTTGAGTCTCCTTGTCGATTTTATCTACCGTATATACTCGAGTATAAGCCGAGTTTTTCAGCCCTTTTTTTAGGGCTGAAAGTATACCCCTCGGCTTATACTCGAGTCAGTACCTCAAAATCGTGAAATTCTGCGGCCGGCGTCTATTGTTCAAATCTCGCGCCGTTCTCCCTGTCCCTTCGGCGATGGGCGTTTCCAGAAAACACTGTGATGAGTGTTTGCGCCTATCACGGAGGTCCTCTTGTCCGACGTCCGTGATTGGCCGAGCACTGAACACAGTGCCTGCTGGGAAACTGAGTCGGCGAATGAGAGGACCTCCGTGATAGGCGCAAACACTCAACACAGTGTTTGCTGGAAACGCCTATCACGGAAGGGACAGGGAGAACGGCGCGAGATTTGAACAATAGGCGCCGCCGCGGAATTACAAGATTTTGAGGTACTGACTCGGGCACAGGGAGGCGGAATCGACACGGTAAGGGGGCACAGTGAGGTGACAGTGGGCAGTGAGATGGCAATGGGCACAGTAATGGGCAGTGAGGTGGCAGAGTGAGATGCCAATGGGCACAGTAAGGTTGGGCAATGGGCACATCCCCCCTCAGCTTATACTCGAGTCAATAAATTTTCCCGTTTTTTTTGGTAAAAGTAGGTACCTCGGCTTATACTCGAGTCGGCTTATACTCGAGTATATACGGTAATTTCTTATTGATATTACCATTAAAATCTGAGCATTGTTGAGAGCTCTTAATTGGATCCAATTTTTAGTATTGAGATCATTAATTGTATGTTCTAATTTGGCCATCTTTTTAGGTTTACGTTTTAAAACCAGTTCTTGCAATTTAAAACCCACACCATTAAAAAATTCTAACCATTCAGTCATAGACTCAGTATCGTCTAGGCCATCTTGTGGAGTGACCTCCCATCTGAGGCTCCTAGCGTTAATCTTTTCTTTCAGATATTGCTCCATCGTGCAGATGTCCCACCAGGTCCTCACCTGTTTCTCGAATGCATTACAGAGAGCAAGTAAGGTAGCCCTGTGATCATCCTGCACTGGTGGGTCCGACTGTGCATTAAACAATGTATTGAGGTCTATTTGCCTGTTCACCAAGAATCTCACTGCCTCCATAGCTGCTCAGTAAGTAAATAGTGATACAATGGTGCAAAAATCGATGGCCCTTCCTAAGACTAAGCGCTCATAGGAGCAGTGAGGTCTGGGTAAACTAAATAGTCAGAGGGTGGAACTATAGTACACCTCCCTCTTACTGAAAAAACAGATGCCTATGACGGTTGGTGCTGCTACCATCCCCTATCAACAGACAGGTAAAAGCATATAAAAACACTTTTAAAACATTTAAAACATTATTAGTCCTTTTGTTATGTGCGGAGTGCAGCGCACACGAGCACCGATAGGGGGCTAAGAACGAGTGACTATGCCGTCTTCTAGCTATATGTAAATCAAGGAGTAGTTACCAGGGCGGATGTCCATTGAACCTGCCTCTGATTTGACAAATTAGCTGGGAGCGGGGCTGCATATAAACACGGTATGTAACCTCGTTAATCCACACCCACAGATGATGTCAATGAATGGCGAAACGCATCTGAGTTTGATAAAACGACTGCCGGTCAAGTGAAGTCACCACGTTGATCGTAACTAGCGTGCGCTAGTGTGCCGAGTCTTACGAACAGAGGCAGGCAGGAGACACTGCTCTGATATCTTATGATCCTTGGACGTGGCGGCCCGCTAAATGTGATATTGCCTTTATTTATGTACAACATTGTAAGTGTGATTTTAACAGGGGGCTGTTTTTTTAGTGAATTAAAAGTTAAACGGAATTACGCTATTGTGGCTATTATTCCTTTTCCTCTGTATGTGAGCACCAGCTTGAGGTTCCCCCAGCTTTTGAGAGATGAGAAATCCATCTATGATCATTCAAGGCTAGTGTTCCAGCACCGTCTGGTAAGAGTTATTTCAACAGGGGTGATCTCCTATCCCCCCGTTCTCTTCACGAGTGGTGGTGTTGGTGGCAGATGGACAGAATTGGCTGTAAATAGCAGAAACCTTCCTTATGCTGTGATCACGGACCTTTCTCTGGATTCTCTAAATAGATTATGGACTCTTTATAACACACTTTTCACTTATTTGTTGCACTTTTTTGTTTGGAGCGCTGCCTAATAATATATGATATACTATATATTGTGTTTTTATATTAAAGAAACTAACAGAAATTTCTAGCTCTAGCTAAATATTGGGTTAACCCCATTTCAGGCCTCCTGGGGGAAACCAGGGAAGGCCTGGAAGAGGCCACCAGCGCGTGAATGAGCAACTCAAGTACTGTACTGGTATCGACTACCTAGTAAAAAACTGTTGTGATAGACTATACCAACTGATCAGAATGTGCAAGGTCAGAGATCATCCCTGATGGCTGCACACAAAAAAAAAAAACACAAAGAAAAATAGGGCCACAGTCCATAGCCCGCAATGGACACTGAGTGTATCTTCAGCCTAAATATGTGCTAGCAGGCCAGGAATGAGTCTGAGCCATTGACCAGCTCCCCAACTGTGGGCGGTCCCCCCCCTGGTGGCCATCTATCTAATTGGGTGACCCAGGGTGGAAAACCCACACCCGAGGGTGCCAGCCATATATAAATGTAAAATAACATTCATTAGTTTGTTAACGTATAACCGTAACATATGAAAAGATAAAATATTGATACCAGCAATGTGACTCTAGGGAGCCTCTTGGTAACTGTGGAAAGAGTCAATCTCAATAAGCGTAGCCAGAATAAGCTACAATGGGTAAGAAGCCTGAGATAAAACTCAGGCCCGTGGTAAAGTGAAAACCTGGAATGTAAGAGTTCAGTTCCTCAGCCGTTGGGGACATCCTGGAAGCGTTGAGCTTGAAGAGAGTGGAGGGCCTGGGAGCCATGTTGAGATGCCTGAGATGGTTTGCAGGGCGGCTGTATCATCCATGGCCGGGAGGACGGTTCCTCTTGGGATGAAGGGAGATCCAGTTGCAAGTCCTGAAAGTGGCGTCTCAGGTCAGGCAAAGAAGATGCTTTAACTTGGCGGCCTCGGTAAGAAAAAGAACGTTTAAAGGGGAACCCCCACCTGTATTTAATGCCATTGGTTTACAGGATCTGGAGATATGGTTTCAAGTTCCTTCTTTTGGCGATCGTGACTGGGGACTGATCCGCAAACAGCTGGAGAGAGTGATTTTGAAAGGAGAGATCCGGACGTTCTCTTGCTGCTTGTAAAAGCCTCTTTAGTGCGGTAAAAGTGAAGCTTTATAATGACATCCCTGGGGGGCCATCTGTAGGTTTAGGTGCACGGGATCAATGGATGCGGTCAAATTCCAGACGTTCCAATGGAATCTCAGGTGCCAGTTCCTGGAAGAAAGCAGTGGCTGTGCCCTGTAAGTCAGTTATGACCTCCGGAATCCCACAGATTCTAAGATTGTCCCTGCGGGCGCTGTTTTCAAAGTCCTCCAGTTTGTCACGTAAGCTTTCTAGCTCAGCATTAAGTTTGTCAACCTCATCCTCATGGCCTTCTAGCACTGTGGTAGTCAAGTCCATCTGTTGCTCAAGCTGATTTGTGCGGTGGCCTAGCTATTTAAGGCCAGAGGAAAGCTTGCGAGAGGCTATGGAAATTTCATCTCTCACTATGGAGCAGAACTTGGCTAGCATTGTATCTGAGTCATGCAGATCAGGGCTTACCAGGTTAGTGGGGAATCGGTTGTCTGATGGCGAAGCTGGACCCGCAGCCTAGAGCATTGTGGTGTCATCAGGCTCAGGAGGTTCGGGCGCCATCTTGCCCTTTCTCCCTGCAGGAGGAGCCTTGTATTGTTTTTTAGCCTGTTTTAGTTTTCTTTTGTTGCTGGCGGTACATAACCATGGGTGCCTGGCAGTGTCCGCTGTCCCGGGGGCTTGGAGTGTCTGCGGGTGGGTAGTGCTCTGTCAGCCGGGGATTTAGTGTGTGGTGGCATAGAGCGCCGGGACTAGGCAGCCATATCGTGCGCATGCTCCCCCCAAATAAAACAAATTCAAAAACCGAATCATTGAGTTAGAAAAAGAATCACCCCCTTATGTCAGTATTTTTTTGGACCACATTTTGCTTCAATTACAACCTTTAGTCTGTTGGGATATGTCTCTACTAACTTTGCACATCTAGACTGCAATATTTGCCCACTCTTCTTTGCAGAACTGCTCATGTTCAGTTCAAATTCATGGTGACCGTTTTGTGGACTGCAGTCTTCAAGTCATTCCACAGATTTTCAGTGGGGTTTAAACTGGTTGTAAAGGCAGAATGCATTAGGATAAAAAGCCTTCTGTGTGCAGCAGCCCCCCTAATACTTACCTGAGCCCCATCTCTATCCAGCGATGTGCACGAGTGCCTCGGCCATCCGGGACTCTCCCTCCTGATTGGCTGAGACACAGTAGTGGCTCCATTGGCTTCCTGCTGCTGTCTCTCTCCTCCTTGGCTAATTGAGTTTGATTGAGTCCCCCCCATAGCAAGCTGCTTGCTGTGGGGGCACTCAACAGGAGGGAGGGGTCAGGATCTCTAATCAGGGACCCGAGAAGAGGAGGATCCAGGCTGCCCTGTGCAAAACCACCTCACAGGGCAGGTAAAAATAGACATTTTTAATTTTTTTAATAGAAAAAAAAAAAAAGACTTTACAATCACTTTTAGAACCCTTTCACACTGGGGTCGCCCGTGCGTTAGCGATAAAGCACCACTCGTTTTAGCGGCTCTTTTAACCCCCGCTAGCGGTCGAAGAAGGGGTTAAAAATGACTGTTGCGATGCTTCTGAAGCGCTTTTCAGGCACTCCAGAAGCGCCCTTTCATTGCAATGGGCAGAGGCGGTTTGGGAGCGCTGTATACAGCGCTCCCAAACCGCCCCAAAGATGCTGCTTGGACTTTTTCTAACGTCCCGCAAGTGCACTGCCCCAGTGTGAAAGAACTCTGGCTTTCACATTCGGGCGGCATGATAGGCAGTTTTCAGGTGCTATTTCTAGAGCTAAAACGCATGAAAACTGCCTCGGTGTGAAAGGGATCCAAGTCTGGGCTCTGACTAGGCCATGCAAGCACATTCACCTTTTTCTCCTTCAACCACTGGGTGGACATTTTTGCTGTGTGCTTTGGGTCGTTGTCATGTTGGAAGGTAAACCTTCTTCCGATTAACTACTTTCTGGCAGAGGGCATCAGATTTTCCTCAAGAATTTTATGGTATTTTGCCCCATCCATTTCTCTATCGTGACAAGTACTCCAGTCCTTGCTGCAGAGAAACACCCCTATAACAGGATATTGCCATCTACATGCTTTTACTGTAGGAATGGTGCTGTATTGGATTTCTGCCAGACAGATTGTTTGGTGTTGAGGCCAGATAATTCCATTTTAGTCTCTTGTGTTTAATACTGCTTTAGGCTGGGTTCACACCACATCCAATTCGCAGAACATTTGGAAACATGTTGTTTACAATGGGTATGGTTCGCGTATGTGCGTTGCATTGCACAAAGATCGTGTGCGTTTTCTAGGCAGCGGGAGAGCATCTGATTCACAGATGTGTTCCGTTGTGCACAGGAATGCTCTCCCCCCTCCTCCTATACACCTCCTCTCTCCCAGGTCATCTGAGCACCTCTCTCTCTGAAAAAAATCCTGTCCTGATCCTTCCAGATCCGCAGCTAAAAACGCTGAGGAACCGCTGAACAACTGCTTTTTATATTTGCAGGAAAACTGGAGCTGCAATTTGCACCGGACTAGTGTGAACCCGGCTTAGGGATAACTGCTGCAAACGCATTTGTCCTTTACCATACTTTTTGTGTGATTTCCTTTCCTTCCAATATATAATTGATAGCCAAACAGATGTAAAAAAAATTGTTTTATTATTTGTACATTTTTGGTATACAGTTGGGTTCATATAGATTTGGACACAGGCACAATTTTAGTTTTTTCAGGCATTTACCAAAACATATTTATTCTATAGTTATATAATGGATATGGGCTGACAGAGCACATTCTCAGGTTTAATTTGAGGGTGTGTACATCCAAATCAGAGGAAGGGTTTAGGAATTAAAGCTCTTAAGAATAACCATCCCCCCTTTTTTAAGGGACCAAAAGTAATTGGACAATTGAATCAAAAGCTGTTTCATGGCCAGGTGTGGGCTAGTGTAGTATTTGCATTTGGAATTTATTGCTGTGAACCTAGACCAGTGTTTCTCAACTCCAGTCCTCAAGGCGCCCCAACAGGTCATGTTTTCAGGTTTTCCATTATTTTGCACAGGTGATTTGATCAGTTTCGCTGCCTTAGTAATTACCACAGCCGTTTCATCTGAGGGAAATCCTGAAAACATGACCTGTTGGGGCGCCTTGAGGACTGGAGTTGAGCAACACTGACCTAGACCCATGCGTTCAAAGGAGCTGTCCATGCAAGTGAAACAGGCCACTGTAATGCCGCGTACACACGATCATTATTCACGGCGGTTAAAAAACCGCCGTGAATAATGTCATTAAAAACGAGGGAACGGCTTGTTCCCCACACACGATCGTTTTTCACGTCGTTTTTTCTCTTGTCGAGAAAAACGACCGTCTGTGGGCTCCGCGGCAGTGTTTCCCTATGGGAAACACTGCCGCGGAAAGCATGTCGAAAAAAACGACGAGAAAAATTAGAACATGTTCTAATTTTTCTGGTCGTTTTTAATGCCGTTTTTCTCGTCGAAAAAAACAGAAAGCCCACAGACTATCGTTTTTTTCATCGAATGGGAAAAATGTTGTTTTTTTCTACGAGAAAAACGGCCGTGTGTACGCGGCATAAGGCTTTAAAAACAAAAGAAATCCATCAGAGATGGCAGCAACATTAGTGGCCAAATCCACAGTTTGGTACATTCTGAGTAAAAAACGCACTGGTGAGCTCAGCAACATAAAAGGCCTGGACATCCATGGAAGCCAACAGTGGTGGATGATCGCAGGATCCTCTCTATGGTAAAGAAAAACCCATTCACAACATACAGACAAGTGAAAAGCCTTGCGACCGAGTTTCTCGTCAAAAAACGACAAGAAAACTGCCGAGAGAGCTCGACGAGAAACATAGAGAACCTGCTCTCTATTTTCTCGTCAGGATTCTCGTTTTTCTCGTCGAGATTCTCTTCGGCCTGTTTCCCGACGAGAAAACCGGTCGTGTGTATGCTTTTCTGAGTCTTAAAAAATTGCGCATGCTCAGAATCAAGTATAAGACGAGAGCACTCCTTCTGGTAAAACTAGCATTCGTAAATGAGATAGCACATTTGTCACGCTAAAACAAACTGAAAGCATGAAGACTGAAAAGCGCGAATCGTCTCTTCCCAAACTTTTACTTCACACGCGGTAACACGAGATCAGCAAAAGCAGCCCAAGGGGTGGCGCCATTGAAATCGAACTTGCTCTTTATACTGCCGTCGTACGTGCTGTACATGACCACGCAGAACAACAACGAGATTTGGAATTGACAGTGTGTATGCAAGGAAAGCTTGACAAGAAGCTCGTCAAGCTTGACAAGAATCTCGTCGAGAAAATCGATGGGTTTTTTACGATGAGAAACTCGGTCATGTGTACGAGGCTAAAGATGCTCTCCAGGAGGCGGGAGTAGCATTGTCAAAGTCTCTAATCAAGAGAAGACTTCATGAGAGCAAATACAGAGGGTTTACCACAAGGTGCAAACCATTCATAAGCCTGAAAAATTAAAAAAGCCAAATTTAGACTTTGCCCAAAAAAATCTAAAAAAGCCAGACAAGTTCTGGAAAATCACTCTTTGGATGGACGAAACCAAGAATAATCTGTACCAGAATGAGAGAAAGAAAAAAATGTGGAGAAGGCTTGGAACAGCTTATGTTCCAAAGCACACAACGTCATCTGTAAAACATGGTGGAATATTCTGCAATGGCCAAGTCAATCACCTGATCTCAACCCAATTAAGCATGCAATTCACTTGCTGATGACAAAACTAAAAGCAGAAAGACCCACAAACAAAGAATAACTTAAGACGGCTGCAGTTAAAGTCTGTATGTAAGAAGAGATGGCCGCACACTGGAACAAAGTAAATGCTTGTAGAAATTCTTTGTCGCATGCCAGACAAGTAAAACGGGACCAAAGTTAACGTGTTTCACACGGATATATGGTGCTTGTTCTAGCACGGTATATCCATGTGAAACGGTTAACTTTTGTCCTGTTTTATTTGTCTGGAATGCGAAAATAAAGAATTTCTGCAAGCATTTACTTCCAGTGTTCGGCCATTTCTTCTTCTTGCATACAGTCTGTGGACGGTGGTGAGTCGGGGCAAGTACCAGAGGCGATATTGCACCTTGATTTGCCTGAGTGTGCATGTTCTCTGCAGTTAGAGCAGTGGTTCTCAACCTTCTAGTGCCGTGACCCCTTTATAAAATGTCCCAAGTTGTGGGGACCCCTAACAGTAAAAAAAAGAAATCGTACCGTGGGTTGTCAGCACCCAAAGATAGATAAGTAATTTGCGCCCCTAACCCATGGACATTTAGCACTCCCTTCCACTCGTACAGTATTAAAACCCAGTGTAGTACATTTTAGGATGTACCACTCTTTCTCTTTTGTTCTCCTTTCTTTCCTTTTTATCTCTCTCTAGCCTAATTTCTTGGTTTTTTTCCCCACATCCCTCTCTAGCCGTCTTTTTTGTTCTTTCTCTTATTCTTTCTCTCCCTATTTATTTGTTCCTCCCCCTCTTTTCCTCTCCCTTCCATGTATTCTCTATTTGTATACCTTCTCTTACTCCTTGGTGGGGGGGGGGGGGATAAGATGAGTGGCAGTGCTGGCAGGGAGTTGGGATGAGTGGCAATGCTAGGGGGAATTCTGATCAGCCAACTTGGGTGCTCTTGATCAAGGTCATCTGCTGATCTGAGAACTGTAGTGGGGACTTTTAATGGCAACTCTAATCACAGGTAGTGTTACTCACTGTGTCTCCGGCCTCACTGTGTTTCCGACTTTGTGGTGTCTCGTAGCATTGACACCTATGCCAAAATCAGGAGATAGGGTCTCCTCCAGCCCCTCCCACTTCACATCCCTCACCAGTCAGTTGACCTCTAGTCTCTGCCCCCCACCCATGCCGTGAACGGAATGGGCTCCAGGAACAGCCCAGCTAGGCGGCAGCGGACTCAAGGAACAGCCCAGCTAGGCGGCAGCAGGCTCCAGGGACAGCCTTGCTGGGCAGCCGCAAAAAAACTGGGAGAACGGTGTGGGCTTCAGGAATAGCCCAGGATTCAGTGACCCCTGGCAAATCATCATTTGACCCCCAGGTTGAGAACCATTGAGTTAGAGCCTGGTAAAGCATCTGGTAAAGCATCAGAAAGGAGGAAACAGTCTTTGGTAATGTCCATGGGTTACAGGCTTCAGGCAGTCATTGCCAATAAAGGATTCTCAACAAAATATAAAAAATTTACATTTTATTTATGATTATATTCATTTGTCCAATTACATTTGAGCCCCTGAAAATGGGGGAACTGTGTATAAAAATGGTTGCAGTTCATAAAACTTGTACTTTGATATTTGTGTTCAACCCGTTGAATTAAAGCTGAAAGTTTGCACTTCAAATTATTTAAATTGTGTCATTTTAATTATATTCTGGTGGCATACAGAGCCAAAAGTATGAAAATTGTGCCAGTGTCCAAATATATATGGACCTAACTGTATATAAAAGCTAATAAAAGGTTGCATGTATACTTTTTGTTGGTTATGTGATGTCTGAGCATCATTCCCTCCTCAAGATCTCCTCTGCCAGGTAAGCAGTGCCTGAGCATTGGTCATGTGTCCATATGCTGATGTGCTGCAGCAATATCCTTTTAACAGCGGAAAGTACGTTTTTTTGATTTCCTTTTTTAAAATGTTACTGATCTCAAGGATCTAAATAAAAAACTAAGTTTCTATGTGGCTCCTTGCCAGTTTAGCTTTTAAGAATATTAAGCGTTAAATACAAGAATGCCTTATTTAGCAAGAGTAATGTCTACTCCTTTACTGAGCTATGTTTTTGTATGTCTGACATCTCCTTTACAGATCTGTATGGATTATTCTATTTTCTGTTTTTGTCAGGTGGATTTGGATGTAACATTACCAGGAGAGGGAGGAAAAGATCGTCCCTTTAAGGTCTCCATCAAATTTGTTTCTCGAATAAGCTGGCACCTACTGCATGAAGTACTAACTGGAAGGTCCCTCCCCGAGCCATTGGAACTGGACAAGCCAATAAGTACCAACCCAGTCCATGCCGTTGATGTTGTGTTACGCCATCTGCCCTCCATGAAGTACGTACAGAGCTCGCACACAATAGCCTTGAAATACTTTTCTCTTTATTTTAAGGGACCATTGAAATTTTACTTAAAGTTGATTATACCTTATGTTATTAAGAACTCGTTCACATCGGAGCGTGTTATCACTTTCATAACATGCTTGCTGGTGCTTGGTTAAATGCATACTGCACTGCAGTGTGTTGGTAATCTGCATTGCAGTACTTTATAAATAGTTTTCTAAACTTCGATGTTATGTGCTACAGTGTGTAGTGATGCTTTAAAATGCGTTGAACATGCTGCACTGCACAAAAATGTAACTTGACAAAATTGTCCTACAACTTTGCTTTTTTGCAGCACACACCAAAGCAGCGTGTTGTTAAAGCAATCAGACAGAAGTATATTTGCCTTGTTTAGGCATTGAAAAATGCTGCCCAACGCTGCTGGTGTGAAGGAGCCCTAATAATATGTGAGCTAATCAACCTGCCTAACTATTTGGTTTCTGTTTAGCTAGTAATTCACATACTTCTGTAGAGCCTAGAGGTAGCACCATTATTTCCTACTCTTTACTTAGTCTGCTCATTGTGCAGTAAAACAGCCTCATACTCCAAACTGGTCAGTCTGTGTATTTAGCGGTTTGCCCAGAGCTCACCTTGCATATACTTACCTATTTACATCCTGCTTGGCTGGTCATGTGATCCCCTGTGTCAGCCAGCGATGGCTGCAGGGCAGAGGAGAGATCGCTCGACAACGGCTGGTAAAGCCTGGAGCATTGAGGTCGCTCATAGGTTCATATGGCCCATCTGTTGTCAGCACTTCCTCCTGTCCCCTGCAACCACCGCTGGCTGACACAAGGGAGCCGGATTACATGACTGGACTGGGCTGAAAATAGGTAAGTATATACTGTACAGATTAGTCAGCATAGGTGTTAGGAGGGAGCAGTGTTTAAGGCTAGTTAGGTTTAGCCACTTGCCGACCAACAGTAGTAATTTTTTGAATTTTTTTTACATACTGTCAGCAGTCAGTTTTCCTTATCGCCGTCACACCACTCAATTGATGAGGCTGTACTGCACTGGTGGCACAATGTAAAAAAATAAAAGTTGTTAAAAAAAAAAGTAAACTTTTTTTTTTTTTCTTCAAAAAACTAACCATGCCTCTTTTTAAATACCTTGAACCAGTATATCAGGATTGATTAATTTGCAGACCTACCGTATATACCGTAGTTTGTAGACTCTATGGCCCCTGATGGACTGATTTGGTCCGTATGTCAGTTTTTCAGGTGGACCCGATGGGTCCATCCATTTCTCTACACATGTCCGCTGACACCCAACATCTGGTCATGTCTGCTAAAAATAGACGGATGGGGATTCATTCTTCCCTGTCTGGCAGAAAGGATTGGATAACAGTCGGATGGAAACGGATAGACGGTCTATTTCCCTCCGACCGTCCTAAAGAGAACAGCGGGCTGCGTCCATGTCCGCTGTGCATCAGTGGAGCAGACATGGACCTGTCAAACGCCGGATCAGGGGAAAGATCTCTTGCTGAGCGGGCAGATCCACTGGCAAACTCTGCTGCATCAGTGTTGCATGACTGACAGTTGCCAGTTAAGGTAGGACAGTGCTATATGGTCATGAAGGGGGTTAAACCTTCCGGAGGTCAAGTGGCTAAAGAGTAACTCCTTTTTTCCCCCACTGGGTTATCTATGCACATTGCAAGGATTTCAACCACTTCAAGACCAGGCCTTTTCTGGCACATTTTGTTTACATGTAACAATCAGTAAGTAATTCTTGGTATAAAATTACTTGAACAGCCAAACATTATACATTATATACTTTAAGCAGAGACCCTAGAACATAAAATGGCGGTCATTGCAATTTTTTATGACACTGTATTTGCACAGCTATTTTTCAAATGCAGTTCTTTGGTAAAAATAAATTTTTTTGAATTGCAATACAAAAAATCACAATACGTAACCCGTTTTTTTTTTTAAACATAAAAGATAATGTTACTTCGAATAAATAGATACCAAACATTTCACTCTTTAAAATTGTGCATGCGCGAGCAATAGCGACAAACGGCGTAAATTTTACTATCCATAGGCGAAGCTTTAAAAGCCTTTACAGGTTACCACTTTAGATGTACAAAGGAGGTCTAGTGCTAGAATTATTGCTCATGATCTGATGTTCATCGTGATGCCTCATGTGTGGGACGATCGCTGTGTGGGTGTGTGATTGACGCACACATTTGCCCTTTTGATTTATTATCTTTACATTGTTGCTTTTAAAAAAAAAAATGTATTTCTGTCACAGGGAATGTAAACATCCTTGTGACAGCTATTTTTTTTTTTTTAAATGGCGCTGTTGACATATATGGGTGAACCGGAAGTGCATAAAGAAGAGATAAATATAGCGCCTCGGATATTGATGGGAAGCATAAAAGGATAAAAAAGATCGCTGCCATCTGAGTTTTGGTGAAACACCAAGAAATATTGAAATAAATAGAACAAGGGACGCAGATCTATTATCCCAAACACCATAAACCTGGCAAATAAGTGTGATAAACACAATCAAATCTAATAATATCAATCTCAATGTGTACAGTGATAAATCAATCCAACATATCTCACGTATATCATAATACAATCGAATGCAATTCAATGACAAATACTCTATAAAAGTGCAAATACAAAAAAAAGTGCATGCTGCAGAATTCATAAATACGAATAGATTCCAGAAATAAAGTTTGTATGTGATCCAAAAAAATGTGTGAAGTTTATAGATTATCCCAAAAGGAAAATTCCAAGGAGGGCAGTGAAACAATCTACTTAGGCCCCTTTCACACTACTGCGACTTGAAAGTCACGCAATTTTGCCCCGATTTCAGACATTGCCTGTGTAAACTTGAGGTCCATATACCTCAACTTGTATCAGTCAGACCAAAGTAGTACAGGGACTACGTTGAAGTTGGTGCAACTTGAAGTCGCACAATTATGAATGGTTATCATTGGGAATCATAGAGTACGACTTATGCGACTCTGATGTGCGACTTTTCCTGTGACTTTGGACAAGTGTAAATGGGGCCTTAGAGATATTATTCTGATCACTTCTGCCTTTAGAAACACTTTGGAGGAAAAAGTAAGTGAAACCTTCAGTTATCCTGTATTATCAGCTTAAAGTGGATGTAAACCCGAAAAAAAAAAATGTTTTATTAAAACTTGCACAGTATAGGATTTCATATCATCTGTGCCCAGTCTTGCCACAAAGAGTTAATCCAGCTCTGAGCAATACTCTTATCTTTTTTCAGTGAGATAAAAATGGACAGACAATGCATGAGCCTGAGACAGACATTCTGTGTACCTCAGATCCCCTCCTCCTTTCATCTACAGCTCTCCCAGGATTGGCTGCTCCACACCTCAGCATGATTGGGCATGCTGAAATCATGTGGTGACTTTTCTGGGTTTTGACTGGATGTTGGTATAGCAGAAGTTCAGTGAAAGAAATGCACAGGAGAAATGCATGTTGACAATGGGAGTGTAGAGGTGGGTGGGGAATCTACTGACAGTATACTGACATCACGACTCCACCCACCGACAACAGACCCACCCACAGAATCTGCAGTTTTTCAGGTCTCATAACAGACAGAGGGGAGACATTTGCAGGAGCCATGTATATCTTTATAGATCAGCACTATGGCAGTTGTTTAGAAAAGATGAGAGTGGGTTTACATGCACTTTAACCACTTAAGCCCCCGACCATTTTGTAGCTGAAGGACCAGGCCACTTTTTGCGATTCGGCACTGCGTCGCTTTAACTGACAATTGCGCGGTCGTGCAACGTGGCTCCCAAACAAAATTGGCGTCCTTTTTTTCCCACAAATAGAGCTTTATTTTGGGGGTATTTGATCACCTCTGCGGTTTATATTTTTTGCGCTATAAACAAAAATAGAGCGTCAATTTTGAAAAAAATGCAATATTTTTTACTTTTTGCTAAAATAATTATCCCCAAAAATATATAAAAATTATTTTTTCCCTCAGTTTAGGCTGATACGTATTCTTCTACATATTTTTGGTAAAAAGAAAACGCAATAAGCGTTTATTGATTGATTGGTTTGCAAAAAAGTTATAGCGTCTACAAAATAGGGGATAGTTTTATGGCATTTTTATTAATGTTTTTTTACTAGTAATGGCGGGGATCAGCGATTTTTTTTTTTTTATCATGGCTGCGACATTATGGCGGACACTTTTGACACTATTTTGGGACCATTATCATTTTTACAGCTATCAGTGCTATAAAAATGCACTGATTACTGTGAAAATGACACTGTAAGTGAAGGGGTTAACCTGTAGGGGGCGCTGAAGGGGTTAAGTGTGACCTAATGTGTGATTCTTACTGTGTGGGGGCGTGGTTTGGCGTGTGACGTCACTGATCGTCGTTCCCTATGACAAAGAACAGACGATCAGTGACAGTCTCACTAGGAAGCACAGGGAGAGGTTTGTTTACACTTACCTCTCCCCGTTCTTCAGCTCTGTGACCTGATTACGGGACACCAGCAGTGATCTGGTCTGCGGGTCCCGCGGTCACAGAGTTTAGGACCGGGTTGCGAGCGCGCCGCCGGCGGCGCGCGACCTACGGCTGGGCATCTTAAAGAGGACATACATGTGCGTGCTTGTGCCCAGCCGTGCCATTCTGCCAACGTATATCGGCGTGAGGCGGTCCTTAAGTGGTTAAGCACATAGTGTTTGTCTGATGTTGTGACTTGGATGAGGATAAGATCACATTTTATGGCAAATTACTGCAGAAAGCCAGTTGAAGCGGTATTCAAGCTTTTACTGTCAGAGCTGTTTTTTGCACACATGCTTAAAATAACATTTTCGCCCTGAGGATAACCTAAAACGTGTGTCTGCTCTTCTCCCTCCCCTCTACCCGGCGCACCTGCTATGTCGGTCCCAAGCCCACAGATGTACAAGCGGAGCCCGAGATGGCATGGGGGCTCTATTATTTGGGGTGTCTGGAAGCAATCTGGCGGCAGCGCAGCCACCCTAATGCTTTCACCTGACAGGCAGGAGTCTGCTTGTCAGATTTACACACAATCCCACTGGCTGTAGCCACTGGGAATGTGTGTAAAACCTCCCCCTGTCAAGTCCCTACGACGTACAGACCTGGCAGCAAAAGGGTTAAACCCCAAACCAAAAATGTAATATAATGCAGCTTACCAATCAGATGCGATGGCTGCATCAGTTTTATTTTATTCTACTTTTTCCCCACTCTGTTTTCGCCTGGTGATCTGTCTAAGTGGTTTGTCTCATCCATGTAAACTGATACACTCTGCTGGAGAGTTTTGTGCTGTGAAAAACAAAAGACTTGCTGGCTTGATTACCAGATGAAAATAGAAGAATGTCTAAAAAGTTAACTAATACAGCCACAATATCTTAAGAAATGGTAAACTGCAATATTAAAAATGTTTTGGGTTTAATACTGCTTTAATTTCAAGGGGTTGATATATTCTCTTGCCACTAGATGTTGCTTCTCTCAGTTACCGATATAAAGTTTTGGGAAGTTATGTAACAAAATTGATAATCTATCATAGATGTGTTTTTATTACCATCTTGTATCCATCACTAGCATAAGCAGGTCAGTTAAACTGCCCAGAGTGTTAGTGTATCCTTTTAATCCAGTTTATTAAAAATGGCGACCATGCAAAGCCCTACCATAATATAATTCAAGCATTGACCTGGGACAGTCAGGAAAACATTGTGCCATAATGGTTTGCCTTATCTGTTGAGTGTATTAGGTGTTTTAAATAATACTTTTAAACTTTTATCTACACAGTGGCTCATTTTTTAAATATTGCTGGATTGTTTAAAAGGGTAAACATGTTTCTAATATGCCTGCAATTTTTTTATATTTCCACCTTGGCAGAAAAAGCCTAGTACTTAAACGAAAATATTGTACTATTTTGGGAACAAGATCACTCCTTCATCTGATGTTGAAATGTGGTAGGCTTCTAAAGATCTATTCTAATTATTAGTGCGCTGATATAACTTGTTATAGGGAAGAAATTCTGCCCTGATGTGTTTCCAGATGGCGTTTGCAACTGTAGCCAGATTTAGCACTCTGTTTACATGCTTGATCCCTCTGCCATTTAGAGATAAAAAAAATTGTGTACTGGGTTGGTTGGCCTCAGAGCACGCTCTTGTTCCAGGGCTATGGCAAAGCCTTTGGCCTGACCCAGTGAGAGGACCCACATTTTTGAGTAAAGCACTAAGTGCTACCTCACAGTACTATTGGGTGCCATTTAAAAATTACTACCACTGCCATCCAACAGCAGTATTAGTTAAGACTGAGGTAACTGAGCCCTGATGTCATCTACTAGGTGGAGTATTGAGCATACTCTCTGCATTCCTTATGTTGCTGTTGAGTCTAAAGGAAACTACTGCTCCTGCTTTTCAAGGACTTTGTGGATAAAGCACTCTCTGGTCTCTTTCCACTGCCAGCCCACAGTGATTTTGTGACCTCTAGCCACCTACTACTCTTTAGCATCAACTGCTCAGGTTTGTGTGCAAGTGAGGCCTTGCATCATTTTGGACCTACACGTTGTTACTGCTACACAGTGCAACATCGTTTTTTTTTTTTTTTTTTATGAAAATAGACCTGAAATTACATACAAAGGAAAAATCTTACTGCTATGGTTGACTTCAGCCCATATCCCTCCATTGTTGCTAGGGATGATCTCTCTGTATGTCCAGAAGCGAATGACACTTGTCCCATAGATCCTGGGAACTTCTATTCTTATAGGTTAATGTTCATAAGAGTCTTTTTTTGTATAGCTGTACCACGTGAGGCTAGGACTTCATATGTGTCTATAGGACCTCCAGTATCTACTTTTGAATTGTATTGATCTGTGAAGAACTTGTAGAGCAATCTTCTCACAGAAGCTCTAAGTGCGTTCCAGTATCATCAATGACAGAATCTACTTCTGACTCTGTTGGACCACCACCTAAGTGTGCTTGATTCCCTTATTACCATTTCTGATTCAGAGTCCTCATATCGCTCGAAGAAACTGTATTTCAGCAAACTCCATATGACTCCTATTTACCTGGAGGTGTTCGTAATCTGATGCCGTCTTTTTACCCTGCAGTTGTAGGATCAATCTTCTGTTCTGACATGTAGGGAGTTTCAGAACGCTACAGATGTAAAGACATTCCCAGTACATCTGATATGTAAAAACATTCCTCTGATAACTCGAAAGGGAATTTATTAGTTGTATATGCCCACTTTAGATCCTCTAGTTATCTACCGTTTTGAACATACCACCAAACACATTTAGTGACTTGGATTTGTAAATCCACGTCACTATGCGTCAAGTCTTTTAAGAGACCCCTTTATCTAAAGAACAAACACTCATGTTTTGGAGCTTTTAAAATAAATGTCTGTAACCCTCTGGTAGTAGTAAGAAGAGCCAGCAAAACTGTAGTCCTTTGAAGTGTCGTTTATTGGTATATCAAAATAACAAAACAATAAATCTGACGCGTTTCGGCAATAGCCTTAGTCGTAGCTGCAACCCTCTGGTACAGCTGTGATTTGTCTCTTGCAAGCTTCTAAACGTGTCTCTCGCATGGGTGTAATGTCTGTTGAGATGCCTAGATCACTTTAGCTTTGTGCTTGGTATGCTAAGCATATGCTTAAGGAACATTTGATTTACTTACGCTTTTAGGATAGACATGTCTTTGATTCTCTTTGACAATGTTGTTCCTCATGCCTCTGGGTGCTCAGGCTGTCCTCTTGCCTTAACTCAGGAGATCTTGGGGTGGGGTGCAGAAACATTTTTTCTTTGCTTATACAATAGTACCTCATAGACTATCAAAGTCAACCTTCCACTCGAGCTGCAGGTCTTGTGCCAGAAGTCCTCTGTCTCATCTGCTCAGCCTCCAGCATAAAAGTGCACCCCTTTTTTGTTAAGTGAGGGACTTTTTTCATCCAGCTGGGTCCCTTTTGGAGGTTTTCTTGCAGTTTAGATGCTCATGCTTTCCCTTGTAATTTATACACCACCAGACCCTTGCATCAGGCTTTGTTTAGCTTAATTTCTGGAATGACTGCACTACAATGTGCTTTTCTCCCACTTTGTTTTGGTACTCCACACTCTGTGACCTGATTTCTACTCTGGCAGCACCCTACCCTTGAAAATCGAATCGCATAACATGACACGTTGCTTTTGCAGGAGTATTTGGCTCTATTTAACCCTATCCCTATTCTGAGGGATTTTGTAGCCTTCAGAGGTCAGTTCCTACAGCTTTTACCTTGTAAGCACTTGACTATTTAGCACCCTCCTGTACAATATCCCTAGCCAAAAAAGTAGCCTGTCCACACTCTGACCCTCACTTCCTTTATTAGTTCTGCAGTTTCTGATAGTCCTCTAAAGCAGTGTTTCTCAACTCCAGTCCTCAAGGCGCCCCAACAGGTCATGTTTTCAGGCTTTCCATTATTTTGCACAGGTGATTTGATCAGTTTCACTGCCTTAGTAATTACCACAGTCGTTTTATCTGAGGGAAATCCTAAAAACATGACCTGTTGGGGCGCCTTGAGGACTGGAGTTGAGAAACACTGCTCTAAAGCATTACATATGTTGAACATTGTGTGGCCCTTTGGTGATATCAGGGGCCGCATTTAAGCTCATAAGTTGACAACCAATGGCCTAAGGTCCTATTGTTTACATTTATTCTGGACCTGTGCCCCTAACATTTGTTTGAGATTTTTTGGTTTGTTTGGGACCTCCATTTAACATGGGTTTCTCTTCTCGTGCTGTCCATTGAGTCTCCCTCTGAGTTAGAGTATCTGGAATTTGGACAGGCACCAAGCGGCTTCTTCAAACCAAGAAGTCTCGCTAACTCCAGATTCTGGACAGGTTGGAAATTATCCCTTTTCCCCAACCTGAGTAGAATTTCCTCACGGATGAATCTGCTTGCCTACTCCTTGTTTTTATAGAACAGTTTCTCGGATCAGCAGTGATCCCTTTGTTGGTTGGTCTTTTCATCTGAACTCTGCTGCATCTCATTTGGAGGTTGCTAGATCTTCATCTTTTCAGACATTGTGAACTTCCCCAGGCATTTAACCTGGTTACGTATTTCGTAGTGTTGGGCTATTTTTGCGAGTACCGTTTATTCATCCTGGAATCAATATAGGCTTCCAAATTCCCGGATTCTGATGTTCCCCATTTTAAAGAGAGTGGGTTCTGCCAGTGACTGTATCTTCTATTGCAGATAGGACATGCAATTCCCCGGAGTGTCAGCGGCCAGGACACCCTACCTCACTTCAGAATTCTCCTTAGTGGGATAGTGCAAATCCGTAGACCTTTTGCGGGACTACGAACTATGTGCCAAGGACCTTGCTACTGATGTGTTTCTCACAAATAGATTTTGTAAAAAAAAAA
Source organism: Rana muscosa (assembly GCA_029206835.1). Classification (NCBI taxonomy): domain Eukaryota; kingdom Metazoa; phylum Chordata; class Amphibia; order Anura; family Ranidae; genus Rana; species Rana muscosa. Next base: position 489,948,381 of record CM055117.1, on the reverse strand, counting down.
AAAATTCTATTTGTGCCAAAACACATCAGTAAGAGGGTTCTAGGCGCATAGAAATATTGCCCTAAATGATTCGGAAGTTTAGATTTCTTGGTTTTAACCAATAAAAGATATTATGATATTACATTTTATTGCAAGTTTTTTTTCCCCCCTGCTTTCATGTTGCAATAGGAAGAGAACTGGTAAGAGATGTTGATAATTAAAGATTCATAATAAGTGCATCAAACCTTAAGGATACGTTGACACTGAAGGTGGGTTTCAAATTACGCAACTGCCAGTTTGGGGGCGATTTGAAAGACATCTGTGTGGCTTAGCCCCTGTTCACATCGGCGCGATCTGACATGTCAAACTGCATGCCAAATCGCAGCATATTGCTGGCACTGTTCCAATCGGTGCAATGCCGACTTTGCGGCGCCACACTAATTTCTAAAAGTAGTTCCTGCACTACTTTTGGCAACTTCAGGGACGATTTCAATAGACATCTGTGCATGAAACCGCACAGATGTCTTTCAAATCGCCCCTAAACTTGCACTGAAATGCGGGTTTGAAATCGTGTAACTCACACAATTTCAAACCCGCGTTCAGTGTGAACGTATCCTCAATCTCATAAGGTTATCATTCTCTGGTGAGTCATTTTGGTGCAGCACTGGTTGTGGGATAATTTACCTATATTGCGGTGGCTGCATTAGTTGTCTAACTACACCTTTTGGAAAGCATCATTGTCAAATTGTTGGAAGGGTAATGAATGCACTAACAGATTTAGTTGGCCTTGAGTAACACATTAAAGCCAAACTCCTGCAAACACTTTTTTAAATTGCTGCAACAAAAGATGTTTTTTTTTTTTTTCCTTTTGGAATAAAGGTTTTTCACAAATGAATATGACTATTATAAGCAATCCTCTGGCACTTTTGCTGGACAGCTTGGTCTGTTAAAAGTTGAAAAATACCAGACTTGCTGGCCAGATCAACAGATTAAAAGAAACCTAATGAAGTCACCACATCTAAGAATTGGTAAAGTGCAATTACATGTTTGTTTTTGGGTATAATACGGCTTGAATTACTTTTTCCTGTAGCCTTTTTACACTGGTGTGTGTGTTGCACAATTTTATATTTATTAGAGGTTTCATGTCTATGAGAGACCAATACCATATATAGTTTTGATTTTTTTTACAACTTTTGAAAGTTGTAGTTTACCTAAAGCTGAGTTCTTGGCAATTTCCTTTCAAGCAATGTGTTTGAAACTAAATCTAAAGCTTTACACTGTGGAAATGTATTTATTTTGGTTACTTTAGTACAATTAAATATTTTACCGGTCTCATAGGTACACACCTGTAGGACGCTCGTTCTTTTCGGCACCTGAAGGGTATGATCACCCCTTGGGGGGCGGAAGAGAAGTCTGGTTTGGGTTCCATCAATCTGTCCGACCTGCCATGTGGAAAATGATGCTTAATATAGATGGTAAGTAGACTGAATGCTATATTGTTTCTTGTACAAAAAAAAGTGTTTCTAATCCAATCAAAAAATTATATTTCTTTCTCGTACATCACGGGACACAGAGCGGCATAGTCATTACTATGTGGGTTATATAGATACCTTCAGGTGCTGGCACTGGCAACTTCCAAAACCGGAAGTACCCTCCCCTATATAAGCCCCTCCCATCCGGGAGCACCTCAGTTTTTTGCCAGTGTCTAAGGTGTTGGCCAAGAAGTAACATGTGTTTTTCACTGAGCTTGCGTACAGGTTCTTTTGGGCCTCAGTAAGCTATTCCGGATCCGACCAAAAAAGCTTCATAGCTAAACGGTCGGTACCCGGGCCTTGCAGAGAAGAGCAAGGTTTTGCCTGTAATGCTTCTCTTAGGAGAGCTGGACCCTGGGATCCAGAGCTCTGGTCATACCCACGACCAAGATGTTTTCTGTGCAGGGTGCTATACAGGTCCAGGGGAGGGGAATCCTTGGGAACCCGGTCCCTGAAGGTTTAATTACAATGCCTGCCGTGATAGGTGAAGTTTGGGCTTCTGTGGACCAAACAGAGTCCTGCGGCGGGGAAAAGGTAAGTGGGGGCCCCTCAGGAACTTGGTTCTATTGAGGGGACCCCCAAGCTTAATATGTCTTTCTGCCTGTTACCTAACGGTATTCCCGCTAAATATATGCATGCCTGTAACTACTAAAAAATGTAATAATTTTAATAGTGGTCAAGAAAAAAAAAAAATATATATATATAGACTGCGGTACCTGTGTTAATCCACTAGAGGCCGCTGTGGAACGTTTTCTTGTCATGTGGACTAGTTTCTTTTCATCAGAGCAAGTCCAGGCAGATGGTGAGTTCTCTTGTGGGAAACTGCTTCCTCTGCCATGTTGCAATGCTCGTCCATCCCCCGGCCTGCGGCAAAAGGGGCCCTAGCTCTTGTCCCTAGTTTCCCTTTTCAAAAAAAAGTGCCGAAGGCGCACGTGGCCGCGCGCGTGCGCGCGCCTCTATATATAGAGGTGAGCTGGGAAAGGGGGCGGAGCTTGGGGGATGACGCTCTGTGCGCGCCGCAGCGCTTCTGCGCATGTGCGGGCGTCCCAGCATGTTAAACACAATTATGTGTTGTGAGCTGGCTATGGAGTGCAGAGACAGAGCTGGCAACATTTAAAAAAGGCATACAGCAAGCGGTTGATGCAGGCATCCCCATAGAAAGGCACATTAGTAGACACCAACTGTTTTTATAGCAGCATTTGTGCTAGACTATTGTCAGTATGTGGTGTATTTCGGCTGGAATACCTCAGCTTTGGGCTTAGGAATATGCCGTCTAAAAACTCCGGGACTAAAAATCCCAGGAAGCATAGGGGGTCTCCATCGGGCTCTGAGGATCTTGGGCATGCTTCGGCTGCACCAATCTCCCCTGAAGAATCGGAGGTTAGTGACCGTAGAGCACCCTCAGGAGTACCTGGTACTGTGGCTGTCCTCAGTTCACCTGCTCCTGTGTATGTAACAGAGGAGGTTTTTTCCTCAGCTCTGGGAGGGCTGGAAGAGAGATTGTCAGCATTGATCGCTGCTTCCCTGTCACAGGGAAAAAGCACTCAATCTCCGTCTCCTCCCTCAGAGTGCCTGTTAGCGGAGCAACAGTCCCATACAGGGAACGACCTACCTGAGGGGGATCAGGATGAGGTCGATTCTGTTGTAGAGGAATCAACAGTGGAAGAGCCATTCTCAGCATCACATGCTGAAAGATTATGGGTTCAGTCCCTGACTAACATGGTCCGATCAGCATTTAAAATGCCCCTTGCGGAGCCATCATCCACTTCTGTCTCCTCGTTGGGGTCGCTAAAAGCTCCCCAGACTGTTTGTTCCTTTCCGATCCATCCTTTACTGGAAGGGCTCATTTACCAGGATTGGGAGCATCCTGATAAAATATTTACTCCTCCCAAGAGATTTCAGGTGGTCTATCCCATGGAGGATAAGTTCGTCAAAAAATGGAGGGTCCCTACAGTGGACGCAGCCATCTCTTGTGTAAATAAATCACTGACATGTCCAGTGGATAATGTCCAAATGTTCAAGGACCCAATAGATAAAAAATTAGAGTCCTTATTAAAATCTGCTTTTGCTACAGCAGGTTTGGTGACACAACCAGCAGTGGCAGCTATTGGGGTCTGCCAAGCAGTGAAGGATCAGTTGAAACAGGTCTTAAGGGACTTGCCAGATCAGCAGGCTCTTGCCCTAGCTGATCAACCTAGAGCCTTATGCTTTGCGGTGGACGCTATAAAGGATTCAATCCATCAGGCCTCCCGCCTTACGCTGTCTGTAGTACATATGCGCAGGCTTCTATGGCTCAAAAACTGGTCTGCTGAAGCTCCCTGTAAAAAATTGCTGGTCAGCTTCCCATTTCATTGTAATTTCCAGCGGTAAAAGTACACTTTTGCCGGTTAAAAACAGAGTTAGAGGTCCCTCTTTTAAGAGGCCTGCTTCTCCAGTCCCTAGGACATCGGCTGTGAAACAGTTCCGACGGCCTCCTCGGTCAAATCCCGGGGGTAAAAATCAGGGACAATTGCAGGGTAACAAGAAGCCCTGGAGCAGGAGAGGTACAAAACCTCCCCCAAAGTCAAATGCATGAAGGGTTGCCCCCACTCAATCGGGTGGGGGGAAGACTTCAGTTGTTCACAGAGACCTGGCGGGACACGATCAAAGACAGATTGGTGCTCTCCGCAGTAAGTCTGGGATACAAATTGGAGTTAAGACTCCCCTCCTTCCCACTTTATAAGGTCAAATGTGCCAAGGGATCCCCAGAAGAGAGGATCCCTCCTGTTGGCACTAGAACAATTATTGCTCCAAGCAGTAATTATAGAGGTTCCCCTGGAAGAATGGGGGTTCGGGTTTTACTCAAACCTCTTCACAATCCCGAAGCCAAACGGGGACGTGAGGCCCATATTAAATCTAAAAGGGCTAAACAAATTCCTACATATCAGGACTTTCCGGATGGAGTCGATCCGATCGGTGGCCACTGCCCTACAAGGGGAGGAATGGTTAGCCTCGATCGACATCAAAGATGCTTATTTGCACATTCCCATCTTTCCAGCCCACCAAAAATTTCTACGCTTTGCGGTAGAAGGGCGCCATTTTCAGTTCAGAGCCTTACCCTTCGGTCTGGCCACAGCACCACGAGTGTTCACAAAAATTCTGGCCCCATTATTGGGCAATCTAAGAGCACGAGGTGTAACGATAATGGCATATCTAGACGACTTGTTGCTGATAGACCACTCAGTGGAAAAACTAGAAGTGGTTGTTCACGAGACAATCGAGTATCTGGAATATCACGGTTGGATTATCAACCGAGACAAGTCAGCCCTAAAACCAGTCAAAAGTCTGGAATACTTGGGGCTAAGGCTGGATTCAGACCAGAGAAAAATTTTCTTGCCTCAAGAAAAGGGGTCGTCTTTGAGAGATTTGATCCACCTAGTGGGTACAAAAAGACAGCCATCCATACGCCTGTGCATGAGGCTGCTGGGAAAAATGGTGGCATCATTCGAAGCAGTACCCTACGGTCAATTCCGTTCAAGGAATTTGCAAAGGGCCATACTGTCAGCCTGGAACAAAAAAGTTCAGGCCCTAGACTTACCAATGTCCTTGTCCCCTTCCGTTCGCAAGAGCCTCCGTTGGTGGTTGGTTCCCCAGAATCTGGAAAGAGGGAAATCCTTCAGTCCGACTTCTTGGAAGGTGGTCACTACAGATGCCAGCCTTATAGGCTGGGGAGCAGTACTGGAGCAATGGTCTCTCCAGGGCAGATGGTCGGAGGCAGAAAAGGCCCTGCCCATCAATCTCTTAGAGATACGAGCAGCCCGGTATGCCCTAGTAGCATGGACATCCAAACTCCAAGGGTCCCCTGTCAGAATTCAATCGGACAATGCCACGGCAGTGGCATATATCAATCATCAGGGTGGCACCAGGAGTCGTGCAGCCCAGAGGGAAGTAAATTGCATCCTGAAATGGGCAGAAAGATATGTCCCAGCCATATCTGCGGTATTCATTCCAGGAGTGGAGAATTGGAAGGCGGACTTTCTAAGTCGCCAACAATTATGCCCAGGGGAATGGTCCCTTCATCCCGAGGTTTTCCGGACAATATGTCAGCGGTGGGGAACACCGGATGTAGATCTGCTAGCATCCAGATTCAACGCAAAAGTGGACAGGTTTGTCTCTTGGACAAGGGATCCCCTAGTTTGCGGCTCGGATGCCCTAGTGTTCCCTTGGGATCAGTTCAAGCTGATATATGCATTCCCACCGCCACAATGGTTACCTCGATTACTCCGCAGAATCAGGGTAGAAAAGAAACCAGTGATTCTGGTGGCTCCAGCGTGGCCCCGAAGAGCATGGTACGCGGAGATTGTAAAGATGTCTGTGGGGAGTCCTTGGACCCTCCCACATCGTCTGGACCTGCTTTCGCAAGGACCGATATACCACCCTTCCTTACCAGCCCTAGGTTTGACGGCCTGGCTATTGAAGCCCACATTCTAAAAAAGAGAGGGCTCTCTAATTCTGTGGTATCTACCATGATCAATGCCAGGAAGCCGGTATCCAGGCAGATCTACTATAGAATCTGGAAGGCGTACATCGCCTGGTGTGAGGCCAAGAAATGGCATCCACGTAAATACGTAATAGGTAGGATTCTGGACTTCCTACAATGGGCTGTAGATAGGAAGCTTGCCTTGAGTACTATCAAGGGTCAGATTTCAGCCTTGTCAATATTTTTTCAAAGGCCCTTGGCTTCGCATTCACTAGTCAAAGCCTTTATACAAGGAGTGATGCATATTAGCCCTCCGGTTAATATTCCCATATGTCCATGGGACTTAAACCTGGTTCTGTCGGTTCTACAGAAACAACCATTTGAACCATTACAGCATATTTCCCTGGTTCTTCTCACCAGGAAATTGATTTTTCTAGTAGCCATTTGTTCGGCTAAAAGAGTGTCGGAATTAGCCGCTATGTCCTGTAGGGAGCCATATCTGGTTATCCATAAGGACAGAGTAGTGTTACGTCCTCATCCAGCCTTTCTTCCTAAGGTGGTATCGAGGTTTCATTTGAACCAAGATGTGGTTCTTCCTTCTTTTTTCCTCAAACCTAGTTCGGTAGAGGAAAAGTTATTGCATTCTTTGGATGTAGTAAGAGCAGTTAAAGCTTATCTAAAAGCCACTGCTCAGATTCGCAGAACGGATACTTTGTTTATTCTGCCGGAAGGCCCCAGAAGGGGTCAGGCAGCGTCAAAATCTACTTTAGCCAAGTGGATTCGACAGGTCATAATGCAAGCCTATGGCTTGAGAAGGAGACCGCCTCCGTTCAAAGTTAGGGCGCACTCCACGAGAGCAGTTGGAACTTCATGGGCAGTGCATCACCAGGCCTCCCTGGCTCAAATCTGTAAGGCCGCAACATGGTCTTCAGTACACACGTTTACTAGGTTCTACCAGGTGGACGTTAGAAGTCAGGAGGATGTCGCCTTTGGGCGCAGTGTGTTGCAGGCCGCAAAAGATCCTCATGTCTGATAGCGCTCAGCTTATGTATGGTGTACCCCCCCCTCATTGGGCATTGCTTTAGTACATCCCACATAGTAATGACTATGCCGCTCTGTGTCCCGTGATGTACGAGAAAGAAAATAGGATTTTTATAACAGCTTACCTGTAAAATCCTTTTCTTGGAGTACATCACGGGACACAGAGCTCCCTCCCCTCTTTGGGGACACTTATTGCTTTGCTACAAAACTGAGGTGCTCCCGGATGGGAGGGGCTTATATAGGGGAGGGTACTTCCGGTTTTGGAAGTTGCCAGTGCCAGCACCTGAAGGTATCTATATAACCCACATAGTAATGACTATGCCGCTCTGTGTCCCGTGATGTACTCCAAGAAAAGGATTTTACAGGTAAGCTGTTATAAAAATCCTATTTTTCAATTATAGATTTGCTTCTTTGGTTACACTTTTTCGAAACAGCAAGTTAGACTTATCTGCAGGATCAGACATTTCCCCTTATATGTATCATCTTCGTGTTTACAGCATTCTGTATCAAAACTACAAGTATTTGCCCTTTTTAAAGCTTTTTTTGTGGGTGGTGATTGACATCCTTGACCAGGATATCTAATACTGCCCCAAAACTTAACTGTTAAAAGGCAAAATTATCTTAATATTTCTATTACTTTCTCAATGTCTTTTTTGCACGGTAAAGAATCATAAGCTTTCTCTTTAAGCAATGTAAAGAATGAACGCATATTTAATCAAAATTAATTTCTGGTCTGTTAGCTTCCTTACAAAATCAGATCTGTAACACATATATTTTGCCTCTTTGATAAATACACTAAATATAATTTTTATTACTATGGAATGCATTACATACAACCCAATATTACCCATAGATAGTAATCCCTCATCAAAGCCAGTGACCACTTTCAACCCCTTTGCAATATTGTTAGAAGATGATCTGCTGCGTTCATTTGGTTTCCGAGGAGACAGGAAGGCCCTTTTTGCTGCAGATTGTAAGAGGTTAGCTGTGTTCATGTATTTGATAATCAGATTGTGTGGGTGTCTCTAAACTGGAGCTTGTTGTCTTGCAACAGATGCCTGTGTCAAGGTGGAATAGTACAGTTGGGAAAATAAGTTGTTCTTCAATTGAAGGATAAATATCCTTTTTGTGTAATGCACTACTAATGTGGTAATAATCCTTAATGCACCATATATAAAATAAAAGAAAACTGGGTAAATAAAGATTTAATTGACACTGTATAATACGAAATGGCAAAATTAATCACAAATGGCGACATAAACCTGTCTTTTTGGTTTTGAACAATATTATACACTTTTTATATAATGTACCAATACTTTTTTATTTTTCAAACTATTTTTTTAGTGGCATTTTTAGTGTCATTTTAAAGTAAAACTCCACTGCACTAGAATTTTGGTTATATACTGTGTTGGAAAGCGATGGACACGGTATATGATATTAAGGTGGTTGGTGAATGAACGTAAGGTATGAGCAAGGAGTTGGGGAGCTGGGACTGTTGGGGTGTTCTCACCAGTTTAAGGCCCATACTACAATAACAAAAGTGTCAGATTTCTTAGGCTAGGTTCACACTGTTGCAGGTGGTCGTGGGTGCAGGCCAGCGTATAAATCGCACCTATTCTCACATGCGCAATCGCCCGCAGTCAAAACGTGATGCCCTTTTGCAGACACGCGTGCTGTCATTCATCTTTAATGGCACCCCCACGCATCTGAAAACACAGTACAAAGCACCATGCGATTTCCCTGCAAATGCATAGGTGTGAACCTAGCATTAAAGAGCGGCTATAATGACTTTGGGTCAGTTTTTTTTTAGTTACCTTGTGTTTTGAACCACTTAACCACTTGCCGACGGCTGCCCGTAATATGACGTCCTGGGCTTTGTGGGGGGGATATCTGAATGATGCCTGCAGCTACAGGCATCATTCAGATATCGGCATTTTCAGCCGTTGATTCCCTACACCAGGGATATGCAATTAGCGGACCTCCAGCTGTTGCAGAACTCCAAGTCCCATGAGGCATAGCAAGACTCTAACAGCAATAAACATGACACCCAGAGCCAGAGGCATGATGGGACTTGTAGTTTTGCAACAGCTGGAGGTCCGCTAATTGCATATCCCTGCCCTACACCATAAGAACGATCATAGCAGTTCCGCCGCTTGATCATTCTTACGGGCAGCGAGAGGTGCTTCTACCGACTCACCGCTGTGATCGGTGAGTCGGAGAACTGATCCGCTGGCCCCGGATGTTGATCATAGAGATTTCCGGTGGACAAGATGGTCGCCGGAGTCTCAATGATCGTCGGAGGCCAAGCACGATGTTATGAAGTCACGCCCGGCCTCTGCATTCAAAAAAACGGCGCCGTCTCGGCTGGGAAGCGGTGATCGTTTTATTTATTTTTTATTTTAGGCTGCCCAGCCTAGAGGTGAGATGTGGGGTCTTACTGACCCCATATCTCACTGTAAAGAGGTTCTGTCATGCCATATTCCTATTACAAGGGATGTTTACATTCCTTTTAATAGGATAAAAGTGATGAAAAAAATTATTTTGACACTTTAAAAAAATAAAAAAAATTGAAGTAAAATTAATTAAAAAAATTAGATTTTTTTTAAAGTGCCCCTGTCCCTGCGTGCTCGCACGCAGAAGTGAACGCATACGCAAATCCCACCCACATATGAAAACGGTGTTCAAACCACACATGTGAGGTGTCGTCGCAAATGTTGGAGCGAAAGCAATAATTTTAGCCCTAGACCTCCTCTGTAACTCAAATCGTGTATCCAGTAAAAAAAAATTAAAGCGTCGCCTATGGGGATTTTTAAGTACCGAAGTTTGGCGCCATTCCACGAGCGTGTGCAATTTTGAAGCGTGACTTGTTGGGTATCTATTTACTCGGCATAACTTCATCTTTTACATTATGCAAAAAATTGGGCTAACTTTTCGTTTTTTTGTTTTTTTTTTTAACCGTGAAACTGTTTTTTTCCCCCCAAAAAAACGCGTTTGAAAAATTGCTGCTCAAATACCGTGTGAGATAAAAAGTTGCAATGACTGCCATTGTATTTTCTAGGGTCTCTGCTAAAAAAACATATATAATGTTTGGGGGTTCTATGTAATTTTCTAGCACAAGAATTATAATTTATACATGTAGGAGAGAAATGTAAGAATTGGCCTTGTTGGCAAGTGGTTAAGGACCGAGCCTCATTCTGAGATTTGTTGTTTACAAGTTAAAAACAATTTTTTTTGCTATAAAATTACTTGGAACCCCCAAACATTATAATTTTTTTTTCTAACACCCTAGAGAATAAAATGACAGTCGTTGCAATACTTTGTCACACCGTATTTGCGCAGCGGTCTTATAAGCACACTTTTTTGGGAAAAAATACACTTTTTTGAATTAAAAAATAAGACAACAGTAAAGTTAGCTCAATTTTTTTTTTTATATTATGAAATATATTGTTATGCCGAGTAAATTGATACCCAACATGTCACGCTTCAAAATTGCGCCCGCTCATGGAATGGCGACAAACTTTTACCCTTAAAAATCTCCATCGGCGATGTTTAAAAAATTCTACAGGTTGCATGCTTTGAGTTAGAGGGGGTCTAGGGCTAGAATTATTGCTCTCGCTCTACTGATCGCGGCGATACCTCACATGTGTGGTTTGAACACTGTTTTTTCATATGCGGGCGCTGCTCACGTATGCGTTCGCTTCTGCACGCGAGCTCGTCGGAACGGGGCGTATTTAAAAAAATTAATTTTTCTTATTTTCTTTTTTTTTTTACACTGTTCTTTAACCACTTAAGCCCCGGACCATTTGGTAGCTAAAGGACCAGATGTGAATTCAGAATTTTGCACTGCGCTGCTTTAACTGTAAATTGTGCGGACATGCAATGTTGTACCCAAACGAAATTTGCGTCCTTTTCTTCCCACAAATAGAGCTTTCTTTTAATGGTATTTGATTGCCTCTGCGATTTTTATTTTTTGCGATATAAACGGAAAAAGACCGAAAATTTTGAAAAAATTATATTTTCTACTTTTTGTTATAAGAAAAATCGAATAAACTCAATTGTAGTCATACATTTAGGCCAAAATGTATTCAGCCACATGTTTTTAGTAAAAAAAATGTCAATAAGCGTATATTTATTGGTTTGCGCAAAAGTTATAGAGTTTACAAACTAGGGTACATTTTCTGAAATTTACACAGCTTTAAATTTATGACTGCCTATCTCATTTCTTGAGGTGCTAAAATGACAGGGCAGTACAAAACCCCCCCAAATGACCCCATTTTGGAAAGTAGACACCCCAAGGAAATTGCTGAGAGGCATGTTGAGCCCATTGAATTTTTTTTTTTTTGTCCCAAGTGATTGAATAATGATTAAAAAAAAAAAAAAAAAATTACAAAAAGTTGTCACTAAATGATATATTGCTCACACATGCCATGGTTATATGTGGAATTTCACCCCAAAATACATTTTGCTGCTTCTCCTGAGTACGGGGATACCACATGTGTGGGACTTTTTGGGAGCCTAGCCGCGTACGGGACCCCGGAAACCAAGCACCGCCTTCAGGATTTCTAAGGGCGCAAATTTTTGATTTCACTCCTCACTACCTATCACAGTTTCGAAGGCCATAAAATGCCAAAATAGCACAAAACCCCCCCAAATGACCCCATTTTAGAAAGTAGACACCCCAAGGAAATTGCTGAGAGGCCTGTTGAGCCCATTGAATATATTTTTTTTTGTCCCAAGTGATTGAATAAGGACAAAAAAAATAAAATAAAAAATTACAAAAAGTTGTCACTAAATGATATATTGCTCACACATGCCATGGTTATATGTGGAATTACACCCCAAAATACATTTTCTGCTTCTCCTGAGTACGGGGATACCACATGTGTGGGACTTTTTAGGAGCCTAGCCGCGTACGGGACCCCGAAAACCAAGCACCGCCTTCAGGATTTCAAGGCACAAATTTTTGATATCACTCCTCACTACCTATCACAGTTTCGAAGGCCATAAAATGCCAAAATCGCACAAAACCCCCCCAAATGACCCCATTTTGGAATATAGACACCCCAAGCTATTTGCTGAGAGGAATGGCGAGTATTTTACAGCTCTCATTTGTTTTTGAAAATGAAGAAAGAAAATATATATATATATATATATATATATATATATATTTTTTTTTTTCAATTTTCAAAACTTTGTGACAAAAAGCGAGATCTGCAAAATACTCACAATACCTCTCAGCAAATAGCTTGGGGTGTCTACTTTCCAAAATGGGGTCATTTGGGGGGGGTTTTGTGCTATCTGGGCATTCCATGGCCTCCGAAACTGTGATAGGCAGTGAGAAGTGAAATCAAAAATTTACACCCTTAGAAAGCCTTAAGGCGGTGCTTGGTTTTTGGGGTCCCGTACGTGGCTAGGCTCCCAAAAAGTCTCACACATGTGATATCCCCGTACTCAGGAGAAGCAACAGAATGTATTTTGGGGTGTAATTCCACATATGCCCATGGCATGTTTGAGCAATATATCATTTAGTGACAACTTTGTGCAAAAAAAATAAATAAAATTGTTGTTTTTTCCGCAACTTGTGTCAACATATAAAATGTTCCATGGACTCGACATGCCTCTCAGTATATAGCTTGGGGTGTCTACTTTCCAAAATGGGGTCATTTGGGGGGTTTTGAACTGTTCTGGCATTTTATACACAACATTAGGAAGCTTACATCCACTCTTCTAACCACTTGAAGACAAAGCCCTTTTTGACACTTTTTGTTTACATGAAAACATTTTTTTTTTGCAAGAAAATTATGTTGAACCCCCAAACATTATATATATTTTTAAAGCAAAGGCCCTACAGATTAAAATGGTGGGTGTTGCATTTTTTTTTTCTACACAGTATTTGCGCAGCGATTTTTCAAACACATTTTTTGGGTTAAAAAATACACTTTTTTTAATTTAAATGCACTAAAACACACTATATTGCCCAAATGTTTGATGAAATAAAAAAGATGATCTTGGGCCGAGTACATAGATACCAAACACGACATGCTTTAAAATTTCGCACAAACGCGCATTGGCGACAAACTACATACATTTTTAAAAGCCTTTAAAAGCCTTTACAGGTTACCCCAGTAGATTTACAGAGGAGGTCTACTGCTAAAATGATTGCCCTCGATCTGACCTTCGCGGTGAAACCTCACATGCATGGTGCAATTGCTGTTTACATATGACGCCAGACCGACGCTTGCGTTCGCCATTGGGCAAGAGCAGGGCAGGACAGGGGTGCTTTTTTTTTTTTTTTTTTCTTTTTTTTTTATTATTAATTTTGCTTTATTTTATTTTTAAATTGTTCCTTCCAAGTATTTTTTTTTTTATCATTTTTATTGTTATCTCAGGGAATGTAAATATCCCCTATGATAGCAATAGGTAGACCGGTACTCTTTTTTTGAAAAAACTGGGGTCTTCTAGACCCTAGATTTTTCCTCTGCCCTCAAAGCATCTGACCACACCAAGATCGGTGTGATAAAATGCTTTCCCAATTTCCCAATGGCGCTTTTTATGTCCAGGGGGGGGGCATTCCCTCCCACTGCTTGTAAAAGCAGTCCAGAGGCTAATTAGCCGCTAGGATTGCTTTTACATGAAAGCCGGCCGCAGGCTGAACAGAATGATACCAAGATGATACCTAAACCCGCAGGCATCATTCTGGTATAAACATTCAAAGTCCAGCAACATACCAGTACGTTGCTGGTCCTTGTTGGACATGTATTGTAATCTTTTTTTTCCATGCAGCCAGTTGGCTAAACGAAAAAAGAGATTGATCGGTGGGTATGCCCACCATTAGAATACCGCCCTTCATCCACCCACTTCCAATGATGGGCATACACGCACCATTTATATATGCCGAAGCATGGGGCATCCTCCCGCAAAAAAGTTATGCCGCACACACATGGTCGGACTTTTCCACGGGCAAGCCTCCGTCGGAATTTCGACCGTATGTACGCGGCATTAGGAGCAAAATCGCTCCTCCGCCCCTGCTGCCCCAATGCTTCAGCATATTTGCTTTTTTTTTTAAACTGTGGTGGTGAAATCACCTCCTACAGCACTGGAGTCGCAGGGATCAGGCCTGTCTCTGCGAACGCTGCAGTTATGTGTGTTTTTGTTTTGTAAGTGACAGTGATCGATCGATACTGCACTTGGGTGGCCTGGGCTGGACGGAGGGGCAAAACGCAGGTGCCAGCAGGTATCTGGGCTGATCCCGCTAACAGTGCATTTTTGGGAACCCTAAACTGCTGGGGACGCTAGTATAGATCTGATCAGATCAGATATTGATCTGTTCAGATACTATACCACTAAGGGGGGTGTATGCTTCACGCGTGGGTGTTAGCGCTACTGGCACTAACCTGACGCTGCCTGGGGTGTGACGCAGAACCTCTCTGACGCTAAAACCTAATGGATATCACCCGCCGGGCGATCAGGGGTTAAACCTTTATTGGGTTATATACACGGCGGGTGCCCTGACACTATAAAAAGCAAACTAACTAACCAGCGTCACCCGTAACACTTATATGGTGATCACTGGTGAAAGGGTTAACTAGGGGCAATCAGGGGGTTAAAACCTTTATTAGATAATATATGGGGGTACCTGACGCTATAAAAACCTGCGGCGAACCTAAAAAAAATTACCAGCTACCGATCTGCATCACCGACACTAAGACAGCGTTTAGAAAAACGATCGCTTAGCGACAGTGGTGATGGGGGTGAAAGGGTTACCTGGGGGCGATCAAGGGGGTTAAACCTTTATTAGATAATATATTGGGGTACCAGACGCTATAAAAAACATGCGACGAACCTAAATAAATTACTGGCTACCGATCTGCATCACCGACACTAAGACAGCGTTTAGAAAAACGATCGCTTAGCGACAGTGGTGATAGGGGGTGAAAGGGTTACCTGGGGGGCGATCAGGGGGTTAAACCTTTATTAGATAATATATTGGGGTACCTGACGCTATAAAAACCTGCGGCGAACCTAAAAAAAATTACCAGCTACCGATCTGCATCACCGACACTAAGACAGCGTTTAGAAAAACGATCGCTTAGCGACAGTGGTGATAGGGGGTGAAAGGGTTACCTGGGGGGCGATCAAGGGGGTTAAACCTTTATTAGATAATATATTGGGGTACCTGACGCTATAAAAACCTGTGGCGAACCTAAAAAAAATTACCGGCTACCGATCTGCATCAGACACTAAGACAGCGTTTAGAAAAACGATCGCTTAGTGACAGTGGTGATAGGGGGTGAAAGGTTTACCTGGGGGGCGATCAAGGGGGTTAAACCTTTATTAGATAATATATTGGGGTACCTGACGCTATAAAAACATGCGGCGAACCTAAAAAAAATTACTGGCTGCCGATCGGCATCAGTGACGCGAAGACAGCGATCAGAAAAATGATCGCTTAGCGACAGTGGTGATAGGGGGTGAAAGGGTTATCTGGGGGGTGATCAGGGGGTTAAACCTTTATTAGGGGGGGTTAGGGGGCTACACTGGACCTAAGACTAAACTTTGGTGACACTTTTACAGTCACAAATGTCACTGATTGCAGTGATCACTAAATAAATGGTCACTGCAATCAGTGACACTGTGACTGGGGGCTGGGGGGGTGATCTGGGGGGTGATCTGGGGTGTCTGGGGGGGCGATTTATGTCCCTATGTGTCCTGGTGTCAGTGTAGTGTTGTGTGCACTGACCTGATGTCTTCTCTTGTACGGCGCTCGGTATATGTGAGCGCCGCACCAGAGATGACATCACTTCCTCCTGCTCCCTCTGTCTGACACAGACAGAGGGGGCATTTCCATTTGCCGGGAGCGATCGCGAGGGGGTGGCCAGAAACGAATGGCTGCCCCCTCATCCCGGAACGCTCCCGGACACTTAGCCACCGCTCACTGTATAGGAGGGGGGTCCGATTGGACCCCCCAACTATACAAAGGCAATCACGTATGCTCTACGTGATTGTGCCTGTCGGTGCCATTCTGCCGACGTATATATACAGTGAGCGGTCGTTAAGTGGTTAAAAAAAAAATGCACTTTTATTCCTATTACAAGGAATGTAAACATTGTAGGTATAGTTCCACTTTAAGGCCTCATGCACACTGGACGTTTTTACAGCTGCTGTTTTTGGCTTCAGACATTTTTACAGCTGCTGTTTTTGGCTTCAGAGGTTTTTCTCTGTAATCAATAAACTCCCCATCATGTTATCCTATGTGTCCATGCACACAGGCTGTTATCAGCAGTTTTTGGCAGGGGTGTTTTTCTAGCTGGAAAAACCCCCAGAACTAGTAGATTTTGAGAGTTTTTTCAGCTGTAAAAATGCTCCCTCTCCCTTTTTCCTCTCCCTTTTCCTCTCCCTCTCCCTTTTTCCTCTCCCTCTCCCTTTTTCCTCTCCCTCTCCCTTTTTCCTCTCCCTCTCCCTTTTTCCTCTCCCTCTCCCTTTTTCTCTCCCTCTCCCTTTTCCTCTCCCTCTCCCTTTTCCTCTCCCTCTCTCTTTTCCTCTCCCTCTCTCTTTTCCTCTCCCTCTCTCTTTTCCTCTCCCTCTCTCTTTTCCTCTCCCTCTCTCTTTTCCTCTCTCTTTTCCTCTCCTCTCCCCCTCTCT